>CP092882.1:64349262-65007453 GCA_030710605.1 Cordylochernes scorpioides
GACAAGACACCACCATTATACAGAGAAGCCGCTACGGGAACACGGAACTCTGAAATGTGGCTGACTAACGGGGCAATGGCACCCTCCCTTTCCATGAATCAACAAAATCTTTTATGGACAAGATACCACCACCACATCAGTTGAACTGGTTCAACATACAAGTATATCTGATTAATAACCTTAAAATTATTTTTCCCTACTTACATATAAATACAGTCGGATAGCTATCAAAAATAAATAATAATAAAAAAAGATAATGCTCACATACCCGCTCTATATATTCCAATTATCTTAAACCCAATCTTATCTCTACAAATGAGGCCAAAAGTGACCTATTCAATGGCGATTTAATTTGCATGTTTATCTTTTAATTATAAAACCTTTTAAAATTACATTAAGTTTAATAGAATTTTAACGACGAGCCCTAATTTTAAAATGAATAAATATATTAATAAAATAGATAGAACCTCAAAATATATTCGCCATTTTTGTTTAGTGTTCTTTCGAAATATCGTTTGGTATTTTTGATTTCTCTTTTTTTTTACACACTGTCTCATATCTACTATAATAAACGTATTAACGTTTATATGGACATATGTTTATAAGAAGGCGCATATGCACTCATGGATAAAACTAGAGATAGCAAGAGATGCTAAGAAGAACCAAATCAGCCTGGTCTGCATTTTAACGATGGTTGATTCTGCGGGAAGGAAGCCGAGCAGATGGTTAAGTACCAGCGAGTTGGCCGCTCCAGCTCGCTCGACCAGCGAGAAGCCACTGACGCCTGGAGACCATCTGAAGATAACCCGTTTGGAAATCCAACATTTTTACGTTCCAATTTTTATAATACCCAGATTACAACGAACCATGGATAATTTAAGGGATTTTTTAATCAAAAATTGGAGCGGTTGAAGAGTCTAGCTGTCATTGTGGCAACAAATTCCAGGACTCAAGACACCTACTGCTGAAATGCCCACTCTTCTTTACCGCTAGACAACAGACATTAAATAATGTTGTAGATTTATATCAATTTGTAAAGAGCAGAGAGAATTATCTATGTTTGTAAATATATTTATGATTATCTTTCTAACCTGAAAGGTTCAGGTTCCTAATATACATATATTATTGTTTCTCTTTTTATTTTTGATTACTTTCTTGTATAATATGTTTATAACTGCTTCTGTTTAAAAAATGTAAATCGACGCAATTATCCCTAGCCGGGATATCGCGTTTAGTGTGTTGAAATGAATAAATCTGAAGATCGCCCTGATAAGCATCCTGGAGAGGGCGATCTTCAGAGATGGTCGTCAGAAGGATTCTCTGAAGAAGTCCTCGAAGCTTACGACGAGCTCACAAAACACGTAATCCCAACCAGCTACTTTCCCTTATAGCAGGCGGTGAATCACAGCTTACACCTCATTCAAGGAGATATCTGTGCTCGATTAAGCGGGTCACTGTCCTTCAGAATGATTATCTCACTAGCTTTCTTCAAGAACCCAGAGATTTCCTCCGGGATGCAGTTAGAACTGCCAAAGCGCTCTCTGAAGGTGCTGAAGGCAATACGCCTCCAGTACTCTTCTTCAAAGAGATTTCTCTGTGCGTCAAGGACGGTCGTCGGTTCCGAACTATCTTGTCGGATGCGCAAGGTCCGCTAAAGCTCAGGCAGTGAAGGCAATCGGCTTCTACAGTTACAGACTCGAGATTGGGAAGCAGGAACCGGCTGGATCCGAATGTTCATCTTCAACGCGGGATATGGAGAGGCACTTGATGTCTTCGAGAAAGTCCCATTTCAGTTTCCCCCATTCTCTCCTTAGATCTCTAGGAAGATATCTCCGATCTTCCGCGATGCTTCACGATGAAGTTTCTCAACTCTCTCGACAACAGGTCCAGATAGAAAAAGCGCGATGACTGATGGCGAAAACGGATTCCACACTTGGAGAAGGAGGGAACGTTGGTCCGAGGCAGGCGTCCGTAGAGCCTTGATGATATTAGGACTAAATCCAAACGTGCGGAGTTTACCCGGTTTCCATAACTGACAACCCATTATTATCATATTGGCGTCATTGTCATTCGTATAATATTTTAAAAGAAACTCTTTTGTATATAGATTACTACGTATAGTATAGTATCTTCGAAAACGATGTTAGCTGAAAACTTGATAATTGAAAACTCTTTTGGTGTATTATATTGTTACGACGCTTCTCAGCCGTCGATGTTTGCGTTCAAGGTTTCTGAGAAAACAATGTGGATTCTTTAGGATACAGCTTAGTGCGGTATATTTATTATAAGAGCTTTAAAGAGTAGATAAGTAACTATACAGTAGATGGACTTGCCTTCAATGCCGCCCCAGGTAGGTTTCTCCTCGTCCTCCACTTGTTAATACACACAGTCCCGGAGCCAACTTGCCGCGTCTGTCGTCACCGCTCTTCTCCCTGCTGCAGGTCCCGTTGTCACCAGACAGACTTCTTCCCCCAGACTGCCATGTTTTCTCGGCACACACCAATCCCCGGCAGGCCGGCCAGCTGACTCGGCTGATCCCTTCCCCACGGCGGCGCCAGCTGGACTCGGCTGATCCCTTCCCCACGGCGGCGCCAGCCGGACTGCCCGTCTACCACCCCCTCCTCTGGAATTTGTCAATCCACACTTCCCTGAAGGAGCCCCTGCATACCTCTTCTTTTGGCTTTCCCACGTCTTCTTTTCTACTTCTTTGCTGCATCGCTTCACTGCCCCCTTCTCAATCCTTTTCGTCCCGAAAAGGCCGATTTCACCAGAAGCGCTGATCGGCGGCCCTTTGATCTCCCTGACGTCTCTGGCCACATAAGGGTCGTCCGCCTCCCGGAAGCGTAGCGGCAGGGTTAACACCAGACCTTGTTTGCAGAACCACATCTCAACTCGGGCTTTCTTTCCACTCTCAACCAGTGCCGACGCCATTGATTGGTCTCGCTGTCTAGCACAGGGCGGTGGTTCTCCACACGAGGGAGGCCATATTTCACTGCCTACGATGCTTTCATCTGATATTTTGAATTCTCCTTGTGAACATTCTGTAGCCGCAATGTACAAAGGGTTGTGATCGTTTGTATTGCGCTTTCGCCGCTTCCTTCCACGACGGGGCTGTAGATCGCCGATCTTTACAGTGGATTCGTCCACCTGATCCACGCTGTCCATATCGTGGCCTCCCTTTTCTTCTTTAGGTTTCCCATTCTCTTGCTCTAGAGGCTCTCTCTTTCCAAACCCTTCAAACCTGGGCTTCTTAGTGCCGACCACGCACAGGGCTGTGAATTTCTTAAACCTTCTGGAGGTGTCGGATCCCGTGGCAGTCTCAAGATCGGGAGAACTTTTCCTAGGCGGTGGCTGCTTGATCTGCACCTTGTCGGGCGAAGGAACGAAGATGAATGGTACACATTCTTGGCACATCTCTTCAGCTTGAATTGCAGACGACGGCGCTGACACATTGCGCGCGACTTCCGCGTCACCGACATTGTCGTCGGACTTCCACAGAGCGTCCAATGCTCTATCCCGTTCAGTCGGGTTGCCGGCTCCAACTTCAGGGTGCTTCGACCATCTAGCCTTGTCGCACTTCCACGGAGCATCCAGCTCCGTCCCGTCCAGTTGGATCGCCGCTGTAGTCCCTGACAGTCTGACACTGTCGCTGAAGTCAGCCACGCTGTCGCACTGCAGCTCGCCAAGATCGTTGCTGTTCTCATGGAGTATTTCAGAAAGAATCCCAGGGGTTGAATTTTCGTTCTGTATATCACCTTGAGGGCATTCTCCTTCCGTCCGCTTGATTTTATACAAAACACTCGTGCCACAGCCGTTGTCGGAGGCGATCAGCTCACCCTCCTCCGCTACACAACCAGTCTGGATAATTTCCTGCTGTCGACACTCTTCGGACTTCTGGATCACGGGAGAATCTTCCAGCGTAGATTCTGACAGTTCACTTACAACGTCTCCTGACGTGATGGTCTTGTCGGGATCTTCCTCACCTGGGATCGTCTTTTGTCCCCTCAGACATTGAATACGTGGGCTATTGGTTGCTGTGATTGTTTTTGAAAAGCCATCAGGATTTTCTGGTGGTAGTACATTGAACTTAACTTCGCAAGACATGGGTGTGGCAGAACGTTTGACATTCCGAATATGCTCGAGTCGGCTCAATCGAGTATCCAAGTTTTCTCCGAGCTCATCTACTTTCTGGCTTATTAGTCTGAGCAATTTTGTGAATTTTTCAATTTCGAGGTCGGTTAGTTTTTCCATTTTCCTTTTTAAATTAGCGCAAAATAAAATCTTCAATTAAAATTAACTAAGCTGTACCCCACATCTGACACCAAATGTTACGACGCTTCTCAGCCGTCGATGTTTGCGTTCAAGGTTTCTGAGAAAACAATGTGGATTCTTTAGGATACAGCTTAGTGCGGTATATTTATTATAAGAGCTTTAAAGAGTAGATAAGTAACTATACAGTAGATGGACTTGCCTTCAATGCCGCCCCAGGTAGGTTTCTCCTCGTCCTCCACTTGTTAATACACACAGTCCCGGAGCCAACTTGCCGCGTCTGTCGTCACCGCTCTTCTCCCTGCTGCAGGTCCCGTTGTCACCAGACAGACTTCTTCCCCCAGACTGCCATGTTTTCTCGGCACACACCAATCCCCGGCAGGCCGGCCAGCTGACTCGGCTGATCCCTTCCCCACGGCGGCGCCAGCTGGACTCGGCTGATCCCTTCCCCACGGCGGCGCCAGCCGGACTGCCCGTCTACCACCCCCTCCTCTGGAATTTGTCAATCCACACTTCCCTGAAGGAGCCCCTGCATACCTCTTCTTTTGGCTTTCCCACGTCTTCTTTTCTACTTCTTTGCTGCATCGCTTCAATATATATGTTTGTTGTGAATATATTATATATATACACTCATGGAAAAAAACTTAAAGAAGTGGAAAGTCTTTGATTTCGCTGATTATCTGTTTTTTTTTTTTGAAGGAGACAGAGACAATTTTGTTCACACTTGATTATCTCGTGTGTTTTCAATAAAGGTCACTGTGTATCAAATATCTTTTAGGTATAACTTCCTTAAGTTTTGTCCATGAGTCTATATATATATATATATATATATATATATACGTGTGGTAGACAGGTTATGCGATCATGGGGCCAAGTGGTTTCAGGCGTCAATGGTTAACACAAAAAGATATCACCTCAGAGAGAGGCCAGCGCCGAAGATACAGACAAGGTTCAGGAGGGTATGATCTAAATGAGAGGGAGAGATGAACGGCTGCTATCCATTCTTTTTTTCGGTGTCCAGTGGCGGTCGTAAAACTTATTGGAAGTTTCCGGGGAGGAAATTGATAATCTTTGACGAAATTAGACTCCTTGCACCCTCGTCTTGTCTTGGGCGCGGCGGACTCTTAATAAAACTTTATTATCTTATTTATTATTACAGTATGGCCAAACTGGCGCGTTGAATTGTATCTACATTTAGGAACTGTTACATTATTTATAACTAGCGGACGTACCCGGCTTCGCCCGAGGTTTTACCCGAGTAAAGGTTTGTCTAACGAACATTTTCCCGTGTTTTACCCGAGTAAAGGTTTGTCTAACGAATCTCTCGATAAAGTGAACATTTTTTCCCGGTCCCTTGAAAAATACTCGATAAGTTGAATAAATTCAATATTAATCGGTACCCGAGTAAAGGTCTGTTTAACGAACATTTGTTAAAACAATTCTCTATAGACTTATAAAAAGAAATAGATATATTTTGATAATTTGAAACTGATAAAGTGATCATTTTTTCCCGGTCCCTGTGTGCCGTGTCATTCTGAATTTTGTCTTTCCTAATTTTCTACATTACAAAATCATCGTTTTATCTAGTGAACATTTTTTCCCGGTCCCTTGAAAAATACTCGATAAGGTTGAATAAATTCTTGGTCGTTTATGGAAGATGGACGAAGTTCCCGGAGGTCATCTTGGGCAAGCTCCCGCGAGGCTTTTTTTCTTGTCTACTTGACATAGCTGTGTCACCAACTCTGCCCTGATTGGTCGGTGGGTACTTTGACTGTCGGCCGGCGGCCGGGCGAATCCATTCTCGCACGGGGTCTGCCCCACTCCAAACTTTTGGCAAAGCACTTTCTAATTAAAGATTATTGTCTTAAATAATCTTTAAGAACAAAAAGTATAATAATTGAACGAAAGGAAATTATAGTAAATAATTATACTAAACTAAATTATGTAAAAATAATTATACATGAAATTTGAAATAAGTTTTAGAAAAGTTATCGTTAAGTCCACGGGAAAAGATGTAGCCAAAACAAATAGGTTTTTAACAGTGACGCGTGAGCACCCGCCTCGAGACGCGCTCCTCTCTCCTAACATTACTCCCCTTCTTGAAAAAGCCTATCTCCGTCTCAATGGTGGCGCTGCTTGCGAGTTAAAGCTACAAATATGCAAATAACTCTAAGGATATTAAAGATATTCAAGATATTATTTTTCGTAAACCTTTCCGGAGATACACCTAATAATATCCCAATATTTCACGGCGATTGGATGTATGGTTTTCGAATCCATAGAGGACACACAGACACACACACACACCTAAATCAAATAAATCACTATATCAAATAAATCACTAAATCAAATAAATCACTAAATCAATCACACACACACACCTCCCCATCATCGGCGGCTGCCGGTTCCTCCGCCCTCCCGACCTCCTGGCCCCCGACCGCTGGAGCGGAGCCCGAGTCCGGGACCTCATCGAGGAGGAACACCTCATCGCCCGCCCTACGCGCTCGGCCCTGACTGACGCCGCGGCCCTGGGCGCCTTCTGTCGGAGGCTGACCTCCGAGAACGCCGTGGGCTTCGGGGCGGAGTCTGCACCCTCATCTAGCTCTTTAGCTGCGGCCGTGGTGCTGCGAGGGACGGCTACGCCGTTCCTCAACGGCCTCACGACCCGCTCAGCCCGACGGGCCCTGGATCGTCCGCGCCTCGCCGCCACGCCTATCTCCAGATTCCTGGCGAGATGGACGCCCACCATCAATCCACCATCCAGGATCGACTGGGCCTCGCTGCGGCGCTGCGCCTATTCGGGTCACGAGGCCGACGCAGCTCTCAAGCTAGCCCTCCACGCCCTGCCCCATCCGGCCCATCCTGCCTCGGTCGGCCCCTCCTGTCCTGCCTGCGGGTCCATCGACCGCTCCCTCGGCCACCGTTACTGGTGCTGCCGTTCCATCAGGCCTCTCATCAGAGAGGCCTTCAACATCATAGGGCGGCCCCCTGACCTGCAGGCTTGGATCTTCGGCGGGTCCGGCCTTGAGGACGACGCCCTTTCCATCCTGGCGTCGGCAAAGTTGCGTATCTATCGCTACTTTGTCCAGGTTGGGCTCGGAGAAGCGGTGGAGGACCCGCTCATCGCCTGGTCCAGGACCCTCCAGCGCCGAGGTCTCCTACCTTTATCCCCCTTGTAAATTTGTATATTATATATGTATATATTTAATTCTTTTTGTATATATTTTATTCTCTCTCTCTCTCTCTTTGATATGTAACATTGTCTAGAAGACAATAAATATTGTTTAATTGTCAAAAAAAAAAAAAAAAATTGTCACACACACACACAGACACACACACAGACATTCAATTTTATATATATAGATTATAGTACATATTGTGTATATATTGACATATATATTACTACATATATATATATGTGTTTTTTTACATTTTTGTTTACTTATTATCCTATTTGTTTACCTTATTTATTTTACAACTTAAATTTCATTTATATAAGCTCCACACGTCATTGTATATTCCATTCAGTTTAACTACAGATTCAGAAAGAGAATGAAACCAAAAGATCCAAAATCGATTCTAGTATTATATATATTGAATTTTAATTTATTCTATAAGTTTTGTGAATATCTACACATATTAGGTTAACACCCACCTCAAAGGTTATTTTTTTTTTATAAAAGGGAGGAAATATTTTTATCAAATTAACTTTTTAAAAATAATATATTTAAGAAACCGTTTTGTTATAGAATCATCTTTTTCCATTGTTGTTTTTAATTCAGTCAACGCTACCATCTGAAATTCAAATTAACGAAAAGGATTTTTTTTTATCCTTTAAATTTTGTTTCTAACTTTACCATGCTAATTATCTCAAGAATGTTTTTAAAAGGAAAGAGAAAATAAAGAAATTCCTTTCCAGAAAATTCGATTACCAACTTGGTCATTCCTCTGTTTGAACAACAAGTAGGTAAATACCTGATTCTGGTTACCCTGACTTCAATTTAATATTTCCCAAGCGATGGTTGCTAGGCTTAATGTATCCTTCTATTCCATATTTTTTCCCAATAAAAAAATGGAGAATAATGTAATAAAGAGTAAATTTATTGAAACTATATTTGTTGCTTATATATTATAATAAATATTATTCTTTACTTTTGAATACACAACACAAATATACGTTGCTGTTTTTTTTTTTAGAATTGAATTATCTATATATGTTATTTTTAAAAATATACTTCATATTCGTCTCTATGTTGAAAAAATAACAATTCGAGAATATATTTCTGTGAAATTTCAATGTTTTATATTTTTTGACCTTCTTATATGTGTTTGGAGTCGTATATCTACTATAACAATGGCAATTTATTTCTCCCGCGTGTACCATTCGCTTTATGATAATTCTACACGCTACGCCTTACCCAAACTATCTACAAAGGTGTACGATACATGGTTGTTCTATATGGTGTAAGATATATCCTCCTCCTTCAATGCCTTCCTCTACTGAGGGTGGGCCACATGGTCTCTCCATATCTCCCTTCTTCAATGCCTTCCTCTACTGAGGGTGGGCCACATGGTGTCTCCATATCTCCCTCCTTCATTGCCTTCCTCTACTGAGGGTAGGCCACATGGTCTCTCTATATCTCCCTCCTTCAATGTCTTCCTCTACTGAGGGTGGGCCACATGGTCTCTCCATATCTCCCTCCTTCAATGTCTTCCTCTACTGAGGGTGGGCCACATGGTCTCTCCATATCTCCCTCCCTCAACGCCTTCCTCTACTGAGAGTGGGCCACATGGTCTCTCCATACTTCTCAGTTCTCTGCCATCCTAATTCATATATAACACGCCCGGCCAATCGAGGCTCTGGGTCGCGCGTGGGCTAGACGGATCGCATAGCGGTTTTACATTCTCTCCAAAGACCATGTGTTATTATGGGGCTGATACTGTGTCCCAAGAATCTGCCACAGTCTTTGGTCCAGCCCGGGGATTTCATTTCACCGGTACCATCCATTTCTGGGAGGCATTCCCCTATCCACCATCTTGGGAGGCGCCCGATGGGGGGAACTAGCAGACCCCACATGGGTAAGATTTATATACAGATGTAATGGATAGAATACTATTAACTGAGGCACGAGTGGTAGCTAGGTCTGAAAGGCCTTGGAGCCTGATTATCTAATTTTAATAAAACATTAACTGGCGCACACGAATATACTGACGCAAAATTAACAATGATCTTCTATCACCAACCGAGGTAGATGCGATATGAGAATCTCTTCTGAGAAGCGATTATTTCTAGCTGAAGACTTTACCCAATCCCGGCCTGACAATCCTTCCTTTACTCTGGGTCCAACGACCTGTCGCTAAGTCAGGCCTCTCATCCGGGAGTCCTTCACCATTATCCAGTGGCCTCTTGGCCTGTAGGGCTGAGTCTTTAGGCGAGGCCTGGCCATCCAAGCATCTACCAAGGCGTTTATCTACAATTTTCTCAGCGTAGAACTGAGGAGGATTCTCAAGTCCCTGTCTAGAGGAGGAATGTCACAAGGTAGGATAGCTTCCCTGGCCGAAGAAAAATTGTAAATTGTTATCACTTCTGTATATATTATCATTTTATTACTGTCAGGGTGGCTCATAAGTCCCGAAATATTTTATTTTTGTAATTAAAAATTTAGAGGCAAACTAGAATAAAAAACTATAACTATTTTATTTTAGTTTGCCTTTTTTTTATTTTTGATAAACAAATAAAAAGGTTCGGGATTTATGGGTCACCCTGTATTATTATTTACAAAATGTTCACCCTAAATTTCTAGTTTAATCGTTAACTGCGAATCAATAACGAATTTTCAAAGGTCTACCTAAGTTTCAGATCCTATATACCAATTTCCAGCATGCACGCTGCAGGAAAAAGAGGTGAAACAAATTATGATATCTTTTGACAATTTTTCATCACAAATTTCTCGCCTAATCGTTGAATATGAGCCAATAAAAGATTTTCAATCGTCTACAAAGATTTCAGATTCTATATCCCAATTTTCAGCATGCAAGCTGCAGGAAAAAAAGGTGAAACAAACTGTGATAACTTTTGACAATTTTTCATCCTAAATTTCTCGTCTAATCGTTTACTGCGAGTCAATAAAGAATTTTCAATCGTCTACATAAATTTAAGATTCCATATACCAATTTTCAGCATGTACGCTGCAGAAAAAAAAGGGGAAACAAATTGATTCAATATATTTTTGACAAAGGATATAAATATAATAGACATATCTCTTTATATTACCAACCACGATGAAAGACAACCATTCCCCAAAAGAGACGGTGAACAGAGAACGTGAGAGTAATGGAGGAGTTTAACGAAATCTTTCCTAAAAGAAGCCTTCCTAATCTCGTATCTCCATTTAAGAGGAATTATGCCACTGCGGCTGTCCTGAAGATAAATGGTCTCCAGACAAAGTATGGATTACCTGCTTCCATCTGTCATTTCTCTCTCTTTTTCTACCTCCTTAATGAGATTTTTTAAATTGTATTCCTCCCACCTTCTTCTTGAAGTCCTCACTGCACCTACTTGTTGCTTGATAAGTTATGGAACATCAAATTCTTCTTGCAAGTTTCAACAAGCATATCCTTTCTTTAGAATATAATCCTTTGCTAGAAATTTTAGATAATAAAGTGAACGTTTAAGGATAAGTAATCTCGAAAAACGTTTAATTAAAAATATACTTATCCTTAGATTATATAAAAGAGCGTACCTGGATCTGTAAAGAAAAAAAAACAACAATTTTTTCTTAAAATATTTCGAGAGATTGCTCCCTCTTTATCAATTTATTGCACAGTGCAATAAATTGATAAAGAGGGAGTAATCTCTCAAAATATTTTAATAATATATATATATTTTTTCTTTACAGATCCAGCTACGCCCTTTTATATAATCTTAATTAATGGATCGCCTTTTGACTCAAATTATCCTTATATGTGTTTACTTCATTATCTAAAATAGATCTTTTATTTATAATTATAAACTATTTTTTTAGTACAAATGATGCTTTTTAATATATAGCAATTTTCTACATTGCCGTCCTCCTACTTTTTAAAATTAATTTATTTATTACTAGCCGAATGACCCGGGCAACGCCCGGGTTTTACCTGATTAAATGTTTTTATTCAAATACTATTCGTTACAATTATAAATTGGCGCGCCGTGGATGTCACTCTTGTGAAACGTCCCGCTCCAAATTTTGTGTCTGAGAAGCGATATTTTATAGAGAGATGATCTGGCTTTGTGTCTTCTGCTCGAATGAATGTTTTTTGTTAGAATATTGTTCCTGCATACTAAAAATGAACTGGCTTCACCCGTGGTCTCTGCTTTTTGAAATTTTTCCCGATATAATTTTACATCTGATAATCAAACATGATACAGCAATATTGTCGTCATCATTTTCTGACTAAAAAACAACTATTTTTGCCCAGAACCTGTCAATTTCAAATTTTCTTGGCTAAAAATCCGTTAAATATCTCTTCCAGATTTTTCTCTATGTCCTGTTAAAACACGTTTTACATGTACATTAGGTCAGCTGATATTACCTCCCATCTTCACCGCTAGAGGCGCTGCTTGCGAGCGAAAGGGCAAAATTGCAACGCAATTTGCAAATAACTCAAAGAATATTCGGGATATAGAAACCTGAAATTTTCACTATAAGTTTTTTCAGATTCTACTTTATATACTGTTAAAATTTCAGTCAGATTAGTTACGTATTGTGGACGTGTATAGCCGACATAGGAACAAACACACATACATACATACATACATACACTGACTTTTATATATATAGGGATGTATCTAACAAGGCGCGTTATTGAAGTATTTGTACCTGCTTTAATGACCCCGATTTTGCAAGAGTTTAAACATCTCTACATATTTAATTAAAAAGGCATATATTGGATCAAAATATTATTTATTTTACCAATATATCAGTTGGATGAACGCCAACCTTTATCAAGGTATTATAACATATTTAATGTGTATTATCACACATTGATATAGATGGTAATCTTGATCTAAAGAGACCCCCTTACTGCAATGATTAAAAATAATATTATAATAATAACTTGTTATTTTAAAAATAAACTTATGCGCTATAGATAGTTCATATTTCCAATAAAAGATGGCACTCGTTATTAGATAATAGCTGAATTAATGTTCAGAAATATATTCTAATTTATCTTAGAAGATTTAAATTTCTTCTGTTCCCTTTCTTCAATCCAAAGAAAATACTATAAACACTTCAAAATGTTATCAAAATGGAAGAAAACAATTCTATTCGTTTTAGTATAGCTCATATTGCCCTAATGTATACCTTTCTGTTAGTTGGCATTCAAAAATCGTTTTTTTTCTAGATTAAGAAAAATATAGAATTATGCTATAAAAGGTATGTTTTTATCAAATTGGAATGTGGAATTTACATATTCTTGCATTATATATATATGTAGTTGTTGTTGCTGTAGGATGACTGTAGTGTGGAATGTTGGTTACAGTCGCGGTGGCCACAATGTTCAGAGTGGGTTCAGGCGTGGAATTGGGATTACACAAAAGGACAAGGCATGTTGGATGTCACCACAGAGATGGCGAGAGAGTACGTTAAGCCGACACCGGTCAGGGGAGATCCGTTTAGAGGGGTCTGTCAATCCTCGTGTCTCAAAGCGGACTAATCTGTTTGAGCAAGAAGGGGGCAAACTCGACTTATTTTTCTGACCTTTTTCCTCTACAGGCGCCGACTGTAACTCACTCGAAATTTTATTTCTGTCAACTTGGCAATCACATTATAACTATACAATACATGGCGATATAGGAAATATAGGTATATATTGGAATATATTACAACATATATATAGAAAAGGATCATTTCCTAACAAAGAGCCTACTTACCTGTGGTTATCGTATAGCTAAAAATCAATTTGGTTCCCACAATAATGAGTGTTGTGACAGTTCTTTGTCCATATTCTCCCTTATGTAATATTCCGCCATTGAACTTGACGCACAAAAGTACTTGTATCTTCCGATTTACAGGAATGAGACAACAAATTATCTCGTTATGCAAATAATGTCTAATTAGTCGTTGCTAACTTCCACTTAATTAGGTATCACCCGCTAATTGACAATTCCACTAATTGGCTTGATTGGGATCAGAAGAGTTCTCGGAACCATCTGATCAATAAATGTTACTAAACGCTCGGTGTTTTTTTTAATTTCAGATGTTCACAAGAGGAGTATTGTGAAAGGAAGATAGGGTGGGCGTGCGACAAGCGTCCTTGAATCGTTTTACACGAATCTCTTTTTTAACAATATATAAAGCAACAACCCACACAAAGTAACAATATATATATGTCGTATTTGTTGTACATATACAATGTTGTATATAAGAATGTTTAATATAGAAGCACATATGTAACTTCAAAATAACGTTAAATAAAATCTACTGCTGGAAAAGAAGGGCGAGGCACACAGTAAGGTCGAATAACATGTCATTGACATTGTCCAAGAAGCTAAGAGAACATAAAAATCGATCAGGCCAGTCCTTGATTGGACACGGACACCCAAAAAGGTCCGTCCTCTCTGAAGTCACCATTATCATAATAAGCTGGGTTCCTTCTGAACCCACAGGAGCATAGGGAGAAGATAAGACAGCAGTCAGGTCGCCATGTTGCCCGATTGACCAGAGCGATCTCAAGACTTCCATAGTCCACCTCATCTTCCTGGGTGCTTACCCTTTTTTATTATTATCCCATGGGTAAGATTACACCAAGTCATGAAGGTTGAAAGCAATAATTTTTTCTACTATAGTTTTGGGGTTGTTGTATAGGTCTTAGCTCCAATACAGTACAGGATATGTGCTGGGGTGGAGTTGGAGCATTTTGAGCAGACAGGAAAAACATTTTCTCCATCAATGAACATAATGGGTCTAGTATGTCCGGTCTGAACCTTTAAACCGAGATAACCATGTTCCTATGTGTGTGGTCTTCATTTATCTTCACGCTAGTGCGCTTCCACTCTGGCCCCATGACTGCATATTGGATAAGGAGCCCACTGCGAGGATGTCGGCTTTACACATTACAACATATATTTATATATTTTGAAAATAGAGCAATCCATAGATAAATCTTTAATTAAAAAGGTATATATTGGATCAAAATATCATTTATTTTACCAATATTTCAGTATTCACCTTGATAAAGGTTGGCGTTCAGCCAACTGAAATATTGGTAAAATAAATTATATTTTGATTCAATATATGCCTTTTTAATTAAATATATATAAATGATAAAGATATCTCGTATATAGCTGATTGGCTGTTTACTTATTAATACTTTCTACCATTGTTTACTTCCCTATTTTTCTTGGACTCTGGGACGAATCTATATAATACGAAAAGTATCTTGATAAAATACATTTGTTGTTGTTGTACATATAGGGAAATAACACATATATGTAATATAAATGTCAAAACACTCAATATAGTGTTACAGTCTCCCAAATGTATGATTTCTTTTTGCTGATACGAAGAAGGTTAATATCACAGACTTCTTAGAAAGGAGATTCATCACCACTGGAGAGACACTACTACAGTGAGTTATAAGACCGCTTCGATAATAAATTGAAGGAAACTCGGCCCCATTTTATAAAAAAAAAAGATTTATAATCTTAAATATGTACCAGAACATTCATCCGGAATTGTCGCACCCAAACTGCATGAATTATGTTATGAATTACTGCTGGACCATCCATATTCTCCTGGCTACTTTGTGATTTATACTTGTTAATAAATATGAACTTCTCATGACCCCTCCTCTACGTGGCGGGCGGGAAAAGCAGCACAAGTAAGAGACTGCCCTGTAGGGTGAAGTACGGTGGGAACCGTGAGCCCTGAGCCTCTACAGTAACCGTGAAGGCCTACAGGGGACTCTAAAATGTGGCTGACTAACGGTGCAATGGCACTCCCCCTTTTCCATGGAGCAACCTGCTCCATAGACAAGACACCAACATCACCACAAACATGAATAAATATCTAGCAGGAAAGAAATTAGGCTTAAATGAGGAAGTCCTTGCTGAGATTGAAGCGCATTTTGGAAAGAGATGTTATGTAATTAAAGTAAGTAAGAAGGATGAATCCGTAACCAATTTAACTTTGCATATTATTTATTATTAATAGAAATTATAAAAAATAAATTTTAGTATATGTTTTACGTGAAAACAATTTTTTATTTATTTCGTCTCAATTTACAGGTGTTACATTCGAGCACAGCTCGCGAGTCACCTTGTCCTGGCTATTTACACATGGCGAGTTGGTGGAGTAGAAGTGGTCCCCCTAGGCCTTGCAGGAGGGCAGCTGTTGGGCGATGAGCTCTTGATTAAGTGTCAGGGCCGGGTCGTCGGAATCGGGGATTGATATCTCCTTTATTTTGTAGAATATCTTGTATGGTTGGATTATTTGAATTTTGCATTTGAAGGTATAATTTCTTAACGGAAGTTTGGTACATATCTTCTAGATCGGGTTGGTTCAAGTCCTCCTTCAGTATCTTGTTTGATAGGTTGAATGGAGCACCTATACTTGTCCGAAGGCAGATTCTCATAAATGCGTTTATCCTGTTTTTGTTTGTGGTTGTAATATATTTACACCAAATTGGTAGTGCGTATGTTACTATCGGGAGGATACAACTTCTGTATAAAGTAAACTTTTGTTTTGTAGTCAATTTGCTTCTATAGTTGAACAGGCTTGATAATGTTATTTTTGCGATTTTTATGACATTTTTGACATGCATGTTGAATTTCAACTTGGAGTCTAAGGTAACTCCAAGATATTTAACGCTGTCAGTCCAGTTAATAGGGCTCTGGTTTACCTTCAGAATGGATTGTGGCTTGAATTTTTTATTGTCTAGTGGAGAAAAAATTATTGCATGAGACCTTTTTGGGTTGATGTCTAATTTCCAATCATTGCACCATTTGGTTATACTGTTTATGTAATTTTGGAGTTGTGTAGTTATTATTACTATTGATTTGGAGTTTGATAAAATTGCTGCGTCATCTGCGAAAAGTTTTATTT
Source organism: Cordylochernes scorpioides (assembly GCA_030710605.1). Classification (NCBI taxonomy): domain Eukaryota; kingdom Metazoa; phylum Arthropoda; class Arachnida; order Pseudoscorpiones; family Chernetidae; genus Cordylochernes; species Cordylochernes scorpioides. The sequence goes on from CP092882.1 coordinate 64,365,621, forward strand.
GACATTTTGGATGTGGAGGGAAATCGTTGATGTAGATGTTGAATAGGTAGGGCCCAAGGATAGAGCCTTGAGGGACTCCAATCTGGGTTGGTTTTGCCGTGGTTATATAATTCCCTTGCTTAATTGAAAAGGTTCTGTCCTGGAGATAGTTTTTCAAGAATTTGATAAAATCCCTTGGAAATTGATTTTTTGTTATTTTTGCTATCAAGCCATCATGCCATACTCTATCAAAGGCTTTGGTAAAGTCTAGAAAAACAGCACCTACTGCCTCCTTGTGGGACTTTCTTATTTGGATGTAGTCTATTACTGTGATTAGCTGGTGGGTTGTGGAGTGTCCTTTTCTGAATCCAAATTGTTGAGGAATGATAAAGTTAATAGAATCCATGTATGACTGCAATCTGCGAAGAACGATTCTCTCGTATACCTTACCGATTGTAGAGAGAAGGCTGATTGGTCTGAGATCTTCAGGTGATTTGACAGGTGATTTTTTTTGGAATGGTTATGATAATGGCATGTTTCCATGTCTTCGGGAAGTAGCACAGGTGTAATGCAGCATTGAAGATCCCAGCGAGGAAAACTATCCATTTGATGGGGAGGTTTTTAGTCATTTGCGGCGTAATATTGTCGTGGCCTGGAGCTTTGTGATTACCTAGGTTTTTTTTAATCACTTCCTTGACTTCATTTTGCGTTGTCATTGATAGTATATTCTCTTGGGGATGATGGCAAGTGTTATCTGTTAGGTAAGACGGAACCTCATCCTCCGCCTTGGAAAAGTGTTTGGAAAAATGCTCTGAAAGATCATTTCCAATTTCTTTGTCGGTCAGCAAGGTTTTTCCATTTGCATTTAAACTAGTGATTTTGTCAGTTTTTTTCCTAATGGGTTTTGTTTTTTTCCAGAAGTCTGTTGGGCTCGATTCAAGTTTGCTTAAAAAACTATTCCAATTTTCAGATTTCTCTGCTTCAAGGGCTTGATTTACCTTTCCTTGAAGATTGAGGTAAGTAGCTCTATGAGCTGGATCCCAGGTTGATTGCCATCTTTTCCTAGCTTTATTTTTCTCCCTTATTAAGGCTTTGGTTTTTGGGTTCTTTATTAATTTGGAAGATGAGACTATGGTGTTTTTCGAGTAGCTATTATTAATTTTCTCGTTTAAAATTCCAACTGCTGAATCAATGTCTACTTCAGTTTTCAAGGGGAGTCTGGGGGGCGTGGTGGAGATTAGATCTTGTTGAAAATGAACCCAATTAGTTACTCGGCTGAGCTGGGTTGTGAATTCATCCTTTGGGCAATTCAATTCAAAGATTACAGAGAGATGGTCAGATGATAAATCGTCGGTGGTTCTGGCCTTTGGGGTCCAGGGAATGTTTTTAAGTACAGCGAAGTCTAGGAAATCGGGATGGCCGAGTGGACTGTAATGCGTGGGTGACGAAGGTGCGACAATGTCGAGGCTTTCTCTTTCAGAGAAATTGTGCAGCACGATTCCACTGTTATTTGAAGTCCTTGATCCCCAAAGAGGGTGTTTGGATTTCCAGTCTCCTGCAACAATTATTGAGTGGTTGTGTTTTATCAGTTGGTTCAAATCTTCTTCCAATAATGGTTCATCAGGCTTCTTATAAATTGCTGTGATTTGCAAGAGGGTTTTTCCATCTGGTTTTATCAAAATTGAAGTATTTTCCAAGTTTAAAGTATGAATCAGCATATTTTTATATTTAAAAAAGGATTTTATAATGATGGCTGTTTCCCCACCCTTTTCTGTAATTCGATCAGTTCTAATGGTTTGATAGTTCCTGAACTTTAGATCAATTGAGGGTTTAAGGTGAGTTTCACTGAGCAGAGCAATGTCAATTGAGTTATCTTCTAAAAAGTGCAATAATTCTTCTTTCTTTGATCTGATTCCGTTACAATTCCAAGCAATAATTTTAAAAGGTAATTTGCAATTCATTGTAGGTATGTTTTGATTACTTGCATCAATTTTTCACACAGGTCCTTAGTTTCAGAACGAGAAGTTTTCCTTGTCACAACCTCAGCATTGCTTTGGTTTTGTTGTTCTACAATTTTCGGCAGTGTTTCAGATCTTTTTAAAATCGGAAGTGGGTTGTTAGGTTTGTACTGACCAGGGTATCTTGGCTGTTGCTGATGTACTCTTGGAAACTTAGGGCATCCGCGGTAATTGGCTGTGTGCGCTTCTTCGCAGTTTGCACACTTTGGGGGAACTTGTCTTGACTTTCTTGGGCAGTCCTTCGAATGGTGCTCCTCGGCACACTTGACGCATTTTGGTTTCAGGAAGCAGTTAAGTTGACCGTGCCCGAAACCCTGGCAGTTGAAGCATTGAGTCACACGGTTTGTTGTTCGGAAAGATTCTACTGCAATTTTCTGATAGAGAAGTTCAGTTATTCCGTAAATATTCTTGTTTTGCTCACTTTTCGGCAATTCTACCAGTACTAAATTCATTGGCCTTTTAGTTGATTGTCTATGAAGTCTCTTCACAGAGGTCTCAGTAAAGCCCATTGTTGCAAGTTCTATTGCTATATCTTCAGTCTTGTAGGCTGTTGTCACGCCCTTTAATACCACTTTGAGCGGTTTTTCTTCTTGGAGTCTATAAGAGTAGCCGCCATTGTTTTTTGAACATATTCCCTGATTTTTTTGAAGTCTGAAATATTTTTGGCCTTGATAATGTGCTTATTTCCTGAGATCGTGCATTGGAATTTATCTGTGCACAGGTCTTTCAGCTCTTGGCAGAGCAACTTCCAGTCTGTTACATTTTCTGCTATTACAGGTGGTATTCTTGGCTTTTTTGCATGTGTGACTTTTGTCTAAGGACTATCTTCATCAATGTTTTCTTCGTTAACCTGAAAAGGGGTAGCTGCGGACGTTTCTTGAGGGACTTCAGTTACCTCGTTCATGGAGACATCGTTTTCATTATGCTGTGAGACAACTTCCATTCTCGGTGTCTTATGGCTACGTGGTGTTGAAACTGAGGGGGATTCGCGAGTTCGTTTCTTTGTTGAAGGAGTTTCTTCTACTTTGTACTCGATGCCACATCTTTCAAGAATTTTCAAAAGTATGTTGGTGTCGATTATACTGACCTTTTCGCCAGCTGGGCCGATCGTTGATTTGATTACAATAGGCTGCATCTTTTTTAGCTCCTATATGTTACGTGAAAACAACAAAACAATAAACATTATATACATACAAGTTCCTTTTCAAACACGAGCTCATCTATAGCCATTGTTACTCTGTGTAATATTCCAACAAGAGAGACCTCGACAATTTCAATTATGTAAGTTTTAAAACAATGTCGCGGACGTTGGGTGAGAAGTGTATATTCATAAAAGTAAGACCAAGATGAAAAATAAATAAATTTGATTTTGAAAAAAAAAGCGATTTCATTCCGAACTCTGTTATTCATTGAGCCGCCCTCCTATATACACACATATTGTAATTGATTGCATTCAATTTATTTGGTTCTCTCTTTTTCTTTGAATTGATTTCCAAAAAATGTTTGAATTGAATATTTTGATTAGAAAATACTTGCCAAATGTGAGCTACTACTTTATTTTGATTAAACTACTCAATTGTTATGCTACAATGGGGTTTTCGTGACTATTGATGCATTTCTTATATATATATGTTATGAATATTTTGTTGTTGTTGTTAGATAAAGGGTTGATAAGACAAAGGATCGATAAGATAAAGGGTTGAAGGTGCAGTCGTGATAAGAAAAAGATAATTATTTACCGTCAACTAGCTTTTATTTTCAATTACTTGAGGAAAGCTTACACATTAGTTATTTTCACATTATATAGAATTTATAAAGTTAATCCTATATTAGTGATTTAAAAGGATAGATATGTTAACTACGCATATTTACAACAAAACTATACAACAAATTGATAACAAATTATAAAACTATTTTAGAGGCGTAATATTCTTTTTAAAATAAAACAATTTCTACTGTCCTTACTGCGATGGAAAAATTAAAGTCTTACAACAGTCACCTATAAAAGGAAGTTCCAAAAATGCAATATAACAGCGGTATGGTAGATTAAACTGGCGAAACCGCTGGGAGGGTTCACCACTGATGAGCCAGGCCCTCCCTTTAATTTTTCAATCGCAGTAAGGACAGTAGAAATTGTTTTATTTTAAAAAGAATATTACGCCTCTAAAATAGTTTTATAATTTGATAACAGATGGCGCTCTAATACATCGTAACATTATTGTTCTAATAAAAGACACAATTTGATATTTGCGGAAGAGCGATTGCTCGAAGCATATTATATATTTATAATTATATTTAATTCTGCTGTCCTAAAAGCTTATGTCCATAGTTCTTCTAAAATACCCATTCCAAGAGTCTTACAACAGTCACCTATAAAAGGAAGTTCCAAAAATGCAATATAACAGCGGTATGGTAGATTGAACAATTTGATATTTGCGGAAGAGCGATTGCTCGAAGCATATTATATATTTATAATTATATTTAATTCTGCTGTCCTAAAAGCTTATGTCCATAGTTCTTCTAAAATACCCATTCCAAGAGTCTTACAACAGTCACCTATAAAAAGGAAGTTCCAAAAATGCAATATAACAGCGGTATGGTAGATTAAACTGGCGAAACCGCTGGGAGGGTTCACCACTGATGAGCCAGGCCCTCCCTTTAATTTTTCCATCGCAGTAAGGACAGTAGAAATTGTTTTATTTTAAAAAGAATATTACGCGTCTAAAATAGTTTTATAATTTGATAACAGATGGCGCTCTAATACATCGTAAAATTGATAACAAAGTAAAATTATCAATGAATAAAATAAAATATATATATTTTAAAATATAGAAATATTCGAGTTTTTAGATTATATAATATTTATATATATGATAGAAAAAAAAAGAAAAAAGTGTCCAATGCGGGATTCGAACCCTGGTCTTTGATATCAAGAATCGATGGTTAATTCCATTCGTCCACGAAACCCTTTAATATACATTTGCAGAAGAGTTATTCAGGCTTGTGAAAGCTTCCATTTTACATAACGAAAATATAATATTTCTATTTCTTATAAATATAAAATGAAAGGACTTAAGCACGAATGTTTATTTTATACATAATACAAATTTCTACTGTCCTTACTTCGATGGAAAAATATATTGGGAGGGCTTGGATCATCAGTAGTAAATCCTCCCAGCGGTTTCGACAATTTAATCCACCAGATAGCTTCTTAGATCTCTAATACTGTATTGGATCATTCTGTTTATATATTCTACACTGAATGGTGGAATCTCAGAAATGGTATTCATTCAAACTATGGACATAACCTTATAGGACAGTAGAATTACATTCAAATATTTGCATCGAGCAATGCTCTTCCACAAACATTTTTTTTGTGTTTGTAAAAAGTATTTTATGATTCTAATACTTCTCACAAATTTTTATCTTCAATAGCTTTCAGTTAAATTTAAATTTATTTATTTATTTCAACACACAAAACACGATATCCCGGCTAAGGATAATTGCGTCAATTTACATTTTTTGAACAGAAACAGTTATAAACATATTATACAAAAAAAGTAATCAAGATAAAAAGAGAAACAATAATATATATTAGGAACCTGAACCTTTCAGGTTAGAAAGATAATCATAAATATATTTACATAAATAGTTAAATATATGATAATTATCTCTGCTATTTACAAATTGATATAGATCTACAACATTATTTATTGTCTGTTGTCTAGCGGTGAAGAAGAGTGGGCATTCCAGCAGTAGGTGTCTCGAGTCCTGGAATTAAATTGTGGTAAATTAAATTTAAATTGTGTATAGCTATTATTGAGGTGAAATTGATATGCAGTAAAAGCTGCCATTTTTAAAATTAATTCCAACCTGGAAACTGTAATTTTAAAAAATAACCTTTCCTTTAACAACCATTTGTACCCTAAACCTTTTTCCAAATTGAAAATATTCTTTTTTTTTTCTCACAAATCCTATTTATAGAATAAATACAATTTCGAAAAACTTTCAAAACTTTTTAATAAAAATATTCTCTTGCAATATATATATTTATAAATTTTCAGAAAGAGAGTAAATATTTAAAGATTGAGAACTACAAGCCTATATTTATATTAAAAACTGTAATATAGTTTTGAAACGAATCATAAACCCCTATATACAGTTAAAAATAACACATACATCTATTACGATACACTAGCGCGCCATCTGTTATCAAATTACGAAACTATTTTAGACGCGTAATATTATTTTTAAAATAAAACAATTTCTACTGCCCTTACTGCAATGGAAACCAATGATGAACCAGGCCCTCCCTTTAATTTTTCCATTGCAGTAAGGACAGTAGAAATAGTTTTATTTTAAAAAGAATATTACGCGTCTATAATAGTTTCGTAATTTGACATACATCTATATTAAAAAAAGACATATCCTGAGCAATTAAATGAGCATTCTAGATATCAGAGCACCATCTAGTGGAACAAAAATAAACTAAATGTTGATTTAGGCTTGTTCCATAATATTTGGTCAATACATTCTCTTGATAAATCTAGAAAAAAAAAACCAACCACATACGCGTTTCGGGCTGTTGGCCCTCGTCAATGTGATGCAGGCTTGATTTTATCAACAAAATGGGTTGACCATATGTAATGGAACAAGACTAATTCAATGTTTAGTTGATTTTTGTTACACTAGATGGCGTTATGGCATCTAAAAATGCTCTTGTAAGCGGTCAGGATATGCTTTGTTGTATTTACTTTATTTTTATTTTTAATATCAACGCCTGACCTTTTTTTTCACATATACAGGGTGTACCAGGTAAATTGGGACTAACTTTGACAGTCCATAAAACAAAAACTACTTGAGATTAAAAACTTGTTTTTTTTTATTACGTAGCCATATTCATGTAAAATGCAACAGTACATGTGTGCGCAGTGTAGTGATGAAGAGTAACCGAGAATTTGAAAATCGAGCTGCCATCATCGTTGCTCTGCGCGCCGGAAGGAGCCCCAAAGAGATAGTGGATTTTCTTAAGTTGCCCAAAACCACTATTTATCGTGTCAAGAAGCAGTTTGATGAGGCCGACAGTAACAAATAGGGGATAGCTACAAGGAAAAAGCACTCGCGTCGATCGGACAGGGTAAGAGGAGAAGAATTTGTCAAAAATGTCAAGGAGAAGATTGATGGAAACCCTGGGAAGAGCATGAGGGCCATAACCAAGGAAATGGACGTTGGCTCTATGACAATTGTCAGAACTATCCATGAGGACCTTGGTCTCAAGTCTTATGCCCTTCGGAAAGGTCAGTTGCTGACTGAGAATATGAAGAATAACAGAAAAGGAAAGGCTGCTGCCCTCCTCAACAACCTGAAACACGACTCTTTTGGCATGCTAAGGTTCTTCTCTGACGAAAAGAACTTTGACGTGGACCAAAAGGTAAATCCCAGGAATGATCGCTGGATCTGTAAAGACCCCTCAGAGATACCTGTCGTGATGCACACGAAATTTCCTGCCTCCGTAATGGTCCTTGGCGTTATCAGCAGTGAAGGTGATGTCATGCCTCCCCATTTCTTTGAGAAGGGCCTTAGGATGAACGCTGACACCTACATCAATGTTCTGGAGACCGTTGTGAAGCCTTGGATGGACATGGTGGCCGCAGGGAGGAAGTATGTCTTCCAACAGGACTCAGCTCCAGCCCATAAGGCAAAAAAGACACAATCGTGGCTGACACTTAACGTCCCTAGTCACTGGGGTCCTGATATTTGGCCCCCTAATTCTCCAGATTGCAATCCCCTCGACTACTATGTATGGGGCGTTGTTGAGAGAGATGTCAACAAAGCTCCTCATACCACCATCCAGTCTGTCAAGAAAGCAGTTCACACGGTGATGACTCAAATGGACAAGGTCATCGTCGCCAAGGCCTGTGCTTCATTCCGCACTCGCCTCGAGACTGTTGTAGCTAATAATGGAAACTACATTGAATAAATAAAAACTATATCCTTTTATCTACTACTGTGTCAAATTTCATTCGGATATTTTAATTTTTACTTGCAAAAAATTTCAGTTAAAATACCATTGTTGAAATTCCCAATTTACCTGGTACACCCTGTATCTATACAACTATAAAAATGTGGAAGATATATATATATATCAAAATTCGAAACTATTTTAAAGGCGTAAGATTCTTTTCGGTATTAAATAATATATATACAGTCTACTCTCGTTATAACGCCACCATCCGGATTTTGCAAAAAAGCGGCGTAAGGCGAGGGTGGCGTTGTATCGAACACGTTTAAAATGTGAAATTTAAAGATACAATAAATTATTTATAACAATTAATAATAACAATTTATACTCTAAGTCAATATATAGAGTGCAAAACCGGCATTAATTGATTAATATGATAAATAGAAAGCATTAATTTATAATTTATTCATAAAAAATATTTACATTTTCTTGAAGAAGTCTGTGATCACAACTTGTGTTTTCTCTCCCTCACTTATGCCATAGACACGGTGTAACAAATCCGCAGATAGATTGACGTCGTCAGATGTTGCTCTCTTGGAGTGCTCAAGAAACAACAATAGTGATACTGATACTAGACTCTTGGAATGGGTATTTAGATTAACTATGGACAGAAGCTTTGAGGTTTAGTAGAATTTTACATACAATTATAAATATACTAGCCGAATGACCCGGGCAACGCCCGTGTTTTACCCAATTGAATGTTTTTATTCAAATACTATTTGTTACAATTATCATATTAGTTACGTATTGTGGACGTGTATAGTTGACAAACATACATACATACATACGCTGACTTTTATATATATAGGGATAATAATATAAATGAGTTTTAAAAATTGTAAAAAAGAAAAAAAAAATGCATCGGTCGGGAATCGAACCCAGGCCGCCCGCGTGGCAGGCGAGCATTCTACCACTGAACCACCGATGCTTATAATTACCTACAAATTAATATATTGTATTATTCTAGGTCCATACGATTTGTTCCTTGATATGATTTGAGAAGTTTATGGATGGAAACATTTCTAGGAGAAGCTGACCTAAAATACGAAAGGCCCCTCCTCTCTCTCCCGTCAACATAGATACAATAACTTTGCTATATATCTATTAACCATTTTATTCAATCTAGCAGACTCTGGTGAGCCTCAAGGTCACAATAACATCTTTGTAAAATTCAGAATGTCACCAGGAGACCATGGTTTGGTTTATGGCTCTCGGCAGTCTAGGTAGAGCTTTGATTTCATGTTATCCGCAAGGGATGCGTAGAATTTATCCAAAAAGTTATTCAGCGCTCTCAAAGTGGTTAGTTAATTCTATGGGTGAGATATATATGTAAATTTGTCACTTAACCGAGAGAGAGAGTGTGCAAGGTTGATGAGGCATTCAATCAATAAAGGCATAGTTCTGGCGTCTATTTTGATGCAAAATGCGACGTTTATTTTTTGCTAAATCTAGTATATGGTTGAGGGTCACCCAGAGTTCGAAAATGGCACTGAATTTAATGAAACCTTTCAACGTCATATAATCAAGGAAGGGCATGGTACATCAGTGGGGAATCCTCCCATAGGTTTAGCCAGTTCAAGCTCCAGAACGTTCAACTATTGTTATAGATGGATTCTATCATAGTTTGATTTTGTTGAAGAATACTGGATATATTTTGGGGCTAAGCTGATACTGTTATTTTCTTTTCTTTTTAAAGTTATAATTGTTTCTGTAACTCTATGTGATTACTTGGTGTTTATTGAATTTTTTTCAGCAAGGATGGTTTATAGCATTTAATGTAATCATTTTATCTCATTCAAAGTCCATGCATCACCAGACCAGGTCATGAATATTTTCGCAAAGGGTTTCCACGCCACCCAGGAGGTACCTGCTCAGCGCGTTAGCCTTTGTTTATAGTGGCGCTTCGCCTCCGTAGAAGCCCTATTCCACTCTTCTGGCACAACCAGAGCATCCAACTCGCTCTCGGCCGAGCTGATGGTCCAGGCCCTGCCAGGAACTGGTCTGCCGATGCTATGGACTCCGTCTCAAAGATCAAAGAGTCGGGGGAGAGGAAGACAAAGCCTCAATATCTGAGGAAACAAGTAAATTCGGACAGAGTCTCAAAGCAGACCCGCCTCCACCTCAATTCCCAACCGACTGGCCCATTGTTGGACCGCTGGAAACGAAATTTTTATAGCGTCCTAAAAATTCAATATATTAATATTTATATGAAATAAAAAATAATATGTACCTTTTTAAATTATATATTATCTGTTTGAGATATATTTAAAATAATCTCCATCATTTTGAATTCAATATGAAATAGAATTTGGAACAATAAGAATATGACTAAATTTTTTACTTCAATAACCTCAAAAATAATAAAAGAAATATTATTCAAACATTTGTTATTTATATAAAATGCTTTGAAGCTTCGAATATGTATATTTCAAAATATATAAAATGAAATGCGGAAAAAAATTGATCAAATTCAGACGTTTGCTCTCTCATTTTGCATTATCAAATATCAGTTGTCTTTCATACTTCACTATGAATATGCCTTATAGAGGAATACAAGTAAAATTTACTGTCTATTCTCGATTTGAGACTGAGCTATGGGACTCGAAATTTCTGTTCCTAAACACAGTTAAGTCTTATTCCAGTGATCACCATAATCCTCATATCGCTGATATACACTGGTCCGCAAAATTAATGGAACAACATATTTTTTCATTTATCTCAAATTTTATTGAACATATATCAATGAAATTTTATAGACAAATTTATTATTCCATTATTGATTAGAATACCCGAAATCAAAGAATTCTAACCCATATTTTATGCAAATTAGCCGCTCAAGCAATGATCTTCTTGCAGTCCGTGCATAAATATCTTAGATATTGTTGTTAATATGGGGTGTGATCGCCTTTAACTGATAGACAGGCTCTACATCGGTGACCCATACTAAGAATTAGGGAGTTTATCAGCTCCTGTGGAATCAACGCCCACTCTTGTGTTAAGGCTGTTTCTAGCTCATGAGTGTTTCTAGGAGGGGGTTGGAGGGATGAGATCCGCCGTCTTAGGTTGTCCCATACATGCTCAATGGGATTTAGGTCTGGGGATCGAGCTGGCCAATTCATCCGAGCAATTGCATGGTTTTGGAGAAAAGTGTTGACCACACCAGCCCTATGTGGACGGGCATTATCATACATAGAAGAACGTTTTCTTCCATTTCCAATGCTTGAGGCATCACAAATGCTGCCAAGATCTCGTCCCGATACCTCTGTCCAGTCAGGGTTCCTTGCCGAAAAATATGGAGTGCTGTGCGACCGCCCAAGAAGATTCCAGCCCAGACCATAAAACCTTGGCTTCTGTAGGGATCCCTTTCAACCATATTCCAGTAGAGTTGCAGCACAGTAGAACAGTGATTCGCTGCTTCATCCTTTTACTAGTTTTCATCTTTGTGAGCAAGTGTTCGGTCAGGAATGAGCTGAAAAAAATAATCCAGTTTCGTCTGCATTGTATATGTTGGTTGGGTCATATCCGGAGTTGGCCAGCATACTGTTCAAATTTGTAAGGTGTTCATCATTGATAGCTGGAGAAATCGATGCGCCTTCCCCACAGAGCCGTCGTTGCGAAATATGGAATCTCCCTTTAAATCGCTGCAGCCACCCACTGCTGTACGTGAAATATTCTGGTACGTCCAACTGCTCGCCAAGTTTTTTTGCCTTTTCTCTTAGGAGGTCATCAGTAATAATAATGAGTAATAATAAAATTATTGGCACGCTTTTGGGTAAACCAGTTGAAGAGAGCGTCTTCCAAGTCACTAAATTTCCCGACTCTTTGTCTCTTTGAAGAACCAACAGTATAATTTTCCCACTTCTCAGCCTGAGTGAGAATATCACGGACAGTTGTTCGTGGAAGTGAGAAACGCTCTCCAATCTCATTCTTCGACATTCTTGCCAACTGGCATATCTCCTTCTTTTCAATGGTGATCGACTCCAGTTTACACTTTTGGGAACTCATGATACGACAATAAGGTTGCTGTGTTGACGTTAGCAAAGGATGAAGCGACTGTGTATCTCCCAGGCACAAGCAGGAAAAGGGTCTGCTGGCTGTTCACACAATCTGTTGTGTCAACAGCAGGCAAAGTCCGGTGCCGCTGGCGGAAAAAAAAAAGACAGGAAAAGGGAAGTGGGGGATGAGGGACGTTGTGAGCGGCGCTATAACGAGTGGTTTTTGCTACTTGGGATACTAAAAATCAGCGGCGGAAGGCGAACAGCGAGGGAGTGGCGTTATATCGAGAAAAATACATTGATGTCGATTGGGACAAAACGAAAAAGCGGCGTAAGGCGAGGGTGGCGTTATATCGAGTGGCGTTATAACGAGAGTAGACTGTATAAATATATGTAGATGGAAAATTTGCCGGGAGGAAATTAATCCATGGAAGCAATGGACCGACCCGATGCCGCTAGTTGCGGCGACGGTCAATAGATGGCGTCAGTTTCTGACGTTTATTTTGACGGGAGAGGCGACCATTGCTTCCATGGATTAATTTCCTCCCGGCAAATTTTCCATCTATGTTTTGCCAATAGATTTGGCCCAGCCACATTGCCAGCAAAACACCTCTTTGTTAGATTGTGAGGATTCCATTAGATCCCGTGTGGATTTCATGGAATAAAGTCCGCCCTATACTGACGAGGGCCATTAGCCCGAAACCATGGTCTCTAGGTGGACGCTTATCAGTTTGCCAAAGTTGGTGTTGTGGCTTTGTCACCGACCCGATGCCGCTAGTTGCGGCGACGGTCAATAGATGGCGTCAGTTTCTGACGTTTATTTTGACGGGAGAGGCGACCATTGCTTCCATAAATATATGTATATGATATATTTATAAATATATGTAATTCTACTGTCCTCAAAGCTTATGTCCATAGTTCTTCTAAAATACCCATTCAAAGAGTCTATCAACAGTATCACTATAAAAGGAAGTTCCAAAAATGCAATATAACAGCGGTATGGTAGATTAAACTGGAGAAACCTCTGAGAGGGTTCACCACTGATGAGCCAGGCCCTCTCATTTATTTTTCCATTGCAGTAAGGGCAGTAGAAATTGTTTAATATCGAAAAGAATCATACGCGTCTATAATAGTTTCGTATTTTGATAACAGATGGCGCGCTAGTGCATCATATATATATATATATATATATATATATATATATATATATATAGTGTAGAAACTATATAACAAAATTATAACAGTGATTCTAATTTTAAAACTTAAGGAGCAAACTGATAATAATGATAACTTATATCAGTTAGATTTGATTAGATTAGCAAGCTAAATCTAAATTAATTATAATAATAAATAGTTATTTAATTTTATAGTCCAGTTTTGTATTAAGATTATCTTCACTATTATGATTATTTAAATTCAAATTATAAAATTTGTAAAATGTTATTAATTTGTAGATAGAGAGAGAAAAAAAAAATCCTTTACTTCTACTACATCCTCAAGTTAATTATATATTTATAATTAATAACAATAAAAATTAACAAAGTAACGTCTATTACATCGGCTTTTACACGTCATTCAGACATACTCTAATCCTATATATAGAATAATCGAAGAGAGAATATATATAATAGTTAGAAAAAAGAGAGAAAGACAGAACCATGCACTTTTAATCAAACTAATAATAAGGAAAAAAAAGAGTTTTATAAAGAAGGTAGATAAGATTGTTAGTATATATATATATATTTTTTTTTATGATTTTATATTTTATACTTTTTTTTTAAAAATATTTTTAAAGGTTTTTTTATTTTATAATATGATTATAAATAGTTGTATTTAGTAATATATCTATAGTATGAATTAACATTTGTTATAAGTTTGGATATTATGTTTTGAAACCCTAATGGTAGAGCAGACATACACAAAAGATTTTAAATTGAAATGAATTGGAAAAAGAGATCTGCTGGAACGGGGATCTTCAGATAAAATTCCAACGACATTTCACCCCTTCTTTATTATGTCATAGATCTCTTTTAAACCGGATTTTATGTGTTAATATTAAGTTGTTTCAGTGAAATATTTAAATGAACATATATAACAGATACAAGTGTTAACAAATTCAAACTGTAAACCTACCTCGGACGCTGCATCCTCCATTGTGAATATCTATTTCTGGCTGGCACATGTCGCGGGAGGGGAATGTCCCCCCACATTTCAAATTTAGACCATTTATTCAGAATTTTTTTGAACAACAAGAAAATTAAAGAAGAAAGGAAAAATAGTTAAAGGAAGAAAGCTAAATTTTATAATCTTTACAGATAGTTATATCAAAATAACTGATTTAACACTTATTCATCTTTTAATATTCCTTTAAAAAGGCAAATTATAAGAGTTTAATAAAGCTATTAATTGTGCAAATTCATCTTTATTTAACTTCCATTTTCCTCCCCAGAAATTAGAGATTAAATAAAAATGAACTATATACTTTAACACTTTAAAAATCTTGTGAAAAAATCTTTTAATCAGTTATTTAATAAAAGTTTAATTAACTGTTAAAAAACAAATTTAGTATCAAACAAGTAAAATATTTCAACAGTATATCAATTATAAAATATTCAAAAAAAAAATAAATGGAAATATCCATTTATGAAATCAACTTTCTATAATTTCTCTTAATATTAACTAATACAAATTTATAATCTTTAACAGTTAATTAAACTTTTATTAAATAACTGATTAAAAGATTTTTTCACAAGATTTTTAAAGTGTTAAAGTATATAGTTCATTTTTATTTAATCTCCAATTTCTGGGGAGGAAAATGGAAGTTAAATAAAGATGAATTTGCACAATTAATAGCTTTATTAAACTCTTATAATTTGCCTTTTTAAAGGAATATTAAAAGATGAATAAGTGTTAAATCAGTTATTTTGATATAACTATCTGTAAAGATTATAAAATTTAGCTTTCTTCCTTTAACTATTTTTCCTTTCTTCTTTAATTTTCTTGTTGTTCAAAAAAATTCTGAATAAATGGTCTAAATTTGAAATGTGGGGGGACATTCCCCTCCCGCGACATGTGCCAGCCAGAAATAGATATTCACAATGGAGGATGCAGCGTCCGAGGTAGGTTTACAGTTTGAATTTGTTAACACTTGTATCTGTTATATATGTTCATTTAAATATTTCACTGAAACAACTTAATATTAACACATAAAATCCGGTTTAAAAGAGATCTATGACATAATAAAGAAGGGGTGAAATGCGTTGGAATTTTATCTGAAGATCCCCGTTCCAGCAGATCTCTTTTTCCAATTCATTTCAATTTAAAGTCTTTTGTGTATGTCTGGTCTACCATTAGGGTTTCAAAACATAATATCCAAACTTATAACAAATGTTAATTCATACTATAGATATATTACTAAATACAACTATTTATAATCATATTATAAAATAAAAAAACCTTTAAAAATCTTAAAAAAAAAAAGTATAAAATATAAAATCATAAAAAAAATATATATATATATACTAACAATCTTATCTACCTTCTTTATAAAACTCTTTTTTTTTTTCCTTATTATTAGTTTGATTAAAAGTGCATGGTTCTGTCTTTCTCTCTTTTTTCTAACTATTATATATATTCTCTCTTCGATTATTCTATATATAGGATTAGAGTATGTCTGAATGACGTGTAAAAGCCGATGTAATAGACGTTACTTTGTTAATTTTTATTGTTATTAATTATAAATATATAATTAACTTGAGGATGTAGTAGAAGTAAAGGATTTTTTTTTCTCTCTCTATCTACAAATTAATAACATTTTACAAATTTTATAATTTGAATTTAAATAATCATAATAGTGAAGATAATCTTAATACAAAACTGGACTATAAAATTAAATAACTATTTATATATATATATCCACATAGTTTTTAAAATTATGCTTGTTTATTTACCTTTTTTTTAAATAAGAAACTACGCATTTATCTTTATAGGAGAGAGAGAGGTATGAAAATACCCATTTAAATTAAGTTTCTGAAATTAAGTGAGCAAAAACAAAATGCAGACTTTAAAACTAATACCGCATTCAAATTATGGAATTGGATTCATTAATACAGTTGTTTATTCTCTATGGGTGATTAATTTTTAAAAACGGAGTATTTGAATGATCTCAAATATTCAGACACACGACAACAACATATTAAGAGAGGCAGCACATATCTAAGAAATCTTTATAAAGGATAGAATTATATCTCTAACAGTTACACAACTCTCACAACAAGATTTTAGACTGATTGATGAGCTTCGAAGCTCAAGGTCTTGATGTAACATATCCTATTCTTCCAAAAAGAGAAGATTTTAGTTCAAGATGTGTTCTGTGAGATACCTAACAAGCTCCAATGTGTCTCCCTAAGACATTCAAGGCATATTCTATTGGATTCATGTCTGCAAATTTATGCTCTTGGTTATCATGTATGAATACCACGCTCAAGAAGCCTTTAATAAGCAGTTTAGCTCGAAACTGTTTCTAGAGATGCACATGAGAACATATTAGGGAACTAAATCTCTGTTACATTACACAATGGCGTTTAGCTGTCAAGGTCAATAGACTTCATGGGTCTTGGTGGATCTTTTTTCTGTCCTGCCTGGGTCTTCTGTTGTGGAGTCGATTTCGTTGAATAGTTTCCAGAACTGACAGACCACATTTCTGTTAACTTTGATCCATTTGGAAACTTCAATCTGGAATTGGCCTTCTTCAATCTTCTTAATATCATAGATCGTAAAGTATCGGATAAATGATTATGTTACACCACTGATAAGCCAAACTCCGTCTTTGCCGGTCCCAAGCCCGGATGAAAAAGGAGGAAGGGGAGCAGTAACAAGCTCGCTAAAAAAACTTGGGTTCAGCTGGCCTGGCTGATAGTACCCTGTAAGGACTCCTAATCCAGGGATACAGGATGAGCAGCGTTTGTACTCCATGTTAGGAGCAGCTGCCCATGACGTCTAGTCCTCATGTCAGAGGCGGCCTTTTTTTTGGAGCTAAGTCGGCCTGCCACTGAGTAGTGCTCCCAGTTTTAATGACAAAGACATTCTACTTCACTCAGTAATGATGGTTGTCAAATAGACACCATCAAGGGACACAATTTGATTCTCTAATATGATTGAGTGGAGATAAGAAAGGAGAAGACTGATAAGCCAGGCCCACCCAATATTTAACATCATAGTTGGGACAGTAGTGGTGTTGTCAGGTTAGGGGAATAAGATAGTCTAATACCGATATCTTATACTTGGAAAGAGAGAGAAACTTTTAACTAACAATGAGGAATGTTTTGGTGAGTTATCATGGTAAAGATATTTGTCTCTTTCTCTCTCTCTCTCTCTTGGGCCATCTTGGTCTTGAGGTGAGTAACGCCAGCCATCTTATCGACCTGCCCACTCTGTGGAAAAGAACTCTCGCAGTCCACCGGTGGAGTAGTCTTTCCCGCGGTGGGCGCCACCAATGACAACTTGTATATATATATGTATATTTATTCATATATTTATCATTATATAATCTTATATATTCATATTTATATTTATTCTGTATTTAACCTTATATAATCTTATATGGACATTGAAATAAAGTAGTTTCAATCTCAATCTCTCTCCCCCCTCTTATTATTTCCTTGATTTGAAAAAAAAAACATTTAATAGTTACCCTTTATGTTTATAAATGGAGCGTTATTACAAATGCTATTAATGAACAAAGTGTTTTATTCTGGTAAAAAAAAGGAAACTAATTACTTTGTCTTCCCCCTCATATTTCCTGGAGCAAAAATTGTATCGCTGAAAGGTTTTCAATTCCCCGCACAGTTGAGAGGACTGTGATATGCAAATATAATTTATTCTTGTATTTGTTTACCTCCTTCACGCCTGCGGATATCTCAGATGCAGTTAAAATGCGGAAATTTTGCATCTCAAACCGAGGTGGTAATTTCACACCCGACAAACTGCCTAGCTACACCCCCGCAAAGTTTATTTTCGACTTTTTTTTTTTTTAGCGTTTTTCGGAATAATCTTGTTTGTTAATATTTCTTTGTGTGGAAGAGTATGTTGATTGATCGCCTCCTACTTAATTGCATCTACTTAATTATATTTGCATACCATTTATATATATATGGTAATTTAACCAACAACCCCATATTGTATATAACTTATAACAAGATTTTCAGAGAGGCCTCTCGCATGTGCTGTAATGTAATACTCCCCTTTCTCGGGAAAGATATATAAAAGGCCCCCCGTCTTTAGCCAAAAATACAGTTACTTGACAGTTAGTTCACTATCAGCGGAAGCCCACGTCGGTTGTCACCAAGGTCCTCCTCATCCACCATGTAGTCAGTAAGAACTCTTCAATCTCTCCATCTTTCGCTCCTAGCTCAACTTTTATCTGTTCAAGGAAATTTCTTAGTGCAACTGTGTCTTCGATTTTTGTATGGACATTCCCAAGCTTTCCACTCTGCCTCGACCACGACTGCCTGTACTCTGTGAGAACTCTTAAAGGTCTTACAAGGTGCAGAGAGGTACTGGAAAACTCCCCATCCTGACTGTTCCTCTCGGTCAACACAGTATAGCGAGAGTTACAGGGACTCACACCATAGTTTAAGTCGACTGGATACCTCATCACATATTTAGTCAACACAGGATTCTACAAGAGGCAACCAGACCTCACCACATATATATACTAATGCGTGAGAGATAATATAAAACAACAAGGCTAAAAATTATCTATTAAATATTCATTTTAAATATATATATGTTGTGATGCAGCTTATCCTGTATAAGTGTCGACGTTTCGACAAAAATCTTTTGTCCTCATCAGGAGCGAACAAAAATTAAAACATTTGGAAAAGCGTTAAAAATTATTCTAAGGTTGCAAGGGCGTTTTCACGCGGTATTTCAAATTTTGTACAACATCTAAAGCACGAGTAAAAAATTTATAATGTCATACCTATGGATAAATGAATGCATGTGACAACTAAGCGGCGTAGCTACTGTTAAAAAATTAAGTAATAAATATATATGGTAATTTAAGCCAACAAACCCATATTGTAAATAACTTATAACAAGATTTTAATGTTGTATAATAGAAACACATCTGTTAATGATTATACGTATTATTGACATGTGTCTTTACATAATCATATGTAATGCAATTTGTACAAACAGGATAAATAAATAAACTCTGTAATTGATTAAGAGTTGAGCTAAAGCAGAGATCGAGCATATAGTATTGCCAAAACAACAAAGTCTAAAGATGGAAACGGCCACGGCGCCAGTGTACAGTTTCGCCAGACGATCCACGCCCCTCTCGCATGTGCTGAAATGCAATACCCCCTTTCTCAGAAAAGGTATATAAGGGCCCCCGTCTTTAGCCAAAAATACAGTTAGTTCACCCTCAGTGCAAGCCCGCGTCGGTCGTACCTCATGTCGATCTCATCTAACATGTAGTTAGTAAGAACTCTTCTATCTCCATCTTTCGCTCCTAGCTCAACTTTTATCTGTTAACGGAACTTTCTTAGTGCAACTGTGTCTTCGTTTTTTGCGTGGACAGTCCCAAGCTTTCCACTCTGCCTCGACCACGACTGCCTGTATTTTGTGAGAACTTTTAAAGGTCTTACAGGGTGCAGAGAGGTACTGGAAAACTCTACATCCTGACTGTTCCTCTCGGTTAACACAGTATAGCGAGAGTCAACACTTCATCATCACAAAGTTAATCGGCAGGATTCTCTCTACAAGAAGCTAACAGTAACTTCATCTATTATTTCATATATATTTTGGTATGCGGTGAATCCCTTATATTTCAAATTTATAGAATAAATATATATTATTATTATTATTATGTATTAGCGCGCCATCTATTATGAAAATTTGAAACTATTATAGACGCGTATGATTCTTTTAAATTTTAACTTACATTGCAGTAAGGGAAGTAGATATTGTTTATTTTCAAATACGCGTCTATAATAGTTTCGTATTTTCTATTGTAATCATAGAGTAGCTAGAAATTACGTTTATATTCATGAAAAAATAGTGAAAAAAGTTTTAAAATTACAAAATATTTTCTCACAATAAGTTTCTTTTTATGTGCAATATGTTGATAGATCATTGAACGTTGGTCTTTTGTTCTGATATTTCTGTTGTGTTCATATAAAAAAAAACTCATTGTGAGAAAATATTTTGTAATTAAAAAAAATTACGTTTATATTTCACAGAATGACCTACACGCAGAATTTGCTTCAACTTTATAGTTTTTTTGTCCTCGACCTTTGATCCGATCAATGAAATAAATTTGGATGTTGTTTAATAAAAATATTCACAGAGAGAGAGAGGCCATCGACATGGCGTGGGGAGAAGTAATGGGGTTACCCACCCAAGATATGATCCCAGACGACCGTTGAAAAATTACGAGCAGTTCTCATCGTAGGTCATCAGCTGCCAAAAGTCTCGTCTGCTTTATGATCCTTCCCGCCATTATCGAAGTGGATATCGTTTGGTGAGAAGATTTTGCTGACCAAACGAGAGTTGTTTGTGCGCGCGTTTTACTTTGAAATAGAAATATCTGGAAAACTTTATCTACATTGATCGACTCTGTGGGTCTATGAATGGCGTTGGAGAAATACAGCGAATTATTTTGTTTAAAAATATTTTAGGATGTTATATATACCAACATGTATATAGAACTAGATTTTGTTAAATTAATCACATAGATTCTAGAATAAATTTCAGGTGGTCAATGAAAGAATGATGCACTAGCGCGCCATCTGTTATCAAAATTCAAAACTAGTTTAAAGGCGTAAGATTCTTTTTGATATTAAACAATTTCTACTGCCCTTACTGCAATGGAAAAATTAATGAGAGGGCCTGGCGCATCAGTGGTTTCTACTGCCCTTACTGCAATGGAAAATCCACTGATGAGTCAGGCCCTCACATTAAATTTTCCATTGCAGTAAGGGCAGTAGAAATTGTTTAATATCAAAAAGAATCTTACGCCTTTAAAATAGTTTTGATTTTTTTTTATGAAAGAATGGTCTAAATCGTTGGTTTTCGACCGCTACGACCCGGGTTCGATTCCCGCATTGGAGTACACTTTTTTATGATTTAAAAAATGCTCTAATGACCCCCGATTCTTGAAAACTAGCGGTCTCAGGTCGGTCACAATACCAGCTTTGGAAATTTGAAAAGTTTCCACTAAAATAGACGTCAAAGCTAGACACCATCATTTTGAAGGGAGAGGTGACCTTTATTTTTACAGTTCAATATCCTCCAGGCAAAATTTCCATCTAAAGATTATATTTTACTAAAAGAGGCACCTCTCCCTTTAAAAAATGCATCAAAACAATGCATTTTAGTTAGTTATCTCAGTACATCATATACTATTGATTATAAAGAATGTGATACAACACCATATTTGGCAAAATAATACAAAAACCAACCTGTATTTCATAATTTCGGGCTATAGACCTTATCAGTACAGGGAACCTTCGATTTTATAACATCCTAGGGAGGAGAAAAGTTATGAGATAAATTGGTAGAATTTTCTATAAAGGTGATTTGACTGGTAATGTGACATGGCCGACTGTTTTGTCTATGAGTGGATATTACTACTAGATATAACATACTAGAAAATTATACAGACAAAAACCAACCTGTATTTCACGGTTTCGGGCTATAAACCTTATCAGTAGAGGGAACCTTCGATTTTATAACATCCTAGGAGAAAAGTCATGAGATAAATTGGTAGAATTTTTTATAAAGGTGGATTAGAATGGTAATGTAGCATGACCGACTGTTTTGTCTATGAGTGGATATATTCATACTAGAGAATTCTACAGACAAAAATCTGAAACATTTCCGATAATGACAAAGATGTTATTCTAATCACATACATATTATTGGAAGCCACTTACCATTCATTAAGGGTTTAAAAAAATCGATAAACTTTAATTAGATTAAAATCATTTTTTGATAAAGGATTTATATAATCGTCATGGGTCAATATTATACAACAAAAATTAAGATTTTCAAATAAATGAGATTACTCACAATCGATAATTCTCATCGGAACATTACCATGGAAATATAACGATTAAATTAATGAACGCCTCAATTACAAAATACTAAGTTATTTTAGACAACAATCAATAAGGAATTGAAAACTACAAATAACGAATTCCTTAATAGTTAGCAAAGTAAAGGAAAAAACGCGTATTTCTGTTATTAATATGAAAAAGCTGTTTAAACAATACCAGAAATATGAACACATATTAGGAAAAGAGTTAGAAAAGAAAGGAAAAAAAAGCGTATTTCTGTTATTAATATGAAAATACTGTTTAGACAATACCATAAACATGAACACATATTATTAAAAGAGTTAGCAAAGAAAGGAAAAAAGAGCGTATTTCTGTTATTAATATGAAAAAGCTGTTTAGACAATACCATAAACATGAACACATATTATTAAAAGAGTTAGCAAAGAAAGGAAAAAAGAGCGTATTTCTGTTATTGGTATGAAAAAGCTGTTTAGACAATACCATAAACATGAACACATATTATTAAAAGAGTTAGCAAAGAAAGGAAAAAAGAGCGTATTTCTGTTATTGGTATGAAAAAGCTGTTTAGACAATACCATAAACATGAAAACATATTAAGAAAAAGACATCTCCTTATCGTGTAACTGAAAGTTGCTGAAGGCTTGCGCCATCTATCGGAATAAATATCAGACCGTGGTTAGCTTTTCTTAATTAATCAAGAATGGATATTTGGCCAATTCTGGAATAATTGAAAATCAACGAGAATAGTTGATATTTATTCTGATAATATTGACGCAAGCCATCAGCAACTTTCAGTGTTACGATAGTGAGATGTCTTTTTTATTAATTTATTCACCTTATTCCTGTACAATTTCACATTTATACTATTTTTTCACATGAGAAAATATGTTTAAACTTTGTGTTTTACCGCTACTGCACACAATTTATTCAATACATGTATCCAAAAAGGATACTATTTAGATAATTGGAAAACTAAAGCTCTCAAGGTAATACCTAAACCCCATAAAACTAAGTTTAAAACGGTTAAAGGTAATTGCCCCCTTTTTGCGTTAATTTCATACCTTTACCAAACTTTGGAAATAATTTTAACTAGAATATGCAAATATGCAACAATGGCAGTCTGTGTTTACCTACATAATTTGAGTGTTAGACAAAGTCGACAAATATTGGGCTGAGTAAACTCACTGAGCTTAGGGGGTCGGTGGAATGATGGTCTAAACCGTTGGTTTTCGACCGCTACGACCCGGGTTCGATTCTCGCATTAGGCACTTCTTTTCTGATAAAAAAAATGCTCCAATGGCCCCCGATTCTTGCAAAAGTCTAACCCCACCAGCGAGTGCAAGTAACCAAACGGGGCTCTGGCACATTTGTAAGTGCAAAGTCGAACTGCTTTTTATGTGTGTAGACATATGATGCACTTACAGTAGAATCAGTCGCCAACTTCTACCCACCATGATTATCATGACCTGTACCACGTGTACTGGGGATAAGCAAAAAAACCCATTATTATAGATATTCTTTAAATGTAAATCGTGCTAAAGTAAATCCAATATACAAAACACAATCTCTTATTCCATACACCGCACCAAATCAAACCATATCACTTATATTCAAGAAATATGGGATTCAAACATTTTTCATGTGCTTCCAGTAATTTCAAACATTATCACAAGTTCAATCACTAATCTAGTCAAAAAGGTTATCATGGATCAAAAGGAGAACATCATTTAGTCAAATTAAATATCATACACACATACACTCATGGACAGAACTTAAGGAAGTTGTACATTTTAGCATTTATATCGGGATTCAGAAAATAAATCTGAAAGATACACTCATGGACAAAACTTAAGGAAGTTGTACATTTTAGCATTTATATCGGGATTCAGACAATAAATATGAAGGATACACTCATGGACAAAACTTAAGGAAGTTGTACCTTCTAGCATGTATATCGGGGTTCAGACAATACCTCTAAAATATATTTGATACATAGTGATCTTTATTGAAGACATACGAGATAACCAAGTGTGAACAACCTTTGTCTCTTAAGAAAAAACAGATGACCGGCCATATATAAGACTTTCCACTTCCTTAAGTTTTGTCCATGACTATATATATGGTCTTGTAGAACTAGAGAGGTGCACGCGTGCTCACGTGGTTTAATGAAAAACAACCTCGATAAAGAGAGGCGAGTTACCACTCGAAATGTCGCGCGAAAGAATGAAGATATTTGTTATTTTTAACGATTTGCCAAATATTTTCATTTTTATTCGCTTCTGACGAGAACAAAATATTTTTGTCGAAATGTCGAGACAATAAAAAAGATTTACTGGCTGAAGTATCTTTAATTTGAAGAACTATGAATTCCGGCCAGGCAGCTTCTATCTTTACGATTCCTAAAATATATATAGAAGAAACTTCAACAAGGCTGAAATAACTAATCGGAAATGTAAGAATCAATGATATCTAATAGCCTCGAACAGATTACAGAAACCGGTCACGTTTTTAATCTGGTAAATGTTGAATGCCATTATGGGAACATCGTATTGAAGAGATGCTGTTCAGAATCCTTCCTATCATCCCAGTATCTACAGAAAAATTGACCTCAGTCTGTTTTTACATATTGCAAGACACGAAGTTACATAATTAGAATTTATATCTTAGACAATACCTGGACGCCCGTCAACACGCTTCGTATACCAATTAAAGGAACTCACTAGCTTAACGGTCACCGAATGGTACATCGAGCTTAAGACAGATATGGCTGGTGTCTCATCGTATTTGGGATGTAATATGTACAGTGGGCCACAATGTTCGATCGTGAATAAAATGATTGATATATCTTAGAAAATAAAGTAGGAATATATTAGGAATGGAGAAATACCTATGGTCAATACTTAAAGTAATTTTTGAAAGAACGAGGATGACTCATGGAGAAAAACTTGAGGAAGTTTTAACTTTTAGCATGTATATCGGGATTCAGACAATAACTATGAAAGATACACTCATGGACAAAACTTAAGGAAGTTGTAACCTTTAGCATGTATATTGGGATTCAGACAATAACTCTGAAAGATACACTCATGGACAAAACTTAAGGAAGTTGTAACTTTTAGTATGTATATTGGAATTCAGACAATAACTCTGAAAGATATTACAGTTACCTTTATTGAAGAAATGTGATAACAAAGTGTGAACAAAATTGCCTGACTCCTTAAAAAATAAGACAACCAGCGACATAAAAGACTTTCCACTTTCTTAAGTTTTGTCCATGAGTGTATACACTTTTTGTATACACTTGTATATTTAAAACAGTCTTAGGATGAGTACACAAAGCAGCAATTTAAAACGATGCAAAAAGACATAATATTCCTATGACTAAACAGATTCAATCGAAAAACAAGGATAAATCACAATCTCAGAAGCCTTCATTAAGACCTATACATGAATTCACCACGAAACCCGCAAAGAAAACTAGTAAAAAAAACTATTTACATATAATATAATAATAATGCGTATGATATATACACTCACAGACAAAACTTAAGTTGAAAGTCTTTGATGTTGCCGGGAGTCTGGTTTTTTAAGGGAGACAGAAGCAATGTCGTTCACACCTGGTTATATTTTCAACATTTTCGAAGAATTGCATTTCCTTTATTATTTCTTTTTAATTATGTAAATTGATAAAGTGGAGTAGCAATCACTTGAAATTCGTGTATTTTGAAGAGAAAAGGTTTTCAAATTTTTAGATATAGAAGTACAAGATAGAATGTTGTACAAAATTTTAAATATCGCGTGAGAATGCCCTTGGAACCTTAGAATGGATTATAACGCCTTGCTATATGTTTTAATTTTTGTTCGCTCCTGACTAGGACAAAAGGTAATAAAAAGATTTACTGGCCGAAGTATCATTTTCAAGAAATACAAGATAGAAGTACGGATTTTTTTCTCAAAGGTACAATCAGTTAGTTAGTAAAGTGAATTGATGTCGTCAGACGTATTGTTGGAGAAGTTTTATAGCAATCCAACGACGTCAAGTCTGGGGACATTTTATTGCGACAACGGTGGTCACTTAATGTCACCGATGATGTCATACTGTCGTTGCACGTGCTACATGGAGCAAGTCGTGGTGCTTGTTCCAATCGGGGAGATTACTGGGAGACCGTTGGTACGCTGGTAGGTCTGAGAGACATAACTTCCTTATTTCCTAAAGAATAAAATTCAATCGATTTAATTATCTTTAATTACATTCATGCACTCGGTCTCAAGTACAAAACTTAAGAAAATGGAAAGTATTCATACTTGGTTAGCTAGTGTGTCTTCAATTAAGGTCACTGTAATATCTTTCAGAGGTATTGTCTGAATCCCGATAAACATGCTGAAAGATACAACTTCCTTAAGTTTTATCCATGAGTGTATATTGGTTATCTCGTGTCTTCAATAAAGGTCACTGTAATATCTTTCAGAGTTATTATCTGAATCCCGATAAACATGCTGAAAGATACAACTTCCTTAAGTTTTGTCCATGAGTCTATATTGGTTATCTCGTGTGTCTTCAATAAAGGTCACTGTAATATCTTTCATAGTTATTGTCGGAATCCCGATAAACATGCTGAAAGATACAACTTCCTTAAGTTTTATCCATGAGTGTATATTGGTTATCTCGTGTGTCTTCAATAAAGGTCACTGTAATATCTTTCATAGTTATTGTCGGAATCCCGATAAACATGCTGAAAGATACAACTTCCTTAAGTTTTGTTCATGAGTGTACTAGGTCCCTCCCAGTGACTAATAGATAAACTCACACTAAAATTACCTTTACGCGTCAAAAATAAAAGATTATCCCTAAAGCTCGTACACTTGTAAAAAATTGAAATACCAATATTATTAGCCATAAAATTTTTTATTCACTGTTATGTATGATATCTTTGTATTATGTATAAAGCAATCATATTATGGGCCTGACTCTTCAGTGGTTAAACCCTCCCAGCGGTTTCGCCAGTTCAATCTACCAAACCGCTGGGAGGGTTCACCACTGATAAGCCAGGCCCTCCCATTAATTTTTTTCCATTGCATTAAGGGCAGTAGAAATTGTTTTATTTTTAAAATAATCATACGCGTCTATAATAGTTTTGAATTTAGAATATATTCGTTTATAAATATCTTTTCCTCATAAATTATGGAATAGTTCCTTCCTAAATATTAAAAATAAATTTTAATTCCATATTTGTGTATCTCGATCTCAGAATTTATTTGCTCTAGTGAATAGATAGCGAAACATTTTAATCTTTTTATATGACATATTCAAACATTACCAATTCAGATATGTCAAAATTTCTGTGTTGTTAGAAATAATCGAGAGATATCTCTGGAAATGAATAAATTTGACGATGGTTCAACACAAGAAGAGAATAAAATACAAATTTTATGGGCTTATTGGATTATATATATATTTTAAACTATCTCTGTTATAGATGGAAAAATTGCCGGGAGGAAATTGATCCATAGAAGCATAGGGCGCTTCTCCCGTCAAAATAAACGTTAAAAACTGACGCCATCTATAGCGGAATATAAAATAAAGGAATCATGGAATAAAGTCCGCCCTAGAATGACGAGGGCCATTATCCCGAAACCATGGTCTCTAGGTGGACGCTTCTCAATTTGCCAAAGCTGGTGGTGTAGCTTTGTCACCGACCCGAGGCCGCTAGTTTGCGGCGACGGTCAATAGATGGCGTCAGTTTTTAACGTTTATTTTGACGGGAGAAGCGCCCTATGCTTCTATGGTATCTCTGTTATAGTATAAGTCTTGTGTTTATAGATTTATATGTATCCTTTATTCTTACCTGCTTAAATGTACAGCCCTTGATGCAGAGAGGAAGGCCCTATATCAACAAATTAAATGCACCAACATTTCACCCTACGTATTGCTTCCAAAAATATCAGCAAACAAATCTAAGGCAATAGCTTACTATAAATATTTTTAGATAATTATGTAAGGACCAGTCAACAATTGAATGACTTTGAGACGAAGAGTAAAGCCAGTTCAATTTCTATGTAAATAACACAAGATGATTATTACCTTACCCAATTGGGAGAATCTGTATGGGGCAAGTCCTTAATAAAGGCGTTTGTGTGTGTGTGTGTGTAGCCTTTATTCATGTTATGATTAACTGTTCACTGTAATGTGACTATAAACAAATTATCGTAACAATTGGATAGACCAGATAATTTTACACATGTTTGTCATTTTTGGCCTTTTGAGCTTCACAAAATATAGAGTTCTATATAAAAAGTGTTTGGTCATTCGATGTTGACTTCCAACATTTTTAAGAAAAAGGCATCTCCTTATCGTGAAACTGAAAGTTGATAAAAGCTGGCGCAATCTATCAGAATAAATATCAACTATTCGTTGATTTTTAATTATTCCAGAATTGGTCAAATACTCATTCTTTATTAATCAAGAAAAGCTAACCATGTACACGTTTGGGTCGCCAGCCATCAGCAATTTTCAGTTGCACAATAAGGATATACCTTTTTCTTAATTTATTCACCTTATCCTATTACAATTTCACATATGTACTATTTTTTCACATTGTTTAGGGTCTTCACGCAATTCTGAAGATGGCGCTAGCCATCAGAAACTTTCAGTTGCACAATAAGGATTAATTTATTACAACATTGTTAGTATGTACAACACTGGGAGCAAACACACCGATTGGATAATGTTTATGACGTCATTCGAAAAAGGACGCTTATAGGCTATAGGATTAATTCCTTATCCAATTATCTTCCGTAAGTTATGATTTAATAAGGATGAATCATATGGCATATACACGCACCTAGTTCGTGGAACTTGCGGTCAATAGAGGTCTTGATAGTTGTGTTTTACTTTACATTACTTGCTCTATCTATAGAGCATTCATGGCTTCCACAATGGTGTACAAGAGAAATCAAAGATGAAAAGAGCATGTTAGTCAATCAAAATTCGTTAACTTCTGATCTAAGGGAAGAAACCCAACTTTACCTGACAAATACAAAACAAGTTGTTTACAATAAAGACCAATACATCAAGTTTAATAGATTCTGCAGGCTGTATATTTTAAGACGAAAGTATTGACTGTTAGCCACTGACTCGTACTGATGTAATCATTGGATTAATTTACTTGGTCTACACGTTGTTCTAACTGTTGTAAATGACAATTTTGTGTACATATTTCATACGGTGTACATATTTCAAGCTACTATTTATAACTACTATATGCAAAATTTGACATCGAATGTGTAATTTGTGTGCTTCCCAATGTTCAAATGTGTTAATTATACAATGATTTGATTTGTATATAATTTCAGATTTACACGCAATTATCCTAATTGTGGGTATGGCGTGTCTTTGAAACTGTTAAATGCATAAATAAAATGTTAGTCAAAGGTGTAGATCATCCTTTCTTGTTCAAATCATTAGCGAATGCCGATATGAGATAACTTGAAAAACAATTATCTGATAATCATAAAGAAAAACTCTTCAGAATTTTCAAAAAAGTGAAAAAGGTTTAGAATAAATAAATTATCAAAAATACTATATTATATAACTGATTCTTTTTTACTTATCCTTTTAGTCTAAATTACATAAGATCTTGGAGGTCGTGCTCATAAAGAAGCTCAAGAACTCTTCTTGGTTCTCTGTACAGGGATCTCTTGTCCTTTCCAATACAATTTAGTATATGTTGGGGAGTGGCCTCTTCGGTTTTGTACCTAGTGCACATGGGGAAGCTTTTGGCTCTAATTCTAAAAATTAGAAACATTTTTATATTTATACTCATTGTTACTATTCAAAATTCTATGGAAACATTTAATAAAAAAAAGGTTTTGAAAGTGTTGAAGTTAACATAAAATTTAATCTAAAACATTCCAATAAAGCTATGAAAGGTTTTACATACCTAGAAGATTTGTAGGGTGTCGGAGGGTCCATGGAACTCCTCATAGTTTGTCCAAGAATCATCTAAAGAGAACACAATTCGACACTGAAAACTTTTCTTTAAAGTTGAATATAGAATTACAACGTTGCCTATCTGACTTTCTGGTGCCCCCGACATCGCAATAATCTTTACTCCGCAAGAATTATTTCCGAGAGATGTACCAAGCTTCATTGCTCCTGATAAATACACTACTTTGTTCTTCACAAGCAAGGGACCCTTTTTAAGTTTTCTCTTTGACTTGAGAGTTATAAATGATTCAACATGTGTGTTATGATTGATCCGGCAACACTGCCGACTCGACTTGTAAACACTCTTAGATATATAACCACGTTATAATAAATAGATGTTACAATAAATAAATACTTAGTTCAGTTGCATTCTGCGTGATCAAATAGACACAAGAACAACATAAACAACATGGTGGCAGCGGAAAAGTGAGTACTTTTTCAAATAAATATATTATTGAAAAATTTTAGTGAAAAAAAGAAAACATGGACTTTGTTAGGCCTAGCGAACTCGCCCTGCACGGAAATGTAGCGGAAAATTGGCGAAGGTTCAAACAGCGATTAATGCTTTATCTTGAAGCAACAGAAAAAGCCACAAAGCCTGATAAACTGAAAGTTGCCATTTTATTAAATTTTATTGGCGAAGAAGCCTTGGAAGTTTTCAACACATTTCATTTAAAAGAAGATGAAGCAGAAAATTTCGATCTTGTAATAAACAAATTTGATGATTTTTGCGAGCCTAAAAAGAACGTCATTTTTGAAAGATTCAAATTTTTTTCAGCGACCCAGAAGGATGGTGAATCCATCGATAGTTTTATAACAGAACTAAAAGGATTATCCACATCATGTGAATTTGAATCACAAAAGGATAGTTTAATTAGGGATCGCATTGTGTATGGAATACAAGACAAGGCTTTGCAGGAACGCCTCTTAAGAGAGCCCAATTTAACTCTTCTAAAAGCCATTGAAATGTGCAAAACAGATGAAATAAGCAAGCAACAGATCAAGATCATGCAGAACAACCAGAACATTTGTCAAATAAGAAAATATGAAAAGAAACACAGTCCAAAACAAAATCAAGAATCTGAAAAAGAATTCAAATGCCAAAGGTGTGGAAAGTCTCACAGAGCAAAAAATTGTCCTGCATGGGGTAAAAGATGCTCCAAATGCAAAAAGATGAATCATTTTGCAGCTTTCTGTAAAAGTTCAGCTATCAGAAGTCTGAATGATGAAACAGAAGAAACTGTATGGTCAATACATGAAGCAAAAGTAGTCCATACTTTGGAATGGAAAAAATCCATCATAGTGAATGGAAAGGAAATATGTTTCAAGTTGGACTCTGGAGCAGAAGTAAATGTTTTGCCATACACATTCACCAGACAAATGAATGGTTTGGAAATATTTCAGACTAACCGAAAGCTAACATCATATACAGGACATGAAATCAAGATAAAAGGAATTGCCACACTAAATTGCAAAACTAAAAATAAGACGGAAAGTCTAGAATTTTTCATTGCTGATGGATACTATCAACCAATTTTAGGAATAGAAGCTATTGAAAAGCTTTCACTAATTAAGAAATGTGATGCTGTCCAAATACAGCAGAACAATTCAGCAAAAGATATTTTGAACAGGCACAAAAATATATTTGAAGGCATAGGAAGACTGCCAATTGAACACAAGATTAGACTAAAAGAAAATGCAACTCCAGTTATTGCTCCAAGCAGAAAAATTCCTTTTTCCATTAGAGAAAAAGTTAAAGCAGAATTGGAAAGGATGGAAAAACTTGACATTATTGAAAAAGTTGAAGAACCAAGCGAATGGACACACCCTATTGTAGTGGTACAAAAACCTTCTGGAGATGTCAGAATTTGCATGGACCCCAGGGAACTGAACAAATATGTTCAGAGAGAGCGCTATATTCTGCCAACAGTTGAAACAATATTTTCTGAACTGAAAGGTGCTACAGTTTTCTCTGTATTTGATGCATCATCAGCTTTCTGGCAAGTCCCATTAGACAAAGAAAGCACCAACCTGTGCACCATTGCGACTCCCTTTGGAAGATTCCGGTTCAAGCGACTTCCCTATGGATTGAACAGTGCATCGGAGGTATTCCAGCGATGCATAAACAATATCCTTTCAGGTCTCCAGGGAACTGCTTGCTATATGGATGACATCTTGATCTATGGAAACACAATGGAAGAGCACAACAGAAACCTTGAAACAGTTCTTCGAAGGTTGGAAGAAAATAATGTCAAGCTCAATGCTAAGAAGCAGCAGATAGCTGTCGACAAAGTAAATTTCTTAGGCCATATAATCAGTCGAGATGGAATAGCCATTCAAGCTTCAAGAGCAGAGGCAATACAAAAGTTGAAAAGACCTGAGAACAAGACTGAAGTCCAAAGATTCTTAGGTATGGTAACGTACCTTGGCAAATTCATTCCTAATCTGTCTGACAAGACTGCACCTCTAAGGAAATTGATAAGCAACAAGAGTGAATGGAAATTTGGAGGCAAAGAAAATGACTGTTTTGAAAAACTCAAGAATATGGTTTCGAATGCTCCAATATTGACATTTTTTGACCCAACCAAGCCAATCACCATTTCATCTGATGCAAGCCAATATGGTATTGGTACAGTGCTCATGCAAGGGGGACAAGCAATTGAGTATGCGTCCTTCAGCCTGAATGCAACTCAAAGAAAATACGCACAGATAGAGAAAGAACTTTTGGCTATAGTCTTTGGATGTGAACGCTTCCAGTACTATATTTGGGGAAATGATGTTATTGTGGAAACTGACCACAAACCTCTCCTGAGTATTGTTAAGAAACCTTTAGAAAAGCTTTCCCCAAGACTGCAAAGAATGGTCTTACGTCTCATGAGATTTCAAATATCTTTGAAGTTTACACCAGGGAAAAACATGTTTGTAGCTGACCATCTGTCTAGAGATCCATTAAAAGATGAGGTGGACACAAGCTATTTAGAAGGTCAAACTGAATCAGTGCACATGTTGCTGGTTACCACAGATGAAAAAATAAAGAGACTACAAAAGGAAACTCATGGGGACCACACCTTGATACAACTAATAGAGTATGCGAAGAATGGATGGCCGAAATATAAAATTAAGGTCTGTGATGAAGCAAAACCCTACTGGCAATTTCAAGATGAAATTCATGTGAGTGACGGAATTGTTTACAAAGGAAATTGCATCATGGTGCCATCGACTCTTCGAAAAGAAATCCTGCAGGTTGTTCATTCATCACACCAGGGCATAGCAGCTTCCAAAGAAAAAGCAAGATCAGCATTTTACTGGCCCGGCATGATAACACAAGTAGAAAATGAAGTGGAAAAGTGCAGAACATGTCAGGAATATTCAAGAAAGAATCCTGAGGAGTCAAGAATAGCTCATGAAATCCCTGAATTTCCATGGGAAAAAATTGCTGTAGATTTCATGGAGGTGAGTGGAACCAGTTCCATCTTGGTTGTCGATTACCACTCAAAGTTTGTTGAAATCCGGAAATTATCAAGCAAAAGAGAAACCGAAACCATCATGCTGTTGAAAACCATTTTCAGGACTCATGGAATTCCAAGAACTCTAGTTTCGGATAATGGACCCCCTTTTAACTCTACTGGATTCAAAAATTTTGCTCAGAAATATGAATTCAAACACCAAACCTCCAGTCCCAAATATCCAAGATCTAATGGACAAGTTGAGAGGACAATTCAAACCATCAAAGGACTGATAATTAAAGCTGTGAAGTCCGGAAGAGATCCCAATCTGGCTTTGATGGAGTTCAACAACACACCTAAGTATGACTTGCCATCTCCGACCCAAATGCTTATGGGAAGATCTGTGAGAACTCTTTCGACATACACCCGACAACAGTTGAAACCACTGTTTGACACAACAAAGAATTACCAAAAATTGAGAGACCATCAACAAAAGTATGCAGGAAGTCCAAAGAGAATTTTGAGACCTTTGGAAGTAGGAGACAACATCATGTTGCAGGAAAGGCATAGAAAATGGGTTCCGGCAACAGTGACCGCAAAGCATGAAACTCCACGCTCATATATGGTGAAAACACCAAGTGGATCTGAATACCGCAGGAACAGGTCTCACCTTAGACCGAGAAAGTTCAGTGTAGAAGATTCTGCCCCAACAAGTCAAAGTCCAAGCATTCCTGGATCTCAAGCAGGGACAGCCATGGATGACAACATACAAGATCACGGAAGACCCACTTCCGAAAACAGAAGAGCATATGATCCAAGGGAGGACATTGCCAAGAAAGGTGAAGAATCATCTACTTCTCCTAGTGTGCGAACCCGCAGTGGTAGAACAGTGAGAAAACCTTTGCGTTATAGAGACTAGGAGAACTGCAATCCTTTTTTATTTTTGTTTAAAGGAAACATGTTATGATTGATCCGGCAACACTGCCGACTCGACTTGTAAACACTCTTAGATATATAACCACGTTATAATAAATAGATGTTACAATAAATAAATACTTAGTTCAGTTGCATTCTGCGTGATCAAATAGACACAAGAACAACATAAACAACAATGTGAATGCTGTCAAGATGTTGAAACACCATCTTTTGTTGGCTTGCCCTCTGACTAACCAAATTGTACTTGCTTACTTTGACATAATGCCATCTTTCTGTATATACTCAATCTTATGAACACTTTGGCAAGTTTAGAACTATTTGTACACAGATTTATAAATCACTACAAATTCATCGTGTAAATAATTAAAGATATATATATGTGATTAATTATAATATAGCACAATAGTCTGATAGACTTCGTGCTTCTGTAATAATAAAATTAAAAAAAAAAGTATTTACTCGAGTTGCTTCCCCTCCTTGTTCCTCTCCACCCTGGCAGAGTGTTTGGTATCAAAGATTCAGTGAACATTTGAAGTAAATTTTATAAAAACAATATTCAAAGTTGGTCTGATGAGCTCGAGTCCAGTCGCGGGCAGTGTACAAATAAATATTTATTTATTTATATATATATACCAGGAAGAAATGCTGGTAGAAGAGTTCTTTAACTCGAAAAAACTTGCCAAATATAATAAATTTTATAAGCGCGCCATCTGTTAGACGCGTATGATTCTTTTTAAAATTAAACAATTTCTACTATCCTTACTGCAATGAAAAAATTAATGAGAGGGCCTGACTCTTCAGTGGTGAACCCTCCCTCAAACTGGCGAAACCGCTGGGAGGGTTCACCACTGATGAGCCAGGCCCTTCCATTAATTTTTCCATTGCAGTAAGGACAGTAGTAATTGTTTATTTTTAAAAAGAATCATACGCGTCTATAATAGGTTCGAATTTTCATAATAAATTGTGAAAAAACAATAGAAAAATAAATAAAAAATAAAAAGGTCAGGTGTTGATATTAAAAACAAAGAAGGCATATCCTGACCAGGAGCACATGTGATTTTTAGATCGCAGAGCGCCATCAAGTGGAACAGAAATCAACTAAACGTTTATTTAGCTTGCTCCGTAATATTTGGCCAACCCATTTTCTTGATAAATCAAGAAAAGCCATCCACGAACTCCTTTCGGGCTGTTGGCACTCGCCAGCGTGGAGCAGGCTGTACCACTGCGAACGAAATCTTTTGGTCCCAGAGGCTTCTTAAGAAACCAAGAAATGGATATTTAAGGTATATAATATTTTTGAAAAGAAATCTTTTGCCGAGTAGTTAATTGTAGTATATTTAAAATAAATTTTTGTGTTTGATCTTAAAAAGTATCCGAATATTTTGTATGAAGCATATTTGTATGTGAAAACAATATGTTTACGCAAGTTTGACCTTAAATACCCATTTCGTGGTTTCTCAAGAAGCCACTGGGACCAAAAATCTTTTTGGTCGCAGTGGTACAGCCTACTCCACGCTGACGAGCTTCAACAGCGCGAAACGCGTTCTTGGATGGCTTTTTTTATTAATAAAGAAATTGGGTTGGCCAAATATCAGGGAACAGGCTAAATCAATGCTTAGTTGATTTCAGTTCCACAAAAAGCACATGTGCTCGTGGTCAGGATATGCCTTCTTTATTTTTAATATCAACACCTGATCCACTTATCTTTTATTTTTCTCTTGTTTTTTTCATATATATCCCTATATATATAAATGTCAGTGTATGTATGTGTGTGTGTATCTATGTCGGCTATACACGTCCACGATACGTAACTAATCTGACTGAAATTTTAACAGTATATAGAGTAGAATCTGGAAAAACATATAGTGAAATTTTCAGGTCTCTCTATCCCAAATATTCTTCAAGTTATTTGCAAATTGCGTTGCAAATTTGCCTTTTCGCTCGCAAGCAGCGCCTCTAGCGGTGAAGATGGGAGGTAATATCAGCTGACCTAATGTACATGTAAAACGTGTTTGGTAGGACATAGAGAAAAATCTGGAAAATATATTTATCGGATTTTTAGCCAATCTATATATATAAAATTGAATGTCTGTTTGTTTGTTTGTACTCTATAGATTCAAAAACCATACATCCAATCGCCGTGGAATTTTGGGATATTATTAGGTATATCACCGGGAAGGTTTTTGAAAAATAATTTCATGAATATCTTGAATATCCTTAGAGTTATTTGCAGATTTGTAGATTTAACTCGCAAGCAGCGCCCCCATTGTGAGGATGTTAACAAGTTTTCTTATCACTAAGTTTGTTATCTTAAATATTATTTATCAAAAGTAAGATTATCTCAGGATGACACGGCAATGTGACACGGGAAAAAATGTTCACTAGATAAAACTATGATTTTCTATATGATAAAAAAAAGCCAACAATGAAGAGTGAATGTAATATAAAAAGCCAACAATGAAGAATGAATGTAAGATAAAAAGCCAACAATGAAGAGTGAATGTAAAATAAAAAGCCAACAATGAAGAATGAATTTAAGATAAAAAGCCAACAATGAAGAGTGAATGTAAGATAAAAAGCCAACAATGAATAATAAATGTAATATAAAAAGCCAACAATGAAGAATGAATGTAAGATAAAAAGCCAACAATGAAGAGCAAATATAATATGAAAAGCCAACAATGAAGAGTGAATGTAAGATAAAAAGCCAACAATGAAGAGTAAATATAATATAAAAAGCCAACAATGAAGAGTGAATGTAAGATAAAAAGCCAACAATGAAGAGTAAATGTAATATAAAAAGCCAACAGAGTGAATGTAAGATAAAAAGCAAACAATGAAGAGTGAATGTAATATAAAAAGCCAACAATGAAGAATGAATGTAAGATAAAAGGCCAACAATGAATAGTAAATGTAATATAAAAAGCCAACAATGAAGAGTAAATGTAATATAAAAGGCCAACAGAGTGAATGTAAGATAAAAAGCAAACAATGAAGAGTGAATGTAAGATAAAAAGCCAACAATGAAGAGTGAATGTAAGATAAAAAGCCAACAATGAATAGTAAATGTAATATAAAAAGCCAACAATGAAGAGAAAATGTAATATAAAAAGCCAACAGAGTGAATGCAAGATAAAAAGCCAACAATGAAGAGTAAATGTAATATAAAAAGCCAACAGAGTGAATGTAAGATAAAAAGCAAACAATGAAGAGTGAATGTAATATAAAAAGCCAACAATGAAGAGTGAATGTAAGATAAAAAGCCAACAATGAAGAATGAATGTAAGATAAAAGCCAACAATGAAGAGTGAATGTAAGATAAAAAGCTAACAATGAATAGTAAATGTAATATAAAAAGCCAACAATGAAGAATGAATGTAAGATAAAAGCCAACAATGAAGAGTGAATGTAAGATAAAAAGCCAACAATGAAGAGTAAATATAATATAAAAAGCCAACAATGAAGAGTGAATGTAAGATAAAAAGCCAACAATGAAGAGCAAATATAATATGAAAAGCCAACAATGAAGAGTGAATGTAAGATAAAAAGCCAACAATGAAGAGTAAATATAATATAAAAAGCCAACAATGAAGAGTGAATGTAAGATAAAAAGCCAACAATGAAGAGTAAATGTAATATAAAAAGCCAACAGAGTGAATGTAAGATAAAAAGCAAACAATGAAGAGTGAATGTAATATAAAAATCCAACAATGAAGAATGAATGTAAGATAAAAGGCCAACAATGAAGAGTGAATGTAAGATAAAAAGCCAACAATGAAGAATGAATGTAAGATAAAAAGCCAACAATGAAGAATGAAAGTAAGATAAAAAGCCAACAATGAAGAGTGAATGTAAGATAAAAAGCCAACAATGAAGAATGAATGTAAGATAAAAAGCCAACAATGAAGAGTGAATGTAAGATAAAAAGCCAACAATGAATAGTAAATGTAATATAAAAAGCCAACAATGAAGAGTGAATGTAAGATAAAAAGCCAACAATGAATAGTAAATGTAATATAAAAAGCCAACAATGAAGAGTAAATGTAATATAAAAAGCCAACAGAGTGAATGTAAGATAAAAAGCAAACAATGAAGAGTGAATGTAAGATAAAAAGCCAACAATGAAGAGTGAATGTAAGATAAAAAGCCAACAATGAAGAGTGAATGTAAGATAAAAAGCCAACAATGAATAGTAAATGTAATATAAAAAGCCAACAATGAAGAGTAAATGTAATATAAAAAGCCAACAGAGTGAATGTAAGATAAAAAGCAAACAATGAAGAGTGAATGTAATATAAAAAGCCAACAATGAAGAATGAATGTAAGATAAAAAGCCAACAATGAAGAGTGAATGTAAGATAAAAAGCCAACAATGAATAGTAAATGTAATATAAAAAGCCAACAATGAAGAATGAATGTAAGATAAAAAGCCAACAATGAAGAGTAAATATAATATAAAAAGCCAACAATGAAGAGTGAATGTAAGATAAAAAGCCAACAATGAAGAGTAAATGTAATATAAAAAGCCAACAGAGTGAATGTAAGATAAAAAGCAAACAATGAAGAGTGAATGTAATATAAAAAGCCAACAATGAAGAATGAATGTAAGATAAAAAGCCAACAATGAAGAGTGAATGTAAGATAAAAAGCCAACAATGAAGAATGAATGTAAGATAAAAAGCCAACAATGAAGAATGAAAGTAAGATAAAAAGCCAACAATGAAGAGTG
This sequence comes from Cordylochernes scorpioides, assembly GCA_030710605.1. NCBI lineage: Eukaryota > Metazoa > Arthropoda > Arachnida > Pseudoscorpiones > Chernetidae > Cordylochernes > Cordylochernes scorpioides. Next base: position 64,404,818 of record CP092882.1, read on the forward strand.
AATGTAAGATAAAAAGCCAACAATGAAGAATGAATGTAAGATAAAAAGCCAACAATGAAGAGTGAATGTAAGATAAAAAGCCAACAATGAATAGTAAATGTAATATAAAAAGCCAACAATGAAGAATGAATGTAAGATAAAAAGCCAACAATGAAGAGTAAATATAATATAAAAAGCCAACAATGAAGAGTGAATGTAAGATAAAAAGCCAACAATGAAGAGTAAATGTAATATAAAAAGCCAACAGAGTGAATGTAAGATAAAAAGCAAACAATGAAGAGTGAATGTAATATAAAAAGCCAACAATGAAGAGTGAATGTAATATAAAAAGCCAACAATGAAGAATGAATGTAAGATAAAAAGCCAACAATGAAGAGTGAATGTAAGATAAAAAGCCAACAATGAAGAATGAATGTAAGATAAAAAGCCAACAATGAAGAATGAAAGTAAGATAAAAAGCCAACAATGAAGAGTGAATGTAAGATAAAAAGCCAACAATGAAGAATGAATGTAAGATAAAAAGCCAACAATGAAGAGTGAATGTAAGATAAAAAGCCAACAATGAATAGTAAATGTAATATAAAAAGCCAACAATGAAGAATGAATGTAAGATAAAAAGCCAACAATGAAGAGTAAATATAATATAAAAAGCCAACAATGAAGAGTGAATGTAAGATAAAAAGCCAACAATGAATAGTAAATGTAATATAAAAAGCCAACAATGAAGAGTAAATGTAATATAAAAAGCCAACAGAGTGAATGTAAGATAAAAAGCAAACAATGAAGAGTGAATGTAAGATAAAAAGCCAACAATGAAGAGTGAATGTAAGATAAAAAGCCAACAATGAATAGTAAATGTAATATAAAAAGCCAACAATGAAGAGAAAATGTAATATAAAAAGCCAACAGAGTGAATGCAAGATAAAAAGCCAACAATGAAGAGTAAATGTAATATAAAAAGCCAACAGAGTGAATGTAAGATAAAAAGCAAACAATGAAGAGTGAATGTAATATAAAAAGCCAACAATGAAGAGTGAATGTAAGATAAAAAGCCAACAATGAAGAATGAATGTAAGATAAAAGCCAACAATGAAGAGTGAATGTAAGATAAAAAGCCAACAATGAATAGTAAATGTAATATAAAAAGCCAACAATGAAGAATGAATGTAAGATAAAAGCCAACAATGAAGAGTGAATGTAAGATAAAAAGCCAACAATGAAGAGTAAATATAATATAAAAAGCCAACAATGAAGAGTGAATGTAAGATAAAAAGCCAACAATGAAGAGTAAATGTAATATAAAAAGCCAACAGAGTGAATGTAAGATAAAAAGCAAACAATGAAGAGTGAATGTAATATAAAAAGCCAACAATGAAGAATGAATGTAAGATAAAAAGCCAACAATGAAGAGTGAATGTAAGATAAAAAGCCAACAATGAATAGTAAATGTAATATAAAAAGCCAACAATGAAGAATGAATGTAAGATAAAAAGCCAACAATGAAGAGTAAATATAATATAAAAAGCCAACAATGAAGAGTGAATGTAAGATAAAAAGCCAACAATGAAGAGTAAATGGAATATAAAAAGCCAACAGAGTGAATGTAAGATAAAAAGCAAACAATGAAGAGTGAATGTAATATAAAAAGCCAACAATGAAGAATGAATGTAAGATAAAAAGCCAACAATGAAGAGTGAATGTAAGATAAAAAGCCAACAATGAAGAATGAATGTAAGATAAAAAGCCAACAATGAAGAATGAAAGTAAGATAAAAAGCCAACAATGAAGAGTGAATGTAAGATAAAAAGCCAACAATGAAGAATGAATGTAAGATAAAAAGCCAACAATGAAGAGTGAATGAAAGATAAAAAGCCAACAATGAATAGTAAATGTAATATAAAAAGCCAACAATGAAGAATGAATGTAAGATAAAAAGCCAACAATGAAGAGTAAATATAATATAAAAAGCCAACAATGAAGAGTGAATGTAAGATAAAAAGCCAACAATGAAGAGTAAATGTAATATAAAAAGCCAACAGAGTGAATGTAAGATAAAAAGCAAACAATGAAGAGTGAATGTAATATAAAAAGCCAACAATGAAGAATGAATGTAAGATAAAAAGCCAACAATGAAGAGTGAATGTAAGATAAAAAGCCAACAATGAATAGTAAATGTAATATAAAAAGCCAACAATGAAGAATGAATGTAAGATAAAAAGCCAACAATGAAGAGTAAATATAATGTAAAAAGCCAACAATGAAGAGTGAATGTAAGATAAAAAGCCAACAATAAAGAGTAAATGTAATATAAAAAGCCAACAGAGTGAATGTAAGATAAAAAGCCAACAATGAAGAGTAAATATAATATAAAAAGCCAACAATGAAGAGTGAATGTAAGATAAAAAGCCAACAATGAAGAGTAAATGTAATATAAAAAGCCAACAGAGTGAATGTAAGATAAAAAGCAAACAATGAAGAGTGAATGTAATATAAAAAGCCAACAATGAAGAGTGAATGTAATATAAAAAGCCAACAATGAAGAATGAATGTAAGATAAAAAGCCAACAATGAAGAGTGAATGTAAGATAAAAAGCCAACAATGAAGAATGAATGTAAGATAAAAAGCCAACAATGAAGAATGAAAGTAAGATAAAAAGCCAACAATGAAGAGTGAATGTAAGATAAAAAGCCAACAATGAAGAATGAATGTAAGATAAAAAGCCAACAATGAAGAGTGAATGTAAGATAAAAAGCCAACAATGAATAGTAAATGTAATATAAAAAGCCAACAATGAAGAATGAATGTAAGATAAAAAGCCAACAATGAAGAGTAAATATAATATAAAAAGCCAACAATGAAGAGTGAATGTAAGATAAAAAGCCAACAATGAATAGTAAATGTAATATAAAAAGCCAACAATGAAGAGTAAATGTAATATAAAAAGCCAACAGAGTGAATGTAAGATAAAAAGCAAACAATGAAGAGTGAATGTAAGATAAAAAGCCAACAATGAAGAGTGAATGTAAGATAAAAAGCCAACAATGAATAGTAAATGTAATATAAAAAGCCAACAATGAAGAGAAAATGTAATATAAAAAGCCAACAGAGTGAATGCAAGATAAAAAGCCAACAATGAAGAGTAAATGTAATATAAAAAGCCAACAGAGTGAATGTAAGATAAAAAGCAAACAATGAAGAGTGAATGTAATATAAAAAGCCAACAATGAAGAGTGAATGTAAGATAAAAAGCCAACAATGAAGAATGAATGTAAGATAAAAGCCAACAATGAAGAGTGAATGTAAGATAAAAAGCCAACAATGAATAGTAAATGTAATATAAAAAGCCAACAATGAAGAATGAATGTAAGATAAAAGCCAACAATGAAGAGTGAATGTAAGATAAAAAGCCAACAATGAAGAGTAAATATAATATAAAAAGCCAACAATGAAGAGTGAATGTAAGATAAAAAGCCAACAATGAAGAGTAAATGTAATATAAAAAGCCAACAGAGTGAATGTAAGATAAAAAGCAAACAATGAAGAGTGAATGTAATATAAAAAGCCAACAATGAAGAATGAATGTAAGATAAAAAGCCAACAATGAAGAGTGAATGTAAGATAAAAAGCCAACAATGAATAGTAAATGTAATATAAAAAGCCAACAATGAAGAATGAATGTAAGATAAAAAGCCAACAATGAAGAGTAAATATAATATAAAAAGCCAACAATGAAGAGTGAATGTAAGATAAAAAGCCAACAATGAAGAGTAAATGGAATATAAAAAGCCAACAGAGTGAATGTAAGATAAAAAGCAAACAATGAAGAGTGAATGTAATATAAAAAGCCAACAATGAAGAATGAATGTAAGATAAAAAGCCAACAATGAAGAGTGAATGTAAGATAAAAAGCCAACAATGAAGAATGAATGTAAGATAAAAAGCCAACAATGAAGAATGAAAGTAAGATAAAAAGCCAACAATGAAGAGTGAATGTAAGATAAAAAGCCAACAATGAAGAATGAATGTAAGATAAAAAGCCAACAATGAAGAGTGAATGAAAGATAAAAAGCCAACAATGAATAGTAAATGTAATATAAAAAGCCAACAATGAAGAATGAATGTAAGATAAAAAGCCAACAATGAAGAGTAAATATAATATAAAAAGCCAACAATGAAGAGTGAATGTAAGATAAAAAGCCAACAATGAAGAGTAAATGTAATATAAAAAGCCAACAGAGTGAATGTAAGATAAAAAGCAAACAATGAAGAGTGAATGTAATATAAAAAGCCAACAATGAAGAATGAATGTAAGATAAAAAGCCAACAATGAAGAGTGAATGTAAGATAAAAAGCCAACAATGAATAGTAAATGTAATATAAAAAGCCAACAATGAAGAATGAATGTAAGATAAAAAGCCAACAATGAAGAGTAAATATAATGTAAAAAGCCAACAATGAAGAGTGAATGTAAGATAAAAAGCCAACAATAAAGAGTAAATGTAATATAAAAAGCCAACAGAGTGAATGTAAGATAAAAAGCAAACAATGAAGAGTAAATATAATATAAAAAGCCAACAATGAAGAGTGAATGTAAGATAAAAAGCCAACAATGAAGAGCAAATATAATATGAAAAGCCAACAATGAAGAGTGAATGTAAGATAAAAAGCCAACAATGAAGAGTAAATATAATATAAAAAGCCAACAATGAAGAGTGAATGTAAGATAAAAAGCCAACAATGAAGAGTAAATGTAATATAAAAAGCCAACAGAGTGAATGTAAGATAAAAAGCAAACAATGAAGAGTGAATGTAATATAAAAAGCCAACAATGAAGAATGAATGTAAGATAAAAGGCCAACAATGAAGAGTGAATGTAAGATAAAAAGCCAACAATGAATAGTAAATGTAATATAAAAAGCCAACAATGAAGAGTAAATGTAATATAAAAAGCCAACAGAGTGAATGTAAGATAAAAAGCAAACAATGAAGAGTGAATGTAAGATAAAAAGCCAACAATGAAGAGTGAATGTAAGATAAAAAGCCAACAATGAATAGTAAATGTAATATAAAAAGCCAACAATGAAGAGAAAATGTAATATAAAAAGCCAACAGAGTGAATGCAAGATAAAAAGCCAACAATGAAGAGTAAATGTAATATAAAAAGCCAACAGAGTGAATGTAAGATAAAAACCAAACAATGAAGAGTGAATGTAATATAAAAAGCCAACAATGAAGAGTGAATGTAAGATAAAAAGCCAACAATGAAGAATGAATGTAAGATAAAAGCCAACAATGAAGAGTGAATGTAAGATAAAAAGCCAACAATGAATAGTAAATGTAATATAAAAAGCCAACAATGAAGAATGAATGTAAGATAAAAGCCAACAATGAAGAGTGAATGTAAGATAAAAAGCCAACAATGAAGAGTAAATATAATATAAAAAGCCAACAATGAAGAGTGAATGTAAGATAAAAAGCCAACAATGAAGAGTAAATGTAATATAAAAAGCCAACAGAGTGAATGTAAGATAAAAAGCAAACAATGAAGAGTGAATGTAATATAAAAAGCCAACAATGAAGAATGAATGTAAGATAAAAAGCCAACAATGAAGAGTGAATGTAAGATAAAAAGCCAACAATGAATAGTAAATGTAATATAAAAAGCCAACAATGAAGAATGAATGTAAGATAAAAAGCCAACAATGAAGAGTAAATGTAATATAAAAAGCCAACAGAGTGAATGTAAGATAAAAAGCAAACAATGAAGAGTGAATGTAATATAAAAAGCCAACAATGAAGAATGAATGTAAGATAAAAAGCCAACAATGAAGAATGAATGTAAGATAAAAAGCCAACAATGAAGAATGAAAGTAAGATAAAAAGCCAACAATGAAGAGTGAATGTAAGATAAAAAGCCAACAATGAAGAGTGAATGTAAGATAAAAAGCCAACAATGAAGAGCAAATATAATATGAAAAGCCAACAATGAAGAGTGAATGTAAGATAAAAAGCCAACAATGAAGAGTAAATATAATATAAAAAGCCAACAATGAAGAGTGAATGTAAGATAAAAAGCAAACAATGAAGAGTGAATGTAATATAAAAAGCCAACAATGAAGAGTGAATGTAAGATAAAAAGCCAACAATGAAGAATGAATGTAAGATAAAAAGCCAACAATGAAGAATGAAAGTAAGATAAAAAGCCAACAATGAAGAGTGAATGTAAGATAAAAAGCCAACAATGAAGAGTGAATGTAAGATAAAAAGCCAACAATGAAGAGCAAATATAATATGAAAAGCCAACAATGAAGAGTGAATGTAAGATAAAAAGCCAACAATGAAGAGTAAATATAATATAAAAAGCCAACAATGAAGAGTGAATGTAAGATAAAAAGCCAACAATGAAGAGTAAATGTAATATAAAAAGCCAACAGAGTGAATGTAAGATAAAAAGCAAACAATGAAGAGTGAATGTAATATAAAAAGCCAACAATGAAGAATGAATGTAAGATAAAAGGCCAACAATGAAGAGTGAATGTAAGATAAAAAGCCAACAATGAATAGTAAATGTAATATAAAAAGCCAACAATGAAGAGTAAATGTAATATAAAAAGCCAACAGAGTGAATGTAAGATAAAAAGCAAACAATGAAGAGTGAATGTAAGATAAAAAGCCAACAATGAAGAGTGAATGTAAGATAAAAAGCCAACAATGAATAGTAAATGTAATATAAAAAGCCAACAATGAAGAGAAAATGTAATATAAAAAGCCAACAGAGTGAATGCAAGATAAAAAGCCAACAATGAAGAGTAAATGTAATATAAAAAGCCAACAGAGTGAATGTAAGATAAAAACCAAACAATGAAGAGTGAATGTAATATAAAAAGCCAACAATGAAGAGTGAATGTAAGATAAAAAGCCAACAATGAAGAATGAATGTAAGATAAAAGCCAACAATGAAGAGTGAATGTAAGATAAAAAGCCAACAATGAATAGTAAATGTAATATAAAAAGCCAACAATGAAGAATGAATGTAAGATAAAAGCCAACAATGAAGAGTGAATGTAAGATAAAAAGCCAACAATGAAGAGTAAATATAATATAAAAAGCCAACAATGAAGAGTGAATGTAAGATAAAAAGCCAACAATGAAGAGTAAATGTAATATAAAAAGCCAACAGAGTGAATGTAAGATAAAAAGCAAACAATGAAGAGTGAATGTAATATAAAAAGCCAACAATGAAGAATGAATGTAAGATAAAAAGCCAACAATGAAGAGTGAATGTAAGATAAAAAGCCAACAATGAATAGTAAATGTAATATAAAAAGCCAACAATGAAGAATGAATGTAAGATAAAAAGCCAACAATGAAGAGTAAATGTAATATAAAAAGCCAACAGAGTGAATGTAAGATAAAAAGCAAACAATGAAGAGTGAATGTAATATAAAAAGCCAACAATGAAGAATGAATGTAAGATAAAAAGCCAACAATGAAGAGTGAATGTAAGATAAAAAGCCAACAATGAAGAATGAATGTAAGATAAAAAGCCAACAATGAAGAATGAAAGTAAGATAAAAAGCCAACAATGAAGAGTGAATGTAAGATAAAAAGCCAACAATGAAGAATGAATGTAAGATAAAAAGCCAACAATGAAGAGTGAATGTAAGATAAAAAGCCAACAATGAATAGTAAATGTAATATAAAAAGCCAACAATGAAGAATGAATGTAAGATAAAAAGCCAACAAAGAAGAGTAAATATAATATAAAAAGCCAACAATGAAGAGTGAATGTAAGATAAAAAGCCAACAATGAAGAGTAAATGTAATATAAAAAGCCAACAGAGTGAATGTAAGATAAAAAGCAAACAATGAAGAGTGAATGTAATATAAAAAGCCAACAATGAAGAATGAATGTAAGATAAAAAGCCAACAATGAAGAGTGAATGTAAGATAAAAAGCCAACAATGAATAGTAAATGTAATATAAAAAGCCAACAATGAAGAATGAATGTAAGATAAAAAGCCAACAATGAAGAGTAAATATAATGTAAAAAGCCAACAATGAAGAGTGAATGTAAGATAAAAAGCCAACAATAAAGAGTAAATGTAATATAAAAAGCCAACAGAGTGAATGTAAGATAAAAAGCAAACAATGAAGAGTGAATGTAAGATAAAAAGCCAACAATGAAGAGTGAATGTAAGATAAAAAGCCAACAATGAATAGTAAATGTAATATAAAAAGCCAACAATGAAGAGAAAATGTAATATAAAAAGCCAACAGAGTGAATGCAAGATAAAAAGCCAACAATGAAGAGTAAATGTAATATAAAAAGCCAACAATGAATAGTAAATGTAATATAAAAAGCCAACAATGAAGAATGAATGTAAGATAAAAGCCAACAATGAAGAGTGAATGTAAGATAAAAAGCCAACAATGAAGAGGAAATATAATATAAAAAGCCAACAATGAAGAGTGAATGTAAGATAAAAAGCCAACAATGAAGAGTAAATGTAATATAAAAAGCCAACAGAGTGAATGTAAGATAAAAAGCAAACAATGAAGAGTGAATGTAATATAAAAAGCCAACAATGAAGAATGAATGTAAGATAAAAAGCCAACAATGAAGAGTGAATGTAAGATAAAAAGCCAACAATGAATAGTAAATGTAATATAAAAAGCCAACAATGAAGAATGAATGTAAGATAAAAAGCCAACAATGAAGAGTAAATATAATATAAAAAGCCAACAATGAAGAGTGAATGTAAGATAAAAAGCCAACAATGAAGAGTAAATGTAATATAAAAAGCCAACAGAGTGAATGTAAGATAAAAAGCAAACAATGAAGAGTGAATGTAATATAAAAAGCCAACAATGAAGAATGAATGTAAGATAAAAAGCCAACAATGAAGAGTGAATGTAAGATAAAAAGCCAACAATGAAGAATGAATGTAAGATAAAAAGCCAACAATGAAGAATGAAAGTAAGATAAAAAGCCAACAATGAAGAGTGAATGTAAGATAAAAAGCCAACAATGAAGAATGAATGTAAGATAAAAAGCCAACAATGAAGAGTGAATGTAAGATAAAAAGCCAACAATGAATAGTAAATGTAATATAAAAAGCCAACAATGAAGAATGAATGTAAGATAAAAAGCCAACAATGAAGAGTAAATATAATATAAAAAGCCAACAATGAAGAGTGAATGTAAGATAAAAAGCCAACAATGAAGAGTAAATGTAATATAAAAAGCCAACAGAGTGAATGTAAGATAAAAAGCAAACAATGAAGAGTGAATGTAATATAAAAAGCCAACAATGAAGAATGAATGTAAGATAAAAAGCCAACAATGAAGAGTGAATGTGAGATAAAAAGCCAACAATGAATAGTAAATGTAATATAAAAAGCCAACAATGAAGAATGAATGTAAGATAAAAGCCAACAATGAAGAGTGAATGTAAGATAAAAAGCCAACAATGAAGAGTAAATATAATATAAAAAGCCAACAATGAAGAGTGAATGTAAGATAAAAAGCCAACAATGAAGAGCAAATATAATATGAAAAGCCAACAATGAAGAGTGAATGTAAGATAAAAAGCCAACAATGAAGAGTAAATATAATGTAAAAAGCCAACAATGAAGAGTGAATGTAAGATAAAAAGCAAACAATAAAGAGTAAATGTAATATAAAAAGCCAACAGAGTGAATGTAAGATAAAAAGCAAACAATGAAGAGTGAATGTAATATAAAAAGCCAACAATGAAGAATGAATGTAAGATAATAGGCCAACAATGAAGAGTGAATGTGAGATAAAAAGCCAACAATGAATAGTAAATGTAATATAAAAAGCCAACAATGAAGAATGAATGTAAGATAAAAGCCAACAATGAAGAGTGAATGTAAGATAAAAAGCCAACAATGAAGAGTAAATATAATATAAAAAGCCAACAATGAAGAGTGAATGTAAGATAAAAAGCCAACAATGAAGAGCAAATATAATATGAAAAGCCAACAATGAAGAGTGAATGTAAGATAAAAAGCCAACAATGAAGAGTAAATATAATGTAAAAAGCCAACAATGAAGAGTGAATGTAAGATAAAAAGCCAACAATAAAGAGTAAATGTAATATAAAAAGCCAACAATGAAGAGTAAATATAATGTAAAAAGCAAACAATGAAGAGTGAATGTAATATAAAAAGCCAACAATGAAGAATGAATGTAAGATAAAAGGCCAACAATGAAGAGTGAATGTAAGATAAAAAGCCAACAATGAATAGTAAATGTAATATAAAAAGCCAACAATGAAGAGTAAATGTAATATATAAAGCCAACAGAGTGAATGTAAGATAAAAAGCAAACAATGAAGAGTGAATGTAAGATAAAAAGCCAACAATGAAGAGTGAATGTAAGATAAAAAGCCAACAATGAATAGTAAATGTAATATAAAAAGCCAACAATGAAGAGAAAATGTAATATAAAAAGCCAACAGAGTGAATGCAAGATAAAAAGCCAACAATGAAGAGTAAATGTAATATAAAAAGCCAACAGAGTGAATGTAAGATAAAAAGCAAACAATGAAGAGTGAATGTAATATAAAAAGCCAACAATGAAGAGTGAATGTAAGATAAAAAGCCAACAATGAAGAATGAATGTAAGATAAAAGCCAACAATGAAGAGTGAATGTAAGATAAAAGCCAACAATGAAGAGTGAATGTAAGATAAAAAGCCAACAATGAAGAGTAAATATAATATAAAAAGCCAACAATGAAGAGTGAATGTAAGATAAAAAGCCAACAATGAAGAGTGAATGTAAGATAAAAAGCCAACAATGAAGAGTAAATGTAATATAAAAAGCCAACAGAGTGAATGTAAGATAAAAAGCAAACAATGAAGAGGGAATGTAATATAAAAAGCCAACAATGAAGAATGAAGGTAAGATAAAAAGCCAACAATGAAGAGTGAATGTAAGATAAAAAGGCAACAATGAATAGTAAATGTAATATAAAAAGCCAACAATGAAGAATGAATGTAAGATAAAAAGCCAACAATGAAGAGTAAATATAATATAAAAAGCCAACAATGAAGAGTGAATGTAAGATTAAAAGCCAACAATGAAGAGTAAATGTAATATAAAAAGCCAACAGAGTGAATGTAAGATAAAAAGCAAACAATGAAGAGTGAATGTAATATAAAAAGCCAACAATGAAGAATGAATGTAAGATAAAAAGCCAACAATGAAGAGTGAATGTAAGATAAAAAGCCAACAATGAAGAATGAAATTAAGATAAAAAGCCAACAATGAAGAGTGAATGTAAGATAAAAAGCCAACAATGAAGAATGAATGTAAGATAAAAAGCCAACAATGAAGAGTGAATGTAAGATAAAAAGCCAACAATGAATAGTAAATGTAATATAAAAAGCCAACAATGAAGAATGAATGTAAGATAAAAAGCCAACAATGAAGAGTAAATATAATATAAAAAGCCAACAATGAAGAGTGAATGTAAGATAAAAAGCCAACAATGAAGAGTAAATGTAATATAAAAAGCCAACAGAGTGAATGTAAAATAAAAAGCAAACAATGAAGAGTGAATGTAATATAAAAAGCCAACAATGAAGAATGAATGTAAGATAAAAAGCCAACAATGAAGAGTGAATGTAAGATAAAAAGCCAACAATGAATAGTAAATGTAATATAAAAAGCCAACAATGAAGAATGAATGTAAGATAAAAAGCCAACAATGAAGAGTAAATATAATGTAAAAAGCCAACAATGAAGAGTGAATGTAAGATAAAAAGCCAACAATAAAGAGTAAATGTAATATAAAAAGCCAACAGAGTGAATGTAAGATAAAAAGCAAACAATGAAGAGTGAATGTAATATAAAAAGCCAACAATGAAGAATAAATGTAAGATAAAAAGCCAACAATGAAGAGTGAATGTAATATAAAAAGCCAACAATGAAGAGTGAATGTAAGATAAAAAGCCAACAATGAAGAGTAAATGTAATATAAAAAGCCAACAATGAAGAATGAATGTAAGATAAAAAGCCAACAAAGAAGAGTAAATATAATATAAAAAGCCAACAATGAAGAGTGAATGTAAGATAAAAAGCCAACAATGAAGAGTGAATGTAATATAAAAAGCCAACAATGAAGAATGAATGTAAGATAAAAAGCCAACAATGAAGAGTGAATGTAATATAAAAAGCCAACAATGAAGAATGAATGTAAGATAAAAAGCCAACAACGAAGAGTGAATGTAAGATAAAAAGCCAACAATGAATAGTAAATGTAATATAAAAAGCCAACAATGAAGAATGAATGTAAGATAAAAAGCCAACAATGAAGAGTAAATATAATGTAAAAAGCCAACAATGAAGAGTGAATGTAAGATAAAAAGCCAACAATAAAGAGTAAATGTAATATAAAAAGCCAACAGAGTGAATGTAAGATAAAAAGCAAACAATGAAGAGTGAATGTAATATAAAAAGCCAACAATGAAGAATAAATGTAAGATAAAAAGCCAACAATGAAGAGTGAATGTAATATAAAAAGCCAACAATGAAGAGTGAATGTAAGATAAAAAGCCAACAATGAAGAGTAAATGTAATATAAAAAGCCAACAATGAAGAATGAATGTAAGATAAAAAGCCAACAAAGAAGAGTAAATATAATATAAAAAGCCAACAATGAAGAGTGAATGTAAGATAAAAAGCCAACAATGAAGAGTGAATGTAATATAAAAAGCCAACAATGAAGAATGAATGTAAGATAAAAAGCCAACAATGAAGAGTGAATGTAATATAAAAAGCCAACAATGAAGAATGAATGTAAGATAAAAAGCCAACAACGAAGAGTGAATGTAAGATAAAAAGCCAACAATGAAGAGTAAATGTAATATAAAAAGCCAACAATGAAGAATGAATGTAAGATAAAAAGCCAACAAAGAAGAGTAAATATAATATAAAAAGCCAACAATGAAGAGTGAATGTAAGATAAAAAGCCAACAATGAAGAGTGAATGTAATATAAAAAGCCAACAATGAAGAATGAATGTAAGATAAAAAGCCAACAATGAAGAGTGAATGTAATATAAAAAGCCAACAATGAAGAATGAATGTAAGATAAAAAGCCAACAACGAAGAGTGAATGTAAGATAAAAAGCCAACAATGAAGAGTAAATGTAATATAAAAAGCCAACAATGAAGAATGAATGTAAGATAAATAGCCAACAATGAAGAGTAAATATAATATAAAAAGCCAACAATGAAGAGTGAATGTAAGATAAAAAGCCAACAATGAAGAATGAAAGTAGGATAAAAAGCCAACAATGAAGAGTGAATGTGAGATAAAAAGCCAACAATGAAGAGTGAATGTAAGATAAAAAGCCAACAATGAATAGTAAATGTAATATAAAAAGCCAACAATGAAGAATGAATGTAAGATAAAAAGCCAACAATGAAGAGTAAATATAATATAAAAAGCCAACAATGAAGAGTGAATGTAAGATAAAAAGCCAACAATGAAGAGTAAATGTAATATAAAAAGCCAACAGAGTGAATGTAAGATAAAAAGCAAACAATGAAGAGTGAATGTAATATAAAAAGCCAACAATGAAGAATGAATGTAAGATAAAAAGCCAACAATGAAGAGTGAATGTAAGATAAAAAGCCAACAATGAATAGTAAATGTAATATAAAAAGCCAACAATGAAGAATGAATGTAAGATAAAAAGCCAACAATGAAGAGTAAATATAATATAAAAAGCCAACAATGAAGAGTGAATGTAAGATAAAAAGCCAACAATGAAGAGTAAATGTAATATAAAAAGCCAACAGAGTGAATGTAAGATAAAAAGCAAACAATGAAGAGTGAATATAATATAAAAAGCCAACAATGAAGAATGAATGTAAGATAAAAAGCCAACAATGAAGAGTGAATGTAATATAAAAAGCCAACAATGAAGAATGAATGTAAGATAAAAAGCCAACAAAGAAGAGTAAATATAATATAAAAAGCCAACAATGAAGAGTGAATGTAAGATAAAAAGCCAACAGAGTGAATGTAAGATAAAAAGCCAACAATGAAGAGTGAATGTAATATAAAAAGCCAACAATGAAGAATGAATGTAAGATAAAAAGCCAACAACGAAGAGTGAATGTAAGATAAAAAGCCAACAATGAAGAGTAAATGTAATATAAAAAGCCAACAATGAAGAATGAATGTAAGATAAAAAGCCAACAATGAAGAGTAAATATAATATAAAAAGCCAACAATGAAGAGTGAATGTAAGATAAAAAGCCAAAAGCATCGGTAGTTTAGTGGTAGAATCCTCGCCTGCCACGCGGGCGGCCCGGGTTCGATTCCTGGACGATGCTTTTTTTTTTTTACAATTTTTAAAAGTCATTTATATTATCCTTATCCTTCCTTCCTTCGTTATCCTTTCCTTATATCTATAAAAATGAAATGCGAAATCGATGTTTGTTATCGCTTCACGCAAAATCTACTGACTCAATCATTATGGAATTTCGCATGTAGGTAGCTGAAGATTTCGTTTAACATATAGGCTATTCAAAAAACTAAAAAAGTTAATGAGCTTTTTTTAAAAATAAAAAACCAAAAAGCGTTAGTTCCAGTATTTTTCCGCTTGGGCGCAGCACTGGTCGCGACGATAAATGAATTTGATTGGTTAATAATTAACACGTGGTTTGTTTACACGATGAATGTCAGTTTGTTCACACGATGAATGTTTTTAAAAGGTAAGATTATCCAATCGCCGTTATACTTTAGGAAGTTATTTACTATACTACTGGGAAAATTTCTGGTTTGAATTTGATTTGAAATAAATATTCTTTGCAATTTTCTTTGCAAATTTTCTACTTTCACTCGCAAGCAGCGCCTCTAGCGGCGTCTGGTGAAAATATATTTATAAATTGTAACAATGCTTAAAATGTTTTCCAAGTATAATACATTTAATTTGAGAATTTAGTAATATAATATTCCAATGACGTAAAAAATACTTGGCATTTCAATATCTCTATATATATAAAAATGAATGTTTGTATGTTTGTCTGTCTGTTTGTCTGTCTGTATGTCCGGTATACAAATTCGCAGTAGTTCACTAATTCAAACCAAAATTTCCATACATAGGTAAAAAAACACGGGGAAGACGATAGGCTATTTTAAAAATATATAAATCAATTATTAAAACTATATGTTTTTAGTCAGAAAATGATGATGACGATATTGCTGTATCATGTTTGATTATTAGATACAAAATTATATCGGGAAAAATTCCAAAAAGCAGAGACCACGGGTGAAACCAGTTCATTATTTTGTACGCGGGAACAAAATTCTAACAGAAAAAACATTCATTCGAGCAGAAAACAAAAGCCAGATCATCTTTCTATGAAAATATCGCTTCTCAGACACAAAGTTTGGAGCTGGACGTTTCGCTGGTTCAAATCACATTAATAGGTACCGCTCAGCAAGAGCAACCTAGTTCATGATAATTGAACAATGAATAATATGTGAAGGTTATTCACATATTAAACAAAATTTAAACGCGGGATTCAATCCCGGTTCATGACTGTCGCACCCCAGCTATCCCGATTTGGGAAAGTGGTCAGGGTCAGCCATTCCAAAGTGCAATGGAAAGGCCTCTCCTGAGGGCACGGGAATCTTGAGCTCCGTGACACCGATGCCAGGTAAGTATGCGGTACGTTTCACAAGAGTGACATCCACGGCGCCAATTTATAATTGTAACGAATAGTATTTGAATAAAAACATTTAATTGGGTAAAACCCGGGCGTTGCCCGGGTCATTCGGTTAGTCTTATATATATAAAATTGAATGTCTGTCTGTCTGTACTCTATAGATTCAAAAACCATACATCCAATCGCCGTGAAATTTTGGGATATTATAAGGTATATCACCGGGAAGGTTTTTGGAAAATAATTTCATGAATATCTTGAATATCCTTAGAGTTATTTGCAGATTTGTAGATTTAACTCGCAAGCAGCGCCCCCATTGTGACGATGATAACAAGTTTTCTTATCACTAAGTTTGTTATCTATATTAATAAAATGGAAATTTCATAAGTGGTGTTCGCTAAAAACTTTCGTTACAATGCATCAATTTCGACCAAATTTTCAACATTTATGTAAAACGAGATGCAGCAGGTTTTGCTTAACATCAAAATATTTTTCCTAACATTAACATGCGTAACTTCGCTGTTATCGATTAAATACAAAAAAAAAATCAACAGAGTTAATTTTATTTATATAAAATACAAAATTAAATTTCAACAGAGTTAATTTTTTTACATACTAGCTAATAATCTCAATCTAAAAAAATATTCAAAACAAGCAATTTTAAGATAACACCATATGTAAAACAGTCGGCCAAGAAAACAACTTCCCTCGAGTAAAACCCGGGCGAAGCCGGGTACACCCGCTAGTCTTAAATATTATTTATCAAAAGTAAGATTATCTCAGGATGACACGGCAATTTATTTGCGACAAGAATAATGATACAATTCCAAGGCGAAGATACTATTCCTTTAACTTCCAATTACCGAGGGAACCAATTAATATTGATTTTATTCAACTTATCGAGTATTTCTCAAGGGACCGGGAAAAAATGTTCACTAGATAAAACTATGATTTTCTAATGTAGAAAATTAGGAAATACAAAATTCAGGATGACAAGGCACACAGGGACCGGGAAAAAATGTTCACTTTATCGAGAGATTCAAATTTACGAGTTTCAAATTATCTACTTATATATTTGCCTTATTCTGTCTGTCTGAAGCTCACGGATGGGATTTTTCATAACCATCGGTGGTTCAGTGGTAGAATGCTCGCCTGCCACGCGGGCGGCCCGGGTTCGATTCCCGGCCGATGCATTTTTTTTTTTTTTTACAATTTTTAAAACTCATTTATATATTATACAAGAATGACATCCACGGCGCCAATTTATAATTGTAACGAATAGTATTTGAATAAAAGCATTTAATCGGGTAAAACCCGGGCGTTGCCCGGGTCATTCGTATATAATAATTGTATGAACGAATGCAAGGCAAAATCACCGCGAATGTTTCTTTTTTTTTAAGGCAATTTCTTTTTAAGGCAATTATCGTTATTTATCGTTAATTTTTGTTTCGATTTTATTGAAAAAAAAAACGATATGGTGCCTTTAAAAAATGATCTTTATTACTATGAAGTTTTCTATTTAGTCAATATACTTAAGTTCATGTTGCAAATGTAATTATCTCTATCGATTTAGTAGGTGAAATGCAAAAAAAAAAATCGACATGATGAAATCTTTATGAAAATTCACATTTTTATTTTTATATTTTCAAGACACACACAGTTTGGGGCGGGACGTTTCACAAGAGAGACATCCACGGCGCCAATTTATAATTGTAACGAATAGTATTTTAATTAAAACATTTTAAAAACACACAGTTTGGAACGGGACGTTTCACAAGAGTGACATCCATGGCGCCAATTTATAATTGTAACGAATAGTATTTGAATTAAAACGTTTTTAAAATATATGCGCACTCGGGTAAAACCCGGGCGTTGCCCGGGCCATTCGTCTAGTCTACTTTTATATTTGCCTTATTCTGTCTGTTTGTTTGTCTGTCTGAAGCTCACGGATGGGATTTTTCATAACCATCGGTGGTTCAGTGGTAGAATGCTCGCCTGCCACGCGGGCGGCCCGGGTTCGATTCCCGGCCGATGCATTTTTTTTTTTTTTTACAATTTTTAAAACTCATTTATATATTATACAAGAATGACATCCACGGCGCCAATTTATAATTGTAACGAATAGTATTTGAATAAAAGCATTTAATCGGGTAAAACCCGGGCGTTGCCCGGGTCATTCGTATATAATAATTGTATGAACGAATGCAAGACAAAATCACCGCGAATGTTTCTTTTTTTTTAAGGCAATTTCTTTTTAAGGCAATTATCGTTATTTATCGTTAATTTTTGTTTCGATTTTATTGAAAAAAAAACGATATGGTGCCTTTAAAAAATGATCTTTATTACTATGAAGTTTTCTATTTAGTCAATATACTTAAGTTCATGTTGCAAATGTAATTATCTCTATCGATTTAGTAGGTGAAATGCAAAAAAAAAATCGACATGATGAAATCTTTATGAAAATTCACATTTTTATTTTTATATTTTCAAGACACACACAGTTTGGGGCGGGACGTTTCACAAGAGAGACATCCACGGCGCCAATTTATAATTGTAACGAATAGTATTTTAATTAAAACATTTTAAAAACACACAGTTTGGAACGGGACGTTTCACAAGAGTGACATCCATGGCGCCAATTTATAATTGTAACGAATAGTATTTGAATTAAAACGTTTTTAAAATATATGCGCACTCGGGTAAAACCCGGGCGTTGCCCGGGCCATTCGTCTAGTCTACTTTTATATTTGCCTTATTCTGTCTGTTTGTTTGTCTGTCTGAAGCTCACGGATGGGATTTTTCATAACCATCGGTGGTTCAGTGGTAGAATGCTCGCCTGCCACGCGGGCGGCCCGGGTTCGATTCCCGGCCGATGCATTTTTTTTTTTACAATTTTTAAAACTCATTTGTATATTATACAAGAATGACATCCACGGCGCCAATTTATAATTGTAACGAATAGTATTTGAACAAAAGCATTTAATCGGGTAAAACCCGGGCGTTGCCCGGGTCATTCGTATATAATAATTGTATAAACGAATGCAAGACAAAATCACCGCGAATGTTTCTTTTTTTTAAGGCAATTTCTTTTTAAGGCAATTATCGTTATTTATCGTTAATTTTGGTTTCGATTTTATTGAAAAAAAAACGATATGGTGCCTTTAAAAAAATGATCTTTATTACTATGCAGTTTTCTATTTAGTCAATATACTTAAGTTCATGTTGCAAATGTAATTATCTCTATCGATTTAGTAGGTGAAATGCAAAAAAAAAAAAAATCGACATGATATAATCTTTATGAAAATTCACATTTTTATTTTTATATTTTCAAGACACACACAGTTTGGGGCGGGACGTTTCACAAGAGAGACATCCACGGCGCCAATTTATAATTGTAACGAATAGTATTTTAATTAAAACGTTTTAAAAACACACAGTTTGGAACGCGACGTTTCACAAGAGTGACATTCATGTCGCCAATTTATAATTGTAACGAATAGTATTTGAATTAAAACGTTTTTAAAATATATACGCACTCGGGTAAAACCCGGGCGTTGCCCGGGCCATTCGTCTAGTCAAAATATATCTTTTTTATTTTTTAATAAGTTTTTAGAGAATTGTTTTAACAAATGTTCTCTAGACAAACCTTTACTCGGGTAAAACCCCGGGCGAAGCCGAGTACGTTTTATAAGTTTAAAGAGAATTGTTTTAACAAATGTTCGTTAGACAAACATTCACTCGGGTAAAACCCGGGCGAAGCGGGGCACATCCGCTAGTAAAAAATAAAATTGACAGGTTCTGGGCAAAAATAGTTGTTTTTTTAGTCAGAAAATGATGATGACAATATTGCTGTATCATATTTGATTATCAGATACAAAATTATATCGGGAAAAATTCCAAAATGCAGAGACTACGGATGAAGCCAGTTCATTTTTAGTATGCAGGAACACACAAAATTCTAACAGAAAAACATTCATTTGAGCAGAAGACACAAAGCCAGATCATCTCTTTATTAAAATGTCGCTTCTCTGACACAAAGTTTGGAGCGGGACGTTTCACAAGAGTGACATCCGCGGCGCCAATTTATAATTGTAACGAATAGTATTTGAATAAAAACATTTAATTGGGTAAAACCCGGGCGTTGCCCGGGTCATTCTCTCTCTCTTCTCTCTCGGCTAGTATATGAAAAATCTTTAATTTTGTGATTTATTTCTCTAAATTATATATTTTTTCTATTTCTATTTAAAGCCAACCAGTCAATATTGCTGTATGTAAAATATTTAATCTTTCTTTAGACATGTTTGGTTGAAAATATGAAATTGTTTAGTCGCTGCAGTCGAGTATGGTGAATAAGTACGTAGAAATAATAAGGATATTTGTTATAAAACTACAAATATATACCACAATAAGCCTGCATAAGGGCAGTATGAAATTGGTTTTATTCAAAAAGAATCATACGCGTACAGAATATTTTGCATTTAAGTTATCACCTTATAAAAGCAGAAACATTTAATGGATGTATAATATATATTCAACCCTGTGCCTTTATAATTTAACAAAATAAGCAATTCAGGGCCTGTTCTCTTTTAACCACTCTTTATTTCTCAAGTTTTCAGGCATATGTCCTTCAACAGTAGACCTGAAAGACCACTTCCATCTAATTCTACACGCGTATACACTTGTATATAATTGGCTAAAAATGGTACATCTTGGTCTCCAGTTAAAGGGCATATTGGCCTGAAGGCTTGGGAAATAAAGAGTGGTTAAAAGAGACCCTGAATTGCTTATTTTGTTAAATTGAATGGATGTAAGAATAAAACCTTTCATAAGAGGCCCGATATTTATGCGGTTCCTGTTGTAGGCACTGAATGCGTTCACACCATGAAATTTGGTTGAAAATATGAAATTTTTTAGTCGCTGGAGTTGAGTATGGTGAATAAGTACATAGAATTAATGATGATATTTGTTATAAAACTACAAAGATATACCACTATAATACGGGTTCCTGTAGTAAGGGCAGTATGAAATTGTTTTTATTCAAAAATAATGATAAGTGTACAGAATATTTTCCACTTGTTATAACAGATGGCGTGTATCATAGTATTATCACAATGATATTTTAGAATGATAGTTATTTCTTTCAAGTGAAAGTCGCTCTTCAACAGGCTTGATTGAAAACAATAAGTATTTATTACAAGAAGTGTTTACAAATATACGCCAGCAGCGGGATACCAATAATATACAAATGTAATTCTACTTTAATGAAATAACTAAACTAAAAATGATCCAAAATAAGTATAGTAGAACCTCCATGAGAGGACACTCACGCTAGAGGTAACCTCTATATAAAGGATAGTTTTCATTTGCAAAATTACCATTTTTACTATTTAGTAACTTTCTGGCAAGAGGACACCTCTCTCTAAACGACACTTTGGATCTGCAATTAGGTGTTGTCCTTTACAGGGAGATTCTACTGTATACTCGTATTGTCGCGGTTTGACCCTCCGCGGTTCTTCGCGACGACGCCGCTTCCTCCTTCGTGGATCACCTACCCGGGCTCCCGTTGCTCTCCCTCTGCAGCTGGACCCTGCAGAGCACCCAAGGACGTCCGAGGTGTTGTCCTTGAAAGTGTATTTACAAACATTTTCCCCAGGAAAAATGACCACCGCAGTCGGCGATTCCAGACCAGTTTCAGATAGGAAACAGGCGCCATCTATTGGCGGAGGCTGTAGTTATTCCGAGGCCTTATACGTGACAATATGATAGATATTTAAATTTTAGAGTTTTTTCTATTATATTAAGTGTATGGAATATGTCTCTATTTATAATTTTTAAAACAACTAGAGTTAAAAAATTAATCTATGAATTTCTTGTAAGACATCGGTATTGTGATGGTAATTCTATCTTTAGATTTATATGTTTAAAAAATTGAATTTACTTTTCGGAATTTCAGTTATAAATATCCACGCTGCGTACGTAAATTAGTAAATATTTCTTGTAAGAAATTGTCAAATGTATTAATTATGTCTTTTGAAAAGCGATTTTCGCTTGAAAGCTTGCAATTTATAATGAAAGGAAACTAATTCAGAGAAAATATATTTGATGATTCTTGAAAGTCAATCCGAGTATTTTTATGTTTTTTAACAAGATTATCGTTTAAGTCAATTATATCATTTTTACAATTGAATAAATATAAAATCTTTCTGCCTTTATATTGCTACCTTTGTTAACTATTTATTTACCCAATAATTTAAAACTGATAAGACATAAATATGAGATTAAAAACGAATTTATTTATCTAATATTATATACATATCCATAAATTAAAAGAGGCTTATTATACATTGAATAGAATTTTTCTATCAACTATATATATATATGTGAAAAATAAGAAAAATTTATATAAGGTCGGTTGCTTTCTATTTTTAATTAAATCAATTGATTTATCAAAATAAACTCATAGTAAGAAAATATTTGTAGTTTTAAAAGCTATCCAGAATTTATCTTGATTTTTATATAAAATTGTTACACATTTGAAGTTTTCAATGATTAGGTGTCTGCATATAGACAGGGTTGAACCTGAGTCTCTTTTTAAAGGGCGCAGGCTCGTACGCATCAATGAAAATGCACCGCCTGGTCACTCTCAAGCCTTGCATTTTTTTAACTGCCATGTTGACCTCTTCTGGGAAAAACCCGGTCTTCTCTGCGATCTCTTTAACGGTCAGAGACTTGAGGCCTTGTTTCTTGGCATCCGATATGACGTTCTCGATTTCTGTTCTCCAATAAGAGGTGAAAGCTGCTTCTCCTTCTGGGGAAAAAGGTTTTTCCGGCTCTGCTGGCGAATCCCCTTCCATCTTGTTCAAATTGTAGGCGAGGTCGATCATAAACCAACCATAGCCCTGCTTACGGAATGATTGAAACACCCAAATCACATTGAGCAAGGTCTTCGGTGTGCTCTGCTCGATTTGTTTGGCAAAATAGCCGACGATTTGATGGAACCCGGTTTTTGATATTTTCGTTACGATATACAGCTTAAAGACGCTAGGGTCTGTTCTCAGGTTCTTGTCGTTCATGAAAATCTTAACGGTGTAAAAGAGATCCTTGGTAAATCGGGGATCTTCATCTGCTCTGGCCTCATAGACGAAGAGATTATCATGTCTGTAGATAACCTTCCCTGGTATCTTTTTCTGGCAATTCTCAGGGTTTTGATTCAGATGTGCCCTGGGTCTCTCGGAGAACCTTCCCAAACATCCTAGACAGATGTACGTGTACTTTTGGTCCACTAAATTGGCAGCTTGTTTCTTTGGAACTACCAATTTATCTAATACATATTTTTCGAGGTACATGCAGAGAATGGCCTTGTTTGCATATCTTCGTCTTAGGATACTCTCATAATCTTCCATTATATTCGATATATTTTATAATTTTATTTTAATTTTAAATACGATAA
Organism: Cordylochernes scorpioides; assembly: GCA_030710605.1. Taxonomy (NCBI): domain Eukaryota; kingdom Metazoa; phylum Arthropoda; class Arachnida; order Pseudoscorpiones; family Chernetidae; genus Cordylochernes; species Cordylochernes scorpioides. The sequence continues at coordinate 64,427,981 of CP092882.1, forward strand.
ACATACCACACATAGTTAAAGAGAGAGTGAATATGCGATGTAGTGCAATATAAATAATGAATATAATTTTAGAAAAATCTGTTTTGAAATAAATAGCGTGCTAATACATTAATTTATTGTATATTACATTTAATACATTTATTTTCTATCAATTTTTATATAAGATTTATTTTAATATTATTATTAAATATTTTAAAAATGAATGTATTATAGTAAAACATCAATTTAATTTTATAAATATTATATAGAGAGAAAAGAGCTCATAGTAAAATATATTTATAGATAATTTTTATTATAAAAGTTGATAATTAGATCACACATTAACAATTTAAACTAATATCAACATATATAGTCACGACCGTCTTTCCACCGTCAACAATTCCTCAATTCCTCATGTCACGGATGCGCGCGCATCATCATTATGATCATTATCATTATCTAATGATAATAATAATAATAATTATTATAATATTATTATTATTATTAATATATAGTCACGACCGTCTTTCCTCAATTCCTCATCGCTGTCACGGATGTGCGCGCATCATCATTATGATCATTATCTTCTATAGAAGCTTCTATCTTTATAATTATGTATATTTACAAAAAGTCAATTCGCTCGCGCCTCTAGCGGTGAAAATGAGGGGTAATACCAGCTGACCTAATGTACATGTAAAGTTTGGAGCGGGACGTTTCACAAGAGTGACATCCACGCCTCCAATTTATAATTGTAACAAATAGTATTGGAATAAAAACATTCAATCGGGTAAAACACGGGCGTTGCCCGGGTCATTCGTCTAGTATATATATATGTTGTAGCTGTCATTGTCGAATGGAAGGGCGCAGCCGTTGTACATGTAAGCTGAGAAAAAGAACTTGTTCCACACTCGTGAGCGCGCGCACGCGGCGGCGTGCCGTAGCATTCGCCCGCCCGCGCTGGCTCCCACGTTTATTTTGCATAGATTTATAGATGGATTAATTTGTATTTACATTTTAACATTCTAATTATGATGAAAATGAATTATATCTCTTGGGTATTATACAAATCATGATATTACGATGCACTAGCGCGCCATCTGTTATGAAAATTAGAAACTATTTTAGACGCGTAAGGAAGATCGAAAAATGCAATATAACAGCGGTATGGTAGATTAAACTGGCGAAACCGCTGGGAGGGTTCACTACTGATGAGCCAGGCCCTACAATTAATTTTTCCATTGCAGTAAGGGCAGTAGATATTTTATTTAATTTCAAAAAGAATCTTACGCGTCTAAAATAGTTTCTAAATTATGTTATATATATATGGCATATATTTTAAAACAATAGATTGTTTCTTAAACTCTTAAGTTATTACCTTATAAATGAACCAACATTTAATGGATGTATAATACATATTCAACCCTGTGCCTTTACAATTTAAAAAAATCAATAAGCAATTCAGAGCCAGGTCTCTTTTAACCACTCTTTATTTCTAAATATTTCGGGCCAATATGTCCTTCAACAGTAGACCTGAAAGACCACTTCCAGCTAATAATAATGCTACACGTGTATATAAATGGCTGTAAGTGGTACTTCTTGGTCTCCAGTTAAAGAGCATATTGTCCCGAAAGCTTGAAATATAAAGAGTGGTTAAAATAGACCTGGCCTTGAATTGCTTATTTTGTTAAATTGAATGGATGTAAGAATAAAACCTTTCATAAGAGGCCCGATATTTATGCGGTTCCTGTTGTAGCCACTGAATGCGTTCACACCATAAAATTTGGTTGAAAATATGAAATTGTTTAGTCGCTGCAGTTGAGTATGGTGAACAAGTACGTAGAAGTATTGAAGATATTTGTTATAAAACTACAAATATATACCACAATAAGGCCTGTAGTAAGGGCAGTATGAAATTGGTTTGACTCAAAAAGAATGATACGTGTTCAGAATATGTTTCACTTGTTATAACAGTTGGCGTGTATCATATTATTATCACAATGATATTTTAGAATGATAGTTATTTCTTTCAAGTGATAATCGCTCATCAACAGCCTTGATTGAAAACAATAAGTATTTATTACAAGAAGTGTTCACAAATATACGCCAGCAGCGTGGATGCCAATCATACACAAGTGTAATTCTACTTTAATGAAAGAACTAAACTAAAAATAATCCAAAATAAGTATAGTAGAACCTCCATGAGAGGACACTCACGCTAGAGGTAACCTCTCTATAAAGGATAGTTTTCATTTGCAAAATTACCATTTTTACTATTTAGTAACTTTCTGGTAAGAGGACACCTCTCTCTAAACGACACTTTGGATCTGCAATTAGGTGTTGTCCTTTACAGGGAGGTTCTACTGTATATTGTAGCGGTTTGACCCTCCGCGGTTCTTCGCGACGACGCCGCTTCCTCCTTCGTGGATCACCTACCCGGGCTCCCGTTGCTCTCCCTCTGCAGCTGGACCCTGCAGAGCACCCAAGGACGTCCGAGGTGTTGTCCTTGAAAGTGTATTTACAAACATTTTCCCCAGGAAAAAGGACCACCGCAGTCGGCGATTCCACACCAGTTTCAGATAGGAAACAGGCGCCATCTATTGGCGGAGGTTGTAGTTATTCCGAGGCCTTATACGTGACAATATGATAGATATTTAAATTTTAGAGTTTTTTCTTTTATTAAGTGTATGGAATATGTCTCTATTTATAATTTTTAAAACAACTAGAGTTAAAAAATTAATCTATGAATTTCTTGTAAGACATCGGTATTGTGATGGTAATTCTATCTTTAGATTTATGTTCAAAAAATTGAATTTACTTTTCGGAATTTCAGTTATAAATATCCACGCTGCGTACGTGAATTAGTAAATATTTCTTGTAAGAAATTGTCAAATGTATTAATTATGTCTTTTGAAAAGCGATTATCGCTTGAGACCTTGCAATTTATAATAAAAGGAAACTAATTTAGAGAAAATATTTGATGATTCTTGAAAGTCATTCCGAGTATTTTTATGTTTTTTAACTGGTTTAACAAGATTATCGTTTAAGTCAATTACATCGTTTTTACAATTGAATAAATATAAAATCTTTGTGTCTTTATATTGCTACCTTTTTAAACTATTAATTTACCCAATAATTTAAAATTGATAAAGCATATATATGAGATTAAAAACGAATTTATTTATCCAAAATTATATACATATCTATAAATTAAAAAAGGCTTATTATACATAGAATAGAATTTTTTTATCAATTATATATATGTGAAAAATAAGAAAATTTTATAAAAGGTCGGCTGCTTTCTATTTTTAATTAATTCAATTGATTTATCAGAATAAAATCATAGTAAGAAAATATTTGTAGTTTTTAACGTTATTCAGAATTTATCTTGATTTTTATATAAAATAGTTATACATTTGAAGTTTTCAATGATTAGGTGTCTGCATATAGACAGGGTTGAACCTGAGCCTCTTTTTAAAGGGCGCAGGCTGGTACGCATCAATGAAAATGCACCGCCTGGTCACTCTCAAGCCTGACATTTTTTTAACTGCCATGTTGACCTCTTCTGGGAAAAACCCGGACTTCTCTGCGATCTCTTTAACGGTTAGAGACTTGAGGCCTTGTTTCTTGGCATCCGATATAACGTTCTCGATTTCTGTTTTCCAATAAGAGGTGAAAGCTGCTTCTCCTTCTGGGGAAAAAGGTTTTTCCGGCTCTGCTGGCGAATCCCCCTCCATCTTGTTCAAATTGTAGGCGAGGTCGATCATAAACCAACCATAGCCCTGCTTACGGAATGATTGAAACACCCAAATCACATTGAGCAAGGTCTTCGGTGTGCTCTGCTCGATTTGTTTGGCAAAATAGCCGACGATTTGATGGAACCCGGTTTTTGATATTTTGGTTACGATGTACAGCTTGAAGACGCTAGGGTCTGTTCTCAGGTTCTTGTCATTCATGAAAATCTTGACGGTGTAAAAGAGATCCCTGGTAAATCGGGGATCTTCATCTGCTCTGGCCTCATAGACGAAGAGATTATCATGTCTGTAGATAACCTTCCCTGGTATCTTTTTCTGGCAATTCTCAGGGTTTGCATTCAGATGTGCCCTGGGTCTCTCGGAGAACCTTCCCAAACATCCTAGACAGATGTACGTGTACTTTTGGTCCACTAAATTGGCAGCTTGTTTCTTTGGAACTACCAATTTATCTAATACATATTTTTCGAGGTACATGCAGAGAATGGCCTTGTTTGCATATCTTCGTCTTAGGATACTCTCGTAATCTTCCATTATATTCGATATTTTTTATAATTTTATTTTAATTTTAAATACGATAAACACACCACACATAGTTAAAGAGAGAGTGAATATGCGATGTAGTGCAATATAAATAATGAATATAATTTTAGAAAAATCTCTTTTGAAAAAATGGGGTGCTAATACATCAATTTATTGTGTATTACATTTAATACATTTATTTTCTCTCAATTTTTATATAAGATTTTATTTTAATAGTATAATTAAATATTTTTAAAATAAATGTATTATAGTAAAACATTAATTTAATTTTATAAATATTATATAGAGAGAAAAGAGAGCTTATAGTAAAATATATTTATAGATAATTTTTATTATGAAAGTTGATAATTAGATCACATATTAACAATGTAAACTAATTTATATTATATATATATATGTCGTATCCGTCGTGGTCGAATGGATGGGCGCAACCGTTGTACATGTTAGCTTAGAAAAAGAACTTGTTCCACACTCGTGAGCGCGCGCACGAGGCGGCGTGCCGTAGGCCGCCCGCGCTGGCTCCCACGTTTATTTTGCACAGATTTATAGATGGATTAATTTGTATTTACATTTTAACATTCTAATTATGATGAAAATAAATTATATCTCTTGGGAATCATACAAATTATGATATTAGGATGCACTAGCGCGCCAGCTGTTATGAAAATTATAAACTATTTTAGACGCGTAAGGAAGATCGAAAAATGCAATATAACAGCGGTAGGGTAGATTAAACTGGCGAAACCGCTTGGAGGGTTCACCACTGATGATCCAGGCCCTCCCATTAATTTTTGTATTGCAGTAAGGGCAGTAGAATTTTTTTTTAAATTTCAAAAATAATCATAGGCGTCTAAAATAGTTTTAAATTATGTTATATATATATATATATATATATATATATATATAACATAATATGGCATATATTTTAAAACAATGTATTGTTTCTTAAACCTTTAAGTTATTACCTTATAAAAGCAGCAACAATAATAAATATTTTTTCATCGCAGTAAGGACAGTAGAAGTTCGTTTTATTTTTAAAAGAAACATTCGCGCTTTTAAATTCCTTTCATTTTATATGTATAGATGGCGCGTTATTGCTTTGTGTTAATAATGAATGTATAATACATATTCAACCCTGTGCCTTTATATTTTAACAAAATAAGCAAATCAGGGCCAGGTGTCTTTTAACCACTCTATTTCAAAAGCTTTCGGACTAATATGTCCTTTAACAGGATACCTAAATGTACCACTTTCAGCTAATTATAATGCTACACGCGTATACATATATACATATAGTATAATCAAATGGTAAATATTTTGTATTGAAAAAAGAAAAAAAGATCTATTTACTACACACACATACATTGAGAAAGATTTAGATGCATAAAGGCTGATTTGCATATCCAAATGTTCCTTTGCTTGCTATTGATCTATTTTCTCATATTCACATATTATTTAAAAGTTGTATACTTAATTTTGTGCTCAAATATATTTCACACAAATATCTTATTTTTCAAGAAAAAAAGTAATCTCTCCTGATCGTAAAACTAAAAGTTTCTGATGGTTTGCACCATCTATCAGAATAAATATCAATTAATCGTTAAATTTTTAATTATTTCAGAATTCATTCTAGATTTTAAAATTGCGTGTTAAAATTTTAGAGGGCACCACTATATAGATTGTAATACTATTTTTGAATAATTTTTATACTTGTATATACGTGTATATAAATGGCTGTAAATGGTACTTCTTGGTCTCAAGTTAAAGGGCATATTGGCCAGAAAGCTCGAGAAACAAAGAGTGATTAATAGAGACCTGGCCTTAAATTGCTTATTTTGTTAAATTGAATGGATGTAAGAATAAAACCTTTCATAAGAGGCCCCATATTTATACGGTTCCAGTTGTAGGCACTCAAAACTGCGTCCACACATTAAAATATACAAGTATCAGAGTCATCAACAATTCTGTCACCGTTTGCTTTTGTGAATGGAATAAATACCCAAATATGGCCATTTTTTATAAGCATCGGTGGTTCAGTGGTAGAATGCTCGCCTGCCACGCGGGCAGCCCAGGTTCGATTCCCGGCCGATGCATTTTTTTTTACAATTTTTAAAACTCATTTATATTATTATTAAAATATACAAGTATCAGAGTCATCAATTCTGTCATCGTTTGCTTTTGTGCATGGAATGCTTTTACGTAATATACGTAAAATACGTAACTAATATGACTGAAATTTTAGCAGTATGTATAGTAGAATCTGGAAAAACTTATATTGAATATTTCAGGTCTCTATCCCGAATATTCTTCGAGTTATTTGCAAATTTGAGTTGCAAATTTGCTCTTTCGCTCGCAAGCAGCGCCTCTAGCGGTGAAGATGGGAGGTAATATCAGCTGACCTAATGTACATGTAAAACGTGTTTTAACAGGACATAGAAAAAATATGGAAGAGATATTTGCGGATTTTTAGCCAAGAAAAATTGAAATTGACAGGTTCTGGGCAAAAATAGTTGTTTTTTTTAGTGAGAAAATGATTATGACATTATTGCTGTATCATATTTGATTATCAGATACAAAATTATATCCGGAAAAATTCCAAAAAGCAGAGACCACGGGTGAAGCCAGTTCATTTTTAGTATGCAGGAACAAAATTCTAACAGAAAAACATTCATTCGAGCAGAAGACACAAAGCCAGATCATCTCTTTATAAAAATATCGCTTCTCAGATACAAAGTTTGGAGCGGGACGATTCACAAGAATGATATCCACGGCGCCAATTTATAATTGTAACGAATAGTATTTGAATAAAAGCATTTAATCGGGTAAAACCCGGGCGTTGCCCGGGTCATTCGACTAGTAAATAATAAACTGGATATCCTTTATAAAGAACTAGATGAATGGCCAGTTCTGTGATTGATCCTATAACGAGAGTTAGTCCTTAGACTTATTTATGTTTTGTCGTAATGAATCCCAATTATAAGGTAGATGTAAATTTATGTTAATTTTGAATTATGTAAATAAACCTATTTGCAAATTATTAATCTTCCCTAAATTTTTTATCTATTCTTTATTTTATACGTATATGAAGATCGTTGCCCTCCATACTGACTTATTTTTATAATATAAAAGAATTTACATTAAAGTTTTATATTCTATATTATAAACTCTCTTTTTCAGTTTCTATCTTCAATTGCTTACTAACGATGGTAATGTACTTATTTAGAAATATTTATTGATAGACATTCTCATTATAGTTTACCCTTCAACTTGTTATCAAGGTGAAATATTGAATAAAGTATTTATATAAGAGTGGTTGAAATTGTTAACTAGACCTGTTGGCTAGTATATATAAATATACATATTGGTCCCTATACTAGATGGGTGGCCCGTTTAACGAATTGTTTATATTGTATATATATAAATTATAAATGATGATACAGCAGAACTACCTCTCTGTGAAGGACAAAATCTAGTTTGTTTTTGATTGTCGTGTCTAATGAAGGGTTTCAGATGTCTCCGTGCATCTCTATCATAGAAGTTGTAATGTACACTATCTTGGGTGTATAAAGCTGCTACTCTGGGTTCATGTCAATTTTCTGCAAGGCTGCGGTCATTGCTGGGCATGAGAGTATGTGGGTAGGTGTTAGTTCCACACCAGGACAATTTTTGCATGTCCAATAGGTTATTGTGCCATTGGATGTATTGTAATTCCTTTATAGTGTTTTTTTCTAAGTTTTGTTATAGTTTTCGTAATTCTTCTCTCAGAGTTTATTTCGCATATTTGATATTTTCTTATTCTTTGTTGAAGTATCTTGTATTCTGCCATAGAATCCGCGTCAAATAATGAAATATTTCTTTACTTTGGCTCAACTTTCTGGCTTCCTTTGTTAATTCATCTGCCATCTCATTACCCCTGATCCCAACATGATACCTAGTTGAAAAGCCAAAGTGTCCTTTAGGGAGAGAGATAGGTGTCCCTTCACTTCCACCAAGAAAAATTAAAATTTACCGAGTACTGAAGTCAGAAGTCCAAGAACAAGTAAAATATGATGATAATGCATAATTTTTATTTACCATCAACACGGTTCTTTCTGAGGAGCATCCATGCGAACATATAAATATAAGAAAGGTTAAAAGGGAACCCTCGCTATTTTCCATTAAAGCATTTAGTAAAAATTTCACTAATTTAACAAGTAGGTGTATATATGAAATTGTCTCTTAAACTATATACTATTAAAAGCCTATTGGAAACTTATTGATAAAACAGTTAGGCATAAATTAACACAAAGCAATAACGCGCCATCTATACATATAAAAGGAAAGGATTTAAAAGCACGAATGTTTCTTTTATACATAATACAAACTTCTACTGTCCTTACTGCGATGAAATAATATATTGGGAGGGCTTGGCTCATCAGTGGTGAACCCTCCCAGCGGTTTCGCCAATTTAATCCACTAGACCGCTTCTCAGAGCTCTAATACTGTATTGGACGATTCTGCTTATATACGCAGCACTGAAGGGTGGAATCTCAGAAATGGTTTTCAAGAAGACTTACTAGAAGATTACTTATCTAATCAATAAAGATGCAAGTTATTTATATTTTACATATTACTACGAGAATATACAATCATGGACAAAACTTAACTAGAAGTGGAAACTATATGATGTCTCTTGTCTGTTATTAAAGAGACAAGAGGTAATTTCTTCATAATTGTTTATCTCGTGTGACTTCAATATAGGTCACCCTGGTTCAAATATCTTTCAGAGTTATTGTTTGAATCCTGATATACACGCTAAAAGATAAAACTTCCTTAATTTTTGTCTATGAATTTGAATCTATTAATATTTAGTTATGTTATCAAAATAGGCAAAGATTTACAATAATGTTTATACAAATGAAAACACTAAAAAGCGAATGTTTCTTTTCACAAATAAATCAAACTTCTACTGTACTTACTGCGATGATAAATACAATACAATACAAAAATAGTTGTATATTGGGAGGGCTTGGTTAATCAGTGGTGAACCCTTCATACAGTTTCGCCAATTTATTCTACCAGCCGCTTCTTTAGAGCTCTAATATTGTATTGGATCATTATTAATATATATAGTCACGACCGTCTTTCCTCATTCCTCATCGGCCGGCCGCATCTGTCACGGATGCGCGTGCATCATCATTATGATCATTATCTAATGATAATAATAATTATTATTAATCAACATATATAGTCACGACCGTCATGGGTTCTGTCACGGATGCGCGCGCATCATCATTATGATCATTATCTAATGATAATAAGAATAATAATAATAATTATTATTATATTATTATTATTATCCATCCATTATTATCAACATATATAGTCACGACCGTCATGGGTTCTGTCACGGATGCGCGCGCATCATCATTATGATCATTATCATTATCTATAAAATAAAAGGATTTAAAAGCGCGAATGTTTCTTTTATACATAAAACGAACTTCTACTGTCCTTACTGCGATGAAAAAATATATTGGGAGGGCTTGGCTCATCAGTGGTGAACCCTCCCAGCGGTTTCGCCAATTTAATCCACCAGACCGCTTCTCAGAGCTCTAATATTGTATTGGATCATTCTGCTTTTATATGCTACACTGAAGGATGGAATCTTAGAAATGGTTTTCAAGTATACTATGGACATAAGCTTATAGGACAGTAGAATTATATTCAAATATTTGCTTCGAGCAATGCTCTTCAGCAAACTATAAAGACAAGGTCATTAGGAATAAATTAACACAAAGCAATAACGCGCCATCTATACATATAAAATAAAAGGATTTAAAAGCGCGAATGTTTCTTTTATACATAAAACGAACTTCTACTGTCCTTACTGCGATGAAAAAATATATTGGGAGGGCTTGGCTCATCAGTGGTGAACCCTCCCAGCGGTTTCGCCAATTTAATCCACCAGACCGCTTCTCAGAGCTCTAATATTGTATTGGATCATTCTGCTTTTATATGCTACACTGAAGTTCGTTTTATGTATAAAAGAAACATTCGCGCTTTTAAATCCTTTTATTTTATATGTATAGATGGCGCGTTATTGCTTTGTGTTAATTTATTCCTAATGACCTTGTCTTTATAGTTTGCTGAAGAGCATTGCTCGAAGCAAATATTTGAATATAATTCTACTGTCCTATAAGCTTATGTCCATAGTATACTTGAAAACCATTTCTAAGATTCCATTCTTCAGTGTAGCATATAAAAGCAGAATGATCCAATACAATATTAGAGCTCTGAGAAGCGGTCTGGTGGATTAAATTGGCGAAACCGCTGGGAGGGTTCACCACTGATGAGCCAAGCCCTCCCAATATATTTTTTCATCGCAGTAAGGACAGTAGAAGTTCGTTTTATGTATAAAAGAAACATTCGCGCTTTTAAATCCTTTTATTTTATATGTATAGATGGCGCGTTATTGCTTTGTGTTAATTTATTCCTAATGACCTTGTCTTTATAGTTTGCTGAAGAGCATTGCTCGAAGCAAATATTTGAATATAATTCTACTGTCCTATAAGCTTATGTCCATAGTATACTTGAAAACCATTTCTAAGATTCCATCCTTCAGTGTAGCATATAAAAGCAGAATGATCCAATACAATATTAGAGCTCTGAGAAGCGGTCTGGTGGATTAAATTGGCGAAACCGCTGGGAGGGTTCACCACTGATGAGCCAAGCCCTCCCAATATATTTTTTCATCGCAGTAAGGACAGTAGAAGTTCGTTTTATGTATAAAAGAAACATTTGCGCTTTTAAATCCTTTTATTTTATATGTATAGATGGCGCGTTATTGCTTTGTGTTAAATTATCATTATCTAATGATAATAATAATAATAATAATTATTATTATTATATTATTATTATTATCCATCCATTATTATCAACATATATAGTCACGACCGTCATGGGTTCTGTCACGGATGCGCGCGCATCATCATTATGATCATTATCATAATCTAATGATAATAATAATAATAATTATTATTATTATTATTATTATTATTATATTATTATTATTATCCATCCATTATTATCCCTATATATAGTCACGACCGTCATGGGTTCTGTCACGGATGCGCGCGCATCATCATTTAGATCATTATCATTATCTAATGATAATAATAATAATTATTATTATTTTTATTATTATTATATTATTATTATTATCCATCAATCATCAACATATATAGTCACGACCGTCATGGGTTCTGTCACGGATGCGCGCGCATCATCATTATGATCAATATCATTATCTAATGATAATAATAATAATAATAATTATTATTATTATATTATTATTATTATCCATCCATTATATATATAGTCACGACCGTCATGGGCCGGCCGGTTCTGTCACGGATGCGCGCGCACAGGGCGGTCACGTGCTCGCCGGCAGCCAACGGGCGCGCACCGCCGGCATTACGTCATAGATTATAAACACAAGGTAATACGGCCAAATAAAAAAATAGTGTGTGATAAGGCACAATTTGGATTATCTACTTATATAATTGCCTTATTCTCTCTGTGTGAAGTTCACTGTGTGAAGTTCACGGATAGATTTTGGTCAGAATGTATAAAATAAAAAAGTGTCAAGGGATGGGAATCGAACCCACGACCTTCCGCTTACCGGGCAGATGCCATGACCACTAGACTACCCTGGACATATTTTTCCGTTCACATTTTTATTTTTATATTTTCAAGACACACACAGTTTGGGGCGGGACGTTTCACAAGAGAGACATCCACGGCGCCAATTAATAATTGTAACGAATAGTATTTTAATTAAAACATTTTTAAAATATATACGCGCTCGGGTAAAACCCGGGCGTTGCCCGGGCCATTCGTCTAGTATTAATAGAGTCACGACCGTCTTTCCTCATTCCTCATCGGCCGGCCGCCTCTGTCACGGATGCGCGCGCACAGGGAGGTCACGTGCTCGCCGGCTCCCTCGAGCCGGATTTGAACCAGCGACCTAAGGATCACCGTTGTAACATCTACAGTCGGGTAAAACATTAATATATATAGTCACGACCGTCTTTCCTCATTCCTCATCGGCCGGCCGCATCTGTCACGGATGCGCGCGCATCATCATTATGATCATTATCATTATCTAATGATAATTATTATTATTATTAATCCTTCCTTATATATATATATTATATACTAGCAGACCCGCCCGGCTTCGCCCGGGTTTTACCCCAGTAAAAGTTTGTCTAACGAATCTCTCGATAAAGTGAACATTTTTTTCCCGGTCCCTTGAAAAATACTCGATAAGTTGAATAAAATCAATATTAATTGGTTCCCTCGGTAATTGGAAGTTAAAGGAATAGTATCTTGCCTTGGAATTGTATCATTATTCTTGTATGGATGTACCCGGCTTCGCCCGGGTTTTACCCGAGTAAAGGTTTGTTTAACGAATATCTCGATAAAGTGAACATTTTTTCCCGGTCCCTTGAAAAATACTCGATAAGTTGAATAAAATCAATATTAATTGGTTCCCTCGGTAATTGGAAGTTAAAGGAATAGTATCTTGCCTTTGAATTGTATCATTATTCTTGTCTCAAATAAATAGCCGTGTCATCCTGAATTTTGTCTTTCCTAATTTTCTACATTACAAAAGCATCGTATCATCATGATAATATTTAGAGCAGATTGTTGAATTATAACAGATAAATTAGAATATTTATCTTGATTATTTCTAGGCGAAAAGTTATTTCAAAAATTTTATTTGCTAGAAACCTTCCCAGTACTATACTAAATAACTTCCCAAAGTTTCATGGCGATCCAATGAGTGGTTTGGTCAGGCATAAAGGACAAACAAACAGACATACATTCATTTTTATATATATAGATAGATATTAACAGTAATTAAACGTAACAGTAAGAAAATGTTGATTTTAAAATATTTTAATTTTAAAATATTTTAATTTTTTCATATTTTAAATATGTAAATAGAGTCTCTTAAGAAAGACCACCTAAAAACATGAATCAACTTGTTTCTCCTGTTGGTGGTCTCTCATTGAAGATTCTAATTGCTATTAAAGAATCTCTAATAGACCTTTAATAAGAGACTGCCTCTTGGAGAGACGGTGTAGCTACGAAATGGATATTCCCGGCTTCGCCCGGATTTTACCCGAGTAAAGGTTTGTCTAACGAATCTCTCGATAAAGTGAACATTTTTTCCCGGTCCCTTGAAAAATACTCGATAAGTTGAATAAAATCATTATTAATTGGTTCCCTCCGTAATTGGAAGTTAAAGGAATAGTATCTTGCCTTGGAATTGTATCATTATTCTTGTCTCAAATAAATTGCCGTGTCATCCTGAATTTTGTCTTTCCTAATTTTCTACATTACAAAATCATCGTATCATCATGATAATATTTAGAGCAGATTGTTGAATTATAACAGATAAATTAGAATATTTATCTTGATTATATCTAGGCGAAAAGTTATTTCAAATATTTTATTTGCTAGAAACCTTCCCAGTACTATACTAAATAACTTCCCAAAGTTTCATGGCGATCCAATGAGAGGTTTGGTCAGGCATAAAGGACAAACAGACATACATTCATTTTTATATATATAAGATATTATATTATATTATATATATATATATATTATATATAAAAATGAAATGCGAAATCGATGTTTGTTATCGCATCACGCAAAATCTACTGACTCAATCATTATGGAATTTCGCATGTAGGTAGCTGAAGATTTCGTTTAACATATAGGCTATTCCAAAAACTAAAAAAGTTAATGTGCTTTTTTTAAAAAATAAAAAACAAAAAAGCGTTAGTTCCAGTCTTTTACCGCTAGGGCGCAGCACTGGTCGCGACGATAAATGAATTTGATTTTTTTAAAGCATCGGTGGTTCAGTGGTAGAATGCTCGCCTGCCACGCGGGCGGCCAGGGTTCGATTCCCGGCCGATGCATTTTTTTTTAACAATTTTTAAAACTCATTTATATTATATATCTATATTAATAAAATGCAAATTTCATAAGAGGACATCACTAAAAACTTTCGTTACAATGCATCAATTTCAACCAAATTTTCAACATTTATGTAAAACGAGATGGAGCAGGTTTTGCTTAACATCAAAATATTTTTCCCTAACATTAACATGCGTAACTTAGCTGTTATCGATTAAATACAAAAAATTCAACAGAGTTAATTTTATTTATATATAAATACAAAAAAAAAAAAAATCAGCAATTCATTCAACTCAATCTAAAAAAATATTCAAAACAAGCAATTTTAAGATAACACCATATGTAAAACAGTCGGCCAAGAAAACAACAACGATATTACATCTTTCTCACATATTCACACACAATCTTGATTAATAATTAAAACTAATCTTTAACATTGTTTATTATACTTCATAATATATAATATTCGTTAGGCAAACTTTCACTCGGATAAATGTAATATAAAAAGCCAACAATGAAGAATGAATGTAAGATAAAAAGCCAACAATGAAGAGTGAATGTAAGATAAAAAGCCAACAATGAATAGTAAATGTAATATAAAAAGCCAACAATGAAGAATGAATGTAAGATAAAAAGCCAACAATGAAGAGTAAATATAATATAAAAAGCCAACAATGAAGAGTGAATGTAAGATAAAAAGCCAACAATGAAGAGTAAATGTAATATAAAAAGCCAACAGAGTGAATGTAAGATAAAAAGCAAACAATGAAGAGTGAATGTAATATAAAAAGCCAACAATGAAGAATGAATGTAAGATAAAAAGCCAACAATGAAGAATGAATGCAAGATAAAAAGCCAACAATGAAGAGTGAATGTAAGATAAAAAGCCAACAATGAAGAGTGAATGTAAGATAAAAAGCCAACAATGAAGAGTGAATGTAAGATAAAAAGCCAACAATGAATAGTAAATGTAATATAAAAAGCCAACAATGAAGAATGAATGTAAGATAAAAAGCCAACAATGAAGAATGAATGTAAGATAAAAAGCCAAAAATGAAGAGTGAATGTAAGATAAAAAGCCAACAATGAAGAATGAATGTAAGATAAAAAGCCAACAATGAAGAGTGAATGTAAGATAAAAAGCCAACAATGAATAGTAAATGTAATATAAAAAGCCAACAATGAAGAATGAATGTAAGATAAAAAGCCAACAATGAAGAATGAATGTAAGATAAAAAGCCAACAATGAAGAGTGAATGTAAGATAAAAAGCCAACAATGAAGAATGAATGTAAGCTAAAAAGCCAACAATGAAGAGTGAATGTAAGATAAAAAGCCAACAATGAATAGTAAATGTAATATAAAAAGCCAACAATGAAGAATGAATGTAAGATAAAAAGCCAACAATGAAGAGTAAATATAATATAAAAAGCCAACAATGAAGAGTGAATGTAAGATAAAAAGCCAACAATGAAGAGTAAATGTAATATAAAAAGCCAACAGAGTGAATGTAAGATAAAAAGCAAACAATGAAGAGTAAATATAATATAAAAAGCCAACAATGAAGAGTGAATGTAAGATAAAAAGCAAACAATGAAGAGTAAATATAATATAAAAAGCCAACAATGAAGAGTGAATGTAAGATAAAAAGCCAACAATGAAGAGTAAATGTAATATAAAAAGCCAACAGAGTGAATGTAAGATAAAAAGCAAACAATGAAGAGTGAATGTAATATAAAAAGCCAACAATGAAGAGTGAATGTAAGATAAAAAGCCAACAATGAAGAATGAATGTAAGATAAAAAGCCAACAATGAAGAGTGAATGTAATATAAAAAGCCAACAATGAAGAATGAATGTAAGATAAAAAGCCAACAATGAAGAGTAAATATAATATAAAAAGCCAACAATGAAGAGTGAATGTAAGATAAAAAGCCAACAATGAAGAGTAAATGTAATATAAAAAGCCAACAGAGTGAATGTAAGATAAAAAGCAAACAATGAAGAGTAAATATAATATAAAAAGCCAACAGAGTGAATGTAAGATAAAAAGCAAACAATGAAGAGTAAATATAATATAAAAAGCCAACAATGAAGAGTGAATGTAAGATAAAAAGCCAACAATGAAGAGTAAATGTAATATAAAAAGCCAACAGAGTGAATGTAAGATAAAAAGCAAACAATGAAGAGTGAATGTAATATAAAAAGCCAACAATGAAGAGTGAATGTAAGATAAAAAGCCAACAATGAAGAATGAATGTAAGATAAAAAGCCAACAATGAAGAGTGAATGTAATATAAAAAGCCAACAATGAAGAATGAATGTAAGATAAAAAGCCAACAATGAAGAGTAAATATAATATAAAAAGCCAACAATGAAGAGTGAATGTAAGATAAAAAGCCAACAATGAAGAGTAAATGTAATATAAAAAGCCAACAGAGTGAATGTAAGATAAAAAGCAAACAATGAAGAGTAAATATAATATAAAAAGCCAACAGAGTGAATGTAAGATAAAAAGCAAACAATGAAGAGTAAATATAATATAAAAAGCCAACAATGAAGAGTGAATGTAAGATAAAAAGCCAACAATGAAGAGTAAATGTAATATAAAAAGCCAACAGAGTGAATGTAAGATAAAAAGCAAACAATGAAGAGTGAATGTAATATAAAAAGCCAACAATGAAGAGTGAATGTAAGATAAAAAGCCAACAATGAAGAATGAATGTAAGATAAAAAGCCAACAATGAAGAGTGAATGTAATATAAAAAGCCAACAATGAAGAATGAATGTAAGATAAAAAGCCAACAATGAAGAGTAAATATAATATAAAAAGCCAACAATGAAGAGTGAATGTAAGATAAAAAGCCAACAATGAAGAGTAAATGTAATATAAAAAGCCAACAGAGTGAATGTAAGATAAAAAGCCAACAATGAAGAGTGAATGTAATATAAAAAGCCAACAATGAAGAGTGAATGTAATATAAAAAGCCAACAATGAAGAATGAATGTAAGTTAAAAAGCCAACAATGAAGAGTAAATCTCTATATATCTATATTAATAAAATGCAAATTTCATAAGTGTACATCACTAAAAACTTTCGTTACAATGCATCAATTTCAACCAAATTTTCAACATTTATGTAAAACGAGATGGAGCAGGTTTTGCTTAACATCAAAATATTTTTCCCTAACATTAACATGCGTAACTTCGCTGTTATCGATTAAATACAAAAAAAAATCAACAGAGTTAATTTTATTTATATATAAATACAAAATTAAATTTCAAAAGAGTTATTTTTTTACATACTAGCTAATAATCTCAATCTAAAAAAATATTCAAAATAAGCAATTTTAAGATAACACCATATGTAAAACAGTCGGCCAAGAAAACAAATAATGTGTAATATATATATATATATATATATATATATCCTTATATCTATAAAAATGAAATGCGAAATCGATGTTTGTTATCGCTTCACGCAAAATCTACTGACTCAATCATTATGGAATTTCGCATGTAGGTAGCTGAAGATTTCGTTTAACATATAGGCTATTCAAAAAACTAAAAAAGTTAATGAGCTTTTTTTAAAAAATAAAAAACCAAAAAGCGTTAGTTCCAGTATTTTACCGCTTGGGCGCAGCACTGGTCGCGACGATAAATGTATTTGATTGGTTAATAATTAACACGTGGTTTGTTTACACGATGAATGTCAGTTTGTTCACACGATGAATGCTTTTAAAAGGTAATATTATCCAATCGCCGTTATACTTTAGGAAGTTATTTACTATACTACTGGGAAAATTTCTGGTTTGAATTTGATTTGAAATAAATATTCTTTGCAATTTTATTTGCAAATTTTCTACTTTCACTCGCAAGCAGCGCCTCTAGCGGCGTCTGGTGAAATTATATTTATAAATTGTAACAATGCTTAAAATGTTTTCCAAGTATAATACATTTAATTTGAGAATTTAGTAATATAATATTCCAATGACGTAAAAAATACTTGGCATTTTAATATCTCTCTATATATAAAAATGAATGTTTGTATGTTTGTCTGTCTGTTTGTCTGTCTGTATGTCCGGTATACAAATTCGCAGTAGTTCACTAATTCAAATCAAAATTTCCATACATAGGTAAAAAAACACGGGGAAGACGATAGGCTATTTTAAAAATATATAAATCAATTATTAAAACTATATGTTTTTAGTCAGAAAATGATGATGACGATATTGCTGTATCATGTTTGATTATCAGATACAAAATTATATCGGGAAAAATTCCAAAAAGCAGAGACCACGGGTGAAACCAGTTCATTATTTTGTACGCGGGAACAAAATTCTAACAGAAAAAACATTCATTCGAGCAGAAAACAAAAGCCAGATCATCTTTCTATAAAAATATCGCTTCTCAGACACAAAGTTTGGAGCTGGACGTTTCGCTGGTTCTAATCACATTAATAGGTACCGCTCAGCAAGAGCAACCTAGTTCATGATAATTGAACAATGAATAATATGTGAAGGTTATTCACATATTAAACAAAATTTAAACGCGGGATTCAATCCCGGTTCATGACTGTCGCACCCCAGCTATCCCGATTTGGGAAAGTGGTCAGGGTCAGCCATTCCAAAGTGCAATGGAAAGTCCTCTCCTGAGGGCACGGGAATCTTGAGCTCCGTGACACCGATGCCAGGTAAGTATGCGGGACGTTTCACAAGAGTGACATCCACGGCGCCAATTTATAATTGTAACGAATAGTATTTGAATAAAAACATTTAATTGGGTAAAACCCGGGCGTTGCCCGGGTCATTCGGCTAGTCTTATATATATAAAATTGAATGTCTGTCTGTCTGTACTCTATAGATTCAAAAACCATACATCCAATCGCCGTGAAATTTTGGGATATTATAAGGTATATCACGGGAAGGTTTTTGAAAAATAATTTCATGAATATCTTGAATATCCTTAGAGTTATTTGCAGATTTGTAGATTTAACTCGCAAGCAGCGCCCCCATTGTGACGATGATAACAAGTTTTCTTATCACTAAGTTTGTTATCTATATTGATAAAATGGAAATTTCATAAGTGGTGTTCGCTAAAAACTTTCGTTACAATGCATCAATTTCGACCAAATTTTCAACATTTATGTAAAACGAGATGGAGCAGGTTTTGCTTAACATCAAAATATTTTTCCTAACATTAACATGCGTAACTTCGCTGTTATCGATTAAATACAAAAAAATCAACAGAGTTAATTTTATTTATATAAAATACAAAATTAAATTTCAACAGAGTTAATTTTTTTACATACTAGCTAATAATCTCAATCTAAAAAAATATTCAAAACAAGCAATTTTAAGATAACACCATATGTAAAACAGTCGGCCAAGAAAACAACTTCCCTCGAGTAAAACCCGGGCGAAGCCGGGTACACCCGCTAGTCTTAAATATTATTTATCAAAAGTAAGATTATCTCAGGATGACACGGCAATTTATTTGCGACAAGAATAATGATACAATTCCAAGGCGAAGATACTATTCCTTTAACTTCCAATTACCGAGGGAACCAATTAATATTGATTTTATTCAACTTATCGAGTATTTCTCAAGGGACCGGGAAAAAATGTTCACTAGATAAAACTATGATTTTCTAATGTAGAAAATTAGGAAATACAAAATTCAGGATGACAAGGCACACAGGGACCGGGAAAAAATGTTCACTTTATCGAGAGATTCAAATTTACGAGTTTCAAATTATCTACTTATATATTTGCCTTATTCTGTCTGTTTGTTTGTCTGTCTGAAGCTCACGGATGGGATTTTTCATAACCATCGGTGGTTCAGTGGTAGAATGCTCGCCTGCCACGCGGGCGGCCCGGGTTCGATTCCCGGCCGATGCATTTTTTTTTTTTACAATTTTTAAAACTCATTTGTATATTATACAAGAATGACATCCACGGCGCCAATTTATAATTGTAACGAATAGTATTTGAACAAAAGCATTTAATCGGGTAAAACCCGGGCGTTGCCCGGGTCATTCGTATATAATAATTGTATAAACGAATGCAAGACAAAATCACCGCGAATGTTTCTTTTTTTAAGGCAATTTCTTTTTAAGGCAATTATCGTTATTTATCGTTAATTTTGGTTTCGATTTTATTGAAAAAAAAAAACGATATGGTGCCTTTAAAAATGATCTTTATTACTATGCAGTTTTCTATTTAGTCAATATACCTAAGTTCATGTTGCAAATGTAATTATCTCTATCGATTTAGTAGGTGAAATGCAAAAAAAAAAAAAATCGACATGATATAATCTTTATGAAAATTCACATTTTTATTTTTATATTTTCAAGACACACACAGTTTGGGGCGGGACGTTTCACAAGAGAGACATCCACGGCGCCAATTTATAATTGTAACGAATAGTATTTTAATTAAAACGTTTTAAAAACACACAGTTTGGAACGCGACGTTTCACAAGAGTGACATCCATGTCGCCAAT
Organism: Cordylochernes scorpioides; assembly: GCA_030710605.1. Taxonomy (NCBI): domain Eukaryota; kingdom Metazoa; phylum Arthropoda; class Arachnida; order Pseudoscorpiones; family Chernetidae; genus Cordylochernes; species Cordylochernes scorpioides. The sequence goes on from CP092882.1 coordinate 64,448,723, forward strand.
TTATAATTGTAACGAATAGTATTTGAATTAAAACGTTTTTAAAATATATACGCACTCGGGTAAAACCCGGGCGTTGCCCAGGCCATTCGTCTAGTCAAAATATATCTTTTTTATTTTTTAATAAGTTTTTAGAGAATTGTTTTAACAAATGTTCGCTAGACAAACCTTTACTCGGGTAAAACCCCGGGCGAAGCCGAGTACGTTTTATAAGTTTAAAGAGAATTGTTTTAACAAATGTTCGTTAGACAAACATTCACTCGGGTAAAACCCGGGCGAAGCGGGGCACATCCGCTAGTAAAAAAAATAAAATTGACAGGTTCTGGGCAAAAATAGTTGTTTTTTTAGTCAGAAAATGATGATGACAATATTGCTGTATCATATTTGATTATCAGATACAAAATTATATCGGGAAAAATTCCAAAATGCAGAGACTACGGATGAAGCCAGTTCATTTTTAGTATGCAGGAACACACAAAATTCTAACAGAAAAACATTCATTTGAGCAGAAGACACAAAGCCAGATCATCTCTTTATAAAAATGTCGCTTCTCTGACACAAAGTTTGGAGCGGGACGTTTCACAAGAGTGACATCCACGGCGCCAATTTATAATTGTAACGAATAGTATTTGAATAAAAACATTTAATTGGGTAAAACCCGGGCGTTGCCCGGGTCATTCTCTCTCTCTTCTCTCTCGGCTAGTATATATATGAAAAAATCTTTAATTTTGTGATTTATTTCTCTAAATTATATATTTTTTTCTATTTCTATTTAAAGCCAACCAGTCAATATTGCTGTATGTAAAATATTTAATCTTTCTTTAGACATGTTTGGTTGAAAATATGAAATTGTTTAGTCGCTGGAGTTGAGTATGGTGAATAAGTACGTAGAAATAATAAGGATATTTGTTATAAAACTACAAAGATATACCACAATAAGCCTGCATAAGGGCAGTATGAAATTGGTTTTATTCAAAAAGAATCATACGCGTACAGAATATTTTGCATTTAAGTTATCACCTTATAAAAGCAGAAACATTTAATGGATGTATAATATATATTCAACCCTGTGCCTTTATAATTTAACAAAATAAGCAATTCAGGGCCTGTTCTCTTTTAACCACTCTTTATTTCTCAAGTTTTCAGGCATATGTCCTTCAACAGTAGACCTGAAAGACCACTTCCATCTAATTCTACACGCGTATACACTTGTATATAATTGGCTAAAAATGGTACATCTTGGTCTCCAGTTAAAGGGCATATTGGCCTGAAGGCTTGGGAAATAAAGAGTGGTTAAAAGAGACCTGGCCTTGAATTGCTTATTTTGTTAAATTGAATGGATGTAAAAATAAAACCTTTCATAAGAGGCCCGATATTTATGCGGTTCCTGTTGTAGCCACTGAATGCGTTCACACCATAAAATTTGGTTGAAAATATGAAATTGTTTTGTCTCTGCAGTTGAGTATGGTGAATAGGTACGTAGAAATAATGAAGATATTTGTTATAAAATCACAAAGATATACCACAATGATAAATAAGGCCTGCAGTAAGGACAGCATAAACGTGTTACGTGATACGTGTACAGAATATTTTCCATTTGTTATAACAGATGGCGTGTATGATATTATTATCACAATGATATTTCAGAATGAGAGTTATTTCTTTCAAGTGATAATCGCTCTTCAACAGCCTTGATTGAAAACAATAAGTATTTATTACAAGAAGTGTTTACAAATATACGCCAGCAGCGTGGATGCCAATCAAACATAAGTGTAATTCTACTTTAATGAAAGTTGTAAACTAAAAATAATCCAAAATAAGTACAGTAGAACCTCCATGAGATGACAATCACGCTAGAGGTATCCTCTCTATAAAGGACAGTTTTCATTTGCAAAATTACCATTTTTACTATTTAGTAACTCTCCGGTAGGAGGAGACCTCTCTCTAAACGACACTTTGGATCTGCAATTAGGTGTTGTCCTTTACAGGGAGATTCTACTGTATACTCGTATTGTCGCGGTTTGACCCTCCGCGGTTCTTCGCGACGACGCCGCTTCCTCCTTCGTGGATCACCTACCCGGGCTCCCGTTGCTCTCCCTCTGCAGCTGGACCCTGCAGAGCACCCAAGGACGTCCGAGGTGTTGTCCTTGAAAGTGTATTTACAAACATTTTCCCCAGGAAAAAGGACCACCGCAGTCGGCGATTCCACACCAGTTTCAGATAGGAAACAGGCGCCATCTATTAGCGGAGGTTGTAGTTATTCCGAGGCCTTATACGTGACAATATGATAGATATTTAAATTTTAGAGTTTTTTCTATTATTAAATGTATGGAATATGTCTCTATTTATAATTTTTAAAACAACTAGAGTTAAAAAATTAATCTATGAATTTCTTGTAAGACATCGGTATTGTGATGGTAATTCTATCTTTAGATTTATAAGTTTAAAAAATTGAATTTACTTTTCGGAATTTCAGTTATAAATATCCACGCTGCGTACGTAAATTAGTAAATATTTCTTGTAAGAAATTGTCAAATGTATTAATTATGTCTTTTGAAAAGCGATTTTCGCTTGAAAGCTTGCAATTTATAATAAAAGGAAACTAATTGAGAGAAAATATTTGATGATTCTTGAAAGTCAATCCGAGTATTTTTATGTTTTTAACTGGTTTAACAAGATTATCGTTTAAGTCAATTATATCATTTTTACAATTGAATAAATATAAAATCTTTGTGTCTTTATATTGCTACCTTTTTAAACTATTAATTTACCCAATAATTTAAAACTGATAAGACATAAATATGAGATTAAAAACGAATTTATTTATCTAATATTATATACATATCCAAATTAAAAGAGGCTTATTATACATTGAATAGAATTTTTCTATCAACTATATACATATGTGAAAAATAAGAAAAATTTATAAAATGTCGGCTGCTTTCTATTTTTAATTAATTCAATTGATTTATCAGAATAAACCCATAGTAAGAAAATATTTGTAGTTTTTAACGTTATTCAGAATTTATCTTGATTTTTATATAAAATAGTTATACATTTGAAGTTTTCAATGATTAGGTGTCTGCATATAGACAGGGTTGAACCTGAGCCTCTTTTTAAAGGGCGCAGGCTGGTACGCATCAATGAAAATGCACCGCCTGGTCACTCTCAAGCCTTGCATTTTTTTAACTGCCATGTTGACCTCTTCTGGGAAAAACCCGGTCTTCTCTGCGATCTCTTTAACGGTTAGAGACTTGAGGCCTTGTTTCTTGGCATCCGATATGACGTTCTCGATTTCTGTTTTCCAATAAGAGGTGAAAGCTGCTTCTCCTTCTGGGGAAAAAGGTTTTTCCGGCTCTGCTGGCGAATCCCCCTCCATCTTGTTCAAATTGTAGGCGAGGTCGATCATAAACCAACCATAGCCCTGCTTACGGAATGATTGAAACACCCAAATTACATTGAGCAAGGTCTTCGGTGTGCTCTGCTCGATTTGTTTGGCAAAATAGCCGACGACTTGATGGAACCCGGTTTTTGATATTTTGGTTACGATGTACAGCTTGAAGACGCTAGGGTCTGTTCTCAGGTTCTTGTCATTCATGAAAATCTTGACGGTGTAAAAGAGATCCCTGGTAAATCGGGGATCTTCATCTGCTCTGGCCTCATAGACGAAGAGATTATCATGTCTGTAGATAACCTTCCCTGGTATCTTTTTCTGGCAATTCTCAGGGTTTGCATTCAGATGTGCCCTGGGTCTCTCGGAGAACCTTCCCAAACATCCTAGACAGATGTACGTGTACTTTTGGTCCACTAAATTGGCAGCTTGTTTCTTTGGAACTACCAATTTATCTAATACATATTTTTCGAGGTACATGCAGAGAATGGCCTTGTTTGCATATCTTCGTCTTAGGATACTCTCGTAATCTTCCATTATATTCGATATTTTTTATAATTTTATTTTAATTTTAAATACGATAAACACACCACACATAGTTAAAGAGAGAGTGAATATGCGATGTAGTGCAATATAAATAATGAATATAATTTTAGAAAAATGTGTTTTGAAATAAATAGGGTGCTAATACATTAATTTATTGTATATTACATTTAATACATTTATTTTCTATCAATTTTTATTAAAGATTTTATTTTAATAGTATAATTAAATATTTTTGATATAAATGTATAATAGTAAAACATTAATTTAATTTTATAAATATTATATAGAGAGAAAAGAGAGCTTATAGTAAAATATATTTATAGATAATTTTTTATTATGAAAGTTGATAATTAGATCACATATTAACAATGTAAACTAATTTATATATATATATGTCGTATCCGTCGTGGTCGAATGGATGGGCGCAGCCGTTGTACATGTAAGCTTAGAAAAAGAACTTGTTCCACACTCGTGAGCGCGCGCACGAGGCGGCGTGCCGTAGGCCGCCCGCGCTGGCTCCCACGTTTATTTTGCACAGATTTATAGATGGATTAATTTGTATTTACATTTTAACATTCTAATTATTCGGTACACTTTTTGAATGGTACACTATGACAGGTTCGTTTGGTATTGAAAGAATGATTCAATTAATCATCCTTGATATTTTAAATTTTATTCAGGATAAATATAGATATAAATATTATGTTACAAATTAATTTTAGTAATTAAAGAAGTTAAAAATGTTCGATTGAAAAGGATGGATGAGAAAGAAGTCAGTCCGTGTTGGCCGTCAGAATTCGAAGGGCCCACGCCCGTGCTTCCCACGTGACCGCCGCCGCCGCGCATGCGCGCCGACCGTGACGTCGCCACCGTCCGTCGGCGGTGGTGTTGGTTGAAAACTGTTCTTCTCTTCGTCGCGCGGGCGTGCCTTTCACTAACATTCCTCCCACCAATTTAATTGATAAATTAAATTCTAATACTATATTTTCTTGGCTATAGTAGAGGCCAATCTAAATTTGTTTTATTTCTAATGGAAAAAGTCGCTGTACTGGACGAAGAAAAACTCCCGATGATGTCTTCACTCTTGCGACTCGAACTTGTCCATCGGCCCCAGGTAGCACCTCCTCCACTTTTCCTAATGGCCATGAAATCCTTCTCCCCTGGAACCTCCCAGTCGAGGCAAGCCGTGGCTGGCTCTGGCAGGCTGCGTGGCCGCTCTCTGGTCTGTGGCTGTCTCCTTCGCGGCCTGCGTCCTCCTTTAAAGGAGTTGAACTTATTTCGACTTTCTTGTCAGGAGTGATGGTCTCCAAAGTCTGCAGTGTCCCACTCCACTCTGTCCTTCGGTAAAGGTCCCTCCCACCATCTAGTAGTATTCAATTGTGAGATTGAAGCTCCACGTGAGGGGATGTCTGCAGGATTTTCTTTACCAGGAACGTGCCTCCAATCAGTTATGCTTGAATTTTGTCGAATCTTCTTTACTTTTCCCGCGACAAACACTGACCTGTTCATATCACGTTTAATCCCTGCTAAAGCAGTAGTAGATTCAAGTTTATTCTCCGAAATTAGCTTGTAATTAGGGAGTGGTGGGTGTTCTCCTATCCAAGGTAAATTGGCAGAATATCGACCATCTTCATTCTGTTTCACTGTTTGGTTGAAATGTTCCAACGCTGCAACTGACAACTCTTCTTTGCTCTTTTCCTTCATGGGTTCCATGACACCGATGACATCTAATCTCCAAAGATCTTGTATTGTTGCATCACGGACTAAGCATGACAGAACTGATGATTGAGATTTAGTTGTTTGAACATTTCCCAAAACCTTTCCACTAACAGTCCAGCCCAGCTTCGTTTCGAGAGCGACGGGACCAGATTCCAATTCTATTTTCTTTCCTGTTAGTAGCTTGGCGTATACGTCTGCTCCTAGTAGTAGTTCAATCTCCGTGTTCGACCTATAGACATCCAAGTCAATTCCCTTTGATCGAAGTTCCGTCATCCATTCGGTAGGTTGAGCGGAAGGCATTGCACTACAAATCGTTGAGCAGTCTTGTACTTCAAAATTGCAGTTGTACTTGGAGTCCACATCAGAAATGTAGATTCGATACCGCTTGTGCTGCTGTGGTCTCGATTTCACTCCACCAAATAGTAAGTGTACAACTTCCTTTTTCCCGAGCATAGTGAGTCCAACTTCGGAAGCAGTTTGTTCCAATACATATGAGTTCTGGGATCCGCTATCTAACATTGCTCGAACAACTTTTGATTTATTTTCGCCATTAATCTTTACCATGATTGTTTGAAGTAAGACATCTTGGCACCGAATTTGATTCGACATGTCCACGGATGCATTTATGTTCTTACTTCTCTCTTCAATCCCATCAGATTTTTGGCTGCCTTTTGAAACTGGACATAAGATTGCCCTGTGTTTTTTACTACAGATGACACATTTCACTACATTTCTGCAATACTTGGAAAAGTGTCCGGGCTTCAAGCAAGAATAACAACACTGTTTCTCTTGAATTATTTTCCTTCTTTCTTCAAGAGAAATTGACATGGCTTTACAGCATTGTTCACTCAAATGTTTTTCATCACAAAATACACATTTATAAGCGTTATTTGACTTCCCATCAGCAACTACCAGACTTGCAGCGGTGGCGACAGATGTCTTCGGCTTGGGCGGCTTATCTCGATTAAATTGTGATGGATACGAACTCGAAAACGGTTGACGAGCCAAACGCATTCTTTCACTTCCCTCAACTTCGTGTTTTAGGAATTCCATAAGCTTCTCCAGGAGGACTTCACTTGATTTATGCTTTCCATATTCATCAGGCTTGTGATGATGACGAGTCCTTTCCCACGCGACGAAGAGATCTTCAGGTAAAGCTGATTCCACCATGGGGTACAGAATAGCAGCGCATTTATCTGTTGTAACTCCTAAAGATCCCAACGCTCGTAGTTGTGATGATAACCGAACGTATACAGTCGAAAAAGGTGTCGTGTTCCTTCCATGAGCATTTTCCAAAGTGATAGCAATCAAATCCCTTACGTACACTTCCACCAACATGTCTTCACGGCCAAAACGTTCCTTAAGAGTGCTGATGGCAAGTGGATAATTTGCCGCTGAGTTTGGAAAGGATGAAACTATTTCCTCCAACACCGATCCCTTTATCATGCAATTTTGTAGGTATTGGAACTTGACACAGGCCGAAATGGAGTCATCATCGTGGACGCTTTGAAAGGCTGACCAGAACTGCAGCCACTCCCGTGCTTCTCCTCCAAATTTCGGTAGTTCCAACTTCGGAAGTCGATGAAGATTTGACTTTCCTTCGTTCCCCCCGGAAACTATTGATTCTCGGTCTACTGTTGGTTTTGCTAGTAATTGTTCCATTTTTTGCAAAACGCCTTCAGACCTTCCAAATAGATTCGCTTGAACGATATCGACATCTTCAATTTCTTCATCTTCTCTATCCGCCTTTATTAGTTGTTCGATGAGACAATCACTGGCAATTAAGAACCTGTCTTTACATCTGAGGAGCTTTGGTCGTAGAGACATCAACATTTCTAGGCTTGGTTCTTGCTTTCCAAGTTCGCCATCTGCTTCTGCAATAACACTTTCCAAAGTCCTCTTTTTCGTCTCACAAGCTTTCTTGAGCTTGTCCATCTTAAATCCTGGCAAGGCTCGCCACAATATTCGGTACACTTTTTGAATGGTACACTATGACAGGTTCGTTTGGTATTGAAAGAATGATTCAATTAATCATCCTTGATATTTTAAATTTTATTCAGGATAAATATAGATATAAATATTATGTTACAAATTAATTTTAGTAATTAAAGAAGTTAAAAATGTTCGATTGAAAAGGATGGATGAGAAAGAAGTCAGTCCGTGTTGGCCGTCAGAATTCGAAGGGCCCACGCCCGTGCTTCCCACGTGACCGCCGCCGCCGCGCATGCGCGCCGACCGTGACGTCGCCACCGTCCGTCGGCGGTGGTGTTGGTTGAAAACTGTTCTTCTCTTCGTCGCGCGGGCGTGCCTTTCACTAACAATAATTATGATGAAAATAAATTATATCTCTTGGGAATCATACAAATTATGATATTAGGATGCACTAGCGCGCCAGCTGTTATGAAAATTATAAACTATTTTAGACGCGTAAGGAAGATCGAAAAATGCAATATAACAGCGGTAGGGTAGATTAAACTGGCGAAACCGCTTGGAGGGTTCACCACTGATGATCCAGGCCCTCCCATTAATTTTTGTATTGCAGTAAGGGCAGTAGAATTTTTTTTTAAATTTCAAAAATAATCATAGGCGTCTAAAATAGTTTTAAATTATGTTATATATATATATATGGCATATATTTTAAAACAATGGATTGTTTCTTAAACCTTTAAGTTATTACCTTATAAAAGCAGCAACAATAATGAATATTTTTTCATCGCAGTAAGGACAGTAGAAGTTCGTTTTATGTTTAAAAGAAACATTCGCGCTTTTAAATTCCTTTCATTTTATATGTATAGATGGCGCGTTATTGCTTTGTGTTAATAATGAATGTATAATACATATTCAACCCTGTGCCTTTATATTTTAACAAAATAAGCAAATCAGGGCCAGGTCTCTTTTTACCACTCTATTTCAAAACCTTTCGGACTAATATGTCCTTTAACAGGATACCTAAATGTACCACTTTCAGCTAATTATAATGCTACACGCGTATACATATATACATATAGTATAATGAAATGGTAAATATTTTGTATTGAAAAAAGAAAAAAAGATATATTTACTACACACACATACATTGAGAAAGATTTAGAAGCATAAAGGGTGATTTGCATATCCAAATGTTCCTTTGCTTGCTATTGATCTATTTTCTCATATTCACATATTATTTAAAAGTTGTATACTTAATTTTGTGCTCAAATATATTTCACACAAATATCTTATTTTTTAAGAAAAAAAAAGTAATCTCTCCTGATCGTAAAACTAAAGGTTTCTGATGGTTTGCACCATCTATCAGAATGATTATCAATTAATCTTTAAATTTTTTATTATTCCAGAATTCATTCTAGATTTTAAAATTGCGTGTTAAATTTTAGAGGGCAGTAACTATAGATTGTAATAATATTTTTGAATAATTTTTATACTTGTATACACGTTATATAATTGGCTGTAAATGGTACTTCTTGGTCTCAAGTTAAAGGACATATTGGCCAGAAAGCTCGAGAAACAAAGAGTGATTAAAAGAGACCTGGCCTTAAATTGCTTATTTTGTTAAATTGAATGGATGTAAGAATAAAACCTTTCATAAGAGGCCCCATATTTATACGGTTCCTGTTGTAGACATTCAAAACTGCGTCCACACATAAATAATAAACTGAATTTCCTTTATAAAGAACTAGATGAATGGCCAGTTCAATGATTGGCCCTATAACGAGAATGAGTCCTTAGAATTATTCATGTTTTGTCGTAATGAATCCCAATTATAAGGTAGATGTAAATTTATGTTAATTTTGATCTCTTCTCCTGATACAAATTTATGTAAATAATTTATATGCAAATTATTACGGTTCCTTAAATACGTGTATATAAATATCTGGAAGTAGTACTTCTTGATCTCCAGTTGAAGGGCATATTGGCCCAAAAGCTTGAGATATAAAGAGTCATTAAAAGAGACCTGTCCCGAAAGCTTATTGATTTTGTTAGATTTAGAGCATGTATTAACTCCATAGACAAGAATAAAACCTTTCATAAGAGGCCCTGTATTCTCGTGGTTCCTGTTGTAGGCACTCAAAACTGTGTTCAAAATAAATAATAAACTGGATTTCCTTTATAAAGAACTAGATTAATGGCCAGTTCAATGATTGGCCGTATAACGAGAGTTAATCCTTAGACTTATTCATGTTTTCCCGTAATGAAATCCAATTATAAAGTAGATGTTAATTTTGATCTCTACTCTTGATACAAATTAGGTAAATTAACTTATTTGTAAATTATTAATCTTCCCTAATTTTTTTAAAATCTATTCTCCCATTATATACGTATATAAAGATCGTTGCCCTCCATACTTACTTACTTTTTATAATATAAAATCATTTACATTAAAGTTTTTAATTAAAAAGGCATATATTGATTCAAAACATCATTTATTTTACCAATATTTCAGTTGGTCGAACGCTAACCTTTATCAAGGTGTTATAACAAATTTAATATGTGTCAACAACAAACTCAGCGCCAAATAACGTCAACAGAATTAAGCTTTAAAAAATTGTTATATTTAATGGGGAGAAAAATTTTGATATATATATTCATATTATGGACAAAATAAAAAAGTTTTTATATTCCATATTATAAACCCTCTTTCAGTGTCTATCTTCAATTGCTTACTCACGATGGTAATGTACTTATCAAAATATTTTTATTGATAGTCGTCCTCATTATAATTTACCCTTTAACTTGTTATCAAGGTGAAATATTGAATAAAGTATTTATATAAGAGTGGTTGACATTCTTAACTGGGTCTATTGCTTAGTATATATATACATATTGGTCCCTATACTAGATGGGTGGCCCGTTTAACGAATTGTTTATCTATATATATATAAAATCGAATGTCTGTCTGTACTCTATAGATTTAAAAACCATACATCCAATCGCCGTGAAATTTTGGGATATTATTAGGTATATCCCGGGGAAGGTTTTTGAAAAATAATTTCCTGAATATCTTGAATATCCTTAGAGTTATTTGCAGATTTGTAGATTTAACTAGATGATGATGATTATTTATCAAAAGTAAGATTTTCTACCTATTAATTGCGCACAAGGTTAGTTTTATAATTTATCTACAACATATATTTTGGGAGAATAGATAAAATGATGATTTTGTAATGTAGAAAATTAGGAAAGACAAAATTCAGGATGACACGGCAATTTATTTGAGACAAGAATAATGATACAATTCCAAGGTAAGATACTATTCCTTTAACTTCCAATTACCGAGGGAACCAATTAATATTGATTTTATTCAACTTATCGAGTATCTTTCAAAGGACCGGGAAAAAATGTTCACTTTATCGAGAGATTCAAATTTACGAGTTTCAAATTATCAAAATATATCTATTATTTTTTTATAAGTTTATTATCTTAAAGATTATTTATCAAAATTAAGATTTTCTAACTATTAATTGCGCACAAGTCAAAGTTAGTTTTATCATTTATCTACAACATATATATTGGGAGAATAGATAAAATGATGATTTTGTAATGTAGAAAATTAGGAAAGGCAAAATTCAGGATGACACGGCAATTTATTTGAGACAAGAATAATGATACAATTCCAAGGCAAGATACTATTCCTTCAACTTCCAATTACCGAGGGAACCAATTAATATTGATTTTATTCAACTTATCGAGTATTTTTCAAAGGACCGGGAAAAATGTTCACTTTATCGAGAGATTCGTTAGACAAACCTTTACTCGGGTAAAACCCGGGCGAAGCCGGGTACGTCCGCTAGTATTGTATATATATAAATTGTGAATAATGATACAGTAGAACTACCTCTCTGTGAAGGACAAAACCTAGTTGTTTTTGATTGTCGTGTCCAATGATGTCTCCGTGCATCTCTATCACAGCAGCAGCAATGTCCACTATCTTGGGTGTATAAAGCTGCTACTCTGGGTTCATGCCAATTTTCTGCAAGGCTGCGGTCATTGCTGGGCATGAGAATATGTGGGTAGGTGTTAGTTCCACACCAGGACAATTTTTGCATGTCCAATAGGTTCTTGTGCCATTGGATGTATTGTAATTCATTTATAGTGTTTTTTTCTAAGTTTTGTTATAGTTTTCGTAATTCTTTCTCTCAGAGTTTATTTCGCATATTTGATATTTTCTTATTCTTTGTTGAAGTATCTTGTATTCTGCCATAGAATCCGCGTCAAATAAAGAAATATTTCTTTACTTTGGCTCAACTTTCTGGCTTCCTTTGTTAATTCATCTGCCATCTCATTACCCCTGATCCTAACATGATACCTAGTTGAAAAGCCAAAGTGTCCTTTAGGGAGAGAGATAGGTGTCCCTTCACTTCCACCAAGAAAAATTAAAATTTACCGAGTACTGAAGTCAGAAGTCCAAGAACAAGTAAAATATGATGATAATGCATAATTTTTATTTACCATCAACACGGTTCTTTCTGAGGAGCATCCATGCGAACATATAAATATAAGAAAGGTTAAAAGGGAACCCTCGCTATTTTCCATTAAAGCATTTAGTAAAAATTTCACTAATTTAACAAGTAGGTGTATATATGAAATTGTCTCTTAAACTATATACTATTAAAAGCCTATTGGAAACTTATTGATAAAACAGTTAGGCATAAATTAACACAAAGCAATAACGCGCCATCTATACATATAAAAGGAAAGGATTTAAAAGCACGAATGTTTCTTTTATACATAATACAAACTTCTACTGTCCTTACTGCGATGAAATAATATATTGGGAGGGCTTGGCTCATCAGTGGTGAACCCTCCCAGCGGTTTCGCCAATTTAATCCACTAGACCGCTTCTCAGAGCTCTAATACTGTATTGGACGATTCTGCTTATATACGCAGCACTGCAGGGTGGAATCTCAGAAATGGTTTTCAAGAAGACTTACTAGAAGATTACCTATCTAATCAATAAAGATGCAAGTTTTTTATATTTTACATATTACTACGAGAATATACAATCATGGACAAAACTTAACTAGAAGTGGAAACTATATGATGTCTCTTGTCTGTTATTAAAGAGACAAGAGGTAATTTCTTCATAATTGTTTATCTCGTGTGACTTCAATATAGGTCACCGTGGTTCAAATATCTTTCAGAGTTATTGTTTGAATCCTGATATACACGCTAAAAGATAAAACTTCCTTAATTTTTGTCTATGAATTTGAATCTATTAATATTTAGTTATGTTATCAAAATAGGCAAAGATTTACAATAATGTTTATACAAATGAAAACACTAAAAAGCGAATGTTTCTTTTCACAAATAAATCAAACTTCTACTGTACTTACTGCGATGAAAAATACAATACAAAAATAGTTGTATATTGGGAGGGCTTGGTTAATCAGTGGTGAACCCTTCATACAGTTTCGCCAATTTATTCTACCAGCCGCTTCTTTAGAGCTCTAATATTGTATTGGATCATTATTAATATATATAGTCACGACCGTCTTTCCTCATTCCTCATCGGCCGGCCGCATCTGTCACGGATGCGCGCGCATCATCATTATGATCATTATCATTATCTAATGATAATAATAATTATTATTAATATTAATATATATAGTCACGACCGTCTTTCCTCATTCCTCATCGGCCGGCCGCATCTGTCACGGATGCGCGCGCATCATCATTATGATCATTATCATTATCTAATGATAATAATAATTATTATTAATATTAATATAGTCACGACCGTCTTTCCTCATTCCTCATCGGCCGGCCGCCTCTGTCACGGATGCGCGCGCACAGGGAGGTCACGTGCTCGCCGGCTCCCTCGAGCCGGATTTGAACCAGCGACCTAAGGATCACCGTTGTAACATCTACAGTCGGGTAAAACATTAATATATATAGTCACGACCGTCTTTCCTCATTCCTCATCGGCCGGCCGCATCTGTCACGGATGCGCGCGCCTCATCATTATGATCATTATCATTATCTAATGATAATAATTATTATTATTAATTAATATATATAGTCACGACCGTCTTTCCTCATTCCTCATCGGCCGGCCGCATCTGTCACGGATGCGCGCGCACAGGGAGGTCACGTGCTCGCCGGCTCCCTCGAGCCGGATTTGAACCAGCGACCTAAGGATCACCGTTGTAACATCTACAGTCGGGTAAAACATTAATATATATAGTCACGACCGTCTTTCCTCATTCCTCATCGGCCGGCCGCATCTGTCACGGATGCGCGCGCATCATCATTATGATCATTATCATTATCTAATGATAATTATTATTATTATTAATTAATATATATAGTCACGACCGTCTTTCCTCATTCCTCATCGACCTAAGGATCACCGTTGTAACATCTACAGTCGGGTAAAACATATTAATATAGTCACGACCGTCTTTCCTCATTCCTCATCGGCCGGCCGTCTCTGTCATGGATGCGCGCGCACAGGGAGGTCACGTGCTCGCCGGCTCCCTCGAGCCGGATTTGAACCAGCGACCTAAGGATCACCGTTTAACATCTACAGTCGGGTAAAACACGGGCGTTGCCCGGGTCATTCGGCTAGTGCTTTTATATGAAACACTGAAAGATGGAATCTTTGAAATAGTATTTAAGAAAACTCTGGACTTGAGCTGTCAGGACAGTAGAACTATATTCCTTGCTATTTAATAATGTTTTATCAAATAAAATTAGTATTAAAGGTGAATATAACAAAGTATCTGATTGAGAAAAAGGCATCTCCTTATCGTGCAACTGAAAGTTGCTGATGGCTTGCGCCATCTATCGGAATAAATATCAACTATTCTCGTTGATTTTTAATTATTCCAGAATTGGCCAAATACCCATTCTTGATTAAGCAAAAAAAGCTAACCACGGACGCGTTTCGGTCTGTTGACCCTCAACAGCGTGGTGCAAGCTGTACCTCAATGATAAAAAAATTGGTCATTAAGGCATCCTAAAAAATCATTAAACGGGTAGTTAAGGCCAGAATTGCATGAGAACACTACACACAAAGTATCTGATGTTAAAGGCTAGGAGAAAAGTCCGACAAACTATCGTAATCTTGGTTCTAAACTAGTGAAATAACTTTTTTTATTGGCGAGGTCTTAGATATGATTGTCCGTGGTCCCCAGAGATTTCAGAGTTATTGTATTAATTTAGATAGAATGGATAACCTTAGTCCACACTGGGCACTGAGAGATACCGGCTCGTTCTGAGGTAGTATAGAATGTTCTGTCTGAGTATATTTTAATTACTTAACGGATTATAATTTTAAAATTTTTGTTATTCACCATCTTTCTCTAATTGCTCACTTGTAATCCTCTTTTTGTTTTTTTCTCACCCTTCTATTGTATTTTATTATATTATATTTATATAATATTTTTCTTGTTTTTTTTTCATATACAGTAGAATCTCCCTGTAAAAGACACCTAATTGCAGAGCCAAAGTGTCCTTTAGGGAGAGATGTCCTCTTACCGGAGAGTTGCTGAATAGAAAAAATGGTAATTTTGCAAATGAAAACTTTCCTTTGTAGAGAGGTGTCCGCTAGCAGGGTGTCCGCTAAAGGGAGGTTCGACTGTATATATAAATACAGTTAAACCTGTCTATAGCGCCCTCTCTTGAGACTCACCAAAATAAGGTGTTATAGAGAGGGGGTGCTATAGACAGGTTGCTTAATAATTTATGTACAAGGGCAATAATTTTGTGTGTTTAATGTTGTATATAACATTTATATCATTGAAATTGTTTAAAGAAAGTATATATACTCATTAATTAACTTAAAAACAATAAAGGAAAATTGATAATTAAAAAAAAAAACACAAACCATATTAAGATCTTCAGCAAATTTTAGGGGGTTATAATTTGAAATTATGTGGAAAACCTGAAAATTACAAAATTTGTAGTTTTATGTGCAAATAGAGCAAAATAATAGTAAATACACGAGTACTGAATAATATAATACATTTATTTACCTCAAAAGTATCGTTTCAAGTGAATTTACTTGAAAAAACATCTAATATCAGCTTGTCTTGAATCTTTCAAGGTTATTTTCCAAAATTCCTCTTCAAAGTTCATGATAAAGTTTAAAAGTTCAGAATAATCCTTTTGAGCTGAAAATATCTTAAGTCCATCAATATATGCTCTAGCTTCTGAAAAATACACTATTTTTGCAGACTGAGATTCTTCCTTTTCTTCATCTTCATTTTCGTTCTTATCCAAGGCCAATCAATTGAAATGGATCCATTTCCCAATCTATTTGGTTGTCACTTTCAAAAATACCTTCCTTTTCAAATTCCATCAACTGTTTTAAAATGCACCCTAACATCTCTTGGGCCATAGTTTCTAGAAGGTCTCTTTCTTCTATATCTCTTTCAAATCCATCAGGTTCATCTAAATGAAAATTGAAGCCCGTTCTATAAAAGCATTTTTGAATAGTTTCAGGTGAAACTTCATCCCAAGAGCTTTTTATCCAAAATGTTGTGTCCAAAAGATTAAATAATTTGTAAACATAAATAATTTTAAAAATTAAAATTCACGTGATCGAGTAAAAAAACAGACAAACAAAAAAAAACATGTCTAACTATAATCGTTCTTTTTTTGAAAGGATCTCCATTTTCTTTCGTTTTGATTCAAAGAAGCATTTTATTAATCTGTAGAGTTTAATAAATTTTAACATATGGTCCCTATTTAAAGGTATTTTTTAAATGAAAATTTAGCATTGGGACTGTCAAAAAGGGGGTGCTAGTTTGAGGTTTCAGGGCGCTCTATACAGGCCACTTTTAATGTAAATCGCATCGTACTATTTAAAATCGGGCGCTATAGAGAGGAAGGCGCTATTTAGAGAGGGCGCTATAGACAGGTTTAACTGTATACTTAGTCTAGCCATAAATATTGTTACAAAACCAAATCAGCGATAAAAATGTTAATTTTACCGTGTGAAGTATTCAAAATACAGTAGTTGTTATTTGAATATCTCGTGCACACGTGTTAAGAAAAAAAAAATCACAATATATTTGTTTTTTTGATAATGGATTGGGGTGTTAAAGAAAACCGTATAGCTGTAATAGCTTTACACAAGGTAGGTCAAAGTCCTTCGTCCATTTTTAAACCTTTACAAAATTTGAATATTACGCGTCAATTTGTTTATCGAACCATTGAAATGTTCAACAAGGCTGGCACTATTAATGACCTAGAAAGATCTGGTCGACCGCGCGTGCAACGAACGCAAGCAGCTATAAAAGCCATTCGCGAAAGAATTCGTCGAAATCCACGCCGCAAACAAAAGATCTTAGCAAAGCAGATGAATTTAGCTCCAAGAACCGTTTCCAGGATAATAAACGAAGACCTTGGACTGAGAGCTTTCAAACGACGCACAGGTCATTTGATAACCTCTGCTCTTAGAGATATTAGAAGGGTTAGATCAAAAATGTTGTTGGCGCGGCATGATGGTTGGTTGCATGAGAGAATCCTTTTCACAGACGAGAAAATCTTCACACTGTCGAAGAAAGGATTAATCATCAGAATGATAGGATATATGCTCGTAGCTCTCTAGAAGCTTCTTTTAAATTCAGAAGACTTGAAAAAAGTCACCATCCTTCTTCTGTCATAGTTTGGTGGGGAGTTAGCTACCAAGGTGTAATAGATCTCCACTTCTGTGCCAAAGGGGTAAAAACTACAGCTAAAATCTATCAAGAAGATATTTTGGAACTAATAGTAAAGCCTCTGAATACAAAAATGTTTAATGGAGAACATTGGATATTTCAACCAGATTCATCTTATATAGAGGAGAAGGTGTGTTATAAAATATATCATAATTTGGATTAATTGAAATCAGCATTGGTGAGAGCAATGAAAGAAATACCCTTAGAAAAGGTGCGTGCCGCCATAGATCAGTGGCCCGAACGTTTGAGATCCTGTGTCAAAAATAAGGGAGGACATTTTAAATGATTGTATATATTTAATATCTATGTCATCTTGGCTAATAAAATATGTAATCATATTTCATTAGTTTTTGTTCTTAAGCATTTAATTTATAAATTTGTTTGTAACAGGATTTATGGCTAGACTGTGTATATAATGAAAACATCTTTATTTTTGTGATTTATTGATTTTGAGATAAAAATTTCAATTATTACAAAATAATTTGAATTTTGAGAAATAATGCTAAAAAAAAAATAACAGGTAATAATACGATTTTTTTATATCATATATAGGCTTTGTGTTTAACCCTATAAATTTTATATATTTACCAGTTGCAAACAAGACACGCTATATCCGATCTGGTTAATTGCGCATCAAACTATTTACAATAATTCATATTTTAGTAGAGTAGGTAACAGAATTATCAAAAAGAAAATAAACAATTAAGAAAAAGAGTATTGAATAAATATATCCATTAAACAAATAAGCAACAACATAAGCAGATAGAAGAAATCACAAGGCGCTATTTAGAGAGGGCGCTATAAACAGGTTTAACTGTATATAGTGGTAATATATATACTTTTAAATTTTCGGTTCAATATACTGATTTATAAACTTGTCTATAAAATATTTTAACAATTTCTTTTTCGAATTAGAATTTGACCGTTTGCACTTCTTCATTTTTTTTTAAATCTAAAATGTACACCTAAATATAGATAAATCTAATTTGAGAGTTCGTCCAATTTGAGGAGAAACTGGAGTCGCCAATGACATTTCAATGTGAAGAAGTTAGGAAAATAAAAATCACAGAAGAAAGTGGGTAGCAGCCGTTTCTCCCTAAATGGCCCCATTTGGTTAAAAGGACGCCCCCGCCCATAACTAGATTACAAACGTCCTATAGTTCTGTGTCACAATTTCCTTGTTGTCCTTTCATCAGTTGGACTTTTTACTCTCTTACATACATGGCGAGGACACTTGTATTATTTTGTATTATACAGTCAACAATATCAATAAAAAAGCCTTAATTAGGTCCAACGCTCTAAATTGAATATTCCCGATTGAATATGTACAGTAAAACTCTCATGAGAGGACACTCCCGCTAGAAGGCACCTCTCTATAAAGGACAGTTCTGATTGTCAAAATTACCATTTTTATTATTTAACAACTGTCCGGTAAGAGGACACCTCTTCATAAAGGATACTTTTGCTCTGAAATTAGGTGTCCTTTACAGAGAGGTTTTACTGTATATTTTTATAATTTTAAATTTCCTTGTTGGACTTTTATCAGTTGGAATTTTTACTCTTCTAAATACATGGCGAGGACATTGGTATTCTTTTGTATTATACAGTCAACAATATCAATAAAAAGCCTTAATTAGGTCCAACGCTCTAAATTGAATATTCCTGATTGAATATGTACTGTAAAACCTCTTATGAGTGGCCACTCCCGCTAGAGGACACCTCTCTATAAAGGACAGTTTTGATTATCAATATTACCATTTTTACTATGTAACAACTGTCCGGTAAGAGGACACCTCTTCATAAAGGACACTTTAGCTCTGAAATTGGGTGTTCTCTACAGAGAGGTTTTAGTGTATATTTTTACAATTATAAACTTAATTTCCTTGTTGTCCTTTCATCAGTTGGACTTTTTACTCTCTTACAAACATGGCAAGGACATTTGTATTCTTTTGTACTATACAGTAAACAACATCAATAAAAAAACCTTAATTAGGACCAACACTCTAAATTGGATATTCCTGATTGATTATATACAGTAAAACTCTCATGAGAGAACACTCCGGCTAGAAGATACCTCTCTACAAAGGACAGTTTTGATTGTCAAAATTACCATTTTTACAACTTAACAACTCTCCGGTAAGAGGACACCTTTTCATTAAGGACACTTTAGCTCTGCAATTAGGTGTTCTTTACAGAGAGATTTTATTATATATTTTTATAATTATAAACTCATAGACAAAACTTTAAAAAATGGAAAGTCTTTTATGTCCTCAGTTCTCTGTTTTTTTTTTAAAAGAAAACTGAGAAAATTTTGTTCACACTTGGTGATCTGAATATTCTGATTGATATACACGTATATATCAAATTTTGTATATATTGTATATATCAAATTAACTAGAATTTTATAAATCAGAGGGGACATTGAGGAAATTACAGTAACGATCATTCAATGATCTACAATTCATAAACGCTGATGGCTAGGAAAACCTCATGTAATCGTCGAATTTAAGAAACCAAAATGTCATAAATTTACATAATCATTCTCTTATAGCTACCATGCATAGCCAAAGACATTGAGAAGACAAGAGAAAGATTTCTTGAGTAGCTTAAAGAAGTGAAGCTTTATTATTATTTCCGAATATCATTTGTTTATTGGAAGCCGAATCAGAAAAAAAAAAACACATCAACCAATAATTTATTTAACTACCGACGTCTCAGTGACCTGCTGTCTTTCTCCTCAGGAGAATGTAAGGTAACTGAAACGTCGGGAGTTGAATAAATCATTGATTGATATGACTATATTTATTATAATTATTATTATCCCTTGGCCATGGATAGATTGTTGGAACGATGTAGGGAGCTGGCATGTGATGACGAGGAAGGTGGAACACCGGACATGGAGCACAGGGATACGACGACCATAGAAGAGATCCAAGAGAACGACCTAGAGCAGATGACAGGAGACCTGACAGACAAGAATGGATCAAGGCCAGGGAACCATCTTATTGAGGAGCCACTAGTAGAGGCCATAGAAATACTGCTGGAGAACTGCAGGACATCAGGAGACCATAACGGCAAGGGCCACAGCACTGACCAGGAGTCATGATAGAAATGTAAATATCTTTGTTTACTTTTACTGTTGTCATTTATTGAAGCTGTAAATAAAAATATGTAAATAGACTGACCATTCGCTACACTTTTTAGAGAAAAACTTGTAACCTTTTTGAAAAATAAATTATTATCCCTTGTAAATGTGGTATTTTTATTTTTCCGTTCATCATTACTCTTCACAATTCAATAAACTTCATCCCTAAGGTTAGAAATAATCATTATTTCTCCTTAAAATAAATTTCGATTTTTCGTTCAAAAGAAACACATGCGGGATAATTTCAAATGTCGTTTATATATCTATATTTGTCAATGCACATATATCTTACCGCTATTTACCGCTTATAGCGCACTTTTGACATTGTCTCAAGAAGATAGTTATAACAAAGTATTCCATTATATAAATTGCACACTATTTCCTTATATACACAATTCCCTTCAGAGTTTCCCCAAATATATAAATAATTGAGAAAGATAAGTAAAATATTTATGAATACTTTCCCATTTATAAAAGATATGATAGATTTACTTCTTCTTCTTATCGTTGTGAGAGTGTCCACTGAAAGAGATGGATTTGAACAGTATTTACCAATAGATATAAATGAAAAGAGATAATTCTACAGATAGGAGGATAGCTCCCAAATTGTTAGGTTATAAGAATGTTTAATACTTTATTGCTTTCCCAATTATCTTGGGTGTTCCGTGACTAGCCCCAGGGATTGGTCCCAATTAGATCTCTATTCCCACCTATCTCTTCACCATTTTTCTGAAACGGAATAACAGAAACATGTATGAGAAATCATTTTATTTATCATTCTTCATATGTATCATCTGATCATATATATTCTAACATATCTTCATATGTATGTAAAATCTTAAAGATGGTGTTCTTTAAGACCATTAAGAACTCTCTTGGTTCCATATATTGAGTACTCATGAGAATGATCCAATACAATATTATGGCTCTAAAGAAGCTGTCTGGTGGATTAAATTGACGAAACCGCTGAGAGGATACACCACTAATGAACCAAACCCTCCCAATATTTTTTCATCGCAATAAGGACAGTAGAAGTTTGACATATTTGTAAAAACAAACATTCGTGTCTTAATATCTTCATTCGTTATATATCGATGGGGCGTTATTGCTTTGTATTCTTGTCCATTCTAATATATTTCAGTATATGCTAAGAAGAGTAGTTGCCTCTCCAATTTTACAATTTGTATATTTAGGAAATGTCTCTGTATCGTCATTACAGATCAATATAATTAATGTTTTACAGTGATATTTACGCGCGCGCGCGCGAAAAGACAAACCTCAGAACTACGCAGCCATTTATTTAATGTACAAGAACATATCAAAATGTATAAAATACCAGAGAGGCAATGAGGAAATTTACAGAGTAGAAAAATATCAAAATTGATATTATATCGCTAAATTATAGGATATATTGCAATAATATTATATTAAAGGGCGACTCATAATATATTTCTATATAAAAATGAAGTAATATTTTGTCCACCGAAAACCACACAAGTATACCCCCATATTTGATCAATAAATATAAGTATTTTTTGTAAACCATTCAAGTATATATCATATTCTACAAATACATTTAAACTTATTGTAAATTACACAAGTATATCATTCTGTGTGTGTCTACACAAAAAATGTAAACTTATTGTAAACCACACAAGTATATCATTCTGTGTGTGCCTACACAAAAAATGTAAACTTATTGTAAACCACACAAGTATATCATTCTGTGTGTGTCTACACAAAAAATGTAAACTTATTGTAAACCACACAAGTATATCATTCTGTGTGTGTATACACAAAAAAATTAAACTTATTGTAAATCACACAAGTATATCATTCTGTGTGTGTCTACACAAAAAATGTAAACTTATTGTAAATCACACAAGAGTATACTATCCTATGTAAACATGTAAGCCTTTTATAATCACCGCACAAGTATATACACCCCATTCTACAAATCAATTTAAACCTATTGGAAACCGCAAGTACATCAATTCTACCTATAAATATAAATCTAATATAAGACGTAATAACACCAATCTTCACAAACAGCGTTTATGTAAATCAAACACAACATATTTGCACATATTTGTCTATGTAATATAAGATAGTCCCAAAGGTTCGTGTTTTTCTTAAAACGTTGTTTGTCTTATTACTTGGCGAATAATATTATTATACGGTGAATATACATAATAATACATAATACAATTACTTTATACATAATACAAAGATATTATATATAACTGCAAATCAAAATTCGAAACTATTATAAACGCGTATGATTCTTTTTAAAAATAAAAAAACATTCTACTGCCCTTACTGCAATGGAAAAATTAATGGGAGGGCCGGCTCATATACTTTGCTACATAAGTATTTATTATTTTATTAACAGAGTATCATTTTTATGTCTATACTTTTCTACTCTGTACACTTCCCTTATTGCTTACTTTTTATCATTCATAGTTTGTTCTTGCCTCAAAAAATTGCTGTGTCATCCTGAAGTTTGTCTTCCCTAATTTTCCACGTGGTAATATTATGCCGAATAATATTTTTATTAATTTATTTTGCAAATGATTATGAACATTTAGGGACAACCTTGTAATAAACGAAAGTTATATACTAATCATCTTGTTGTATATTAATTAATTGTTACCACAGAATGAGTGTAAGCTCATAGGTAAATAGGCGATAACCGAAAAAAAAAGGTCCTTTGTTTAATATTAGAGTCCCTTTTATATTTTGTTCTCTCTCTTGTAAATCAATGAATATAATGTTTTAAAATTACAAATATTTTCTCACAATGAGTATCTTTTTATTAAAAAAAAAAAACGCTAGCTTTCAAGCGTTAATCGCTCTTCAACGGGCTTAATAAAATATCGACTTTATCCTACCAGAAATATTTACATTTTTTTTTGTAAATATTTCTGGTGGGATAAAGTCGATATTTCAGTAAGCCCGTTGAAGAGCGATTAACGCTTGAAAGCTAGCGTTTTTTAAATAAAAAAGATACTCATTGTGAGAAAATATTTGTAATTTTGAAACTTTTTTCACAATTTTATCATGAATAGAAATATAATGTTTGATTAATAATTCTTGGAATCAGTTACATTAAAAATTCTAAATAAAGTCAACACATTCCACAATCCTGTTTTGACCATCAGCACAGAGAGAGACAGAGAGATGGTCGCCAACCAAACATTTCCAACAAGTTGAAGATACAACAGAAAGGATGAGGAGGATATTCTGGAAAGCATCCAACTACTTCGCCAGCTGATTGGCTGTTATTACAACTCGCAATGACGTCATGGAGGAGTAACAACATAAACAACGGCGGCAGACGACGGGGGCGTCTTCATTGATCAGTGACCGACTGACTCATTGGCAAGGTCATCCACTTCTTTGGAGCTTAATTTCATTGAAAGACATTTTCTTACTAATGTTCGATTTATCTTGTTTACAGCTATATTCTTAACTTCTAACGCCTCAGTATTTCTAGTATCACAACGTAGTTAATATATATGTTGTAAATATTTTTTTGCCATTTTATTTTTATAGATGAACTCTGTGACGCAGACGTCGAGAAGTCCAGATGGCGCTCTGTAGATAAAAAGATTAATTGTTGTTTTTGCTAGAGAGAAAGAGTTAGGCTTGTTTTCTTTTTTATATAATCATGTAAATTGGCCATATTTTTTGTTAAGTTAGAGAATCTACATTTAAGATGCCTGAATTTTCTAATACTATTAATTTGTAAAATTTTGACTATAGGTTACCACAAATAAACCAGTCAATAGTCTTCACCACCTCATTTTTTTTCTAAAATATCATTAATATAATATATATACAGTGGTACCTCGACATACGAGTTTAATTCGTTCCGCAACCTTGCTCGTATCTTGAATTACTCGTATCTCGAAGCAAATTTCCCCATACAAAACAATTGAACTACCATTAATCCGTTCCAACCTCCAAAATATCACCCCAGGTATTTTTGTTACGTGGGTTTAAATAATAAAAACGTATTTATAAATATCAAATATTTATTACACAAAAACAAAAAAGAGAATGTAAAGAAATAAATTAGATATCCTCACTGGTCTTTGCCTTTTTCGCTACATTTTTCTCGCTTTCACCTGTAGGCCGTTTAGAAAAAAACATATCCAAGGAGGTTTGTTTCTTCCTCCCTCTCAGAATGTTCCGGAAATGAGTTAGGCAAGTGTCATTAAAAAGGTCAGATGCATGACCTGTTGCAACTTTTTCTGGGTGTTATTTTTCCACGAACTGTGAAACTCTCTCCCACATTCCTAAGATCTCCTTTATCTCACTTGTAGAAATAACCTCCTCCTCTGACTCCTCAAAACCAATGTAACCATCGTAAGGCCCTTAGCCGGCGTTACACTCTTTATTGACTCCTTCCGTTTAAGCACAGAACATATCATGGACGTACTACGGCCATACTGCCTCGACAAGTCAACAACTCGAACACCTTGCTCATGTTTTTCTATTATTTCACGTTTTAATTCAATACTCATCATCTTTTTCTTAGCACTTGACTTTTTACAAACTTTCTTCCGATCCATGGTTATAAAAATAAATGAACTAAAACTGTAAATGTAAACGCAACACAAAACACAACTTATCACAGCGGAAGCACGCTGCTAACTGATCGTGATGGCGCGACTGCGTGTTACTACCGAACCGACCGAACTCGTATCTCGAATTTCGCTTGTAACTAAAAGCGAAAAATCACTTGCTCGTCGGCTCGTATCTCGAAAAACTCGTATGTTGGGGCGCTCGTATGTCGAGGTACCACTGTATATATATATATATATACAAGGTATGTCCCATAAGTTCCCGGACTGGGTCCATAAAAAAATAAATAAATGAAAAATGTAAATGAATTTGACTGTTTATTATAGAAAAAAATATCTGGCTACACGGTGGTACCAATATCGAGGCGGTACTTGCGCGCGCGCCAAGGTTATTCTAATTTATTTAAAGGTCACACCTAGCGCTGCGGCGATTTTACGATGGAACAAAAATTGAAGCAGAGGATTTGCATAGAATTTTGTGTGAAACTTCAAATATCAGCAACCGAAACTTTTGAAATGCTTAATAAAGCATTCCCCAATAACGCCCCAAAGAGAACAACTGTTTTTGAATGACATTCTAGATTTAAAGCTGGCAGAATTTCCATTGAAGATGATCCTCGTCAAGGACGCCCAAAATTTCAAAGGACTGATGAAAATGTGCAAATAATCACCGATTTGATAAAAGAAAATCCTCGAACCACTTTGCTGGAGCTAGAGCAAGACACAGGCATCTCTAAAACAACGATTGGAAGGATCGTAACCGAAGATTTGAAGCTCAAAAAGACTCCTGCAAAATTCATCCCAAGATTTCCCACCAAAGAGCAAAAACTGTGTCGGCTTGCAACCTGTGAGGACATGATGGAAATGACAAGAACGGATCCAGAATGGAAAGACAAGATAATCACAGGCGACGAGACATGGGTCTATGGCTATGACCCTGAAACCAAACCTCAATCTGCCGAGTGGAGAGGTTAGAGTGAGCCTAGACCCAAAAAATCCAGAAACAAGGTGTTGCTGGTCGCTTTTTCGGATAACAAGGGCATTGTTCATCACGAGTATCTTCCTGCAGGCCAAACAGTTATTAAGGAAATGTATTTGGGCATTCTTCGCCGTCTAAGGGAAGCGATTCGAAAAAAAAAGGCCAGAAAAATGGATTAATGGTGGCTGGATCCTACACCATGACAATGCTCGCCCTCACACAGCGCACTTGATGACTAGCTTTTTGGCGAAAAACGGGACACAAATCCTACTTCAACCACCCTATTTCCCAGACATCGCACCAAATGACTTTTTCCTGTTCCCCAAACTTAAAGCAGTTCTAAAAGGAAGACAATTTGACACCAGGGATGACATAATAGAAAAATCGCCGTTAGCATTGAAGAGCATTCCAAAAGAGGCTTATAAAAACTGTTTCGACAATTTGGAGAAACGATGGCGCTGGTGCGTTGAAGCAAGGGGGGATTACTTTGAAAAGTTTTAATAAAAAAATTGAAAAAAAAATCTTACCTTTTTTTTTATGGACCCAGTCCGGGAACTTATGGAACATACCTTGTATATATATATATATATATATATGGCAATATAATAAGGTGGGGAAAGAGAAATAAGGACACCACAAGTTGGAAGAGAAGGAACCCCAGACAACCAGAGAGAGAGAGAGGGAGAGGGAGAAAGACGGGCCTGCCACCGCTGAGCGGCCGTTCGTGTCGCACACAATCACCAACTGTCTTAAAAGTCCCAAGGTCGTTAACACCCTTGGAATGTCGCTGCTGTTTCAAGTGACCGGTCTTTACATCCCGTCTCTCTCTGGGCTGGCTCTAGGTTTGCTTTATTATTCCTGGAAGAGTATATATTATGACATATACCTATAAATGTTGTAATTTATTTCAATATATAATTATATCCCTATATGTAATATAGCTATAGTATAATAACCAAAACTGTAAAAACAAAATTCAACTGGCCAGTGTAGCAATCATGTATTATCAAAGCGACATAATAAAATTCGATTGAGTGATAGTCGGGCGCCAGACAGGAAAAAAAGGTCCGAAAACATGTCGGGATTACCAGGTGTGCCCCTTTGTCTCAAAAACAGATTAGTCCGCTTTGAGACACGAGGATTGACAGACCCCCCTCTACAGACCTGCCTTGATCGGTGTCGGCTTCACTCTCTCGCCATCTCTGTGGTGACATCCAATATGTCTTGTCCTTTTGTGTAATTCATTCACGCCTGAAACCACTCTGAACATTATGGCCACCACGACTGCATCTAACCAACATACCACACTACAGTTATTCTACAGGATAAACCATATTACAACATTTGTAGTTTGTAGAGAAAATCTAGCTACAGATTTGTTTTTTAATATATTGATGATAACACTCATGTGTTAAAATTTCACTAAGAACGTTCCGGGTATCAAGGTAAAACGTGATGAAATTATTTGAAAAACATTTTACCTTGAAATTGGTGACAATGAGCCGCTGAAACGTCCGTTAGTAAAATCTTCATCCATATATAAAAATTAAAAATAAAATAGGTATATTCTGACCCCTCACCTGAGAATTTTTAGATGGCAGAATTCCGTATATAATAACTTAAATCAACGTTTAGCTGATTTTTAATCCACTAGATGGCGCTCTGTCATCTACGAAGGCTCTGTGAGCGGTCAGGATATGCCTATTTCATTTCTGATATAACCTATTGTATATATCTTTATAATTGGGGAAATATAGTGTAAATAGAAAACAATTTTATTGTTTAAAAGTATGTTATTTTTTTACATATTCATGCTTAATGTTAACTTTAACTTTAAATTGTATATATACATGGCCTCACCTGGCGATGATCCCCTGGCCACCCATCCCCAGGCCCCTCCAACAGTGCAATGTATATAGTGGCTTTGTATATATTCAGCTTTATGTGTCCATCGGGGCTCAAAAATCATCCATTCTGGTTATCAGCCCCGTAAATTAAGATATTTCCGTATATATACATCTACTAGCCGAATGACCCGGGCAACGCCCCGGTTTTATCCGATTAAATACTTTTATTCAAATACTATTACGTATTTTACGTATATTACGTAAAAGCATTCCATTCACAAAAGCAAACGATGACAGAATTGATGACTCTGATACTTGTATATTTTAAAAATAATATAAATGAGTTTTAAAAATTGTAAAAAAAAAAAAATGCATCGGCCGGGAATCGAACCCGGGCCGCCCGCGTGGCAGGCGAGCATTCTACCACTGAACCACCGATGCTTATAAAAAATGGCCATATTTGGGTATTTATTCTATTCAGAAAAGCAACCGGTGATAGAATTGTTGATTGATTGTTGATTATGACTCTGATACTTGTATATTTTAATGATGAACCAATCCCTCTCATTTAATAACATATCCTTGAAGTAAGGTCCGTAGAGATAATATTTGATGATATTATTGAGGAGAAACACATTGGCAGTTAATTTATTTGTAGCACATCTCTAGATTTGGAGCACAATTTTCTTAAATATTCACAAATGACCTTTGAATAAAATAAATAAACACTTGACCTTTTCTACTATTTCTTCCTTTTATTCATATCAAAATGTGTTTGTTAAAGACACACTACACTGGAAAGTTGATTACTTAAACACACAAAGGATTGAGCAAATAGAGAAACACGCAATAAGACGCTTTACTTATAAAATTACAGACTTGCCATTCAAGTCAAATTCTTTATTGCTTCATAAGGAAAATTATGACATTTGTGACATAACCTCTTCAATACACATCTATTGTGGACAATATAAAATATACTGAATAATTAAAATATATTAATTCTCTGATAATTAATAAATCAATAACTTTTCATATAGTTTTTTTTTTTTTGCTTATCCCTTGTAGACGTGGTACAGGCCATAATAATCATTGTGGGTAGAAGTTGGCGACTGCTTTTACTGTAAATACACCGCATGTCTACACATATGAAAAGAAGTTCGTCATTTGCACTTAAAAATGTGCCAGAGCCCCGTTTGGTTACTTGCACTCGCTGGGGGGTTGGACTTTTGCAAGAATCGAGGATCATTGGAGCATTTATTTTAATCAGAAAAAAGTGCCCGATGCGGGAATCGAACCCTGGTCATAGCGGTCGAAAACCAACGGTTTAGACCATCCTTCCATCGACCCCCTCCCCCATATATACTCCATAATAGATATAAATAAGGATAATTCTTTAGGATTTATCTTTTTAGTTTGGAATCTTTCATTCCGTTTTCAGTCTTATATTTTACTATTAGATCCTGCTCCACGCTGACGAGCGCTAACAGCGCGAAACGCGTTCGTGGATAGCTTTTCTTGATTTATCAAGAAATTGGGTTGGCCAAATATCACGGAACAAGTTAAATAAAAGTTTAGTTTATTTTTGCTCCACTAGATGGCTCTCTGCCATATAAAAAAAGTACATTTTTTTGGTCAGGATATGCCTTCATTATTTTAAATATTTTACTATATAATTGAAGAAAATAAATATAAAAATATTTGAAGAGTTTCTTTCAGAAATTGGCAGGCAAGCTTTCACGCGGTCAAGCTTCATCAGGCCACTGGCTCCGCAAAGACATGCAACATACATACAATAGAGATTTACAGAAATATATTTTCAAAAAATCGAATATAAAATAGTTTCCAGTTGTAGAGGGTACAGTTTCAAAGGGGGTGGCATCATCTGCGTTGAATATGCTGGAACAGCTGAGGTAGATCAATTCTTCTGTTTATGTTGTTATTGTCTTTGGAGATTGTAGATTCTAGAATGAGTATTGTATTTGGAGAATATGTTATGGAAATGTGACATCTTGTAGATTGAATTGATGACCTGTATAAATTTCATGCTGGAATATTAAAGATTTGTTATCTTGGCTTCTGATATTACGGCTATGTTCTTTAACTCTTATGTCTATTGATTTGCTGGTCTCTCCTATGTAAGAGCCATTGTTGGCAGGATTTTACTATGTTTCTCTTTTAAAGAGAATTTCATCTTTTAATGTCTGATGTTTTCACCTGATGTTGGAACAATCTTGTATCGAATAATGAAATGAAGAGATTACTTCCAACAATTGGTGAGAAGGTCTATATGAAACAACAGAGCTATGACCGCTGTTAACGAAGGATTTGCATTAGGTCGAAACCTCTTTTACGACCACTCTCTCATTACTTTGGAAAGGAGGCCAGAAAAACGGGTCACGTGACCGCCCCAGTTGACTGGACAAACAGTTCTCTGTACGCATGCGCGAAAGAAAATTTGATTAATATATTTTCTAGTTCGTTTATCTTTCCTACTTAAATCTATTCCTTTGTTTTCTATCTTTATTCCGAGTTATTTTGACTCTTATTGTTTTGATGCGGTACCATCTTAGCACAGCGCTAAACTGGCTCAAAAAATCCTTTGTGAATAAAGTAGTCTATTAGGATTATAAACCTCTGTATCAATTATAATATTCAAATATAAATCTCCGAGGATATGTTTCTTTATCACACTTTTAACAAGTTTACAAGTTTTCGGGTTTTAAACGACCCTTTTGCAGGTAAACATTTGTAGAAAAGGAAACTATGGTGTATTGTATTTATTTATATACATTACTATTTAATTAAAAAGGCATATATTGGATCAAAAAATCATTTATTTTATCAATATTTCAGTTGGCTGAACGCCAACCTTTATCAAGATGTTATAATATGTTAAGTGTGTGTCACACATTAAACACATCAAACACACATTAAATATGTTATAATACCTTGATAAAGGTTGGCGTTCAGCCAACTGAAATATTGATAAAATAAATGATATTTTGATCCAATATATGCCTTTTTAATTAAAGATTTATTTATGAATTGCTCTATTTTAAATACATTACTATATTTACCTATTAAATTTTTATCTGTACAAGAGTCGTTTGAAACCCGAAAGCTTGTAAACTAGTTAATTGTGTAATAAAAACCTATCATCGGAGATATATACAGGGTGATCCAAAAGTCCCGCACAACTTTAAAAATTAATAACTCCCCGAATATTTGCGCTAGAGCAATGCGGTAAACATCATTGTGTTCAAGATGCAATGGGATTTTTTATGGCAAATAATGAAAAATTCGAAATTGATTTTAGTTACAATTTTATTCGCCAGATGGCGCTCTACCAAAATCAGAGTTTCAGCGGCCAAATTGTTTGATAAATTGAAAAATATAACTGATCGACACGTATTTTTCCTTTTTGAATACCAGGAAAGAACCCTAATAATATCAAATAACAAATTAATAAAACACCACTTCGCCAAAAGTATGAAGAATTGGTTAACGATTTTCAAATACAATCAGAGATATGTAAAATAGGTAAATGCAAATTAAAACATGTAGCAAAAAGAAAATTGATATTTTAGATACGGTTTGTTTCCGAAGATAATAAATTTCTAATATTTTTAATTCAACTCTCACTCAGTATCGATTATGTTTATTTTAATTCAATTGAAAAATATGTATCTATCTCTGATAATTTATTTTACACTGGAATGCCGTTGTTGTTTTTTTCGTGTCCAATAAATAGCCTCAGATGTCTCCATGCATTTCTATCACAGCAGCAGCAGCAATGGCCACTATCTTGGATGTATAAAGCTGCTGCTCTGGGTCTATGTCAATTTTTTGCAAGGCTGCGGGCATGATAATATGTGGGTAGGTGTTAGTTCCACACCAGGACAGTTGTTGCATGTTCTATAGGTTCTTGTGCCATCTGGATGTATTTTCATTCCTTTATAATGTTATGTTCTAAGTCTTGTTATAGTTTTTGTCAGTTTTCTCTCAGAGTTTATTTCATATATTTGATCTTTTCTTATTTTTTGTTTAATTTTCTTGTATTTTGCCAAAGCATCAGCGTCAAACACTGACATTTGTTCTTTATTTTGGCTCAGCTTTCTGGCTTCCTTTGCCAAATCAACTGCCATTTCATTACCCCCGATCTCAACACGGGCAGGAATCCATTGTAGAATGCAGTTATTCTCCAATGATTCCAGTTGGGTAAGTAACGAGTGCATTTTCTGTGTGATTTTAGTATTGCCCTTCTGAATTGCTACTAGAGCGGATATGGAGTCGCTTTATATTAAAATTCCTTCTGCTTGATGCAGGGATGGTTGGTTAAGGCATAAATCAAGAGCTTTCCAGATAGCTGTCAGTTTACAAGTGAAGTTTGACGAAATCCGTCCTGCTCCTTCTTTGATTTTGATGTTTGTTCCATCTTGCAGTATTATGTTAATTCCGGCCCCTATATTACTCAGGGTAAGGTCTGAAGAGACATCTGTATATGCTGTTAAAGGGCGTGGCCTAGCATTTTTAATCAAGAATTTAAACTATGAGGACATAGCCGTTAATATTACAAACACATTAGACCTCGATGCCCAAGGTATCAAAGTCTACCTCAATCAAAACAAAGCCATCAACATATACAATATGTATCACCCTCCAAACAATACATTTATTGACGATGGAACAATGGCTCAATTTCTTACAGACAACCATATTATTATAGGTGACCTTAATGCCGAACATCAACTATGGGGATGTTCTACGCCAAACCCAAGAGGCAAAAAACTATCAAACATATTTGAGGACAATGCCTTCATGTGCTTAAATGATGGGAATCCTACCCATCATTCATACAGCTATAATACTGCACAAGCCCTTGATATAAGTTTTTACTATCCTGACATTTTCCACAAATGCAAATAGCAAATATTAGAAAGTTTTGGAAGTGATCATTTGCCTAATTTGATAGAAATTAGCACCAAGACCAAAACTAGCTCAATTAAGAAAATTCTGGAACTTCAAAAAGGCTAATATGATATCTTTCGAAAACACCATTATCAAAGCAGCCAAAGTTTCAATACCAAGAGCTAATATTAAGAAATGGATTCCAAATTATAGACACCAGGCAAAAAATATTCAAACACTTATAACTAAAAGAAATGAACTACAAAAAAGTGCACCCAAAACCAAACAAATTGTATAACTGAACTGAACATTGTGATTGCAAAAATAAAAAGATTATACGTAAATGTGAAAAGGGAAAAATGGAAACAAACTTGTGAAAACCTGAACCCAAGAAACCCAAATACAAAACTTTGGAATTTGGCAAAACAAATTGACAGAGCCCAGCCACAGACTGAAAACACAAATATGATTAAGAATACAAATAGTACACCAGCAACTAATGACAAAATTGCTGCCAATCTTTTAGGTAATTCATATCAAATAATTAGTAAAATCATGGTTGAAAAAAAGGCCCGAAAGATTATTCATGACTGTAAAATGTCACCAGCACTCATAATATTTTCTATGAAAAAAATCAATATGAAAAAGCTAGCTTATGCATTAGAAAACACTGACCTAAACAAGACTCCTGGGCCAGATGGAATCCATGGCCGAATGATATCAAACTTGGGCAAAATTGGCAAAGAAAGACTTCTTAATATTTTCAATAACTCCTGGAAAACTGGAAAATGTCTCAAGACTGTAAAATTGCAACAATAATTCCCATTAAAAAACTTGACAAATCTGATGACCCAAAAAACTACCGACCTATCTCCCTCACAAGTATTTGCTGCAAATTAATGAAAAAATTATACTCAGACGACTCACCTACCACCTCGACACAAGAAATCTCTTACCAGAAGAACAATATGAATTTAGGAAAGGACATGGGACAATAGACCAACTCTTATTTTTCACACAAAAGGTAAAAGATGCACAAAACAAAACAAAAAACAACTAACCACACCATAGCCGCTTTTTAGACCTTACACAAGCTTTTGATAAGGTATGGAAAAACAAGTTAATTACAATATTATACAAACATTTCAAAATTGATGGAAAAGCTATCACTTGGATAAATGATGCCCTTAAAAATATATAAATCAGGGTCAAATATAATGGCACTCTATCTAAAACCTTCAAATTGTACCAAGGATTACCACAAGGATCAAACCTTAGCCCAACTCTCTTCACCCTATTTATTGCAGGCATAGAAGAAAAATTTTCACATAAAACCAATATTGGACTTTTCGCTGATGACATTATTCTATGGAGCAGCAACACTAACTGGAAAAAAGCTGAAAGTGATTTGAACAAGACTCTTCTCCACCTAGAAAAATTTGCTAATAAACATAAATTAGAATTTAACCCCCAAAAATCTGAAACCTGTCTTTTTACTACCGATAAGAAAATATACAAAATAAGACCAAATATTATTCTGAAAGAACAACAATTGCAATATAATAAACATCCTAAATATCTCGGCTACACCCTGGATCCAGAAATTAACTCCAGTAAGCATATTGAAGGAGTTGTTAGAAAAGGAAGAGACCGACTAAAAATCTTGAAATATATTTCAGGAAGAGTGGGGAGCTGAAGCAACAATACTACAATTAAATTACACATCTCTAATGAGACCTATCTTGGAATATGGATATCAAATCTATGGTACAGCATCTGAAACAAATCTAAAATCACTGGAAAGGATACAAATAAGTGCAGCTAGAATTATTACAGGTCTTCGAAAAACCTGCCCTAATAATATTGTACTTTACGAGGTAGACATTATGCCCTTGAAGGATAGAATAAGCTACAATCTGCCAAAATATATAAACAAAATCAAGAGTTATGGAAACAAACACAGAACTTTCAATTACATACTTAATTGGGAACCCAATATAAGACTCAAAAAAGAAGGCCCTTTCCACCTGGCCAAAAGAAATGGATTTTTAAAATATAAAGTGGAAACTTAGGTTAAAATTAAAATATAAAGTGGAAATTTAGCTGAAAAAATATCTCCATCCCTCCCTTTAATTTTTTCATCGCAGTAAGGACAGTAGAAATTGTTTTATTTTAAAAAGAATAATACGCCACTAAAATAGTTTTATAATTGGTTATCTCCAAAAACTCTCAATACCTCAAAAATCCACCTTCAATGAATACCCTTACATGTTAGCATTGAAGGCAATGAAGTTGCTGATGCGCTAGCGAAAAAAGGCACGAAAGAACCCTTGCTACAGAAAAATAAACTTACTTTTGAAGAAATAGAAACAGTAGCCAAAATAAACAAGAACCGGAGGATCCCACCTAAGCACAGTTGGTACACCCTAGAAGCAGATGGCCACCCAGACCTTTCGGTCCACAAGCCGGCATGCGAAGCATGCCCTTCGCTGCTATTCTGTTCAACTCATAAGCCAAGTAACGGTATCCAAGCTAGTGCTTGGACATTGTACCTGGAAACACCACCTCCCAGACAACGTGTCTGGAAGGATTTCTATACCGGTGGCCTTTAATCACAGCAAAATAAGAAACTATCTACTGTGTCCAGCAGGGACCGCAGGGACTCTGTTCACTCACAGCTGAGGAAAAGCTCAGCTGTCACGTCGTGGGCTTTCTCAAGAAGCTTGCTGTGATTTCTCAGCAGCTTACTCTCGATCGCGCCCCTCGCCCTTCTTCTCTCTTCCTGCACACCCACTACCCTTGGACAATCCAAGACGTAGTGGCGTGCATTCATATCCCTTTCTCCATAGACGCAATCAGGGTTTCTCTTAATTTTAAATCTGTGGAGACTTGGGGAAGAGCCTATGTCCCGAACTACCCTAATGAGTTTGTGGGACATTACCTTACAGAGGTACTTGGGTGTTGTTACCCCATTGAATACCTCTCTCCCTTTCACACTGTTCCTCCATCTTTCCAACCATAAGTCCTGGACGTGCCCCCTGATCC
Source organism: Cordylochernes scorpioides (assembly GCA_030710605.1). Taxonomy (NCBI): domain Eukaryota; kingdom Metazoa; phylum Arthropoda; class Arachnida; order Pseudoscorpiones; family Chernetidae; genus Cordylochernes; species Cordylochernes scorpioides. Next base: position 64,484,555 of record CP092882.1, read on the forward strand.
TCCTATAAACTTCTTTCTTGGTCACTGGGGTCCTCAGTGATCTACCTCTAAAGCATCCTGCCTTAGCGATCCTGTCTGAGAACTCATTACCTTCGATGAGGCTGTGTCTCCTAAACCAAGGGGGCTCCGGAGCCCGCGTCTTGATCTCCAGCTCCTAGATTATTTGATGCGCGAGTTGCCTTTTCTCCAGATTGATGGTGACGAGGGCTGTCATACAATCTGAATAGAGGCGGTCCGGGCTGAAGTTCTTCTCGGCACACACTCTGAGGGCTACCCTGATCGCAACCAGCTCGGCTGAAAAGACCAATTCGTCCACTCTGAGTGTTAAACTTTCTTGGAAGATCAGCTCTCCATTAGTGAATATCACTACCCCAGCTCCAGTATTGGTTCCAGACTTACTACAATCAGTGAAAACCTCCGTGCCAATCCCTGTCGGCCCTCCAGGACTCCAATTCCACTTTGGCAACCACTGCGGAGGCTTCCTTGGATCCCTCTTCGATTCCAGGGCCCCCGCTTCAAGTCCCAGGGCATTTTCCCTGTTCTCCCAGATCTTCTGTCTGATGGTCTCCTTCTCTAGTTAATCCCAGGGGAATAAGCCCAGCGAGGACCAAAAAGGCCTCACTGCTGGTAAGGCGATATCCCCCTGTGATTCTGAGTGCCGCTTTCTTCTGCACTCTCTCTAGAGTTGTTGCCACCTTCTGATCCTTGTTTCGGCGCCTAAAGCCCCGGAAGCATATAGCAAGATTGGCTCGACACAGGAGAGGCAGAGGTTCCTAAAAATAGTAACCTCCTTCTCTCTCTCCCCCCCCCCCCCCTGTTGAGAGCCAACCAGGACAGGCCTGCACAACGCCTCCCTGCCTCTCGCCACCATCTCCTCCGCCTGGTATTGCCAACCCATCTTGTCATCAATGACTACCCCCAGGATGGTCATCCTATTGACCACCGCTACCCTCCGTCCTTCCATCCAGATAGCCGGCTTGTGTTCCCATTTGATCCCTTTCCTTTTAGTTCTTATGTCCCTAGGCTTAAAGCTGAGGGCTTTAGTTTTTGAGACATTGAACTTAAGGCCAGAGTCATGGGCCCAGTTCGAGAGAATTTGGAGAGAAGCTTCAACACACTTCTCAGCCTTCGCTCTCGAAGCAGCCTCAATGATGAGGAACTGGTCGTCAGCATAGAGAACCAGCCTGGCTCCCTCAGGGAGCTCCTCCTGGAAAACGGTGTTTACCAGGATATTCCGCAGAATAGGTCCGCAGCAAGAGCCCTGGGGGCAACCCCTAGCACAGTTTCTTTCCAACTTCTGCCCACCAAAACTGAGGCTAATCCGTCTATCCCTCCGGAAGTCACGAACCAAGCTGCACAAATTATCAGGACAACCCATGTCCATCAAATTTCTCATCAGCTTGTTCCAGCTCATGGAGTTGAACGCGCCATCAATGTCCAGGGCCACGAAAAGAACCCAACCACCCTTATTTAAGCCCATCTCAACCCCCTCAACACCTCGTTCAGAGCTGTGGTTGTGGACTTCCCTTTCCTAAAACCATGTTGGAAAGAGGAAAGGAGCTCCTTACTCTCTAGCCAGTGCTTCAGTCGCTGAGCTAGTAGGCTAATCAGGACCATACCTAGACACACTAGTAAAGAAAGCGGACGATAATCATTAGGAGAATTACCCTTTCTACCAGACTTTTCGAGAAGCACTACTCGAGCAACCTTCCATGCCTCAGGAAAAGTACCAGTGTCCAGACACCTATTGAAAAACCTGGCAAGAAGTGATGGGTGCATTCGTAACAGGGCTTTCACGACCGTGTTATCGATCCCTTCGGGACCAGGAGATTTCCTTTTCCCGAACTTGAAAGCCGTCAGTTTCACCTCATTCTCAGAAAAGGGCGGATCTACCAAACCACAAGTGGTCAGAGAGATCTTGTCCTCTGGTTCCTCGTTTCCGCCGATCCAAGTTGTTTTTATTTTGTATTCTGCTTTCGAGCGAGTAGATCTAGAACACATTCTCTCTGAATTTTCTAATTGTTGGTGGATGAAACAGCACCAGTGATTATTTTGGCCGCTTTTGCTTGAACACTGTCTAGTCTTACTTTTAGTGATGAGATTGAGGGAGCCCAGACCGGTGTTGCATATTCCATTATCGGCCTTATTAAGGTGGTATATCTTGTTCTGAGAATTCTGGGTTTTGCTCCCAAATTTGTTCCACATAGCCTTCTCAGAAGGTTTAGTTTTCTGATAGCTCTATTTGAGGTGCTAATTATGTGTTCTCAAAATTCCAATTCCTCATCAATAATAATTAAAATAATTTTGTTGACATCTTGTCAATACATGCACAGTCTGCACTATTAAAAAAAGATAATATGCATTATATACACTATGTACAATGAATATGGCGCCTCTGCCAGCGCTGCAGAATTTGGTGGAGAATCGCCAGTGGGTCTCGAGCGACACCACGCATTTTGCGATCTACGATGAATACGTAGATTGCGTACTTCGCCGCTTAGGAGATGGTGATGGCGTGGTCCTCGAGACCAACTTGAAAGATACAGGACTGCAGTATCACACCTAGGTATTATGGATTTCTAATTTTACCAATTATTCGTTTGTTTATGCTTATTTTGTGGTTATATTTATGCCTTTTTCCCTGTGAGTGGAGAAGACGCATAGGTTTGGTTTTATTGGGTTTATGGTCATTTGGAGTTCCATTGCCCACTTATCCAGTCCTCTCATTGATGTGTTCAGTATTTTTTACGATTTTTCTATACTGCTACTTGTATGCCATATGGCTATATAATCTGCATAACAGACAACCTTTGTGTCTTCAGTGAGGTAAGGATGGATGTCGTAAATATATAGCAGATAGAGTAGAGGACTGAGCACAGATCCCTGAGTTACATCAGCCCATGTTCTTCTGTCCTTGGAAAATTCTCCATTGTCCCGAACCTTTAACCTTTTTCCCCTTAAGAAGTCTGCAATCCAGATTAAGGTTTTTCCTCTTACTCCGATGTTGTGCAGCTTTTCACGTAATTTCTCCCTCCACACTCGATCAAAAGCTGAGGTCATATCAAGGAATATAGCCGTGGTCTTTTTTGGCGGTTTTTCCTGGAAAGAATCTATTATTGATTGACAGAGTAGAACAGTTGATCAGTCGTACAGTGCTGGGAGCTATAGGCAGTTTGGTAGAGGTTTATTTTATTATTGTTAGTGAGCCAGACTATGAGCCTAGAGTGGATAATTCGTTCTGGTATTTTACAAAGTATGCTGGTGAGAGCAATTGGCCGATAGTTCTTGTATTCCTTGGCATCTTTGTTTGGCTTCAGTATTGGCACTATAATTGATATCTTCCAATTCTTTGGTAGTTTACCAGTTTGCCATGAAATGTTCAGTATCCGTAGGAGTTGATTATTAGCTTTTTCTTCAAAGTGTTTAATCATTTGACCAAAGATTAGATTATCTCTTGGAAGTTTCTTGCTTGTTTAACTAACTGGTTTATATTATTTTTAGAGTCCTGTCTTCATTCGTATAGTTGAGTATGGAAGTGCTTGAAAGATATTCAGCAATTATGTCATCCATCTGTTTGTTCTCGTTCTCGCTGTTCTATTGATATCGGTTAGAGTATTGGAGGATTTTGTGTGGTGTTGGTTTTGATTGTTCTCTAACACTCTAATCATATTCCAGTGTTGGCTGTCCTTTCTTGGATCCATTTTTCGCAGAATTCTGCCATTTTTCTTGTTTGCATATCCAAATTTCTTGTTCTATTTTGTGACTAATTTCAATGAGTTCCTTTCTGTTTTCTTCTGTTTTATTTTTTAAAGAAGTTCATTGATATTGTCTCTCTCTCTCTCTGAAATCATTGCCTCGATGTTGTGGTCCTTCCAATAAGGTATCCACAGGTCTTTACGTCTACCTCTAGGTATCGATGCTTTTGCAACTTTTGAAATGTTCGAAGAGAATTTTTCCAAGTTTTTGTCAAGCGTTCTGTAATTCAATTTTTCGTTGCACAGTTCTTCAAGCTTTTCTGTGAATTTTTCTCAAGTCGGCTTTCCTAAAGTTCCATGTTCTTTTATTCTAATGGACATTCTCAATTTTGAAGTTTAGGGTTGTTAAAATTGGTCTGTGGTCACTGATTACACCTTTCAGGATTTTCCATTGTGTTGTGGGTGCGATGTTGTAATTTATCGCTGTGATGTCTATTGCGGATTCTGTGCCTGTGGACTTAGATAGATAGGTGTTCTCTCCGTTATTTAACGGTGTAAGGTCGAGGTCGGTTAGCATGTCCTCAACCTGCTGACTTTTGTTATCCTGGACAGGTGATCCCCAAATTGAACTTTTGACGTTAAATTCGCCGAGTATGATTGTGATATCCGAAGACGCTATTGTGTGTACCTATACAAAATTCAAAGATTTCACGAGCTGAAAGTTGGCGATTTTGAGATGCGTCTAGAATTCGCTGCATGGGTTTTCCGGCAAATTGATATTGATGAAAACTGGCTGTCGAATGTTCTGTGGACAGATGATGCTCACTTTTCTCTAAACGGAGAATTTAACATTCAAAACAGCCGCATTTGGGCAACAGAAAACCCTAGGATTTTTACAGAAATGCCACTTTACCAGCCTAGAGTTACAGTTTTGTGTGGGTTCACTTATTTTATTATTGGGCCATTTTTCTTTGAAAAATCAATGGAAGAACTTTTAAAACCGTTTTTGTAACTGGTGAACGTTATGTTCAACTTTTGAGAGAAAAGGGTATTCCCATATTGCAGGGCAAAAGCACTAAGCGAAATAACATTCATGAAAGATGGAGGACCTCCTCATATCTCCCGAGGTGCCAAACAATTGCTGAAGGATACGTTCGGTGAAAATCGTGTGATAAGTCGCCACTTTATATACCAGTGGCCTCCAAGATCACCAGACTTGACGCCTTGCGATTTTTGTCTATGGGGGTACATTAAATCGTGTGTTTATCGATGCTGGCCTACCACATTGGCCATGTTGAAGGCTTCTATCAGATGACACGTTTTATCAATTTCAACAGATATGTTATTTAATGCTGTCCATTCTGTCATTTATCGTCTGCAGGCGGTGATTGAGAATAAAGGGTGCCACATTGAGCAAGGATTGTGACCTAATACAAGAGAGAAGGCAGTTACCTCATGTGTTAGATAAGCCGCCATGTATTATATTATCTACCAATATTTTGCAGCTCTTTGTGTTGGGATATGGGGATAATAAATGCTGTCCTCACATCTTGACTCTTTTTTTATGTGAACAGTAATATTTTGCTTGTAATTTGCTCACATATTATGTCGTGCAAACCAGAGTGTTATAACTTCTCGAATAACACTGGTACACACAATTTTTTCCCTTATGTTTAGATTTTCGCTTTTCGCACATTAGGAGAAATAGCATAAGGAATATTTTCTGTACACCAAAAACTTTAGAAATTTTGTGCAAAAAATAAATACAAAATGATTTTACTACCACGTTTTTCAACGCAAAAGGTCGATTCAAAAATTATTTTTATTTGAGGGGACACATTTTTTAAAATTGTGTACAGTATAATAAACAATGATAACATTTGACAAGCCTATAGGATTTCTGGAATAAAGTACGACAAATATATTTTGTCACTCCCCTCTATATTTCATTTGTTGGATCATGACAAATATCCAGTTAAATAGTGAAGGGTCGCCAATCAGTCAAGAAACTACACATTTCTTATAGCAATAAATCCTATTAATAGTTCCATCATAATTTTTGGTACTATATTAACATTTCAAAAATTCGTGCATTGATATCAGCAGTGTTTTTCAAACATTCAATCTATTTCACAAAACCCCATATAAAATATATATATTTTTGCTACATGTTTTAATTTGCATTTTCCTATTTTACATATCTCTGATTGTATTTGAAAATCGTTAACCAATTCTTCATACTTTTGGCGAAAAGGTGTTTTATTAATTTGTTATTTGATATTATTAGGGTTCTTTCCTGGTATTCAAAAAGGGAAAATACGTGTCGATCAGTTATATTTTTCAATTTATCAAACAATTTGGCCGCTGAATCTCTGATTCTGGTAGAGCGCCATCTGGCGAATAAAATTATAACTAAAATAAATTTCGATTTTTTTCATTATTTGCCATAAAAAATCCCATTGCATCCTGAATAAAATGGTGTTTACCGCATTGCTCTAGCGCAAATATTCGCGGAGTTATTAATTTTTAAAGTTGTGCGGGACTTTTGGATCACCCTGTATTTGAATAATATAATAAATTAGTCTATTATACTTACTCATATATAGAAAACTATTGTTTAAAATTGAGAAATTCCTATTCTATCTTGAATATAATCTCTCTTCTATTTTGAATAAAAAATCGTAGAACATTATCCTTACTGTAAAACGACCCATCCCATTCCCATCCCTGGACACTTTTATTTTTCCCTTTATCATTACTCTTCACAATTCATCCTTTCATACTTCATCTCTAAGGTAAGAAATAATCGTTATTTCTCCTTAAAAATAAGTTTTGATTTTTCGTTGAAAAGAAACACATGCGGGATGGTTTTCAAATGTCGTTTTACAATCACAAGCCGTATTATATTATATTGTACTAGCGGATGTACCCGGCTTCGCCCGGGTTTTACCCGAGTAAAGGTTTGTCTAACGAACATTTGTTAAAACAATTCTCTATAAACTTATAAAAAAAAAAAAGATATATTTTGATAATTTGAAACTCGTAAATTTGAATCTCTCGATAAAATAAACATTTCTTCCCGATCCCTTGAAAAATACTCGATAAGTTGAATAAAATCAATATTAATTGGTTCCCTCAGTAATTGAAAGTTAAAGGAATAGTATCTTGCCTTGGAATTGTATCATTATTCTTGTCTCAAATAAATTGCCGTTTCATCCTGAATTTTGTCTTTCCTAATTTTCTACATTACAAAATCATCGCATCATCATGATAATATTTAGAGCAGATTGTTGAATTATAACAGATAAATTAGAATATTTATCTTGATTATTTTTAGGTGAAAAGTTATTTCAAAAAATTATTTTCTAGAAACCTTCCCAGTACTATACTAAATAACTTCCCAAAGTTTCATGGCGTTCCAATGAGTGGTTTGGTCAGGCATAAAGGACAGACAGACACACACACATAGATTCATTTATATATATAGATTATCCTTACTGGTAGACCATACGATATCTCAAACAAGGACATATAGCTGCACCATCCTGGATAGGTTGGCTTCAAGTCAATATTTGATTGATTCATATTGTCACAGAATAATATGTGGTTGTCTACTCGGTTTATCATCATCCGTGACGTGACGTCAGCATTTTATTTGTAAATATTTTGTTTAGATATCTCTCTGTTTTCTTTAAGATAGAAAATAATTATAAATTCTTTCCGTGTGTGTGTATGTGTGTTAAAAATACTTTGTTTTATGATTACTTGTTCTGGTCTCATTTTGTCTATGGACTCTAATGGTAGACATGTAACATATAATATTAATACAAAATCATATATAAAATATTTGTATATTTTCTTAAAAAGTTAGTTACCTCAATAGAATAGGTCGCACCACATTAAAAAACATGTAATATATCTTTCTTTTATGGCACACTCACTATAACAATAAAACAATTGAATAAAGTTCCCCATTAGCTTATTTCCATAACAAACAATACTAATACATTGTTGTAGAGATGCCACAAATGACATTCTTTGTTCTATTCAATTATTCATCCAGTGAAAATAATAGGTTTATTTATAGTTATTATTGGGTGTATGTGTGAATAGGGATATTAGGTTATTATCAAAGCCCCTATTATAACGCTAACTGTTTGTTAAAGGGGGAAGGAGGGGGGGGGGGGGTAAAAGAGGTCATTCACCTTTCCCTACCTAATAATTATTGAAAATAAAAAATCTATATTTATACAAAGCAATAACGCGACATCTACAACATGCAATCAATAATATCCAGGAATGAGACTGAATCACGTAAAATAATCAAAATAATAAAATAATTATATAAGTACCTTATAGATAAAACATTTATCAACACTTTACAACTCTATTTGGCTAAACACGGAATTGTTTTACTACCCCAGCCAACCTATTCTCCTGACCTTACTCCCAACGACTTTTTCCTTTACCCTAAAATTAAAAAAGTCTTAAAAGGACGTCGATTTGACTCAATACCAGAAATAAAGGAGAATACGAAGAATATTTTGAAAAGCCTGAAAGATGAGGATTTTCAGAGGTGTTTTGATATCCGGAAAAAAAGATGGAACAAGTGTATAGATAGTGACGGTGATTATTTTGAGAAATTTTAAATAAAACTTTATTATACTTTTGTATTTCTTTAAATATTTAGCATTCCTGGAAATTATTGATCACACTATGTGTATATAACAAATGAAAACATTAAGACGCGAATGTCCTTAGTGTTTGTGGAAGAGCATTTATCGATGCAAATATATAAATGTAATTCTACTGTCCTAAAAGCTTATATCCATAGTTTGCTTAAATACCATTTCTAAGATTCTACCCTTCAGTGTTGCATATAAAAGCAGAATGATCCAATACAGTATTAGAGCTCTAAAGAAGCGGTCTGGTAGATTGAATTGACGAAACTGCTGGGATGGTTCACCACTGATAAGCCAAACCTTCCCAATATTTTTCATCGCATATGTAATAAATTGATAAAGAAGGAGCAATCTCTCGAAATATTTTGAGAAAATATATTTTTTTTTCTTTACAGATTCAGATACGTCCTTTTATATAAACTCTATAATTTACCAGTAAATATATTTGCTACAAATTTTACTTATTGAATAGAGCTGCGTATCAACACAAGTTAGAGAAAGGAAATAAGGAGAAAAACAGGAAATACTCAGATTTTATCCGTAAGATGTGGATTTATATCCAAGTCGGGTCGCTAGGGACAACAGCAACAGTCCAGTCACGGTCAGGAAATCTCCCAACAATCGGACAGCCAAGTTTATTACCCCTCCTTTTCCCTGAATGGTGTTAACAATACCAATTAGTTCACCTCCACCAATGGCCAATCAACCTTTCTTAGCACACCAGCCAATAGGGAGCCGTAAAAATCGATGACGTCATCCGGAACAAACAAAGTACCCATTCAGAGAGTCATTTAAAAAGGCCTAGGGACTTTTTAAAATGTTTTTTATATAAATATCCTTCTTTATTAAAATTTTTGTTGCGAGATCGCCATGTTTATACGTATAGAAAGACAAATTTTATTTAACTATATATCTATATTTAACTTGTTTTAAATTTTCAATGACCCGAGGGAAATGTCGTCACAATGGTTTATTTTACATTAAGCTGTAAGAGAGTAAATGAAAATTTCTAATCGTTTTTTTATTATATGATCAAGTTTTATGGTAAAAAAACTGCATGGGGAATATATATTATATAAAAATGTAATTTATTTATATATATATATATATATATATATATATAAAATTTATAATTTCTAGAAAAAACTATTCTGTAAAATCGACCGCCAGATGTCGCCTCTTTCCTTATATAAACCCAATGTTGTTTCCCGTTGGCCGGCTCAAATCTTTTTGTAGATATGTATATAAGTCTTTTGTTTTCTTTATTCTTACGCCTTAATTCAGGTAGTACTTTCTCAAATTATATTCCATAAAAGCTCAATTAAAGCTAATTCAGATCTAAACTATTTTTATTATTATTACCACGACTGCAATATCACAAACATACTTATAATACACTGCGGCATGTGATTGCAATACAACACTTGAAGCTACACCGCATGAGTTTCTTTTCAACGAAAAATAAATATTTTATTTCAAGGTGAAATATCGACCATTTCTATCCTTTTTGGATGAGATATGAAAGGGTGAATTATGAAGAGTAATGACGAACGGAAAAATAAGTGTCCAGGGATGGGAATCGAACCCACAATGTTCCGCCCCCTTCCCATCCATGGACACTTTTATTTTTCCGTTCGCCATTACTCTTCATAATTCACCCTTTCATACCTCATCCAAAAAGGATAGAAATGGTCCATATTTCTCCTTGAAATAAGATATTTATTTTTCGTTGAAAAGAAACTCATGCGGTGTAGCTTCAAGTGTCGTTTTACAAACATACTTATGTAACCTTAAAATAATCAGCAAGTAATAATTCTATATCTAATTACAAAATAAGGAGAAATCTTTTTTTTATAACATATATGTCGTAGCTGTCGTGGTCGAATGGAAGGGCGCAGCCGTTGTGCATGTAAGCTTCGAAAAATAATTTGTTCCACATTTATTTTGTACAGTGTATTTATAGATAGGTGAATTTGTATTTACATATTTTAACATATTAATTATGGCGAAAATAAATTATATCTCTTGGGCAGTAGGCAAATAATGACATATATATACCCCCATGCAGTTTTCTTATATAGAGTATGTGTATATAAAATTCAAATAATTCTACTTATATGTTTAAAAATAAATAGGCGAAAGCATTTTATTTAAATATGAAAAAGTGTGTGAATTTATACGTGTTTATATCCGTATGTGAGTAGGGGATTGATATTATATATATATACACTCATGGACAAAACTTAAGGTAGTTGTACCTTTTAGCATGTATATCGGGATTCAGACGATAACTCTGAAAGATATTTGATACACAGTGACCTTTATTGAAGACAAGGGATAACCAAGTGACAACAAAATTGCCTCTGTCTCCTTAAAACAACAACAACAACAAAAAAAAAAAAACAGGCGACATCAAATACATTTTTACTTTCTTAAGTTGTGTTTATGAGTGCAGATACGCCGTTTAGGATGTGTACCGATACTGTCGAACAGATAATTGACACAAGATGAGTTTTCTGCTCTGTTCGAACCTTTTAAGAAAGGCTAATTCAGTCTCTGTAAAGAATGAGATGTTTCAGCCTTAACGCTTCGATATGGTTTCCAATACGGTCTATGTCTAGATCAAGACAGCTCTGGAATCCTCACCAGAAAGGGACTATTGACTATTGGTGATGGTTATTTATTGCAGCCCTAACATGGCTTATTAGATCCCATACCGGTGCACAGAGGAGGCCCTGGAGTGGATTCGTCACCTCGACATTCCACTCTAGAGAAACTTGCCAACATTGTTGTATTGTGCTGTAAAAAACAATATCATACGCAATATATATATATTAGATCCCATGTAGTCTATGTCAAAGATCTGGACTTTTAACCCTGGTTCAGCTACATAGAATTCCCAGCGGCTTATACCAAGGACTAGATATTGCAACCCAGCCCATACATAGAACTTTCAGTACTGTAAATTCCGAAGGCCAGATCTTTCAGCCTTGGTTCCACCCAATAGGATTCCATGCCAAGAGCCAACTAATACAGCTTTTGCGGCTATTTAACTTTGTAAGTGATCATTGCCAAGAGAGGGAATTTACATACCTGGTAGCCTTAAACAGATCCCATTCCAAGAGCCAACTAAGACATCTTTAGGGCAGGTATTTACCTTTGTAAATAATCATTGCCAAAAAAAGAGAATTCACATACCTGGTGGTGCTTGAGTAGGCTCCTTGCGACTATGTTGCAAACATGATCTCTCATCACTCGCTCACACATACATATTTCCAAATGGTTCATTCCAAGGGCCAGATATTGCAGACCTAGAACCACGAAGAGATTTCTATGTGGGAAATACCGTTGGCCAGATTTTCCACTCTGATTTCGTCTAAAATGATCCAATTTCGTCTATGCTGAGAGCCAGAGAGTGTAGCTTTGGCGCAGCGATATAGTTCCCGAAGTGACCTATACCGCGCGAGAGCAGTTCTTGCTTAACTTTCGCCACTCAAGATGGTTTCGTGCGGATAAAGCCGAAAGTTAGATTTTGTAGTCTCTTGCCGATATGAATATTTCTAAAATGCCAGGCATTTCAGAACTGGTATTTAAAAATAAGGTTTCAATATATGGTTCGGCCTATACCGATGACCATATTTTGTAGCTAGGCGACCCTCAAGATGGTTTCTTGCGTCCTTCGTCAAGAGAAAGGCTTCGTAGCTCTGGCGATACGATATTAAATTATTTCAATTGTTAGTTTCTTGTACAAAATCGTTTAAATAAAAAAAAAATGTAATGAAATAAAGATTCAATATTGGTAGAAATTTGTCTTCGTATCAGTTTATTTCTATTTTTAGTTTCATAAATAGGATGTCTCGTACAATTTCATCTAATTATAAATCAGAAAATTTTGTAATGAAAGGAAAGTTTATATTGATCAAAATTGGTCTTTGTATCAGTTTATTTCTATTTAGTTTCTTAAATAGGATGTCTTGTACAATTTCGTCCAATTACAATTCAGAAAATCTGGGATGAAATGAGGTCTTATATTGATCAAAATTGGTCTTTGTATCAGTATATTTTCTATTGTTAGTTTCTTAAATCATATTTATTGTACAATTTTGTCCAATCACAATTCAGAAAATTCCTTGCTGAAATAAAGATTCAAAATTGGTCTTTGTATCATTATATTTTCTATTGTTAATTTCTCAAATTAGATTTCTTGTATAATTTCATTCAATTACAAATCAGAAAAAATTGTGATGTAATGAAAATTCAATATTGGTAGAAATTTGTCTTCGTATCAGTTTATTTCTATTGTTAGTTTTTAAAATCAAATTTCTTGTATGATTTCGTCAAATCACAATTCAGAAAATTTGTGAGGAAATAAAGATTCAATATTGGTAGAAATTTGTCTTCGTATCAATTTATTTCAATTGTTAGTTTCTTAAACCAGATGTCCTTTTCAATTTCGTCAAATCAGAAAAATTTGTGGTGTAATGAAAATTCAATGTTGGTGAAATTTTTCTTCGTATCAGTTTATTTCTATTGTTAGTTTCTTGAACCAGATGTCTTTTTCAATTTCATCAAATCAGAAAAATTTGTGGTGTAATGAAAATTCAATATTGGTAGAAATTTGTCTTCGTAGCAATTTATTTCAATTGTTAGTTTCTTAAACCAGATGTCTTTTTCAATTTCGTCAATTCAGAAAAATTTGTGGTGTAATGAAAATTCAATATTGGTAGAAATTTGTCTTCGTATCAATTTATTTAAATTGTTAGTTTCTTAAATCAGATTTCTTTTACAATTTCGTCAAATTACAATTCAAAATTTTCGTGCTGAAATCAAGATTGTATATTGATGGCCATAGCTTCCAGTGATAATATCAGCAGATTAAGATCTTCGAATAATCCAAATTCAGGTGGAATAAATGCAGTAGATAAGCTCAAACCTCAGTAAAAAACATTTTAAATAAAATAAAGATGAATATTAATCTTTTAAAAAGCTTTTATATTTCCCCGTATCATTTATATTTAAATATTAAAATTAATTTTTTCAGGTAAACATCATAAATTGATAATGTAATATTTTGAGACATAAGTAGAGGTTAAATATATATCCCTCTCTTGAAATATTAATAAAGAAATGGGGCTTAGAAAATATCAATTGTTGCCACTCTGAATCTATATTTGACAGATAATTTTCCTTTCCAATTTTTTTTTACATAAAATACAAATATTAGTGAGGTACTGTTATACATTATAAATACATCCACATAATTAGCTTTAATATTAGACATGTATAACCTATTACCCTGGATATATGCAATATGGGTTTTTTTCGTGTAAAAATGCAAGAAGAATTCAAAATGATAAAGAAAAAGGAAATTGCTAAAAATATGATTAACTTAAGTATGAGTAAAATAATGATAATTTCTTATTTTAAAAACCCTTTTTAAAGAAAGAGAATTAATATGATTTTATTTGAAAATTAAAAAAAAATTAAATATATATTGATAATTACAAATAAATTGGTTTCATAGTTTATTTGACTTGTATATATCACTCTCAAATTTGGTATTTAATTAGTTAATTAGCTACGGTAACTAGCCGCTACGGTAAACGTGAAATCCTACAGGGAACTCTGAAATGTGGCTGACTAACGGGGCAACGGAACCCCCTTTTCCATGGGGACAAGACACCACCATTATACAGAAAAGCCGCTACGGTAACTGTGAACAGGGAACTCTGAAATGTGGCTGACTAACGGGGCAATGGCACCCCCCTTTCCATGGGGACAAGACGCCACCATTATACAGAAAAGCCGCTACGGTAACTGTGAACAGGGAACTCTGAAATGTGGCTGACTAACGGGGCAATGGCACCCCCCTTTCCATGGGGACAAGACACCACCATTATACAGAAAAGCCGCTACGGTAACTGTGAACAGGGAACTCTGAAATGTGGCTGACTAACGGGGCAATGGCACCCCCCTTTCCATGGGGACAAGACACCACCATTATACAGAAAAGCCGCTACGGTAACCGTGAACAGGGAACTCTGAAATGTGGCTGACTAACGGGGCAATGGCACCCCCCTTTCCATGGGGACAAGACACCACCATTATACAGAAAAGCCGCTACGGTAACTGTGAACAGGGAACTCTGAAATGTGGCTGACTAACGGGGCAATGGCACCCCCCTTTCCATGGGGACAAGACACCACCATTATACAGAAAAGCTGCTATGGTAACTGTGAACAGGGAACTCTGAAATGTGGCTGACTAACGGGGCAACGGAACCCCCTTTTCCATGGGGACAAGACACCACCATTATACAGAAAAGCTGCTATGGTAACTGTGAACAGGGAACTCTGAAATGTGGCTGACTAACGGGGCAATGGCACCCCCCTTTCCATGGGGACAAGACACCACCATTATACAGAAAAGCTGCTATGGTAACCTTGAACAGGGACTCTGAAATGTGGCTGACTAACGGGGCAATGGCACCCCCCTTTCCATGGGGACAAGACACCACCATTATACAGAAAAGCTGCTACGGAAACTGTGAACAGGGAACTCTGAAATGTGGCTGACTAACGGGGCAATGGCACCCCCCTTTCCATGGGGACAAGACACCACCATTATACAGAAAAGCCGCTACGGTAACCGTGAACAGGGAACTCTGAAATGTGGCTGACTAACGGGGCAACGGAACCCCCTTTTCCATGGGGACAAGACACCACCATTATACAGAAAAGCTGCTACGGTAACCGTGAACAGGGAACTCTGAAATGTGGCTGACTAACGGGGCAATGGCACCCCCCTTTCCATGGGGACAAGACACCACCATTATACAGAAAAGCCGCTACGGTAACTGTGAACAGGGAACTCTGAAATGTGGCTGACTAACGGGGCAATGGCACCCCCCTTTCCATGGGGACAAGACACCACCATTATACAGAAAAGCCGCTACGGTAACTGTGAACAGGGAACTCTGAAATGTGGCTGACTAACGGGGCAATGGCACCCCCCTTTCCATGGGGACAAGACGCCACCATTATACAGAAAAGCTGCTACGGTAACCGTGAACAGGGAACTCTGAAATGTGGCTGACTAACGGGGCAATGGCACCCCCCTTTCCATGGGGACAAGACACCACCATTATACAGAAAAGCCGCTACGGTAACTGTGAACAGGGAACTCTGAAATGTGGCTGACTAACGGGGCAATGGAACCCTCCTTTCCATGGGGACAAGACACTACCATTATACAGAAAAGCCGCTACGGTAACTGTGAACAGGGAACTCTGAAATGTGGCTGACTAACGTGCAAATGGAACCCTCCTTTCCATGGGGACAAGACACCACCATTATACAGAAAAGCTGCTATGGTAACCGTGACCAGGGAACTCTGAAATGTGACTGACTAACGGGGCAATGGCACCCTCCTTTCCATGGGGACAAGACACCACCATTATACAGAAAAGCCGCTACGGTAACCTTGAACAGGGAACTCTGAAATATGGCTGACTAACGGGGCAATGGCACCCCCCTTTCCATGGGGACAAGACACCACCATTATACAGAAAAGCTGCTATGGTAACTGTGAACAGGGAACTCTGAAATGTGGCTGACTAACGGGGCAACGGAACCCCCTTTTCCATGGGGACAAGACACCACCATTATACAGAAAAGCCGCTACGGTAACTGTGAACAGGGAACTCTGAAATGTGGCTGACTAACGGGGCAATGGCACCCCCCTTTCCATGGGGACAGGACACCACCATTATACAGAAAAGCCGCTACGGTAACCGTGAACAGGAATCTCTGAAATGTGGCTGACTAACGGGGCAACGGAACCCCCTTTTCCATGGGGACAAGACACCACCATTATACAGTATATCCGCTACGGTAACTGTGAACAGGGAACTCTGAAATGTGGCTGACTAACGGGGCAATGGCACCCCCCTTTCCATGGGGACAAGACACCACCATTATACAGTATATCCGCTACGGTAACTGTGAACAGGGAACTCTGAAATGTGGCTGACTAACGGGGCAATGGCACCCCCCTTTCCATGGGGACAAGACGCCACCATTATACAGAAAAGCTGCTACGGTAACCGTGAACAGGGAACTCTGAAATGTGGCTGACTAACGGGGCAATGGCACCCTCCTTTCCATAAGGACAAGACACCACCATTATACAGAAAAGCTGCTATGGTAACTGTGAACAGGGAACTCTGAAATGTGGCTGATTAACGGGGCAATGGCACCCTCCTTTCCATGGGGACAAGACACCACCATTATACAGAAAAGCTGCTATGGTAACCGTGAACAGGGAACTCTGAAATGTGACTGACTAACGGGGCAATGACACCCCCCTTTCCATGGGGACAAGTCACCACCATTATACAGAAAAGCTGCTATGGTAACCGTGAACAGGGAACTCTGAAATGTGACTGACTAACGGGGCAATGGCACCCCCCTTTCCATGGGGACAAGACACCACCATTATACAGAAAAGCCGCTACGGTAACTGTGAACAGGGAACTCTGAAATGTGACTGACTAACGGGGCAATGGCACCCTCCTTTCCATGGGGACAAGACACCACCATTATACAGAAAAGCTGCTATGGTAACCGTGAACAGGGAACTCGGAAATGTGGCTGAATAACGGGGCAATGGCACCCCCTTTCCATGGGGACAAGACACCACCATTATACAGAAAAGCTGCTATGGTAACCGTGACCAGGGAACTCTGAAATGTGACTGACTAACGGGGCAATGACACCCCCCTTTCCATGGGGACAAGTCACCACCATTATACAGAAAAGCTGCTATGGTAACCGTGAACAGGGAACTCTGAAATGTGACTGACTAACGGGGCAATGGCACCCCCCTTTCCATGGGGACAAGACACCACCATTATACAGAAAAGCCGCTACGGTAACTGTGAACAGGGAACTCTGAAATGTGACTGACTAACGGGGCAATGGCACCCTCCTTTCCATGGGGACAAGACACCACCATTATACAGAAAAGCTGCTATGGTAACCGTGAACAGGGAACTCGGAAATGTGGCTGAATAACGGGGCAATGGCACCCCCTTTCCATGGGGACAAGACACCACCATTATACAGAAAAGCTGCTATGGTAACCGTGACCAGGGAACTCTGAAATGTGGCTGAATAACGGGGCAATGGCACCCTCCTTTCCATGGGGACAAGACACCACCATTATACAGAAAAGCTGCTATGGTAACCGTGACCAGGGAACTCTGAAATGTGGCTGAATAACGGGGCAATGGCACCCCCCTTTCCATGGGGACAAGACACCACCATTATACAGAAAAGCTGCTATGGTAACTGTGAACAGGGAACTCTGAAATGTGGCTGACTAACGGGGCAATGGCACCCCCCTTTCCATGGGGACAAGACGCCACCATTATACAGAAAAGCCGCTACGGTAACCGTGAACAGGGAACTCTGAAATGTGGCTGATTAACGGGGCAATGGCACCCCCCTTTCCATGGGGACAAGACACCACCATTATACAGAAAAGCCGCTACGGTAACCGTGAACAGGGAACTCTGAAATGTGGCTGATTAACGGGGCAATGGCACCCCCCTTTCCATGGGGACAAGACGCCACTATTATACAGAAAAGCCGCTACGGTAACCGTGAACAGGGAACTCTGAAATGTGGCTGACTAACGGGGCAATGGTACTCCCCTTTCCATGGAGGACAATAAATCATCACACTAATCAATGATTTAGTGTATCTTGAAAATATAGAGGTTGCCTGCAAGACGTTCATTGCAATTAAAAATAAAACACACTTTGGCCAGAAAGGTTTTCTTCTCTTGACGTTTCAACAAAATTATTTTGCCCTCGTCAGAACAAAAATATATATATTGTAGCAAAGTATTTATTATTTTATTAACAGAGTATCATTTTTGAGGTTTATATTTTGATACTCTGTAAACTTCCCTCATTGCTTAAATTTTGTTTATCATTCATAGTTTGTTCTTGCCTTAAATAAATTGCTGTCTCATCCTGAAGTTTGTCTTCCCTAATTTTCCACGTGGCAATATAATATACAAAATAGATATATTTATAACGTCTTGACAATGATTTATTTTAATTTTTCCTGACAAGGAGAAAATATTTTTGTCGAAACCTCGATAAAATAAAACTATTTTTGGGCAAGTGCCTCTTATTTTTAAGAACTAATTATATAGAATTATGTTTATATATTTTATTTTAGGTTTTTAAAAAATACATTCATGGGTTTAAAATATATGAAACATCCTGAAAATATCATTGAAATACAATATATATATATATTTTTTGCTTATCCCTAGTACACGTGGTACAGGCCATGATAATCATGGTGGGTAGTTAGCGACTGCTTTTACTGTAAGTGCATCACATGTCTACACATGTGAAAAGCAGTTCGACTTTGCACTTACTAATGCCAGAGCCCCGTTTTGGTTACTTGCACTCGCTGGTGGGGTTGGACTTTTGCAAGAATCGGGGGCCATTGGAGCATTTTTTTTTCTTTAAACAGAAAAAAGTGTCCAATGCGGGTTCGAACCCGAGTCCTAGTGGTCGAAAACCAAACAAATATAAAACTTAACGATGATTATGTGTAAATGCGATGAAAATTAACCTTAGTATAAATCGATAACGCGCCATCTATATATAAAAAATGAAAACATCAAGACGTGAATGTTTCCTTTCACACATAAATCAAATATCTACTGTCCTTACTGCAATGAAAAACATTGGGAGGGCTTGGTAAATTAGTGGTGAACCCTCCCAGCGGTTTCGTCAATTTAATCTACCAGATACCGCTTCTTTAGAGTTCTAATACTGTATTTGATCATTCTGCTTATATATGCTACACTGAAGGGTGGGATCTTAAGGTATGGTATTTAAACAAACTATGGACATAAGCCTTTTAACCTTCATCACACACACATTTTCAATTTGAATATTTACAGTAAAAGACATAAGAAAATAAACGCGTATAACTATGAAATAATCTTTTAAAAAATAGACACTTCGGCTAGTTAAATTTTTATTTTCTCAACGTTTCAAACAGAAATCTTTTGTCTTCGTCAGGATAAATAAATAAAGCATTTGGCAAAGCCATAAAAAGAACAAATTTTAACACCTTGCCAAATGCTGTATTTTTATTTATTACTCTTGACGAAGACAAAAGAATTTTGTTGAAACGTTGAGAAAATCAACAAGAACTGCTTTATTAGGACATTTCCGTCCTGTAAAGACTCGCCATACATCATTTTCATGGAGAAAGGGGAAAAAACATAAACAAAGGAGAGAAGTTTACTGGCAATGCGTTTCTTTTAAGTATCATCAAATATTATCTCTACAGACCTTACTGCAATGATATGAGTTATTGAATGAGAGGGCTTGACTCATCAGTAGTGAACCCTCTCAGCGGTTTCGCCAAATTAATCTCTATTCTCTATATATAATAATTATCTTCACTACTGATGAGCCAATCCCTCTCATTCAATAACTCATATCATTGCAGTAAGGTCTGTAAAGATAATATTTGATGATATTTGAAAGAAACGCATTGCCAGTAAATTTATTTTTCTAAAATTTTAAGGATAGATGGCAATTAAATTTAATTTACTAATATATAAAGGAGAGAAGGGAAAATGAAAAGGAAATCAAAGTATTCAACATAACTATACAAATTAACTATAGAAGGAAATTGTTCTGTAATTTTAGTTACGTTGAGAAAATAAAGCTTTAACTGTCCGAAGTGTTTATTTTTTAACACTTTCGATCCGAGGGACGCGCGTCCTTGTCGAAGGACGTGAATTCGCGTTCTCGATTTTCAAAATAAAATAAAATATAAAATCACCGGCGGCCGACACAAATTTGCATCTACCAGGATCTTGTCCGATACCTTCTTGTCTATCTAACAGTGGGTTTGGGGGGATGTCAGCTGACCCAATGTACTTGTAAAACGTTACGTGAGACCACAGCAGCCTGCTTACGCAACTGTGGAATCGCCCGTCCTCAAAGTGTTAAAAGAAATATGAATACAGGCCATGCAACCTCTACAAGATATGAAATAATCAATATATTATTTGTTATAAATTTAATGAATGTATAAAATGTTGATGAATTTTTCATCCTTATAGTCCATGACGTAGCGTTACTAAATGTTGACCTTTGCTCGAACAAACAGATTTGAGAGGCCCTTTCTGACGGCTTCAAGCAATTATTTCGTCTCTAATCGTGGAAAGTCTTCTCAGAACAATATTTAATTAAGACACCTGTTGTGAATTAACTTCTGCCATGTCTAATTAAGATTTTCAATTAACTCTCCTTACGTAATTCATTTATTAAATTGTTATCTTTTTCGTATGTTGATGATTTTTTTTTTCAGTTTATAAATTAGGCTCCTTTTTTAATCAGAAAGTAATTTTTATTTGAGTTTTATATATATCAGGTAAATTTAGTTTCTCAATTCTAATCAATGTTTTAATGCTTTAAATAGTTATTTAGAAGGAAATTTATAAAGCGAAAGGGTGTAGAAGTGTGTATCTAAGCTTGCGTGAAATTTTAGATAGGTAAATAGAGTTAATTAGAGAGTAAAGGAAAAAAAAAAGAATCACAAACGTAAAGAGTCAAAATAACTTTCCTAAAACCAAAACACCTTTTTCTCTCTCTTTACTAATAACATGAAAGTTTTAAAAGCTTCAATTTCATACTGTGTAAAGACTGCATAAACAACCGCATAATTAACCTAAATTTCATCATTCTGTTTAGTAAATCTCCAGATAAACTATAAGCACATGTCAATTATAATATTATTTGCATATTCCTGTTGAATATTGAAGGCATCTAGGCAATAGATGTTCATATTCTTAATTTTATTTTTACATTGTATAGGTATTGATAGCTTTTTGAATGAATCTAAACTAATAATGATATATGCTAAACTCAAAGTATAATCTCGTTTTAGATTATATTATTATATGTCAAGCCATTTTAACTAACAGTTTGTTAATCTTAAAAAAACATACGGATTTAAGAGACACGTTAAGAGAGAAAAGTTATTATAAAAGATATTATAAACAATTCGGTACTTATAATGAACCATTCTAGGTGGGATCTTCCAATTCCAAAGCTCTCCTTTAGACACAATTAAGAGTTTTCTTTAACTCCTTTCACCTAAGGACTCAGAAAACAAAACTTTTTTTGTCAGATCAGATGGGCCAATGAATGTGGGCGTACTAACTGAGTTGATTATTGAAAAATACACCTATCCCCCGATTTACACGGTACTTGTTTTACACGTTTTCGCTTTTACACGGTTTTCCAAATAAGTTTTTTTTTTGTTTTTATCGCACTATACTAAATGCGATATTCAACTCTATACTACCTATGTTGAAAAGAATATTGGGAGGCTCTGATTCATGAGGGGGCGAACACCTATTCAGATTTGACAGTTTAATATACACCTATCCCTCGATTTACACGTTTTTCTCAGGAACGTATCTACCGTGTAAATCGGGGGATAGGTGTATATAATCTATATATATAAAAATAAATGTATGTGTGTGTGTGTGTCCTTTATGCCTGACCAAACCACTCATTGGAACGCCATGAAACTTTGGGAAGTTATTTAGTATAGTACTGGGAAGGTTTCTAGCAAATACAATTTTTGAAATAACTTTTCGCCTAAAAATAATCAAGATAAATATTCTAATTTATCTGTTATAATTCAACAATCTGCTCTAAATATTATCATGATGATACGATGATTTTGTAATGTAGAAAATTAGGAAAGACAAAATTCAGGATGACACGGCAATTTATTTGAGACAAGAATAATGATACAATTCCAAGGCAAGATACTATTCCTTTAACTTCCAATTACCGAGGGAACCAATTAATATTGATTTTATTCAACCTATCGAGTATTTTTCAAGGGACCAGGAAAAAATGTTCACTTTATCGAGAGATTCGTTAGACAAACCTTTACTCGGGTAAAACCCGGGCGAAGCTGGGTACATCCGCTAGTTGAATATAAATTTTAATTATCTTTCAATGAATTGGATAAAAAAACGAATTTAAAAAACTCAAATCGGAGAGAGAGAGCAGAGCGTTTCTATGGATTAAACTTAAAATTGCGAAAGCTCTGGGAGGGTTTACCATTGATGGTTCTCTCAATATTTTATTGATCGTAGTCAGGATGGTTAGAGAATGCCATATCTATAATTCAATTTATCAAAGCAATATAAAACATGGAAGGAAAGTATGTAAAATAGAAAAGGTCGAAATAATATATCAGACATACGTGGGAGAGTGAACGCCCGTGGGACCAAGCGGATGTCCCAGGGCACTGACATCTGTTTTCTTGCTTGTCTGATGGCGCTTTTTGTGACATTTGACACTGAGAATATCTAGCGTGTTTAGCCAATATTCGGCCAACCCATTTTCTTGTAAAATCATGGCTTTTCTTGATATATAATCTAAAAACTCAAATATTTCTATATTAAAAAAATATATATATATGTCGTATGTATCGTGGTCGAATGGAAAGGCGCGACCGTTGTGCAGGTAAGCTTCGAGAGCGCGCGCTGGCTCCCACGTTTATTTTGTACAGTGTATTTAAAAATGGGTGAATTTGTATTTATATTTTAATATATTAATTATGGCGAAAATAAATTATATCTCTTGGGCATTAGGCAAATCCTTATATATATATATATAAATGAAATGCAAAATCGATGTTTGTTATCGCGTTGCGCAAAATCTACAGAATCAATCATTATGAAATTTCGCATGTAGGTAGCTGAAGATTTCGTTTAACATATAGGCTATTCAAAAAACTAAAAATGTCAATGTGCTTTTTTTTAAATGTAAAACCAAAAGGCGTTAGTTCCAGCCTTTTACCGCTTGGCGCCGCACTGGTCGCGACGATAAATGAATTTGATTGGTTAATAATTTTACGCGTAGTTTTTAGTTTGCTTACACGTGAATGTTTTAAAAAAGTAAGATTATCCAATCGCCGTGAAACTTTTGGAAGTTACTTACTATACTACTGGGAAGGTTTCTGGTTTGAATTTGATTTGAAATAAATATTCTTTGCAATTTTATTTGCAAATTTTCTACTTTCACTTGCAAGCAGCGCCTCTAGCGGCATCTTTTGAAATTACATTTATAAATTGTTAAAATGCTAAAATGTGTTCCAAGTATAATAAATATAATATTTAATTTGATGATTTAGTAATATAATATTCCAATAACGTTTTAAAAAACCTGGAATTTCAATATTAATATATATTTAAAGAAAATATCTTATTTATAATTGAATAATTTTTTTCAAAAAAATTATGTGTTTCGAAAATATATTTAAACGCATGTAACAATATTTATTTATATACGTTTATAAATCTATATATATATATATATATGAAATGTAAATAATAAAGTTTATCAAATAAAATTTTAAATCTTAAATATAATTTAAATTAAGTTGATATTATAGAGTGAGTTAAGATGGATTTATATATTGATATAACTATATATAAAACTTTTAATAATAGTAATATTTATATATAAAAAGGAAATTCTATTAGATTAGCAAGCTAAATCTAAATTAATTATATAAGATAAAAGTTGATAATTATTTTTGTGTTTAAGTTAGATGAGATTAAAAAGTTGTTTATATGTATTATTTTTATATCTTATTTAGGAGAGAAAAATGTAATAAAAGTAATTATATGTTAGAATAATATGTTTTTATTTTAGATAGAAAAAAAAAAAAAAATTTTAAATAAAAAGAAAATTTAACAAGAAAAGAAGATTTAACAACGTAACGTCTTTTAGCATCGGCTTTTACCCGTCATTTAGACATACTCTTAAAATAAATAGGAATAAAGAAGAGATTTATAATTATTATATATTTATTTTTTAGTAAAAGAGAGGAAAGAGATAAAGAAAGAACCATACACTTTTATTTCAAACAGGTAGAGAATTGAAAGGGTGTTAGTATTTTTTTTAAAGTTAATTAATAGTTTTTGTTGTTTTAAGGGAGAAATGGAAGTGGTATTTTCATCTGAAGAGCCCTGGTACCACAGATTTCTCTCTCCAATAGATTTTCCAATCTCCTTTTGTGTAATGTCCTGATCTACCATTAGGGTTCCAAAAAATAATTTCTAATAGGCAAAGATTTAAAATATGTTTATCTATCCTTAACTAGGCAAAAACATTATATCATATTATTCTTACTCTTAGGAAAAAAAAAATCTAAAAATTATAAAAAAAATTATATAAAAAAATTACAAAAACTATTAATTAACTTTAAAAAAAATACTAACACCCTTTCAATTCTCTACCTGTTTGAAATAAAAGTGTATGGTTCTTTCTTTATCTCTTTCCTCTCTTTTACTAAAAAATAAATATATAATCATTATAAATCTCTTCTTTATTCCTATTTATTTTAAGAGTATGTATAAATGACGGGTAAAAGCCGATGCTAAAAGACGTTACGTTGTTAAATCTTCTTTTCTTGTTAAATTTTCTTTTTATTTTTCAAAAAAATTTTTTTTTTCTATCTAAAATAAAAACATATTATTCTAACATATAATTACTTTTATTACATTTTTCTCTCCTAAATAAGATATAAAAATAATACATATAAACAACTTTTTAATCTCATCTAACTTAAACACAAAAATAATTATCAACTTTTATCTTATATATCGAAGAGGTATGACCCTATTTATAATTATTATAATGTTTTATGAATAGTAAGTTTTGTGGTTTCTCCAATTTGTTATATATCCTGAAACCGTTATTTGAAATTTTGAGATATAAAAATGTATTTTAGAATTTTTTAACTATAGATTTTTATGAAACCGGAACAATTATTTATGATTCTTTCATTAAAAAATTCTCATCTTCGACCAAAATATTTTATTCCTTCATTATTTCATGCTCTGCGAAACCAAAACTTAAGGTACAAGCCAGGCTTATAGACAAAGAAAGTGGCAAGGATTCCTAGCTATCGCTGCTAGGCCCTCAAGTCTCTTGCGCCCAATCATAATGTTATTGAATTTATTTTTTTTATATTTGATAAATATAAAACCAATCTACATCAAATTTTATAAATATATGTAATGTGATGAAGTCCTGTTGACTCTCGCTATACTGTGTTGACCGAGAGGAACAGTCAGGATAAGGAGTTTTTCAGTACCTCTCTGCACCTTGGAAGACCTTTTACAGTCCTCACAAAGTACAGGCAGTCGTGGTCGAGGCAGAGTGGAAAGCTTGGGAATGTCCATACACAAAAACGAAGACAAAGTTGCACTAAGAAAGTTCCGTGAACAGATAAAAGTTGAGCTAGGAGCGAAAGATGGAGATAAAAGAGTTCTTACTGGTCTACATGGTGGATGAGGAATAGCAATGCTGCTCCACTTGGAACCGCGATCACCAGAACTAAAATAACAACACATTCAGCAAGTTCTAACCAACAGAAGAGGAAAACCTACCTAAACCATTGATCTGGCATCTGCGACCGAAGTTCCATCCGTGGCATCGGCACACTCTGCGTCCTCCATCCATCTCACAGTCTCCACGTGCGTGACAAAAGTCACAATTCTTTATTTCATCTAAACATATATACACATTTATACATATTAACAGGATTAGAATCGTTTTTAGAATCGTTTTAACAAATGTTCGTTTGGCAAACTTTTTCTCGGGTAAAAACCGGGCGAAGCCGGGTACATTCGCTAAATACAGTTATTTACAAATGTTCATTTGTGGTAAGATACTATTCCTTCAACTTCAAATTACTGAGTGGACCAATTAATATTGATTATATTCAACTTATCGAGTATTTTTCAAGGGACCGGGAAAAACTTTCAAATTATCGATAGTATAAACAAGTATAGATTCAGTAGGGATTGGATGTTTGCTAGAATCGTTTTAACAAATATTCTTTAGGCAAACTTTTACTCGGGTAAACCCCGGGCGAAGCCGAGAACATATATATATATGTTTGTCGGTTATGCACGCCCTCAATATATAACTAATCTCACTGAAATTTGAACAGGACAGAGTTAAATCTGGAAGAGTTTTTTGTCGCACTTTTAACCAAAAAAAATATAATTAACCAAGTACTGAGCAACAATATTTTTTTAGTCAGAAATGATGATGGCAATATTGCTGTATCATGCTTGATTGACATAAACAAAATTCTTTAGAGGAATATTCACTAAAGCAGACCACGGGCGCGAAGCCAGATAATAATTTTTAGTAAGCAGGAACGAAATTCTACCAGCGAAACATTCACTCGAGCAGAAGACAAACGAAGCCAGGTCATCTCTATATATAAAATATCGTTTCTCGGCCTTTTGGCTAAGATCATGTAGTATATCTCTAGATATTTTTATTTATATATATCTTTTTAAAAATCTCTTCAGTAGAGAGAGTGGATATGTTTGCTCGAAAAATATATTTTATATATTATATAAATGTATAATGTAACGAACATTATTATAATTATTATCATAATATTCTGTGTGTTCCAGAATATTATTATCAATAATATTCGTTAGGTAAACTTTCACACGGATAACACCCGGGCGAAGCCGGGTACACATCCACTAGTTATGATATATATTTTATTTTTATTTATTGATAATTTTACTTTTGTTATCATCGTTTTTAGTATAACTTTCAGTTTTTTTGTTGTAAATATGCGTAGTTAACATATCTATCTTTTTTAAATCACTAATATAAGATTAACTTTATAAATTCTATATAATGTGAAAATAACTAATGTGTAATATTTCCTCAAGTAATTGAAAATAAAAGCTACTTAATGGTAAATAATTATCTTTTTTTATCACGACTGCACCTTCAACCCTTTATTTTATCGATCCTTTGTCTTATCAACCCTTTATCTAACAACAAACAAATTATTCATAATATATATATATATATAGATGGAAAATTTGCCGGGAGGAAATTAATCCATGGAAGCAATGGTCGCCTCTCCCGTCAAAATTAACGTCAGACGAGGGCCATTAGCCCGAAACCATGGTCTCTAGGTGGACGCTTATCAGTTTGCCAAAGTTGGTGTTGCGGCTTTGTCACCGACCCGATGCCGCTAGTTGCGGCGACGGTCAATAGATGGCGTCAGATTCTGACGTTAATTTTGACGGGAGAGGCGACCATTGCTTCCATATATATATATATTAGTAAATTAAATTTTATTGCAATCTATCGTTAAAATTTTACACAAATAAATTTACTGGCAATGCGTTTCTTTTAAATATCATCAAATATTATCTCTACAGACCTTACTGCAATGATATGAGTTATTGAATGAGAGGGCTTGGCTCATCAGTAGTGAACCCTCTCAGCGGTTTCGCCAAATTAATCTCTAGACCACTCTACTATTGTATTGGGCTGGTTTTGTTATACGATAGATGGCAATAAAATTTAATTTACAAATATATATTGGTTATGAAAACATATTTTGCGTAAGAGCTTTGCTCGATGCAATACCTTGAAATTATATGTATGTACCTCTACAGACCTATAAGCTTATGTCCATAGTTCACTAAACACCCCTAAGCTGCCTTCCATAGAAAATGCAGGGTATATAACAAAACCAGCCCAATACAATAGTAGAGCGGTTTAGAGATTAATTTGGCGAAACCGCTGAGAGGGTTCACTACTGATGAGCCAAGCCCTCTCATTCAATAACTCATATCATTGCAGTAAGGTCTGTAGTGATAATATTTGATGATATTTAAAAAAACGCATTGCCAGTAAATTTATTTGTGTAAAAATATATATAAATTCACAATTCACAAAAAAAAAAAAAATCACAAAAATCTATCTTCTTTCATCAAGAGAGAAAATAGAGCAAAAAATACTTCTCTTTCTCTAATTAGCATAATTTTATATTTGGAAAATTATTATTATGGTTCTGTCTTTGCTCTTTTCTATAAAACTTTCTCTTCGCTTATTCCTTTTTTTTCACCCAGCCTATGACGCTTAAGTGCCGATGCTTTGCTGGTGTTACTTTTTTTATACTACTATATTCTAACTAATTATTTATTACAAAAAAAAAAAAAACCTCACATGTTTAAACTCTAAATAACAAATTTTATAAATCTTGAAATTCTCATAACGATACTATTTGATACAGAATTAGCTTGCTGTTCTGACTTAAAATAAATTCAAAATCTGTATTTCTTAATATTTTACTTTTCCTATTTTTTCCAAAAATAAAAAAAATACTATTAATATATATTTATAGCATAAAATAGGGTAAAAACATCAACGAGGTGTTAGAAGTGGCAAGGAAGGCTACAGTCCAAGAATGACTACATATTGGCTCGGCCCAAGAAATGAAATCGTCCTTAGCGCGGCGACATCTTGTCTGACAGATATTCCCAAATGTCTTTTACAACCCCTCAGGCTTTTTTTTATAGCCGGGGTGTTCCCAACCGGAGTCAAAGTTCAGACCTTTGAATGTCTTCGCTATGTAAAATGACATGGGGACAGGTTATCACGCTTATTTATGAGGTCGTCAACTTTCCTTCAACTTTATTGTTTCCATATAAGTTACATATAATGGGAGATATTTTAATTTTAAAATTATATCTATTATAGAAATGTAAGGGAGGAGGGTATTGATGTACCAAAAAATGCACCTCTCCCTTTAAAAATGCATTTTGTTTATCTATTCAGTATCTAAATGTAAATGTAAATGTAGCCTAGTGGACATGGCATCTGCCCGGTAAGCGGAAGGTTGTGGGTTCGATTCCCATCCCTGGACACCAGTCCAGGGTAGCCTAGTGGACATGGCATCTGCCCGGTAAGCGGAAGGTTGTGGGTTCGATTCCCATCCCTGGACACTTTTATTTTTCTGTTCGCCATTACTCTTCATATTTTCACCCTTCATACTTCATCCAAAAAAGTTAGAAATAGTAAATATTTCTCTTTGAAATAAATATTGATTTTTCACAAAAAAAAGAAACTTATGCGGTGAAACTTTAAGTGTTGTTTTATAATCATACGCCGCAGTCCTTCATAATGTAATATAAATGTAAAGGTGTTAATGAAGAATAAGTCTTAACGCCAGTTTAGGCAAATTTATTTCAACAAAATATAGAAAATTAAGAAAAAAGGCATTTCCTGATCGTGCAACAGAAAGTTGCTGATGGCTTGCACCAACCTGTATACCATACATATATATATATATATAAATCAATGTTTGTATGTTTGTTTGTATGTCCGGTATACAAATTCGCAGTAGTTCACTAATTCAAACCAAAATTTCCATACATAGGTAAATAAATACGGGGAAGACGATAGGCTATTTTAAAAATATATAAATCAATTATTAAAACTATATATTCAAATTATTCTACTTAGCTCACGAACAGCGCCATCTATCAAAGATTAGATTAAATTATGCTGATGCAAACAAATAGATAATGCTAATAACAAACAATTGTAAAAAAAATCTTATCTAAATATATATCACTCGGGTAGATATGCACACGGGTCAATCCCGGGGCGAAGCCCGGGTCACCCGTCTAGTATATAAATAAATTAAAGCGTTGGTCATAGTAGTGAGATAAATATATTATTTGAATTCATATTTTATATGGCAGAATTGTGAGTAACATGTGAGTGAGATAATGATGTCATATGGTATGCGCGGCAATTAATATGAACTATGTGTTGGAAAAGGAGGAGTTCGAGGCAGCCAATGGGAGGCCGACGAAGGGGGCTACGGGGATGCAGCGGCTGGAATGAGGAAAAACGAAAAATAATAAGAACTTGTAAGAAACTTCGAACGGGACGATTTGCCCTGATTCCCTGATTATTATAGTGTAATTACATTCAAATATATAATTTATTAAATAATCCTTTACTATTTTCTTAATTGATAATAAATATAATGTTTCCTCCTGTTTTCGTCGTATATTTTAAAAGTGGTACAAGCATCGACACCTTCAACCCCGCCGACCAAGAATAGAGGTGAGTGACTCCCTCTATAGAACTTAGATCGTCGTCACAACACAGAGTGGCGGTGAAATCACAATACATATATATATAGATTAGGCCCAGCCACTTTGCCAGCTAAACACCTCTTTGGCAGATTGTCAAGATTCCATTATATCCCGTGTAGATCCCATGGAATAAAGTCCGCCCTAGACTGACGAGGGCCATTAGCCCGAAACCATGGTCTCTAGGTGGACGCTTTTCAGTTTGCCAAAGCTGGTGTTGTGGCTTTGTCACCGACCCGAGGACACTAGTTTGCGGCGACGGTCAATAGATGGCGTCTAGTTTTGACGTCTATTTTGACGGGAGAGGCGACCTTTGTCTCTTTAGATCAATATACCCTCGGCAAAATTTCCACCTAAAAATATATTCATAACATATATTCTATGTATGCGCGGTGGTAGTATGCAACCAACCATCTACCTTATTAGCTGTACCACACTCATTAAGCTTAATTAGTCTTTTGTAGCTCTTTTTTTACCCCATCTTCATTCTTTATAAAATTTCTAAAGATCTCAATATCAAACCCGAGCACTAAGGTCAAATTACAAATTATAATAACTTCAAAGAAAATCATTTAAAAAGAATTAGTATTCGAGATTAAAATTTAAAATAACTGTGTGTATGGTAAATTGGAGGTAAATTAGTTCATTTAATAGTGATAAGAGATTTAAACGCGTGTTTTATAAATAATTAGAGATTGCGAGAAAGTTTTTATGTAAAATTATAAAGTGAAATCATATGGAGTACGTTTCTATTGACGTTAATATTGCAATAAGAGTAATCACGGGATATCATTTCTAATAAAGAATAAAGGTTAACGGCGATGATATTCTTTATTAAAAAGGTAAAAGCTTGGCAAGTTTTCGAACAGTGACCTCCTTCAACAGGCTGTAAAGTATTCGTATTACAGCGGTCTAGGTTGGAAAATTCTGGGTTGGAACTCGTACCAAAGGGTTAGTAATGACCTGAACGTTTTATATTGAGGGTATATTCTAGAAATTGGTGTAAGGTTGTTTTCGATTTCCACCTGCATCATATGCTCGATTTCGGCAATTTCTGGTTCTTGTCGAGGATAGGTTAATACTCGCTGTATCTCCTTGTGGACAATTTGTCTAATTATTAATGACAAATCAGCCTTGTTGTCATAATCACTGAGAGACGCCACATTTGGCAAGAGCTCGTACCTGGTTAGAGTTACTCAACGAAAGCGAAGCGCTTCAATGCGATGACACTCGGAAACAAATTGCTGCGTGTTGTTGATTCTTGCTATGTTTATATCTCTTATAAAGAATCTTGTTGTTTCTGCGGAGAAACTGAACAAACTGCTTTTCACCTTATCTAAGACTGTTTGAACTTTACAGAAGTGAGACATCGACTGTTTCCTGATCTAAATTATTTAACTTTCTTACATCAGCCACTTTGTCTATATAAATGTAATGAACTCTGTCGGACAATACATGTTTAAATTTGTAAATATATAATTCTAAGTTCTAAATTGTCACCTTATCTACGACTGTCCGAACTTTACAGAAGTGAGACATCGTTTGTTTCCCAGATCTAAATCATTTAACTCTCTTACATCACCCACTTTGTCTATATAAATGTAATAGACTCTGTCGAACAATACATGTAAATTTAACAAAAAGCAATAACGCGCCATCTATACATATAAAATATAGATGTGCATACATATAAATTATTTGTAAAGATGGCGCGTTATTGCTTTGTGTTAATTTATGCCTAACTGGCCTTGTCTTTATTGTTTGCTGAAGAGCATTGCTCGATGCAAATATTTGAATGTGATTCTACTGTCCTATAAGCTTGAGTCCATAGTTTTCTTGAAAACTATTTCTGAGATTCCACCCTTCAGTGCTGCCTATATAAGCAGAATTGTCCAATACAGTATTAGAGCTCTGAGAAGCAGTCTGGAAGATTAAATTGTCGAAACCGCTGAGAAAGTTCACCACTGATGAACCAAGTCCTCCCAATATATTTTTTCATCGCAGTAAGGACAGTAGAAGTTTGTATTATGTATAAAATAAACATTCGTGCTTTTTAATCCTTTCCTTTCACATGTAAATTTGTAAATATTTAATTATAATTTCTAATATGTTTGTTATTTTGATTGTTTCCAGTGTAATAGACGCAAATATTCCAATATCGCTACATCTTAGAAATGATATTAATATGTAAGTCTTCCCCACATGGCACTTTTATTATTAATTTTATTAGAAAGCTTCAATACCAATTGGAACATTTTTTTAAATATCCTTAGTATAGATCACTAAAGAGAATAATTGGAAGATTTACCCACTATGATTCCTTAAATTCTAATGTGCTTGCTACAGAACCATGGGATTCCTATAAAATTACACCACTGGATAGATTCAGGATAAAAGGGAGGTTGCTAATAGGAAATAGCACTGAACCTTGATATTTCCTATGGTCACTTACTATTTGTTACTTATCCCTAGTATACATAGTACAGGCCATGATAATCATGGTGGGTAAATGTTGGCAAATGATTTTACTGTGAGTGCCCCAAATATCTACACATATGAAAAGCGCATGTTCGACTTTTGCACTTACAAATTTGCCTTAGCCCGTTTGGTTACTTGCACTAGCTGGTAGGGTTGGAGTTTTTGCTGTTTGAGCTAACTGTCAGGATAAATATCGACTAATCATTAATTTTTGCAAAAAATAAATAAATAAATAAAAGCAGAATAATAAGTTAAAATATCTTATACCCCATCAAATATGGAATATATCAATATTAAAGTTTATTAATAGAATTTAGAAATAGGTTATTTTATATAAACCATTAAAAAAACTGATAGAATAAAGTCTTAATATCTTATAGGCTATCAAATCTTAAGGAAACATTCGTACTAGAGAGTGAAGTTATATCAATGGGAATAAGTCTGTGATTTTTCAGAGCGATTGAAATATACGTCCGGCGACACTGGCTAGGATGATGACGTCACATCCACCCACGCTACTCTCTGCATATTTGATGACTGCGTCTTCAGGTGCAAGATTTATTTGTCTATCCCTAGCTCTACTTGGACGTAAGATTTATTTGTCTATCCCTAGCTCTTCTTGGACTCAGGATATATTTGTCTATCCCTAGCTCTTCTTGGACGTAAGATTTGTTTGTCTATCCATAGCTCTTCTTGGACGTAAGATTTATTTGTCTATCCCTAGCTCTACTTGGACTCAGGATATATTTGTCTATCCCTAGCTCTTCTTGGACGTAAGATTTGTTTGTCTATCCCTAGCTCTTCTTGGACGTAAGATTTATTTGTCTATCCATAGCTCTTCTTGGACGTAATATTTATTTGTCTATCCCTAGCTCTACTTGGACGTAGATTTGTTTGCCTATTCCTAGCTCTTCTTGGACGTAAGGTTTGTCTATCCCTAGCTCTTCTTGAACTCAGGATTTATTTGTCTATCCCTAGCTCTTCTTGGACGAAAGATTTATTTGTCTATCCCTAGCTCTACTTGGACGTAAGATTTATTTTTTTTATCCCTAGCTCTACTTGGACGTAAGGTTTGTTTGTCTATCTCTAGCTCTTCTTGGACGTAAGATTTATTTGTCTATCTTTAGCTCTTCTTGGACGCAATTCTTTGAATGGTTCATGCGTCGTGAAATATATAAATTGGCTCTTTATTTGATTTGCAATTCTCTTAGAGATTGGTAAACAATTAACATCTATATTATGATACATCAGCGCGCCATCTGTTATGAAAATTCGAAACTCTTATAGACGCATATGATTCCTTTACAAACTAAACAATTTCTACTGCCTTTTCTGCAATGGAAAAATTAATGGGAGGGCTTGGCTCATCAGTGGTGAACGCTCCCAGCGGTTTCGCTAGTTTAACATTTGCCTCTTATAATATTGCAACGTGGTTAATTTATTCATATACTTTTTATAGTATTGATTTACACAGTTTTGAATTATGACATAGCTATATAAATGCGCGTAAATACAAATTTAAGGTAGACCGTTACACAATAAAGTCCGTTTACCTCTCCTCGCGTTTATTTTTCAACGCGACAATATTTTCTAGTGAATCTGTATACTTGTAATGAGTTGGGCTAAAGCTTTCTGAATCGCCATTTTGAACGATTATTCTAATCAAAGAAGAAAGATCTCCCTCTTATGCTATTGAAGCCTCAATTGAGAGTCTTTAGAATTTTACAGCTGTTATTATTCCATGTTTCATTGATTCTATTTTCTGGAATTCCTTTAGGAATTCCATTTTCTACGTTTTTGGTAATCAAAATCTGGTAAACGTTTTCTGTGACTCCCTTCATAAAATGTCATAATTTGGTGTCATCGTTCATCGTGGAATAAACCTTTTGGCATAACTACAATCCTGGATGTATGATTACGTGGATTATAATATTTCACTTTCTGAGGTATAGTCTTTAGCAGGGAATATTATAAATTTACGGAATGTGTATTCTTGTATTAATGCTATTGTGAATTTTGATATGATAGATTATATGATAATTTTTATTTAAAATCATTATAGAAAGGAGAAATACTTTTAGATACCACCACTAATTGAACAATTATATTTATAATACAATATAATATTTATTTATTGCGTATGATATTGTTTTTTACAGCACAATACAACAATGTTGGCAAGTTTCTCTAGAGTGGAATGTCGAGGTGACGAATCCACTCCAGGGCCTCCTCTGTGCACCGGTGACAATATAATATAATGCGGTTTATGATTGTAAATCGACATTCGAAATACTATCCCGCATGTGTTTCTTTTCAACGAAAAATCAAAATTTATTTCAAGCAAAAATAACGATTATTTCTAACCTTTTCCCATCCCTGGACACTTTTATTTTCCCGTTTATCATTACTCTTCATAATTCACCCTCTCATACCTCATCCAAAAGGTTAGAAATAATCGTTATTTTTGCTTGAAATAAATTTTGATTTTTTGTTGAAAAGAAACACATGCGGGATAGTATTTCAAATGCCGTTTTACACAATTATATTTATATTGATTAATAAGGTGTACCACTAAGAATAATAATTTTTGCCTATCATTGATCAGCAAAAAATAATTTATTGCATTAAAAATAAAACCAGTGAGGTATATTTGGGGTAAGTAGGTAAAATATTAGCTAACCTTTTAAAATTTTACTCTCACTTTATTTAACATTAAATAAAAACCTTTTTCCTTTTTCAAAAATCAAATTTCAAATAGGCTAATTGTATTTCGAATTACAAATTTACTTAACATTATAATAATCATTTTCTCTGAGGCAATTTCGTCTCATTTAAACAGCCAATCGAATATATTATTTAATTTTAAAATACCTATACATTAAAAATATAGAAGGTATATTCTGACTAGGAAGCACATGTGATTTTTAGATTGTAGAGCACCATCTAGTGGAACAGAAATCAACTAAACGTTGATTCAACCTGCTCCCTGATATTTGGCCAACCCATTTTCTTGATAAATCAAGAAAAGCTATCGACGAACGCTTTTCGGGCTGTTGGCCCTCGGTAGGCCTGCTCCAATTATCGCTTAATCAAGAAAATGGGTATATGATCGAAACATATAACAACGATTGAAGAGGACTGTCTTATAAGAATTTATTCGCAAGCTTTCGGGCGTCCTTCTACAGGCTTTACAATGACAAAAAGAAAGAAATATGAGATGGGTATTGATAGAACAAGATATTTTTGCATATGAGAAAAATATAGTACACCCATACCTCGCTTTGCGTCGGGGTTACGTTCCAAAAAAACACGACGCAAATTGAAACGACGCAAAGCGAAAATATGTAAAGGCGCAATCAAAAACAAAGGTGTTGCCATATTTTAGGGAAAAAAAATAAAGACTCGAATCCAAAACAATGCAACTTCGAAAATCTAACGACGCACAGTGAAAATCAGTTAAAATTTAAGCAGCGACGCAACTTCGAAAAAACGCAAAACGAAACGACGCAAAGCGAGGTATTGGTGTATTTATAAATATAAATGAAAGTGAACACGTAAATTTCGTATATACATAATTAATATGCAAAATTGTGCTGAGAAAGTTAAATTTATGAAATTAAAAACATTTTTACTATTACATCTTCAATCCGATAAAGATAATGACAAATAAATAATATGATTGTTGACTGAACGTAAATAAAATTTACTGTCAAATGTCAAAACAGCACCAAAGCATAAACCGATGCATAGAATTACAATAATAATACGTAATAATATGGCCATTTACAATCCTATAAATCTAACCATTCTTCTAAACTATAAAATAGTTAATATTTTTTATTAATAGATTGTGGCGGTTGGTGGAAGGATGGTCTAAACCGTTGGTTTTCGACCACTACCACGCGGGATTGAATCCCGCATTAGGCACTTTTTTTCTAATAAAAAAAAAATGCTCCAATGGCCCCCGAATCTTTCAAAAGTCAAATGCTACCAGCAAGTGCAAATAACCAAACGTGACTATGAAATATTTGTAAGTGCAAAAGTCGAACTATTTAATATGTAAACATGTGGTGTACTTACAGTAAAAGCAGTCGTCAACTTCTACCCACCATGATTATCATGGCCTGTACCACGTTTATATTAGGGATAATAATAATTAGAAGTTTGTTTCTTCATGTCTCTCGGTAATAATTCCACATGTTTTTACAATATGCATATATTACAGGGTAGAGTGTCTTTCAAAATATATAATTTAATTAACTCGAGATTTTGTTTTCGGGCCTTGGAGACTTTATATACAGAGGTAAGATTAATTATAACATTATATATATTATGATGGACGCCGTTATAATTAACCAATGTAGAAGATCTCCAAGAACCGAAAGCTCAAGTTAATTAAATTCTATTTTTGTAAGAAACTCTTCCCAGGGATGGAGATTTTTATCTCAAATAATATGTAAATATATCTCAAACCTTTTTCTTCAAATTTGCATAATAGAAAACTTTAAATATAGAATTACTCTTAAAGTTATACGTATAGTTGAAATAAATATATAAATAGGCACATATATATAGTTAATTTATTAGTTTATACAAAAATGTAATGCCTTAATAAAGGTTGGCGCTCAGCCAACCGAAATATTGGCAAATAAATCTTTTATTCAATCCAATATATGCCTTTTTATTATCTAATATATATAATAAAAATAAAGAAGGCATATTCTGACTAGGAGCACATGTGCTTTTTAGATGGCAGAGAGAGCGCTATCTAGTGGAAAAGAAATCAACTAAACATTGATTTAGCCTGTTCCCTGATATTTGGCCAACTCATTTTCTTGATGAATCAAGAAAAGCCACAAACGCGTTTCGCGCTGTATATATAGTCAAGTAGAAAATAAATTAAACAGGAGCATTCGATGTTGAAATTAAATAAAGTTTAATTCTTGGTAAGGTTACAAAGAGAAAAGAACAATAACACAAACGTGCCCACGCGTGTCCGCCCGCACAGGCGCGTGGTTGGGATAAACATTATGTGTTAAAAATGTTCAACAAAATAATATTAATACGTTTAATAAGTGATATCATAAATCGACACTTGAAGTTACACCGCATGAGTTTCTTTTTAACGAAAATTAAAATTTTATTTCAAGGTGAAATATCGACTATTTCTAACCTTTTTGGATGAGGTATGAAAGGATGAATTATGAAGAGTAATGATGAACGGAAAAGGGTGGCCTAGTGGACATGGCATCTGCCCGGTAAGCGGAACATTGTGGGTTCGATTCCCATCCCTGGACACTTTTATTTTTCCGTTCGTCATTACTCTTCATAATTCATCCTTTTATACCTCATCCAAAAAGGTTAGAAATAGTCGATATTTCACCTTGAAATAAAATTTTAATTTTCGTTAAAAAGAAACTCATGCGGTGTAGCTTCAAGTGTTGTTTTACAATCACAGGCCGCAGTGTATTATATTGTATGATAACCTATATGAACATATTTACATGAGTTCGGTCCAAAATCACTTTAATAGGTACCGCTTAACAAGATC
Source organism: Cordylochernes scorpioides (assembly GCA_030710605.1). Classification (NCBI taxonomy): domain Eukaryota; kingdom Metazoa; phylum Arthropoda; class Arachnida; order Pseudoscorpiones; family Chernetidae; genus Cordylochernes; species Cordylochernes scorpioides. Next base: position 64,523,041 of record CP092882.1, read on the forward strand.
AACCTAGTTTATGATAATTGAAACAATGAATAATATGTGAAGGTTATTCACATATTAAACAAAATGTTAACGCGGGATTTAATCCCGGTTCATGACTGTCGGGAATCGAGGGTGTTACCCACTCGTCCACTGACTTTGTATGTATATTTTTTACATGAGAGTAAATCTCTATTCATGATGAAATTGTGAAAATGTATTAAAATTACAAATATATTCTCACAATGAGTATCTTTTTTATTTAAAAAACGCTAGCTTTCAAGCGTTAATCGCTCTTCAACGGGATTACTATAATATCGACTTGATCCCACCAGAAATATTTACAAAAAACAAACGCGCGCAGCGTGGATATTTATAACTGAAAATTTTGAATTGGTTTGTAATTTAACTATTTTATGGAATATATCTATTTTAATTTTTATGGCATCCAGAACCTATAAAATTGTTCTATTGATTTCTTCTGAGATATCGGTATTGTGATGGTAAATCTATTTTTCTTTTTATGCTGTTGTATTCATTGGAAACGAGAGATTCTAATAGTAACCGTTGAAATTTGTTCTTAATGTTTTTGTAGTGGCATTTCGTTTGTGTTATGTTAAATTGGTGACCGGTCTGTGCAATATGTTGATAGATCATTGAACGTTGGTCTTTTGTTCTGATATTTCTGTTATGTTCGTTAAGTCTAACTTGTATTCCTGTCTCACCTATGTAGGTAGCATTGCAGTCTTGGCATTGAATTGGGTAAATTGCATTGGTTTGAATTTTAAGTTCCAGTTGTTTTTCAGATTTAGTTATGGGATTTCTAAGAAGTTGACCTATGGATTGATGGTTACTACAATACGTTTGAATTCCTTTTCTGCGGAGAATATGGGCTATTTTTTCATTACATTTTGAATAAGGGAGAAAGCATTTGTTTCTATATACTTTAGCTGCTTCCCATTTCCTCTCCCTACCACATGATCTGATCATAGACAGCTTAAAAGAATTACTCACCACCCAAAAGGTCAAGGTTCCGGAGATTAACGGATTGGTTAAAATGTTTCAGACCTGTTTAAACATGACCAACTTTACCTTCGAAGGGAATCTTTATAAGCAAATATGTGGGTCTTCCATGGGCAGTTCACTATCCCTTGTAGCAGCTGAAGTGGACATGAGCAGACTGGATAAATGGATCAATAATCAGAAAAATCTGAGAATAAAAATGTGGTGGAGATATGTTGATGACATATTTTGTGAATATCACCACGAGGATGAGCTTTTGATCTTGGAAACCTTGCATAAGTATAATAGCCACCTTAAATTTACTATGGAAACTGAACGCAATCAAGTACTACCATACCTGGATATTCTTGTAATTAGAACTCCTGAAAGATACCATACTACAGTATATTATAAACAAAATTTAAAACCTTCATATTTACACTTCAGATCATACAATCCAATAGGACATAAATTAACAGTTGTCAAAACGCTTACTAAAAGAATCCAAACCCATTGTTCCCTGCCTGTTTTTAAGAAGCTGAAAAAAGAAAATATCCTCAAAACCTTAGCCTGAGAGGTTATTCTTCACAATTTATCAATAGACACAGTTTTAACGCCTCGCCACATAGACCAGCTAAAGTATATAGAAACAAATGCTTTCTCCCTTATTCAAAATGTAATGAAAAAATAGCCCATATTCTCCGCAGACAAGGAATTCAAATGTATTTTAGTAACCATCAATCCATAGGTCAACTTCTTAGAAATCCCATAACTAAATCTGAAAAACAACTGGAACCTAAAATTCAAACCAATGCAATTTACTCAATTCAATGCCAAGATTGCAATGCTACCTACATAGGAGAGACAGGAAGATCGATACAAGTTAGACTTAACGAACATAACAGAAATATCAGAACAAAAGACCAACGTTCAATGATCTATCAACATATTGCACAGACCGGTCACCAATTTAACATAACACAAACGAAATGCCACTACAAAACATTAAGAACAAATTTCAACGGTTACTATAAGAATCTCTCGTTTCCAATGAATATAACAGCATAAACAGAAAAATAGATTCACCATCACAATACCGATATCTCAGAAGAAATCAATAGAACAATTTTATAGGTTCTTGATGCCCTAAAAATTAAAATAGATATATTCCATAAAATAGTTAAATTACAAACCAATTCAAAATTTTCAGTTATAAATATCCACGCTGCGCGCGTTTGTTTTTTGTAAATATTTCTTGTGGGATCAAGTCGATATTATAGTAAGCCCGTTGAAGAGCGATTAACGCTTGAAAGCTAGCGTTTTTTAAATAAAAAATATACTCATTGTGAGAATATAATTATAACACACATGTCTACGCATGTGAAAAGCAGTTCGACTTTGCACTTAGAAATGTACCATAGCCTCATTTACTTACTTGCACTCGCTGGTGGGATTGGACTTTTGCAAGAATCGGGGGCCATTGGAGCATTTTTTTTAAAACAGAAAAAGTGCCCAATGCGATAATCGAACCCGGGTCGTAGCGGTCGAAAACCAACGGTTTAGACCATCCTTCCACCGACCCTCCTAACAAAGAGTTTAAACTATTTGAATCATATTAAGAAAGAAAAAGAGCAAAACCGAGATGTTTCTTGCAATTGTAAATTGTGAAAGGACTGTTAGATTCGAAAGGTCGTGATACAGTTTCATTGATAAGGAAACTTTTCGTTTCTGCACCTTTTCTCTTTCCAAATAGATCTATTATGCGATTATTTCCAAAAAAATCATAATTTTTTTTTTAATTAATGAATTTTCAGCTCATTATCTAAGAAAATTCCATAAGGCCATCGCGAGTGAATTCTCATTCAGGTGAGAATAACTTTATCATCCTTGATATGAAAAAAAATCCAAATTCGAATTCTGAAGGGGTTTTATTTCAATTTATCATAGAATGATATGGATGTGAATCGTGGAAATGACTAAAATCTTCAATCAAACGAATATAAGCCTTCGAGATCTACCTTTACAGAGAAGCTTTTAAAATTCCGTTTGGTAACAAATAATCAAGTTCTCGATCGAATGGTAACAGAACGCCATCTGGTAAAGTTCATGAAACAACGAAAACTGACGTTTGCTGCACATGTGGTGCGGATCAGCAGGATAGACATTGCTGACAGTGTTGGAGGGAAAGCTTCGGGGGAAGGGATCGAGGGGAAGGAGACGACAGGGATACACAGATGATCTAAAACAATGGACTGGACGACACACCTACGAGAAGATGAAGAGGATGGCGGAGAGGAAGCATGGAGAGACCATGTGGCCCACCCTCAGTAGAGGAAGGCATTGAAGGAGGTAGATATGGAGAGACCATGTGACCCACCCTCAGTAGAGAAAGGTATTGAAGGAGGGAGATATGGAGAGACCATGTGGCCCACCCTCAGTAGAGGAAGACATTGAAGGAGGGAGATATGGAGAGACCATGTGGCCCGCCCTCAGTAGAGAAAGGTATTGAAGGAGGGAGATATGGAGAGACCATGTGACCCACCCTCAGTAGAGGAAGACATTGAAGGAGGGAGATATGGAGAGACCATATGACCCACCCTCAGTAGAGGAAGACATTGAAGGATAAGGAATAATAGGATAAGTTACATATAAAATGAAAAGATTTAAAGGCACTAATGTTTCTTTTATACATAATACAAACCTCTACTGTCCTTACTGCGATGAAATATATATTGGGGGGGGGGGACTTGGCTCATCAGTGGTGAACCCTCCCAGCAGTTTCACCAATTTAATCCACCAGACCGCTTCTCAGAACTCTAATACTGTATTGGACGATTTTTCTTATATATGCAGCACTGAAGGATGGAATCTCAGAAATGGTTTTCAAGAAAACTATGGACATAAGCTTATAGGACAGTAGAATTACATTCAAATATTCGCATCGAGCAATGCTCTTCCGCAAACAATAAAGACAAGGCCAGTTAGGCATAAATTAACACAAAGCAATAACGCGCCATCTATATATATAAAATGAAAGGATTTAATCGTCCAATACAGTATTAGAGCTCTGAGAAGCGGTCTGGTGGATAAAATTGGCGAAACCGCTGGGAGGGTTCACCACTGATGAGCCAAGCCCTCCCAATATACTTTTCATCGCAGTAAGGGCAGTAGAAGTTTGTATTATGTATAAAAGAAACATTCGTGCCTTTAAATCCTTTCATTTTATATGTATAGTTGGCGCGTTATTGCTTTGTGTTAATAGAATAAGTTGATACATACATCGAAACTACTAATAAGTAACGCTTAATATCACGTATCCAAAATTCTACCCCGATATGGAACAACTTCCGTACACATTGAAGAGAACAAAATCAAATCGAGTTCCCAAGAGAGATAGAACGTTGCATGAATATTGCGACAAAAACGGCAAGTTGAGATTATACGGAACGAACTTTCTGCATACGCAACGGTCAATTGTGGTTCGTCACGAATAGAGGACTCAAGGGACCTGTCGTGTTAGAACGGCTAGGCTATTTATACGGACGGATTTCAGCATTCCAAGCGGGACCTAACGATCTTCTTCCTTATGATAAGATTCATTAATGATACTCTTTTTTTATTGCGTTTCTTTAATGGATTTAGGCCACATTGGACGCGCGAGTGTCTAATTATAAGTACATTTTGCCTCATTTATTATAACCCTCCTTTATTAATATAATCTTTTTGGGTCATTTAACAACCGTGAAATGAATGTAAATAGAAACCAACTATATATTTCTGAAATTTTAATAATAAAATGACATTTATATTGTATGGATTGTTAAAGGTATTTAATTATTAATATTGGTTGAATGCAAACATTTGTCAAGGTACACAATGCATTATTATAGAAATAAGATCAGCGCCATATAATTGGTATTGTTATAAAAGTTTTGTTTAGATTTGATGGTGTGGAAAATGATGTATTAAAATATTATACATAGATGGAAAATTTACCGTGAGGAATTTAGATATATAAAATTGAGGTCGCCTCTCCCGTCAAAATAAACGCTAAGCTAAGCGCAATTTGGCTTAGGCACTTTATCACCGTATCACCTCTTTGGGGTATTCTGAGGATTTCATTTGATTCCTTGTTGATCTCATGGAATAAAGTCCACCCTTGACTCTGGAGGGCCATTAGCCCGAAACCATGGTCTCTAGGTGGACGCTCCATCATCGGCCGGCCGCCGGACCTGTAGTCCTGGATCTTTCCAGTTGGTCTCGAGGACCACGCCATCACCATCTCCTCAGCGGCGAAGTACGCGATCTACGTATTCTTCGTAGGTCGCGAAATGCGTGGTGTCTCTGGAGACCCATTCGCAATTCTCCACCAAACTCTGCAGCGCTGGCAGAGGCGCCATATTCATTGTACATAGTTAATGTAATCCATATTATCTTTTTTTAATAGTGCAGACTGTCACTTTGTATTATTGACAAGATGTCAATAAAATTATTTTTATTGTCAATTGTCTAGGTGGACGCTTATCAGTTAGCCGACACTGATGTGGCTTTGTGACCGACCCAAGTCCTCTAGTTTGTGCTTAGTTTTATCGTCTATTTTTGACGGGAGAAGCGACCTATATATAAGACCTCAGAGTGTCCAGGGCCAGCTGTAGAACGATGTTCAAGGCATGGCTCCCGACCAGGTAGTGACTAACGTACCCTCTTCGAAAGAGGCAAATGCTTCATTTTTTCTTTTGTTTCAAGTTGGCCGTGTCATTGTCTACAATATCAGCCCAATTTCACCTTTTCTGCGATGAATTTGCAAGTCTGCTGTGTGCTGAAGGATAATTTGTATTCATGTCGTTTGTTGACGCCGAAAAATCTGCCTATATTTCAATTATTATAACATTTCTAGAATTTATCTCTGTGAGTATATTGCCAGGACCACTTCAACAGACATCTGAGGAGAATAGCCCATACTCCAGACCGGCTGCTCCAATTCCTCCCTAAAGTCTGTCTGGGAGAGGTCACCACCTTATTCACAGGACATGGCCATGTTCGGGCAGACTTGGTTCTCTGGCATCCTGGGAAAGACCCATCTTGCCCACATTGTATGGAGGAACAACAGACTGTGGACCACCTTCTATTCAGATGCCCTGCTTTCATGCGACACAGAATGCAGACAGCCCTGCTCCTTGGAAAGACCTCCTTCGACCCAGTCTCGATGGCTGGACTCCTGAATTCTCTGCAGACATGGAACTTCCTGTCCAGCTGGTTCGGCTCTGCAATTGGCTCTGTGTAAATATAATCGCTAGTAACTGGTTTCTACTAGTTAGCTGGACAGCTCGGGCAGTTGGCATTTTTTACGCTCCAGGGGTCTGGGTTATCCTTATTTCTCTCCCTCTCTGTGAGTAATTTTACATCCATCCATAACTCGACGCTCATTGAAACTATTTCGAGAAGAAGAGCACCATCATGTTGCTTATCTTCCGGATATCCATCCGCTAATACCGAAAATTGGATTCTCATCTCAATAATTTCAATCTCCATGCCAGGAGAACGTGGAACTCGCGTACCTTACGGGCGAGAGAGAGAGAAAGAGAAAAAATTGCCCGCTATTAGAACAGGTCTAGAATGCCAACGAACATAATTTTAGCTTGGAAATGTTTTGTTCATGATTAACATTTATTTATGACCATCATTTTCGGCTTAGACTGATGGATAGACATATATTTGAAAATATATTGAACTCCTGGATTCTCTGCAGACATGGAACTTCTTGACCAGCTGGTTAGGCTCTGTAATTGGTTCTGTGTAAATATAATCGCTAGTAACTGGTTTCTACTAGTTTTCTGGACAGCCCGGGCAGTTGGCATTCATTTAAATGATAACACTTCGTAAGGAATGCCCTTTGGGTATGATAGACTTGTGCAAAATGTTTAGACATCTTGTCCGATATTGGGAGAGGTTAACGGTATTATTGAAGAGATGAATGGAAGAAAAACCGGGAAGAGAGAATAGAATTTGTGAACAACTTCAGGTAAAAGCTAGCTTTGTAAAGGAAGCTCTTAGAGGACAAGAATACTGTCAGACAACAAGCTATGGCTAGTTGACAAGGAATTGGTAGACGTGAGGAGTACCATTGAGATCTGGGAGAATATTTTGAAAAGGTAAGCATAAAAGCAGTTTTGGGGGTAATTCAAGATATAGATACTAATAATGATAATTTGTAAATAGTAAAAAATCACTTATTTAAAACAAAATACTGTTACATGGATGACAAGGCCAAGATACCAGAGTAAAGTTGGGGAAAGAGAGGTGGACTCTAGCGGCCCCCGCTGCCATGTGGCAGGCGCTAAAAACAGCATTCCTATGTGGGGGAGGACAGAGTCTGGTTACATCTGTGGAGAGGAGAAGACGTGGCGAATTGTCTCCGGGCGTGTGGATGATCCTGCAAGGCGGTGCCAGGAGAGCTTGATATCGGAGCGACCTACAAGGCGGTGTGGGCCAGGCTGCATGTGTATAGTGTGTAGCGGAACGCTTCACAAGAGGACATCCACGGCGCAAGGATTCTTCTGACGGGGAGGTCGAAGGCAAGTCCCACTGTGGAATTCCTTCTGTTAAGTGAGATAAAATAAAGCGCAAACTTTAGCTGCAATCCCTTCGAACTCACATGTATATCTTTGTGGCATCCTGAGTAGACAAAGTACACGAATAGCGTCTGGGTACGACGTAACAATGCCATGAATATCGATCTTCAAACAGATATTCTATATTAGAAAAAGTTCTAATGACCTGGGTATTCAACATCAACTCGCCGAAGGGAAAATCCTTCTTTAATGACTTTCTGCTAGAAAAAAGTCAAATGTTATTATCTTTTGCTAACAATACCAAACGAGAGAGAGATACCAACCTTCTTCTCGTTATTAAAATAATATTTTTTTTTTACCAAATTATTCCAAATTGGAAATTTAGCCTTTCAACAAAGAAAGAATCTCAATGACAAGAAAATCCATCTATTTTTGGGGAAGAAAAATCTCGAGGAAAAATTTGAAAAATTAATACCTGACATTTAATAGGAGAATTTTGTTATGGGACTGAAAAATAATGAAAACTGTCTGAAACATGTCAGGAAATAATTTATATAAAATTCACAATAGTTTTATAGGTCCCATAGTTTATTTACCTAACATTTAAAGAGGTAATTCTTTTTACCGAAGATTGTCGTCGGCATTTTGAGTTTAAAATTTAATTCTTTCCACACACAAGACTTCCCAGAGTATTTATATAGATAAAATTTAAGGTAAATCAATTTTAGTTTGAAAATCGAATTTTGCAAAAGTTTGGCGTTTACCTCCGAAATTTCATTTGATGGCGACAGCTGCTAAGTGAAATAGCGGTACACCACATAGATGTCTATTATATTGGGAGAAAATATATTCTTTTTGTGCTTTTTTAACCTTTAATTACAGTAGTTACATTTTCTTTATACAGCCATCTAGTTGCTGTCTGAAATACCGCAGTGTTATATAAAATATTGTAGCATTTTATTGGATTCTTGTAATATACAAGGGTATATGTACATATGACTATGTACTTGTCAATAAAATATGTTATAGATCAGGATATATAAACTTGTACAAGTATTTATTATCACTTCTGAGATGTTAGAGAGATAAAGAAGTAAGTAATGTTTACAAAAATCTATTATATTTTAATTAATGATATTTTAGTATTTCAAAAATACATATAAAATCATATATTTAGATATATATCGTATATTCTAAACTGTATGACACTTTTAGTATATGTCACATATCTTCTAATTAGTTAGAGCCGATTACTTATAAGATCCTACCCTTCTTTTAAAATGTACACTTTCTATTTTCTGCCACCCCCATATTTTGTATATATGCTATATCTTTATTGATAATACCTGTGAACCCCTATTTGTATGTAACACTAAAATTTTGACGTCCAAATAAAGATCCAAAGAGCGGTCAGCTGGGGAGAAGAGGAAAATGCCAAAGCCCATGTGGGGCCCCCAGGGACTCTTTATAGACGACCCCTGAAAACAGGACAGGTTTTGGCGGGGGTCAGCAGATGTTCTAGAGGGTGTCCATCCACAGACTGCTTCTGTCACTCACACACACTCTCTCTCCATGTCTCGGTGATAAGCATCCAATTTTGTGTCATGGCCTCTACTTCTGTCCCGTAGGCTGTTCCCGATCCCTCTTTGTGCTAACATCTAGCCCTGCCTCTGCTTCTTGTTGTCCGCGTGTAGGAAGAACATCAACACTCGGCTCACGTACACGACTGCCAGCTTATCCATACGTCGCCAGGATCACATTTGCAACAATATTATATATATTATCATATTTTGGATTGAATAAAAATATTTATTTGGCAATATTTTGGTTGGCTGAACGCCAACCTTTGTCAAGGCCATTTTGTATAAACAAACTCAGCGTCGCATAGCGTCATTAATTTATATAATGGCAAATAAATATTTTTATTCAATACAATGAATGCCTTTTTATTATCTAAATATTTGATTATGGGTGCCTCTATATATTCAGAAAATCATATATACCAGGTCTATTAGTATGAAACGCGAATATTTTCAGTGAATTCAAAAGTTCACCAATTCCATAGAACAAAAGATTTTTTATTCAAAGTAATTGCCCTGATTAGCTATACACTTGGACCACCTTTGAGGCAATTTTCGAATTCCTTGTCTGAAAAATTCTATTACTCTTATGTCGAACCAGTCAACAAGCCATTTTCAGTGTATGTCTGAGTTCGAAAATTCCTGTTTTTTTAGGGCGTGTCCTAAAGATGTGAAAAGGTGGTAGTCCGACGGCGCTAAGTCTGGTGAGTACGGCGGGTGAGGTAAGAGTTCCCAGACCAAGTCTTTTATGGTGTTTTTGACCACCGTAGCCTCGTGGGCTGGAGCGTTGTCATACTGCAGTATCAGCTTGTTGTGCTTTTCACGCCATTCCGGTCTTTTTTCATTCAAGGCCTCTCTCAAACTGTGCATTTGTTGTTCGGAGCGACTAGTATTAAAATAAATATTATAAAAGATAATATACAATGGTATTAAAAATTTGGGATGAAATAATTCTTGTTTACCGAAATAGGGTAATGTACGCGCGTCGTTTGATTTATCAGTGTGGGCAGATAAAACAATAGATTCTCTATTTATTTTAATTAACTATAATAATTAATTTTCGTAAGACAATATATTTATAATAATTGGGAAATATCTTTATATATATAAACAAATATAAAGAAATTGAATACACACTATTGCTTTATGTGTATCTCTTTATCTATAGGAAACATTTTGTAAAACTTTGTATACTTCAAATGTTTGTATGGATATATATTTTGAAGAAAAATCTTATATATAAAATTGTATAAATGCAAATATTTTGAAACACATTTTTATATTTAAAAATATCTGTTTTTCTTTATAACATAAATGAATTAATAAATTATAAAATTGATAAAAAATCACATATATCATACATCATGAATATTATATAACTAGCCGAATGACCCGGGCAACGCCCGTGTTTTACCCGATTGAATGTTTTTATTCAAATACTATTTGTTACAATTATAAATTGGCGCCTTAAATAAATGCATATATTGGTTAATAACTATAGCCTATGTGCTTTATCTGTCTATGTACTGTTGGCTTCCGTAGGCGTCTCTTACTGGGAAAAAGAAGGAGAGGATTCCATTTAGTTATTAACTAATATATGCATTCATTTAAGGAGCGACCCGCTCCAACACAATAGTTACAAAAACGAAAAAGCGAGTGGGGGGGGGGGGGGGGCATGATTGGGGGGCAAAGGTGGCGTGATCGTAGCCAACCAATAGGAGGGCGCCATTCCAAAAAAAAAAAAAAGCAAACGGTGACAGAGATGACTGATGAAGAATGACGCTCGTAACTGTATATAGAATCATATACATTCCTCATTAATGCACATTTTCAAATTATTATGTTTTTTTGTCCTTATCATCCCAATCAAATTTATGCTAATGAAAAATTGTTCATACGTTAAATAGAACACTAGGACCCTTAAATAAGATATAGGTATTAGTTGATATTTATTCGGATAAACGATGTAAGCCATCAGTAAATTTCAGTTATACGTACAGATATGTCTTTTTCTTAATTTAAACTAATGTAAAATAAAAAAATAATAAATGTGTGTTTGGGTTTGGATTATGAATACCCCACAAATTGGTTTTCGACCTCTACGACCCGGGTTCGATTCCCGCATTAGGCACTTTTTTTCTGATTAAATAAAATGCTCCAATGGCCTCCGATTCTTGAAAGAATCCAACCCCACCAGCGAGTGCAAGTAACCAAACGGGGGCTCTGGCACATTTGTAAGTGCAAATTCGGATTGCTTTTCACATGTGTAGACATGTGGTGCACTTACAGTAAAAGCAGTCGCTAACTACCCACCATGATTATCATGGCCTGTACCAGGTGTAATTGGGATAAGCAAAAAATCTTCAAATCGTTATTCATACAAAAATAGTATATTGTAGATTTTTATAGTCCACCTGAAATCTATATAAAATAGTTCCAAAAGTCTACCATCATCTTGGTTAATAGGTGTTCAGAATTCAGGCAGCGGGTCAACGTCCAACCATCCAATGTGGGACAATGTATTGTGGAGATGTCACGAGTTAATTCTATCTTGTTGACAATTTGACACGTTGCGCCCTGGAGTCATCCTCTTCAAAGAGATATTCAGAGTCGTTTTAAATTCCCGTCACACACACCAGGTCCTTACCTTTCATCTTTGTTCATCGTCTCGTCTGGAAATTTTGAAAAAATCCTTTAACCTTTATCAACCTATCTCTCTTACTAATAATAGATGATCCACTACCGCGCCATCTGTTATGAAAATTCAAAACTATTCTAAACACGTAAGATTCTTTCTGAAATTACACAATTTCTACTCCCCTTACTGCAATGGAAAAATAATAGGAGGGCCTTGGTCATCAATGGTGAACCCTCCCAGCGGTTACGTTAGTATGTAAATTTTCTTTCTTTCTTTTAAATATGTAAATATATATATGTATATAAAAAGAGGGAAAGATATAATAAAGTCAATCAGCTAAAACCAGTGAGGCTGTTTGGTCCTTCCTTTATTCAAACAGCTTGCGAAGCGAAAGATTCTCAGTAGTCAATCCGCAGGTCTGGTCATAAAACACAGTCAACATCAAGCTCTGCCAGATATCGTCAACCCCTAAGACCAGACAAAAGGAAGAACGAAAAATGCAATATAACAGTAGTATGGTAGATTAAACTGGCGAAACCGCTGGGGTGGGGGGGGGGGGGGGGGTTCACCACTGATGAGCCAGGGCCTCTTATTAATATCTAAATTACAGTAAGGGCAGTAGAAATTGTGTAATTTCAAAAAGAATCTTACGCGTCTATAATAGTTTGTAATTTTCATAATAATAGATAACCCATTATTGTTATGGCAAAGAGAGAGACTGATATTCGTTGAAAGATAAGTAAAGAGGATTAAATTGTAAAACTGAAATAATGATATTATTGAATATAATCAACAAGAAATACAAGGTCAAGTTTCCTTTACCATTTTTAATTATCTAGTTTTTGGGATAAACGTGTCCTTTAACAGGAGCACTTGAAGTATTTTAAATACATATTTCTAGTGCTCCTGTTGAAAGGGCATGTTAACCCCCGAAAGCTAGAGAAATAAAAATTGTAAAATAAACTTAGCCCTGAATTTCTTATTGTTTTTATTGAATTATAAGTTGGGGATAAGAAAGTGTATTGATATCATTGAAAAGGATTAAATTGTTAAAATAAATATATATATATATGTAGTAAGGTAGTCGATCCTGTAGGATGACTGTAGTGTGTTGGTTAAATGCAGTCGTTGTGGCCTCAATGTTAGAGTGGGTTCAGGCGTGAATGTATTGCACCAAAGAACGAGACATGGTAGATGTCACCACGGAGATGGCGAGAGAGTGAGTGAAGCCGACACCGGTCAGGGGAGATCTGTCTAGAAGGGTCTGTCAATCCTCGTGTCTCAAAGCGGACTGATCTGTTTGAGTAAGAAAGGGGCACACCTGGAAACCCGACTTGTTTTTCGGACCTTTTTCCTCTACTGGCGCCGGCTGTCACTCACTCGAAATTTTATTTCTGTCACATGGCAATTACACTAAAACTATACAACACATGGGGATATAGGTATATATATATTGAACTGGCTTTACTCTTCATCTCAAAGTCATTCAATTGTTGACTGGTCCTTACATAATGATGATCTAAAAATATATATAGTAAGCTATTGTCTTAGATTTGTTTGCTGATATTTTATAGTTTCGAAATATATAAAATGTTTATTTAAATATATTAAACTATTTTAAAGTTTTGCTTCTAATTTTAAAATATATATTATATATAAATATTTTACTAGAGCGAGACACTTGTATTCGTCATAAACTTGGGTAATAAAAGAGACTTAATTTATAATAGAGAAATATAAAATTGAAGATATAATTTATATATTATTTTTTATTCAAATTTTCATTCTTTAAAAGATTATTAAATTTTTACCGTAGGGTATGAATTATTTTTAAAGACGCTATATTTTTTCATTCATTCATTAATTATTTGTTGTAATAAATTTAAATTAATTGCTCTCTAATTTTGTGCTTGTCAAAAGAAAAATAGATAGAATTAATTATTAATTTTTTTTGATAGTTTGATATAGTTATGGAATATATATATTTATAGTTTGTTTATAATCAAGCTAATTGTTATTTGAAAAAATCTTCACTTTTTATTTTAAAACTATTACAAATGTTAATAATATAAATAAAATTGAATTTTGTTTGTTGAAATAGCAATTTCGGATGTTTATACTATACAATACTCTTGTGTTTGCATAGAAATTTAATATTGTCTATGCATCTGCCTATATAGCGCGGCCATGTTGGATTGTTAGTTAGCTAGCGGTTAGCTGAATAGGGCAGGCCGGCGTGAGCTGCTGATGTACATATAATTTTTTCTTTTGTCCTACTTTTATTGTTTTATAACTTTAGGTAATAAAAAGGATATTTCGCTCCCTCTACGACTCCATAAATTATTTCAACAATTATTAATAAATAAATTAATTTAGAAAATTTTGAAATAATTTTTATATTGTGACAAGAAAGCTTTCGAGATAAAATGCATTTCTACTCGCAAATTCCCATTTTCAAAACAAAATTGATTCTGTTAAAAAAAAAAAAAACACGACGGGCGACAGACTTTCTTTTTTTTTAAATTTTATACATGAGTGTTTTCAAAGTCGTTTATAACATAATGGGTCAGCGATGTTGTTAAAAATTGAAGGAAGAAATAAAGAGAACTGGCTAGAAGGTGTCAAGGAAGATACCAGAAAGTCCCTAGTTGAGCTGTGAGTAATGGTCACCAACAGATCAAATTGGTAAATATTTGTGTCGCCAAATTCGAAATAGACTTGATGGGCACTAACAATAACATATATTGTCGCGTGTGACCCCTTTGGTTCTTCGGACGCCGCCGCTTCCTCCGTCGTGGATAACCTGCTCCGGGCTCCGGTTGCTTTCCTTTACAGCCCTACCTTGCAGACCACCCAAAGACCTTCCGAAAACCACCACTCAAGTGGATCTCCTTTGTTGTTGTTGTCGTGTCCCAAGAAGAGCCTCAGATGTCTCCATGCATCTCCATCACAGCAGCAGCAATATCCACTATCTTGCTCTTCATTGGAAAATGGTTGCCGTTGCCACGTTAGTCACCTTGGAAACGAACCAGAATTGGATCTCCTTTCCTCTGGCAGTATATCTCGGCCTTACCACTGGTGGGGGGACACGAGAGACTTACCAGAAGTTACTGTGGTGTTGGTGAGAGAGTAACAACAGCAACCGGCACCAAGACTTCTAACATTCCTCTTCTTTTATTGTCATCTTTAAACCATATTACATAATAACTCTAATATTAATCAACGGGTATTTACACTATTTTACATACCAGGACCAATATCAACGGATATTTACACTCATTTGCCCCAGGAAACAGGACCACAGCAGTCGGCGATATCCACACCAGTTCCAGACGGGAAATAGGCGAAAGGGCCATCTATTGGCGGAGGTTGTAGGTATTTTCAGGCCCATATACGCGACAATATATAATACAAATTGAAATATATGATAACTCACAATATAACTTATAAGTAAAAACAAATTATTATGAGAAAATTATAAACATTTTGAACTATAATAAATATACAATTAAAATTTATTTCTCTCTGCATCCTTAATTCTGTAATGAATGTGGTGTTGATTTATTGTCCGAATCTGTGATGAATAAAAATTGAAAAAGGAAAGATATGGCAAATCAGAGGTGAACCATCCCGGCGATTTCACCATTTTATTCACCAAATCCCTTCACTATTGTATGGAACTGAATTTCCTATATACGCTACACTCTTGCTATTCAATACACTAAATTGGTGTTTTAACGATTGTAACTCGGTACTTGTTTTTAAAACGATTTCTATATATTCTCATTTATTTTTTAAATACGTTTGGATACGAGTTAATCAAAGGTGTTATGTTTATTAATTATTTTTATATATAAAAATAATTTACAATACAATATAATGCGGTTTATGATTGTAGATCAAAATTTGACAATTATACCGCAAATGTTTCTTTTGAACGAAAAATCGAAATTTACTTTAAGGAGAAATAACGATTATTTTTAACCTTAGGGATGAAGTATGATAGGATAAATTGTGAAGAGTAATGATAAACGGAAAAATAAAGTTTCCAGGGATGGGAATCGAACCCACAGTGTTCCGCTTACCGGGCAGATGCCATGTCCACTAGGCTATTATAAAAAAATAATTATTTATAGTTATGTTTCAAGGTAAATTGAACTTTTTAGTTACAATATTTGTGGCTTCAGATCGTATAAAAGGTGTTGATGATATTAATTTCAGATAGATTCATACGAATAACCTGATTTGAAACAGTTCTTACTTCAATATAAACAAAACCTATTTTTCTATATTTCGGATGACAAAGTAGGCCCTAGCTTGTAATACAGAATACACCCATGGACAAAACTTAAGGAATTGGACAATCTTTGTTGTCGTCGTTCATTTGTTAATTTGAAGGTGACAGAGACACTTTTGTTCACACTTGGTTATCTCGTGTATCTTCAATAAAGGTGTGTCACTGTAAAATCTTTCAGAGTTATTATCTAAATCCCGATATACATGCTGTAAGGTACAACTTCCTTAAGTTTTGTCTATGAGTGTATTATAATATAGTACGTAACATATATGTTGGAGGAAAAAACAGGAAAGATAATAAAAAAAAATGAGAAATTAATCCGGCTTACCAGAAATGTTGTAAAAAAAGGAAAAGATAGAGACAAAAATTGATGAATAAATGAATGAATAAATTGTGTATCTAACTATTGTACTTACAGTAACGATAGGCAGGTGGTATTCTCTCTCTCTCTCTTCATCCCGAGGCAGTGAAGCTAACAAGTGTGGCGAAAGCTACCATCTACAAGTACCATCTTGGTCTTGAGTTGGGTAATGCCAGCCAACACATCGACCTGCCCACTCTGTGGGAAAGAACTCTCACAGTCCATCGGTGGCGGAGTCTTTCTCGCGGTGGGCGCCACCAATGAAGACCTTGTATATATATTCATATATATATATATAATTTATTTTATCTATTTATATCTATTTATTAATATTTTATCATCATATAATCATATTTATTCATATTTATATTTATTCTGTATTTAACCTTATATAATCTTATATGTATTTTGAAATAAAGTAGTTTCAATCTCTCAAAATCTCTCTCTCTCTCTCGCGGACTGTGCACTTTACATGTATTGACAAGATGTCAATAAATTATGTGAATTGTCAAATTGTCTCTCTCTCTCTCTCTCACGGACTGTGCACTTTACATGTATTGACAAGATGTCAATAAATTATGTGAATTGTCAAATTGTCTCTCTCTCTCTCTCTCGCGGACTGTGCACTTTACATGTATTGACAAGATGTCAATAAATTATGTGAATTGTCAAATTGTCTCTCTCTCTCTCTCTCTCTCGGCCGTGCGGCCACGCGGCGCGCGAGCTCCGCGTTTATCGGATTTGAGATGGAGTTGATGGAGATTAATAATCCATATGAGGTATTGGCTGATAGCCGGGAGAATGGGCTGCAAGCCCATATGGATCTCAATCACGACCCTCAAGTTCCCGCCGAAAATTCGGCAAAAGAATTGACTGCAAGTCATTCTAAAGACGATGGCAAACATGCTAATTTTGAGCCGGCGGCGGATGGCAAGAATGCAAATTCTTGCCGTAATTGGGCTGATTGCCCGGAACTGAACGACCAGCTTCCCGATGGCGAAGATGGAATCTTCACCACAGTGGGAGGCTCTAAGAAAAGGCCACATGACCCTGACCATGTCAACTCGGGGGCCAAAAAGGGATGCGTCCAGGCACCGAGGATCGCTCCCAACAGCAGCAGGCCACGAGTCACGCCAAGGGCCAGCAGGGTGCGCGAATGCCAGACCACCAGGCAGAAGCAGGCGACCTTCCGAGCCAGGTCGGCAGCGATGCAGGCGGACCAGTGTGTCTACCTGGAGTTCTGCCCAGACTTCACCGAGGACCAGTACTTCCTGGCGCTGGAAGCCAAGCTGGGCAAGGGCACCGTCTACCAGCTGACGAAGATGGAGGGGCAATTCCTGGTCGGCCTCTCCGGTGTCCAGCAAGCCGACAAGCTCGTGGAGGATGGGCTGGAGATCGAGGACGCCCTCCTGCGAGCTACACCACTGAAGAAGCGGGCTGAACGGATCATGTTCGGGAACGTTCCGTTCTTCGTTGAAAACCTGGACCTCGTGGCAGCCCTGCAGCCCTTCGGACAGATAACTTCCATCGTCCAGAAAATGAAGGAGCTGGGCGAGTCATACTGGGCTGACGCACGGCGTGAGGCCTTCATCACTCTCCGAGACGGTGTGAAGCTCTCACACATCCCAGCCCGTCTCGATATCAAATCCAAAGGAGTGACTAGCCACGTGTACGTCACCTATGGTATCAGGTGCTCCTTATGCTATAAGCACGGGCACAAGCGTGCCAACTGCCCCCGGAAGACTGGTGTCCAAGAAGCTAACCTGCTTCTACACCTGGATCCCCCTGCTGGTCCAAATAACGCCGGAGGAAGGCAGCCCTCCTCCTCGAACGTCATGCCTGCTCCAGTACCAACGCCAGCCGCAGGTCCATCATCGACAGCTGCTCCGATCCCAGATGTAACACCAGAACCACCCGCAGCACCACCAACCCCAGCTACATCACCAGCTCCACCTGCAGCTCCTGCACCTGCTCCAGAGACCCTACCTACGGCTTCTGTGGACCCAGTCCCTCCTACATCAAAGCAGTGCCGTGGTGGCGCTCGGAAGTCGCATAAAAAGTCCAACGTGACCCGGACGCAGCTCAACGAACTCCTTGAGCGCATTCACAGCAACATCTTGGACAAGTCTGGGCTCGAAGGGCTTGAAAGAGAAGAAGTCTTGGACGCACTAGCCTCAGTCCCCGGTCTGAAGAGCCTGATAAACAAGATCGGGAGCGAGCAGTTAACCGCCCTCAACAATACTGCCCAGGAGCTGATCGACGCCCTGCCCGACTCCAACTGCGCTCTCTACAAGCGCCTATCGGACGTTCGTGCCCAGACGAGGAGCGCCCAATGAGCTTCCGTCTGGCTTCCATCAACGCCCGCGGGCTCGCCGCTCGCGAGAGGAGCATTGAGCTCTGTCACTTCCTGCGCCAACATCGCGTAGACGTCGCCTTTGTTCAGGAGACCAACACCTCGTCGCTGGATCCCATTCAACATCTGTGCCTGGGCTACAGCGCCGCCACCGTGCCCCCCGCAGCCCTCAGGGGTTCGGGCCTCGCCTGCTTCTTCGCGCCGGGGGTCGCTGTCCTGCGGCAGCGCGTCCTGTGGCCGGGAAACATCTCCATCGTCTCCATCGACGTCCGAGGCCAGGAAGTGCGTGTCATCAACTGTCACTTGTCACACATTCCTCGCGAGCGGCTTGAGCAGCTGGAGTCCATAACAGCAGCCGCGATCCAGGAGGACGCCTGGGTGGTGGGTGATCTCAACATCGACGAGCAGAGCCCGAGCGACATAACATCCGGCTCGGTGGAGGCCCTCACGGAGCTTATGGACCAGACAGCCCTCGTTGATGTTGCCACCCTCTTCGACGCCGAACACCTTCCAACCAGAGTGGCCAGCTGCAGGAGTCGGGTTGAGGCAGCTCGCCTGGACAGAATTCTCTTGCCATCGAGACTCCTGGAGAGAGTGACACTGTACAAGACCATCTACTACAGGCTCTCTGACCATCGAGCTGTCCTCACCCAGATGGGCTCGCCTCATTCCCCTCGCCAGCCCTGCGTGGCCGCCATGCTTCGTTCGGCTCTGGCGGATGAACATCTGTTGGCAACAATAGAAAGAACATCTGGATCTATTGCAGACATGTCCAGCGAAGCTCTTTGGATAAGATGGTCCAAGATCAAGGCCGAACTCCTGGCGGAGGTGAGATCCCTCCATGTCCCACGCGTCGCCGATGACGACCACATCTCGCGCGCCAGGCGGTATCTGCAGGCCAGACTGGAGGCAGCATCATCAGCCGCCGATTACCCATCGCTGCCCGACCTTGTGCGCTCGCTTCGCGTCCGAAGGCCCGCTGACACGACCATCCGGGATGAAGATGGGAGCGTCATCGACGGCGGGGAGCTGCGACGACGGGCACACTCCGTCTACCAGCGCCGCTTTGCCTGTGAATCCGGCGACCCCATCGCCGCCGCTGAGTTCATCCGGGGACGACTACCACCCTCTCCCTGGAAGAGGATGATCCACTGACCCGCCCTGACATCACCGGCGCAGATATCGCGGCGGCCATCCGCCGACTACCGCTCGGAAAGGCTCCCGGGTGGGACGAATTGCCCTGCGAGTTTCTCATCACCTACGAAGATTTCTTCGTAGAGGCTCTCAGGCGCGTCTTCGAGGCCTCCAAACTCCGCGGGGCCCTGCCTTCATCGATCAGGCGCAGCACCATCTGCCTCGTCCCCAAGTCCAACGGCGGCCCTGGGCTCAGCGGCTACAGGCCGATTTCGCTCCCCACAGCTGACTACCGCGTCCTGGGCAACATCCTCCTCCAGCGTCTGCGGCCCCATCTTCCCGCCCTGGTGCCTCGGTGCCAGACATACGCTGTTCCGGGAAGGTCTCCCAGTTGGAACGTGGCGCGAGTAGCCGACGAGATCGACATGGCTACGAGGAACGGGTCGGAGCTGGCTGTCATCTCAACGGACCTAGAGTCGACCTTCGACACCCTGGACCGCTGCTTTCTGGTGTCCCTGATGGTCTCTCTGCGGCTGCCTCCTGCCTTCGTTGAGTGGTTCCTCCTCCTGTATGCCGGGGCGGATGCGGCAGTGCGGGCCGGAGGCCTCCACACAAAGCCCTTCCATCTGCTGAACGGGGTAAGGCAGGGCTGTGCCATCAGCGCCGCTTTGTTTAGCCTCGCCACTGGCCCTCTCCTGGTGCGCCTCGAGCGTGCGCTCGGCCCCGGAAACGTCCTCGCCTACGCCGACGACATCGTGCTGCTCATCAGGCGCGACGAGCTCTTCGACGTGGTGAGAATCATCTTCGAGGACTTCCGGCGCGCTTCGGGAATAGGCGTCAACTTTGCGAAGTGTAAAGGCCTATGGTGCGGCGCCTGGCGGGCCCGCACCGACACGCAGCTTGGCATCTCCTGGACATCGGAGCAGATCCGGGTACTGGGCTGCAACTTAACACCTTCAGTGTCATCCTCCGCCCAGGAACAACATCTCCTTGCACTGCTCGAGAGTGCTGTGGCGAGGTGGGTCCCCTTCACCCGCGGCCTCTCCTTAGTCGGTCGAGCCAGAGCCGCCAACTCGCTGGTGTTGTCCGCCGTGGTGCACCATCTTCACGGCTACCTGCCCACAGACTCCACCATCGCCAAGCTGCAAGCCCGACTAGTGCGCTTTGTCTGGGGACCTAGGCGTACTACCTGGTTGCCGGGCGGCGTTCTTGCTAGGCCAGTCTCCGTGGGCGGCTTCGGACTTCTCGACATTAGAACGCAGCTTCGCCTGGCGTGCTTGAGGGGCGTACAGATAGCGCTGCGCGGAGGCCTCAACGCCTACTCTTGGCTCGCTGTGAGTGGGACGTGGCTGACCCCTCCAACATCTGGGACATGGCATCCACCTCGGCGCCGCAGGCTCCTCAAGCTCTGGGAGGCCGTCTCGGAGATATTGGAGCTGAACCACCGGGTGCTGCCGCCACATCAGCTTCAGGAGCTCCACATCATCGGGGACTCCAGGTTCCTCCGGCCTCCAGATCCTTTGGTCGCATCGCGGTGGGCGGGAATGCGCGTTGGCGATCTCACCAGCTCTTCATCTCTCCCTCTGCGCACCACCCGCACCGCCCTCGCTGACATCGCGGCACTCACCACCTTCTGAAGCCGGATTGTGGAAGAGAACCGGAACCACACCCACCGGGTTGACAACATCAAGGACGGCATCGTGCTGCGCGGGACGGCCACTGCGTTCCAGCGCCTAACCACCCGCACTGCCCGCCGCATGCTAGAACGTCCACGCCTGGCTGCACTGCCCATCACCCAGCTGCTAGCCCGGTGGCTTCCCCACGTCAGCATCCCCATCTCCATCAGCTGGCCTTCTCTCCGGCGAGGTGCCTTCTCGGGGCACAATGCCGACGTTGCCGTGCGGCTGGCCCTTCACGCCCTTCCCCATCCAGCGCATCCGGCCTCAGCCCGAGAGTCCTGCATCGCCTGTGGGTCCGAAGACCTATCACTGGCCCACCGCTACTGGTCCTGTAGGCGGATCAGGCCTGTCATCCTGGAGGCCTTCACCATCATCCAGCGGCCCCCTGACCTGCAGGGATGGATCTTCGGGCATGACCTGGAGGACGACGCCCTGGCCATCCTGGCGTCTGCCAAGACCCGTATCTACAGGCACTTCCTAGGCCTGGAGATACGGGGCGTCCAAGAAGACCCTCTCATCGTCTGGAGGAGGACTCTGGCAAGTTGGTGGAGCCTTCCTCAATCATAATTTCACTGTATTTTATCTTTTTTTTTTTCATCCATAATTGACTTGTAGTCAATAAAGAATGTTTAACCGTCTCTCTCTCTCTCTCGCGGACTGTGCACTTTACATGTATTGACAAGATGTCAATAAATTATGTGAATTGTCAAATTGTCTCTCTCTCTCTCTCCTCGCGGACTGTGCACTTTACATGTATTGACAAGATGTCAATAAATTATATGAATTGTCAAATTGTCTCTCTCTCTCTCTCTCTCTCGCGGACTGTGCACTTTACATGTATTGACAAGATGTCAATAAATTATGTGAATTGTCAAATTGTCTCTCTCTCTCTCTCTCGCGGACTGTGCACTTTACATGTATTGACAAGATGTCAATAAATTATGTGAATTGTCAAATTGTCTCTCTCTCTCTCTCTCTCGCGGACTGTGCACTTTACATGTATTGACAAGATGTCAATAAATTATGTGAATTGTCAAATTGTCTCTCTCTCTCTCTCTCTCTCTCTCTCTCTCTCGCGGACTGTTCACTTTACATGTATTGACAAGATGTTAATAAATTATGTGAATTGTCAAATTGTCTCTCTCTCTCTCTCTCTCGCGGACTGTGCACTTTACATGTATTGACAAGATGTCAATAAATTATGTGAATTGTCAAATTGTCTCTCTCTCTCTCTCGCGGACTGTGCACTTTACATGTATTGACAAGATGTCAATAAATTATGTGAATTGTCAAATTGTCTCTCTCTCTCTCTCTCTGGAGTTAATCAGCGACAAGATCTGATGAATTTAACATAATGAGCTTTATTCTATTATGATAATATGATACATAAAAATAATCTAATTTCAATCGGAGTAATTATCTTGAACTATTATGTTAATCAACAATCTTTTTGCTAACTTTAGCCTTTTCAGTTTCTTCAATTTCTACAAAAGGCTTCTTATCAGTTTCTTTATCTTTTTCACTCTTATTATAAAGCAAATCAGTGAGAAAATGAAACGGACTCATAGAAAAACATTTGAGAATTTCGAAAAATAGTTTGTACCTTATGTACCTTTATATATATGAGTTAGAATTAAAGTGCTTAAACCAGAAGAAACTGTTGGAATATCACAAAACATGTATGTCCTTGTTATTACTTAGACAAAATTATTAAAAAGAACCAAAAGCTATTTAAAATATCTTTTGCATTCAAAATTTAAAATTTCAATTCCTCACACGTCATCATCTTCTTTTTTATCTCCACTCAATCATATTAGGGTATCAAGCTTGTAAAGCTTGAGATCATGACTGGGTAAAGTAGAATGCGTCTGCCTTTGTCATTAAGACTGGGAGCACTACTCAGTGGCAGGCCGACTTAGCTCCAAAAGAAATGGCCGCCTCTGACATGAGGAACAGACGCCATGTGCAGCCGCTCCTAACATGGAGTACAAAAACTTCTCATCCTGTATCCTGGATTAGGAGCTCTTACAGGGTACTATCAGCTGGGCCAGCTGAGCTCAGGTTTTTTAGCAAGCTTGTTACTGCTCCCCCTCCTCCTTTTTCATCCGGGCTTGAGACCGGCAAAGTCGGAGTTAAATCACACGTCAAAAAAAGTTAATTTGAACCAAATTAGATGTTCTGATTCATATCTTCTGGCTGTTTTCTTCCTATATAGACTAATATCGATTGATAGGTATACCTTCAGAGCAATAAGTTCCTCACGGATATTTCAAAACATGTGGAAGCATTTCGAAAAAATCTTGATTAATATAAAAAAAGAGGGCCGTAATATATATATTCTTTTTTTTATCCCGAGTTCTCCCTAACGGGGACAAAGGTCAGACCTTTCCTGTTCCCTGTTTTCCTGTTGTGAAGTTATGTGGCGCCAGGTTGTCTCTGCTACCTCTAGGGACGCCAGCCTTCCTTAAACTCTACTATTTCAAATCAAGTTACAATAATAGGGGATAATTATATATATATATATATATATATATATAGATTATTATTATTATATATGATTTATAAATTGTAAGGATATATATATTAAATAAAGTTTAAGGAAGATATGTAGATATGTTTACGGCGACATGACGCCCAGATCGAAGCCAATTCCAGCACCGTCTGTTATGAAAATTCTAAACTATTATAGACGTGTATGATTATTTTAAAAATTAAACAATTTCTACTGTCCTTACTGCAATGGACATTAATTTCCCATTAAATTATTCATTACAGTAAGAGCAGTAGATATTGTTTAATTTTTAAAAGAATCATACCTGTCTATAATAGTTTCGAATATATAATTCTATTTAAGAATTTTTATAATTTGTGCAGAATCCATGTAAAAAGGCTTCTCTAATAATTTTCTCCCCGCGGGATTCCAACAAGTTCAAACTACTGAAGGACATGCCATTACAGGGGGCTGTTTTAGTCAGGAGCAGGTAATCTTGGAAAATATTTCGGGATGATGGAAAATTGCGCGATAACTAATTTATCGGTGGGCGGCCCGGGGGGACGGTGCTGGAATTGGCTTCGATCTGGGCGTCATGTCGCCGTAAACATATCTACATATCTCCCTTAAACTTTATTGAATATATATATCCTTACAATATATTATATATCATATATAATAATAATATAATTATCCCCTATTATTGTAACTTGATTTGAAATAATAGAGTTTAAGGAAGGCTGACGTCCCTAGAGGTAGCAGAGACAACTTGGCGCCACATAACATCACAACAGGAAAACAGGGAACAGGAAAGGTATGACCTTTGACCCCGGTAGAAGGGGAACACTCCGGCTAAAACAATAGAGCCAGGGGGCTGGTGGAAAACAGTTGAGAGACGCGGCCGTACTGGACATTCTCATTGCTGGAGTCATGTCAGCATGCTTTTTTAGGGACGTAGCCTTCTTGTCGCCACTAACTTTGGAGTGTTTATTACCATATTCATTTACATTACTACATATATATATGTGGTAATATAGTGGTAATAATGTGGTGATGGGGAGAAATAATCACTCGACGAGTTGGAAGAGGAATCTGGAAGCCATCCGAAAGAGAGAGGTAGCGAGAGCGCTGTCCGCTGAACGACTGCTTGTGTAGTCACCCCCCGACTACCTGTTCCCAGGTGTTGACGGGCGGGCCCCTTTTGCCCCCCCCCCCTTTGGAATGTCGTGATGTCTAAAGTGTCTCGCTTTAGCTGCCCATCTCTCTCTCGTTGACTGTAGGTTTGTTTTATTAATCCTGGAAGAGCATATATTATGACATATATATACGTAAAAATATATTTTTAACATAAAAAGAGGTCAGATTTTGATATTAATAACAAAAACGGCATAGCCTGACCGCTCACTCGAACATTTTAGATGGCAGAGCGTCATCTAGTGGAACAAAATGGGTTGGAAAAATATCCCGGAATAATTTAAATCTACAATTAGTCGATTTTTGTTCAACTATACGGTGTTCTACTATCTAGAATGATCATAGGAGTAATCAGGATATGTCGTTTTTGATATATACATATATATAAATACTCAAAATATAAAAGGCAAATCCTGAACGCTCACATGAGAATCTTAGATAGTAGATCGCCATCTAGTGTAACAAAAGTCAACTAAGTGTTGATTTAGGCTTTTTCCATAATATTTGGAAAACCCAATATCTTGATAAATCAAGAAAAGCCAACCACGTAACCATGTAGTCGTTTCGGGCTGTTGGCCCTCGTCATGTGAGCGATCAATATATGCCTTTTCTATTTCAAATATCAACATCTCCTTTTGATGTTTTATTACTTTTTCATATATACATAACCTTTCATTGTGTGTGTGTGATTTCAACAAATTTCCTTTCAACTCGCCCAACTTGCTGTGCTCTAGTGAACGAAGCTTCTGCATTGTACAGTTTCTGCCGGCGTCTTGCGGACGTGAATCTGCGTGGGACCTTCCATGTTGGCACAATCGAGGAGGCTGTGGTACTTCGCGGGACGAGGACTCTATTCTTGCGTGTCACCACCCGCCCCATGCTGGAGTCTGGCTGTTCTGCCCAATCACCCAGCTCGCGAGGAGGTGGATTACATATTTGGATCTCTACAACACCATCTTTTGGTGTTCACACTGTGCCTTCTCCGGCCATGACGCCGTGGCATTGAGACTAGCCCTGCACATCTTGCCACATCCATTCCATGCAGCCTCGGTTCAACAGTCCTACGTCGCCTGTAGGTCCAGCGACCTTTTGCTACCTTTTAAAACCAAACAAAATATATTGGCAAATAACGCTTCATATTGTTGCACCATTCTGCGGTTTGGCAGATTCTTCAGTCTTGATTCTCTCCTCAGATGCGTCTTGTATCTTTCCAGAACGTGTCTCAACCATCCTACAAGGTTAAACCAGTCAATAATAAGATAACTATTATTTTAGGTAACACCTAGAATATCTCTTTATTTATCACATCAAAGTTTAAAGCAGGTGGTGTAGTTAGTGTATCAAAATACAAATGTTTTATAGTACATAATATTTAATAAAAATATTCTGTTTTATAAAAATAAATAAATATTTAATTTAAATTTTAAATATATTAAAAATAATATTATAAATAATCTTTATAATTCGCTCATTAAACATGATGCAACAATATTCAACCCAGCATATTCCTTTATTTTTGTTGAATTATGTCTTCGTAGTAGATTTCTCATCAGGAGCCCGAGCTGCATCTCTTCACCTTACCCCGGACATTGCTGGAGATATCGGTTCAGCTCTTCATTGGAAAATGGGTGCTCTTGCCATGTTAGTCACCTTGGACCAGAATTTGGTCAAATATCCCAAGGGTCCATGGGGGATTGGTGTGGTCGGACTTCTCTCCTCTTCCTCGTAATCTACGTATCTACGTTTTCTTCGTAGATCGTGAAATACGTGGTGTCGCTGGAGACCCGTTGGCGATCTTCCATCAAACTCTGCAGCGGTGGCTGAGGCGCCATATTCATTGTACATAGTGTATATTTTATTGTATTTTTTATTTTCATTATTTTTTTTATTATTATAATAATCATCATTAAACGATTAGGAACTCTTAATAATTGGTTTATACGAATAAAAATAAAACGATAAGAGGAGCTTCTTTTCTAAATTTTAATGTGCAAGCTTTCGGACCTAACGTCCTTCTACAGGCATGGATAGTGGTAACACTAACAAGTATAACCTAACATTGAGCTATAATAAAGAGGACAATATTTACATAAATTTATCTGTAGAAACTAAAAGGAATAAAATAGATTTATGACTTAGAATTTGCATGTATGAGATTGGAGAACTAAAAGAAAAGAAATTAAAATTTTGAACTGAAAATATAGAATTAAAATTAACAATTCAAATATTTTACATATATGACATATAATATACAATGGTATAATCTAAAAATTAAATATAGAGATTAAAATATGTACAACTTAGCGATCAATAAAATTGGGCTAGACACCAAGATACAGTAGCACAGGGGATCCCACCTACATGTGTTTAAAATGGAACAGAATAGTATATGATTATTTGTAAAGAACTTGGTATATGTCTGGGATATCTATTTTTCTATTAATGCTGTTGATTTGGTTGGATATGATTGATTCTAAATAAAGTCTATTGTGTTTATTGTGTATATTACGGTATAAGATTTTTGGTTGATCTAAATTAAACTGGTGACCTGTTTGTGCTGTGTGTTGATATATTAATGATTTAGGGTCTTTATTATGGATATTGCGTTTGTGCTCGGTTAGTCTGATATATGTCGTCCTGCCATATGTGGATGAGCAATCTTGGCATGAGACGACATATACTGCTCCTGTAGAATGTATGGGAAGGTTAGGATAGTCAGCTTTGGTGATTAGATGTCTTAATATGGTGGTCAAAGATGGAAGTATACTACAATAGTTCTCCATGTTTAGCCACCATATTAAGACATCTAATCACCAAAGCTGACTATCCTAACCTTCCCATACATTCTACAGGAGCAGTATATGTCGTCTCATGCCAAGATTGCTCATCCACATATGGCAGGACGACATATATCAGACTAACCGAGCACAAACGCAATATCCATAATAAAGACCCTAAATCATTAATATATCAACACACAGCACAAACAGGTCACCAGTTTAATTTAGATCAACCAAAAATCTTATACCGTAATATACACAATAAACACAATAGACTTTATTTAGAATCAATCATATCCAACCAAATCAACAGCATTAATAGAAAAATAGATATCCCAGACATATACCAAGTTCTTTACAAATAATCATATACTATTCTGTTCCATTTTAAACACATGTAGGTGGGATCCCCTGTGCTACTGTATCTTGGTGTCTAGCCCAATTTTATTGATCGCTAAGTTGTACATATTTTAATCTCTATATTTAATTTTTAGATTATACCATTGTATATTATATGTCATATATGTAAAATATTTGAATTGTTAATTTTAATTCTATATTTTCAGTTCAAAATTTTAATTTCTTTTCTTTTAGTTCTCCAATCTCATACATGCAAATTCTAAGTCATAAATCTATTTTATTCCTTTTAGTTTCTACAGATAAATTTATGTAAATAGTGTCCTCCTTATTATGGCTCAATGTTAGGTTATAATCGTTAGTATTACCACTATCCATGTCTGTAGAAGGACGTTAGGTCCGAAAGCTTGCGCATTAAAATTTATAAAAGAAGCTCCTCTTATCGTTTTATTTTTATTCGTATAAATCATCATCATTGTAAATTTATCATATCTACTTGAATAGTGTGGACTGTACACTTTTGTCTATATTTTGACGGGGTGTCAATAAAACTATGTTATTTGTCTCCCTCGTAATTCCTTTATTATCTAATATAAAAATAAATTTCTGATCATGGAATATTATTAATTTGAATTTCAATTTTCCATCACTCTTATTAAGTACCTTTCTCCGAGCAAGTTTACATTATTAAATACAAAGATACAAAAAAGTAAATAATAGATAAATTAGCTTTTGATAATAATTAGGTTATATAATTATAAAATTAAATATAAAATTACTAATTATAATTAATTTTATAATTATATTATATAGTAATAATTAAATTTCAAAATTTAATTTCCAAAGTTTTCTTGTCGTGTCGCTTGCTAAAATTAGTATTTTAATGAACAAAATTAGAACTTTGAAAATTAATTAATAAAAATAGACGCATCAAAACAATCACGATGTCACGGAATTTTCTTATTGTATAGTTGTGTAAATAGAGAATGAATTGAATTAATTGTTTAGATAATATGTAAATATGGGAGATACCTTTATTTTTAAAATTTTACACAAATAAATTTACTGGCAATGCGTTTCTTTTAAATATCATCAAATATTACCTCTACAGACCTTACTGCAATGATATGAGTTATTGAATGAGAGGGCTTGGCTCATCAGTAGTGAACCCTTTCAGCGGTTTCGCCAAATTAATCTCTAGACCGCTCTACTATTGTATTGGACTGGTTTTGTTATATACCCTGCATTTTCTATGGAAGGCAGCTTAGGGGTGTTTAGTGAACTATGGACATAAGCTGAGAGGGTTCACTACTGATGAGCCAAGACCTCTCATTCAATAACTCATATCATTGCAGTAAGGTCTGTAGAGATAATATTTGATGATATTTAAAAGAAACGCATTGCCAGTAAATTTATTTGTGTAAAATTTTAACGATAGATGGCAATAAAATTTAATTCACTAATACCTTTATTTCCTTTCAAAGTTGTTGAATATAACAAATCTCTCAGTTTACTCTTCCAAGAAGAAAAAATCAAACAATAGTAAGATAGACGTTCTCTTCCCTGATTTATAATATTATAAAATAAATAAAGCTTCCAGAGTTAAGTTTCTTGTACAACTTTTTATTTTCAAACTTTCGGACTTGTCAGTCCTTCAACAAGGATTATCACTTTAACAACTCAATAATAAATACAATCTCTCAATATATAATAAGTATTTAAAATATGTATAAAATAATATGAATATAAAAATTGTATTTATAATTAAGTTGTTAACGTGATAATCCTGTTGAAGGACTGACAAGTCCGAAAGCTTGAAAATAAAAAGTTGCACAAGAAGCTTAACCCTGGAAGATTCATTTATTTTATAATTGTAAGAAAGATTATTAATAAATAGGTAATTAGCTGAAAACATGACTTGGTCGTGAGACAAAGAAACCACCGCGAGTCTTCTAACCAATCTTTATATGTTACATTGATAGTTATATGATAGTTAGTTTGTGTCTTTACCCTATTAACGAATAGAAACTAATAAAAATGAAGACGAGTGAAAAGTAATCGTTACTAGCTACAGCTCTTTTTCTTCTTTCTTATCTCCACTCAAACATATTAGGATATCAAGTTGTGACCCTTGTCTGCTTGACAACCATCATGACTGGGTGAGGTAGTATGCGTCTGCCTTTGTCATTAAGACTGGGAGCACTACTCAGTGGCAGGCCGAATTAGCTCCAAAAGAATTGGCCGCCTCTGACATGAGGAACAGACACCATGTACAGCCGCTCCTAACATGGAGTACAAACGCTGCTCATCCTGTATCCCTGGATTAGGAGCCCTTACAGGGTACTATCAGCCGGGCCAGCTGAGCCCAGGGTTTTTAGTGAGCTTGTTACTGCTCCCCCTCCTCCTTTTTCATCCGGGCTTGGGACCGGCAAAGGCGGAGTTACTACAGCTCTTTAAAGAAGAAACGTGAGGAGTCTTTGTCCAGCAATATGATATCTCAATAAAATTGAGAGATTTCATTTAGAGATAAAAGACAATAAAGGTTTTTAGAGTATTGTTCTTTTTATTCTCATTCTATAGTCTTGTTGATGGGTAGAATATTCCAGTTTTCTAAGATAGCTTACTGTCGCGTGTTGCTCCTTGGTTCTTTATGCGACAACGTCGCTTCTTTCGCGATGTATTACCAGCCGTGTTTCCTTCCCTCAGCTCTTGAATCCCGAACACGTTCTATCGCGACGCCTACAGGAACGCAGGCATCGCGTGAATCGTGCAGCGCTTCATTCTACTCGAGGGAATCGGCTAAAGGCTTGAAGTTCGCCATCTGTTAACGGAGGCAGTAACTGCTTTTTTTTTCTAGGCAAATATCCGCACAGCATTCCTCTTTATGGCTAGTCTTTTGATTATATTGTCGAGTCTTCTCCTGAAATTACTTATAGAGGCCACATTCTCAGCCATGCAATACCATTTCTTCCTTTCATACATTTCTCCAGTAATGCTATTAACCACTCCAAGTATCGGCTAATATGTCCGATATATATATATATATATCATTCTGGTTCTTCTTTAAATCTTCTCCCGAAGGTCTCTCATATAATTTCCTGATCATCTTAGAGAATGGCTTTATGTAAAGAATTGGAGTTGTGAGAAAACATTGCAAAACATTTATTTCAAACATTTATTCATTAAAAATTAGACACTTCAGCCAGTTAAAGTTTTATTTTCTCAACATTTCAACAAAATTCATTTGTCTTCGTCAAGAAAAATAAATAAAAATAAAGCATTTGGCAAGGTGTTAAAAATTGTTCTCCTGTTTATTGAATAATTGTGCAAGAGGTTGCTTCTTTTAGTAGCAGATTGTTAAGTCCGGGGTTTTGACCCATACTTGTTTACCGCAGGAAATTGTCTGAAAACGGAAATGACAACTAACACACGACAGCGATTTTGAAATTGTGAAATGTTGTTTTAAATGTTCGCAACATTTAACTGGGTTAAACTAATGCAACTATTTGTGGCACCGTTCAACATTAAGTTACACCCACTTGCAACTTTAAATCAGATTTGTGTGGGAAGATAGAATTTAAATGAAGTCTAATATGAAACTGTACGTTCACTGTTTATTTTGAAGTTTGACCCCTTTTTGTTACAGAGATAAACTCATTGTTAGTATAAATGATAATATTATAAAGAAAATAAAGTCTCTCCAGGGCTAAATTTCTTGTTCAAATTTTATTCTCTAGCTTTCGGACTTGTCAGTCTTTCCACAGGAGTATCACGATAACAAATTGATGGTATATATACTATTTTTATACAAAATATATATTTTTGCATATTTAATTTTATAAAGTTTTAATTAACAAAGATAATAATAATAGATAGAATATTTACATATTAGATAACGTAATAGAATCTTTACATATTTAACTATAAATGATAATATTGTCTATATGCTTAACATGTTTTAACATGTAGAATTTGAATGACAAGAATGCTGAAAACATGTGAGAAAAACAAGTTATTATTTACACATTCAATCTGATTTACATTCTCACAGATCATTTGTAAATTATAAAACAAGCTTATCTTTAGAAAAAATCATCTCCTTATCGTGCAACAAAAAGTTGCTGATGGCTTGCGCCATACATCGCAACACATCAGAAACTTTACACTTTACAAATAAATTTCTATGTCATCCTGAAGTTTGTCTTTCTTAATTTTCTATGCTACAATGTTAAAAAAAAAAAACACAGTATACATTTACAATCGAATTTGAAATAAACCTAAATCGCCAATGCTATTTAAATCTAGAGAATTCATTCGAGATAAACAGCGCGCAGATACCAAAGGTTGGTATTTCAAGTCTTCACCGACAGACAACAGCATTCACTGAATGAATAGAATTACTGTTCCAATATGGAAGGATAAGTACTTTAATGGTAAATAAGTAACACGTCTTATATGCAAATCTTTTGAGAGTATGGTTTGCTTGTAGATAGGGTGGTGGTAGTGTCTGGTCCAAAATTCCAGAGTCCTCGTAGCATATTTCCTACTGATTCACCGGACTGCAGACCCCGGCGTGTCGGCTCCCTCGGACACAATAGCATGGACCGCCAATTCCTGATTTTGTTGCTCCATAGAAAGAAGGGGATACCATTGCCCTGTTAGTCAGCCACATCTAAGAGTTCCCTGTAGGCCTTCATGGTTACCGTAGCGGCTTTTCTGTATAATAGTGGTGTCTTGTCCATCTCCATGGAAAGGAGGGGTACCATTGCCCCGTTAGTCAGCCACATTTCAAAGTTCCCTGTAGGACTTCAAAGTTACCCAAGCGGCTTTTCTGTATAATGGTGGTGTCTTGTCCATCTCCATGGAAAAAGGAGAATGCCATTGCTACGTTATTCAGCCACATTTCAAAGTTCCCTGTAGGCCTTCAAAGTTACCGTAGCGGCTCGGGGCTCACGACACCATACTACAGGGCAGTCCCTTACTTTTGCTGCTTCTCCCGTCCGCCATGTAGAGGAGGGGTTGAACTTCTGGGCTGGTGTAGATAGTGTAAAAAACACTAATTATATAAAATATGATCAAATATATAAATAATTAATACTCTTTTCTTCTTGTACAAATATATCTGTAAAATGTTAACATTTTCTACTATCTCTCTCTTTCTCTCTCTCTCTCTTACGAGAAACGATTTGTATATTTATATTTTAATAACTTGTATATAAACATCTATTACATTTACACGATCTTCCAAATAGGATATAGCAATTGTTTTGTGATAAATGAATAAAAATCTATATTAATAAAATGGAAATTTCATAAGTGTTGTTCGCTAAAAACTTTCGTTACAATGCATCAATTTCGACCAAATTTTCAACATTTATGTAAAACGAGATGGAGTAGGTTTTGCTTAACATCAAAATATTTTTCCTAACATTAACATGCGTAACTTCGGTGTTATCGATTAAATACAAAAAAATCAACAGAGTTAATTTTATTTATATATAAATACAAAAAAAAAAAAATCAACAGAGTTAATTTTTTTACATACTAGCTAATAATCTCAATCTAAAAAAAATATTCAAAACATGCAATTTTAAGATAACACCATATGTAAAACAGTCGGCCAAGAAAACATATTATATAAATATATAATGTAACGAATATTATTATCATAATATTCTGTGTGTTCAGCAATATTATTATCAATAATTTTCGTTAGGCAAACTTTCACTCGTAAATCAATATAAATACACATCAACATTTAAATAATATAGGATACCAAATTCCGAAAAAATCTCCATCACGTATTGATCAAAAACCAACCTACAATAATGATATTCTCTAGGAAGTGAGTGAGAAGTAGGATGACAAAAACTCAAATATTTGATATAATAAATAATATAGAAGATATTAACACATAGATATTTCAAAAAAGGTGGAATGGAATTCTCTAAAAGTTATATATTTGTTTATCAGAGAGCGTATTTTCACAGAAAACTCTCTTCTTCAGGAACAAGCAAACACAAAAAGATAATTTCCAGCAACCAGAAATATTACCAGCCATATTACTGAGACATTCAATCTTTCTAGGAAAGAAATCACATCGATAGAATAAATAGGAAGGAAAATTATTTCCAATTCAATTGGAGGACAAATAAGTAGAGGCCAATACTTTTCTGACCTTCTTGGAACTTTTCCCTACATTGTACAACATATTGTACATTTTGACAGACACTTCTTTCTTTTGTATATTTCTCGTTTTTTTTTCTCCTTGTTAATATCATATGACTATTCTATTAACGGCCTAAAATTATTGTACATCTATGGTAATTTAAACCAACAACCTCATATTGTATATTATATAACAAGATTGTCATGTTGTATAATAGAAACACATCTGTAAATAATTATATGCATGATTGACATGTGTCATTACATTATCATATGTAATGTACTTTGTACAAACTGAGAATAAATAAATAAAACTCTGTAATAGATTAAGAGTTGAGCTAAAGAAGAGATCGAGATGTAGAAGTACCACAACTTTGGGAAGTCAGGGCGTTGCCAGTGTACAATGACATTTCTTCCTATCCACGCCCTTGTTGCATCCGCTGAAACCCAATACTTCCTCTCGGCAAAGATATATAAGCCTCCAACAGGGCCAGAAATAAACAGTCACTTCACCATCAGCGGGAGCCCTCGTCAGATGTCACCAAGGTCCGCACCATCGACCATGTAGACCAGTAAGAACTTTTCTCAAATCTCCATCCTTTCGCTCCTAGCTCGACTCTTATCTGTTCACGGAACTTTCCTAGTACAACTGTGTCTCTTCGTTTTTTTTTGTGTGGACATTCCCAAGCTTTCCACTCTGCTTCGACCACGACTGCCTGTACTCTGTGAGAACTGTTAAAGGTCCTACAAGGTGCAGAGAGGTACTGGAAAACTCCCCACGCCCTGACTGTCCCTCTCGGTTACTACAGGTTTGACCCTCTCGGTTACCACATATATATGTATGTACAAATGTAGAGGCATAAATGTATGACAGCGCAAGTGTTCATATGGAGACATAGCGCTTAAAATTGAAATAAATTGTTGGATCATTGTTGGTCCATTGTTGAATCATTGTTGGTAATTGTTGGAGCATTGTTGTATTATTGTTGATTCATTGTTTCAATAGAATAAGGAAGAGCTTATCGTGGATTAAGAGTGAGACTGAAATGTTATCTTATTACAATATATGAACCTTTTAAATAGATAAATATGATATCATTATTGACCCTCTCTCTCTCTCTCTTAGGACCATCTAATCTCTTTTAAATTTTAACCATATCAGGATAAGAGCTGTAAAAATAATTTTATTTATATATTTTTAAAGAAAGTGTGGCGATAAAGATATATATTCATAATTTTAAACGATAAATATATAATGTATAAATGTAGTAGGAAAGTGTTCATTTATGGGTGATATGCTAGCTTTTTTTATAGATACATTTTTATTTTAGTATCTAGCATGTTTTAGGGATGTTAAAAATAATTTATTAGTTTTACATTTTTATGGCTTTTCAATTATTTTATAGTTAGTAGATTATTTCTACTATACACTCATGGATACAACTTGAGGAAGTGTACTAAACTTAAGAAGTGGAAAGCCTTTGTCACCGGTATTCTGTTTTTTTAAGAAAACAGAGACAGTTATG
The DNA here is from genome assembly GCA_030710605.1 of Cordylochernes scorpioides. Classification (NCBI taxonomy): domain Eukaryota; kingdom Metazoa; phylum Arthropoda; class Arachnida; order Pseudoscorpiones; family Chernetidae; genus Cordylochernes; species Cordylochernes scorpioides. The sequence goes on from CP092882.1 coordinate 64,559,149, forward strand.
TTCACACTTGGTTATTTCGTATGTCGTCAATAAAGGTCACTGTAATATCTTTCAGAGTTATTGTCTGAATCCCGATATACATGTTAAAAGGTACAACTTCCTTAAGTTTTGTCCATGAGTGTATATTTTATAATAATTTAAGATTTACACGGTAACCAATTAACAACAATGTAGGTTTATACACGGTAACCGATTAACAATAACAAAGGTTTACACGGTAATCTATTAAAAACAATGGAGGTTTACCCGGTAATCTATTAACAACAATGGAGGTTTATACACGGTAACCGATTAAAAACAATGGAGGAAATACACGGTAATATATTAACAACAAGGAGGTTTACACGGTAATCTAATAACAACAATGTAAGTTTACAAGTTAACTTATTAACAACAATGGAAGTTCACACGGTAACCAATTAACAACAATGGAGGTTTACACGGTAATCAATTAACAACAATGGAGTAATACACGGAAACCGATTAACAACAATGGAAATTTACACGGTAACCGATTAACAACAATGAAGGTTTACACGGTAAGCAATTAACAACAATGGAAGTTTACACGGTAATATATTAACAACAATGGTTTATACACGGTAACAATTAATAATAATTTAAGAACTCAATTTTAGAAAACACATTATCCAACATTTTTCATTTTTTATATAAAGAGCCTATTCTAGATGTTTGTCGGTATATTTAGTATATACCTGTATATTTTGTTTAAACTCAAGTAGATATTTATACTATTATAATGCTAATATAATTAAATAAAAGGTAAATCTACAATAAGAATTTAGGTCTACCTATAGTTCAAAATCTATACGCAAAGAAAGTATTTCTTTAGAGTATATCTTAAGAGATAGTAAATATATTTTTCAAATAAAAAAGCTGTTAAATAAAGTCAAATTTAATTAAAGTACACATAATAAACAAAGTAATATAAACAGAATTATAATATTTAATTGAAATTTGAGGTTTAATTTATGGCACAAAACAATGGGTTTTCAAAAGGAACAACAAGTAAACGGTACTCAACCCAATAGAAAGAAGAAAAAAGCCACCAGTTTTTCAATCTTATTTAAATAGTCTTTTGATTTAATTTCAAAATCCTCTTTTGGAAAAAAAAAGAAGATATTTTATGGAAGTTTTATTTTTTTCCCAGATTTTATTTTTTCATCGATATCTTTTACTTCAAATATTAAATTTTTTCTACCCCATCTAAACAAAACAGTTCTATAAACTGAATGAATCACTAGATATCGATTTTGCAGAAGATATTCCCCAGAATTATTTTAACTCCATATCTTTCATCTCCTTATCTTATTGTTATCCTATATACCGAGGGTGGGGGGATTTCTCTATATATTTGAATACATTATTTAAATTTACATTGCTTCGCTTAGCGGAGAATACGAAAATAATTGATTCGAAATTGTTTATATAGTTTAAGAGACCCTTTGAGAATATTTTAGATAAAACATTTTTATTAATATATGAAGATATTGTAGCAAAGTTTTTATTATTTTATTAACAGAGTATCATTTTTATGCTTATATTTTGCTACTCTGTAAACTTCCCTCATTGTTTATCTTTTGTTTATCATTCATAGTTTGTTCTTGTCTCAAAATATTTTTTTTTCTCATCCTGAAGTTTTTATCTTCCCTAATATTTCACGTGGTGTATTTTGTTGGAGATGCTAGGTAAGTTAGGGAAGATAAACTGAAAATCGCTGAGAAGACCTTGAAGCCATGGGTGCTGTGATCTACATTTTCGAGACTAACACCAGGATTCCACCGTCGTGTCAAAGCCAAGAATTCCCTCCAAGATGACGATGTCCCTATAGACGATACGACGACAAAGCCGCTCTTCACGCCGCAAGAAAAAGAACGCAAAGGTACTAGGGACAAAGTACCAAGTCTTCGATGGAATCCTTGGCAGAAGCACGTCAGATCCATATCAGTAACTACAATAATTACAAGCTATGGTTCACAGCTCCCATAGGGAAGGAGCTATGTAACAAAGTATTTATTATTTTATTAACAGAATATCACTTTTTATGCTTATATTTTGCTACTCTGTAATTTTCCCTTGTTGTTTATCTTTTGTTTATAATTCATAGTTTGTTCTTGCCTTAAATAAAATTGCTGTCTCATCCTGAAGTTTTTGTATTCCCTAATTTTCTACGTGGCAATAATATAGGTATTGTTGTTGAATAGATATAAATATTACATACTATTATTACAATATTCAATAACCGTCAATTTGGGTTTTTATCTGAAAAATCCGAAACTGGTGTTGAGGCCCATTATTTATCATCATTAGTAAAGATTTTTATTAGTTTGATACAAAGTGCCATCGTTCTAATGCACGCTTTAAGGAAGAGGTACCATTCGTTTATTCTTTAAGAGTCTTCAAAACATTCGACCTATCTGAATGACAATTTGATACTGTAATATACCTTATAATAATATTATAATATATTCTGTGTTGGGGCTTGGTTCCTGACAATGTTAGCCAGGACTTCCTTTAGCTCCTTCAGCCTCTAGTCTGTTCTCGGGTGATGACGATATGTGGCAGAGCTTTTTGTTGACTGTACTTTATGAGACCAGACCGGCGGATTGACTACCGAGAATGTTGTCCCTTCGCAAGACTGCGATGTAGCAAGCTGTTTGAATAGAGGAAGGACGCCCCACTCGGTTTTAGCTGACTGACTGACTTTATTGAATCTTTCACTCCATTTATATACATATACATATTTACATAATTAAAAGAAATAAATAAAAATTTACATGATTATAGAACAATACAGCCTAGCAAGTTATTTACATAACTAGGCGCAAACACTCTGTTTATAAAACGACATTTGAAAATTATCCCGCAAGTGTTTCTTTTCAACAAAAAATCAAAATTTATTTCAATTTATATTAATTAATTTTATTATAATTTTTAATTTATTGACGTGACAACGTCTTAAATTAGGTTGCGGCTGGGAGTCACTTATGAAAAAGTGTAACGCCCGGTAACGTTACGATGAGTCACCGAACGAGCGTGCTGCGCGCGCAGCTGCGCGCGCAGCGCTAGAGAATTAGGCGCATTGAATCGGCGCATGCTTGTCTCTGTCTTTGTCTTTCTCGAACGTTCTTGGCGTTGGAAAAACAAGAAAGCGTCATAATACAAGTTCACACGTGTGGTTAAAGTATCGTCAGCTGTGTCTGTAGTGAAAATGTGGAGTGCTTAGATTCGTCATTTACAACAACTACAACAATAAAGGTAAATAATTGTACACTGATATTTCATTATCGTAAACTATGATTGATTGATTAATTGTTAGATTGACACAAAAGTTGAGAAACTGAGTTTATAGGTTATGTCATACTATTGATAAATGTTGATAGTGTTAAGTAAATTATTAGTTTAAAATTAATTAATTAATTAATTATTATTTTACAAATTTTAAATAGTTTCAAATTTATTTAGCAAAAATTTTAACCTTCGATCTGAATAAATGTTTTGATTTTCGAATTGATTCTTTAAAATTACAAATATTAAGAAAAAGTGGCAGATATAAGAAAACCTTATTTAAACTGTGTTGAGCAAGAATTTTAACATCTAATTTAAGTAAATGTTTTAATTTTCAACTTCATCATTTACAATTACAAATTTTATTTAATTTCAAATTTATTTAGCAAAAATTTGAACCTTCGATCTGAATAAGTGTTTTGATTTTCAAATACCAACGCGGCTGGTGGAGTGGCGATCTATCGTAAATTATCATCGACATCTACGGCGGAAGTGTTCCAAGTTGCGATTACAGACGTAACTCGTGTCATTAAAACCAAGGGTGACATGTGCATGACTGAAGTTACTTGCTTCGCCGCTAATACTAGCTTCAAGTTTATACTCGGTGCTGTATATATTCATCCAGGAGCTAGTATGCAGGATATTGGAATGTTACTATGGCAAGGACTCGGTCCGTACATTCACAACAGCCAGTACGTGCCACCGTTCGTGCAAGTTGATTCTAGTATACCGATTCTTCTGTGTGGTGATTTTAACAAAAACGTAAAGCCTGACAACTCGTTTCTTAATTTCATGAAAAATACGTATAATCTTGATTGCGTATCAAACGTTTCTAAGTCAACTACGTTAAAAGGAACAACTATCGACTTGACTTTCGCAAGACACATTACAGCAGAAACACTTCCTTTCATTTCATATTTCTCCTATCATCGTCCTATCCTCAACAAAATCACTCAAATAGGAATTAGTTAAGTTTTAGTTTACATGTACAATGTTTTAGTAAACAAAATATATTTCTATAGTTAAAATTTGTGCAATTCTTATTTTCATTCAATTCCTTGTTCCTATTGTGCAATTTAATTATATTCATATCAATAAATATTCTACCGTTGTCACGTAAAATCTTCGCCCGTAAAACCGACTTTACAGGCAACCATTGTTTTTTTTATTTAGCTTTATTTTAATCCCTGGAAACTTTTATTTTTCCGTTTATCATTACTCTTCACAATTCATCCTCTCCCTTTCATACCTCTTTCCTAAGGTTAGAAATAATTGTTATTTCTCCTTAAAATAAATTTTGATTTTTCGTTTAAAAGAAACACAAGCGGGATAATTTTCAAATGTTGTTTTATAATCACAAGCCGTATTATATTATATGAGCCCCTCAATGCACTGATTGATTAACTCCATAAATCACAAAGTGGAGAAATGCGATGAAATAATGTGCACTGTTTTTTATAATTCCTTTTATAATATAAATTCAAATAAACATGATAGAATGCATTAATACAAATGTAAGTTTTATCTTACAGTATATAAAATTAATAAGAAAGAATAGCCAAAAAATTATCAACAGAAATGTTACAATTTTTATGTGACTGGTGGAGTTAGTCGATTTGGCAAATGAAAAAAGTAATAAATTTATTTTCAGTGTTTTACATTTTATCAAAAAATTGATATTAACAGTTCTGTTATAATATATTATTATTTGTGATTAATTCATCAGCAACATAAATGATGTCTTCTTCATCAGCTGTATGTAAGGACTCGTCATTCCGATTTGTTCGCAAATTTTTAAAGTAAGATTGTTTTACAGGAGGAATGAATTTCAGAAGAGCCATCATGTCCCTCCTTTTTTCACTTGTTACGGTTCTACCTTTAGGATATAGTAAAGGCTGGTCTATATTTTTCAAGCTTTGTGGTCTCCCTGCCACAAATTTCCTTATATCGATGGCATAAAATTCTGAATTTTCATTATGGTCATATTTGAATTGTATAATGTGTGATTTGGACCTTTCTAATTTTATCCAGCGCATTTTAAGCCAATTTACTGGACACCCAGAAACGGTTACTTTTCTATTAGTTATTGAATTTTCCAATGGTTTTGTGGAAAAAAAATCTTCGTGAGTCATTTGGATTACATTAAATGGTGCTTTCTTTATATTGTTCCAATCATCTGGTGAAAAAATATTTTGAATTTTTTTCGCATATGACTCAATGATGGCAAAATCTGAATCATTGGGCAAATAGCTATGCCCACTTACCAAAAATTTCATTTCAATTGACTGAGCTCGTATTTCCGTACTTTGAACAAGTCTCAATAAACTTAAGACGGTTTTGATATTTCTATTTTGTCCGGTGCAGGAATCTGAATATGTTATTATTTTTTCAAAGTTTTTTGCATAAGTTTTTATGTATTTTATCAGGCATGAGGAAATTTCTTGAGACCCACGAGATCCTTCAGTTTCTGGCCAAACAAACATGTGGCCTATATTTTCATTGAAATCATGGCAACCGAAATTATAAACATATAGATTTCGTTTATAATAAGCTACAGATGTGGTCAGTTTAGGAAAGGCTAAAGCTTTTTCTAAATCAAAAGAAAATACGAAAATTTTATCTGATGCTGCTTTTCGATCGGCAGCCATAAGACTACGAGCCCGTTCAGCCTCTTCTAAGTGATTTTCCTTCTCAATTTTTGCCATCTGAATTCCCTCACTGTCTGAAGATTGAATTTTTATTTGCAAATAATCACAAGTTTGGCATGTATCCTTAGATGGTTGTTTAAAATGTAAATTAAATTTTGTAGAGAATACTTTGTAGTAATATTTTTCTTTCACTGGTACTACATTTTCCTTTTTACATTGCGTGGCGTATAGTTCATACATTTTCTTAATATTTAAGTCAGGATTTAAGTATTGCCGCCTTGGATTATGAGCTCTGGTGTAGTGACTAGTGTAGGCTGGAAATGACTTAATATGTTTTACAACATGTGTGTCATCTATTTTATTGCTTGCAGCACGGCCTTTCCTCTGATCAAATAAAGATGTAACTTGTTCTTTAGAAGAACATTTGTATATTCGCCCGTCACTCACCTGATAAGTGTCCCTAAAATATTTTTTGCAAACGGGAATATCATGTTTGTCTTTTCGAAAATAATATGTAAAAGAATGTGATCTTGGTTCTTTAGTGTTATTCGAGGGGCGCCTTCTTTTTATTTCTTTAGCTCTAATACAACCTCTTAAGAAAATGTTTTGGGCAAGTTGACTATCTAAACTATAAAATGTCTTCATGGCAGCCTCTCTGTCATACGAAAGAATTTTTTGATTGCACTTCTGACGGCGTCTGCATATTATATCGACAAATGTTTTTGCAGGTATTGAATATCCTCCTCTATTCCTGTATGCCAAACCTTTTGTTCTTTTTTGCTTTTGTATATTTCGGGCCCAATTATCAGGGTTACAACTTCTTTTCCTTCCAATAGATGTGTTTGTTGCAATATTTTTACTGCTGCAATCAGAAGAATCAGAAGAAACCCATAAACACTTTCTTGAGCCACACTTTCTGTTGATAACTTGTATTGAAGAACCATCTGATGATTCACTATTCTGCACATCCACATTGTTATTACTCTCACTCATCTTGATTATAAGGATATAATTTTATTTTTTTAAAACACTGAGAAATTGGAATAATTATAATAATTCGAATCCAAATACGATATGAGTGTGATGTTGAAAAGGCTGAAAAAATATGTAGTCCGTGTAAGACTAATAAAGTATACAGTAGAACTTATATCATACCAAATGATTGATTAATAATAATAATTATCTTCACTTCACTACTACTTGATTCTGTGGCAATTAGACTGTGAATGACTAAGTCACTTTATTGTTATTCTGATTAGACGGCACTAGAAAATTCACCGTTATCATTTAGCGTTTGCTAGTGTATTTGAGCTTGTAGGATTGTTGCGTGATGTTGGTGTGGCTTGTGGAAAGGCTGCTGATAAAATTATAATTAAAATTAATTTATTTAAAGCAAGAAATTATAAAGAGAAAAGAAGCAACGGTTGAAATAACGGCCGTTGGAGTTTTAGCCCTAGATGTTTACCGCTGCAGTGTGGCCAGATCAAGTGTGTCGGAAGAAGCCAGCCGCTGGAAAGTTCTGGATGACGCCCGCGCATGCGTAGTGAAGTGTTCTTAAAACACGTGCTTGCCGAGGCAAAGTGGGGCCGCCATCTTTCTGCCCGTATGTGTTTTGAAGCTTTGTTCGCTGAAGCAAAGTGCGGTCGCCACAAGCTGTATTATTCTAACGAATTTCATTAGGTACGGAGTTACTCAGAATGGCTTCTGAAATAAATAATTTATTGTTCAGTGGCCAAAAAATTTTTGTCGTTTAATGGTTTTAAAACTTTATTGTTTGGGAAACTTTTTATATATATAAAAAGTTATAACTATATCAAGTGTTTTTACACCTAAATTTAAGATTTTTCAAAAAGTGGAGTTAATCAGTTTGTGCAGTGAACGGCTCATATTATACTCTGTTTAATTAATTTATTTTTTGAATGTTTGGATTTGGCAAGCACTGTAATTATTGTTGTTGTTGTTATGAATATATTCAAAAGTATATATAAAACATTAGAAAGATATATAATTAAAATTTGTTTCTTAATTTGGTAAAGCATATTTATATATTTAATCGAAGGAATATCACAGATACAATATGTATCGAGTCAGAGTAATTGTTATAGTTACAAAATGCAATAATATACAGAAAATAGAACCACAGGCTAATTCGTGTATTTCCTTTGTTCCGCACCTTCCATTCTGGCATGAAGATCAAACTTAGAAGATCAGGAAACATGTGGCACCAGATGATGTGATTGGAATCTCTTTCTTGATACGAAATTATTGTATCTTTTGTGATAAATCTTCACAAAGGACCTTTACATTATGAAGAGAACTGCAAATATTTTCACCTACTTTAGTGGATTATCTCAATATGATCTAACAAACTGAATCCTCCCATACTTTTGTTTTAGAAATATTTGACGATATATTTTTGCTATTAAAACAATATTTACTATTCTTTCTTACTGCAATGAAAAAGATTGGGATGGCCTTATTTATCAATAGCGAATCTTCCCAAAGTTTTGCCAGTTGAATTCATTAGGCTTATTTGTGCTATCCTATTTAGCACTTCTTGAATATAGTTTTATCTACTTGACATATCTATAAAAGCTGAGAATGTTGTCTTAAATAAAATAAATAAAAACTTATCAATATATTGATAAGTATATTATGAAAAGGCATCTCCTTATCGTGTAACTGAAAGTTGCTGATGGCTTGCTCCATCTATCGGAATAAATATCAACTATTCTCGTTGATTTTTAATTATTCCAGAAATAGCCAAATACCCATTCTTGATTAATAAAGAAAAGCTAACAACGGACGTGTTTCGGGATGTTGGGCCTCATCAGCGCGAGAATAGTTGATATTTATTCCGATAGATGATGGAGCAAGCCATCAGCAACTTTCAGTTGCACGATAAGGAGATGCCTTTTCATAATTTATGCACCTTGTCCCAGTAAAATATCATATTTGTACTATTTTTTCCCATGATCAAGATATGTTATTCATTAAGTCATAGTATTACACGCACAATTGAGTGTAACTTATAATACATTTAAAATACAATATAACGCGGCTGATGATTGTAAAACGAAAATTGCAACTATACCGCGAATGTCTCTTTTAAACAAAAATCGAAATCTATTTAAAGAGAAACAACGATTATTTCTAACTTTAAGGATGAAGTATGATAGGATGAATTGTGAAAAATAGGAAAAATACGTCCAGGGTAGCCTAGTGGACATGGCACCTGCCCGGTAAGCAGAAGGTTGTGGGTTCGATGCCCGCCCCTGGACACTTTTATTTTTCCGTTTATCATTACTCTTCACAATTCATCCTATCATACTTCATCCTTAAAGTTAGAAATAATCGTTGTTTCTCTTTAAAATAGATTTCGATTTTTGTTTAAAAGAAACATTCGCGGTATAGTTGCAATTTTCGTTCTACAATTGAGTGTGTTTCAACTTTATCGAACTTGTTAAAGAATGCAGCTGTACAATTACTACTAAAATCGATCTAGGTAGATAATAGCAAAGGTGGAATCACGAAAGACTTGCCGGTAGAAACGAACGGCATCTTTGAGAACTCAGCCCATCTTAGGTCGACCAAAGTTGACAGTCCTTGAGTGCAGGAAGCGGCGACACGTGGAAGAAATCTTAATGAAAATACGAGAAGCCCTCCCTAGGATTTCAATAGGATTTAATCAAGACGGAATACGCGCTAGTTGAAACAAATTGTCGAACATCCATCTCGGTTCTCCACCCAATATGTTTGCTAATGGAGATAGACTAGCTGACAGCTTAGATTTTATTTTGCCAAATTTGAAAACTCTGGAAAACTTGTACCGACATTCCTATTTTGAAATATCTGGTAAAGTGATTTGTTTGTTTCATGTATCTCGAACATTTGTGTCGGAGCATTAATGTGTTTGTTTCATATCCCTTGAACTCTTGGGTCTCGCAGCATTGATGTGTATACTTCATTCACCTTGAACTCTGGATCTCGGGAGCATTGATTTGTTTGTTTCATGAAACACGAACTCCTGTGTTGGAACATTGATGTGTTTTTTCATAATTCTTGAATTCTTGTTTCAGAGCATTGATGTGTTTTGTTCCATCTTCCGTGAACTCTTGTGTCGGAGCATTGATGTGTTTGTTTCATAATACTTGAACTCTTGTGTTAGAGCATGGACGTGTTTGTTTCATATTCCTTGAACTCTTGTGTCGGAGCATTGATGTGTTTGTTTCATAATACTTGAACTCTTGTGTTAGAGCATGGACGTGTTTTTTTCATATTCCTTGAACTCTTGTGTCGGAGCATTGATGTGTTTGTTTCATAATACTTGAACTCTTGTGTTAGAGCATGGACGTGTTTGTTTCATATTCCTTGAACTCTTGTGTCGGAACATTGATGTGTTTGTTTCATAATTCTTGAATTCTTGTTTCAGAGCATTGATGTGTTTGGTTCCATCTCCCTTGAACTCTTGTGTCGGAAAATTGATTATGTTTTTTTCATACACTTCGAACACCTAGTCGGAGCATACGTACCCTACATTTACTAAATCAAAACCGCTAAGATGGCTCACCACTGATGACCCAAACCCTCTCATTTAATAACATCAATAACTGCAGTAAGATCTGTAGAAATATAATTTGATAATATTCATCTTAAGAAATACATTGCCAAAATAATAAGTAATCTACATTGCGTACACAGAACATGGTGTCACAAGAATAGATGATTGAAGTCTTAGAATCTTCTTTTTATCTTCACTCAATCATATTAGGATATCAATTTGTGACCCTTGATGGTGTCTGTTTGACAAACATCATGACTGGGTGAAGTAGAATGCGTCTGCCTTTGTCATTAAGACTGGAAGCACTACTCAGGCCGACTTAGCTCCAAAAGAAATGGCCGCCTCTGACATGAGGAACAGACGCCATGTGCAGCCGCTCCTAACATGGAATACAAACGCTGCTCATCCTGTATCCCTGGATTAGGAGCCTTACATGGTACTATCAGCCGGCCAGCTGAGCACAGGTTTTTTACCAAGCTTGTTACTGCTCCCCTTCATCCTTTTTCATACGGGTTTGGGACCGGCAAAGGCGTAGTTAGAATAAACCCAAACAACCGGAAATGGTGACAAGAAACCCTCCGCTGTTCACACCACAGAGCGATCGGAAAATCGTTAATTTAATTATGAACAATAATTGGTTAATTTATTGGTTAGGAAACCAAATAGGTTTTCAGGGAAGGAAGATCGATTGAATTCCCCCCAAGGATCTATCCTAAAAATAATTTTTTATATTGATTGGCAAAATTAAGAATTTGATGTTCTACCATCAGTTTTTCACAAATTTCTATTAATTACAAAGTTTAATCGTGCCATCTATAGTCAAAATTATAAACTATTTAAGAGAGCGCGCGTATGTTTCTCTCTTTGATAAATGAATATGGACAAATACTACCCCATAGATGTAAACAGTCTTCTATACACACCACAATAGTTCACAAATTTATTGGGTTTAATTTGAGATCACGAGATATCATTTGACCAGCACGTATCCTCCACCCATGCACGTATATTTACAAAAATTGTTTATAACACACAAAGAATGTGATATATATTTTCTCCCCCTTTCAATATCATTAATAGTTAAATATGTAAAAATAATTATTTTGTATAAAAATAGTATATATCATCAATTTATTATCGTGATACTCCTGTTGAAGGACTAACAAGTCCGAAAGCTTGAAAATAGAAATTTGAACAAGAAACTTAACCCTGGAAGCTTTAGTTACTTTATAATAAATGAACAATAGTTAATACTTAATGCTTTAAATATCCTAAATATAGATTAAAATAATACAACAGGTTTCTGAAGATGATTTCATTGCTATTAAAGTAATCTCAAGCTGAATGCACTATTGTTAACGAGGAACGGAATAAGATCTTAAAGAACATTATCCAAGTCTACGTGAACCCATTTCAGCTAATCAGAATAATGTCCGAGAAAAAAATATATAGCGATAGAATTGTTTAATTTTCATAAAGCGTTAGAGAACAAGGTAATCTCTAAGAACTAAAATTACAGAAAATATTTTAATGCATAGTTAATTTGTATAGTTATGTTGAATACTTTGATTTTCTTTCATTTTCCCTTCTCTCTTTTGTTTATGTTTTTACCCCTTTTCTTAATGTTGTTGTTGTTGTCGTGTCCAAAAAAGAGACTCAGATTTCTCCATACATCTCTATCACAGCAGCAGCAATGTCCACTATCTTGGGTGTGTAAAGCTGCTGCTCTGGGTCTAAGTCAATTTTCTGCAAGGCTGCGGCTATTGCTGGGCATGAGAATATGTGAGTAGGTGTTAGTTCCACACCAGGACAGTTGTTGCATGCCCTATAGGTTCTTGTGCCCCTTTCTTAATGAAAATGATGTATGGCGAGTCCTTACAGGATGGAAATGTCCTAATAAAGCTGTTGTTGTTGTTGATTAACGAAATCTTGAGCTTTCGGGCATCTCTGTCCATCTCTCTATAGGAGTACATAAAACGAATAACAATAGAACGTCGTTTAATATTATTCATTTTAGATACTCTTGTAAAAGGATACAGGAATTCCTGGAAGCTTGAGATTACATTAGTAAAAAGAATCTCATCCCCAGAAAAAAACGTGTTGTATTATTTTAATTTATATTCAGTAGATTTAAATCAAGTAAATTATTATATATATTTTATATGGAAATATTATTTTATTTAAAATTGTATTTAATAGATTAAAAAACTCTGTTAGACAGCCAGAGGTCGCGCTTTCCCTATGAAAACTCATTGTTGTTGTTTCTCGATGGCCTGCTCAAATCATTTGTACATTATGTAAATAAGTTTTTCATTTTTTTTAGATTCTTACGCCTTAAGCCAAGCATTACTTTTATTAAATTAGGTTTTTATATATTCCTTTAGCTCAATTAAAGCAATTTCTAATCTTCACTATTTTTATTATTATTCTTTCAAGATTTTAACCACAACTGCATTACCATAGCATAATCCTCAAGATAATAAAAATCAACCGAAATTTCATTTTTTTACAACATATATATGAAGAGTACAGAGATACCTGGAAGCTTGAGATTACATAAAAGAAACTCATCTCCAGAAATCTGTTGTATTATTTTAATTGATTAATACATTTATTGTAAGGAGAAACATATTGGTAAGGCCTGGTTTATCGTGGTGAACCCTCTGATAATAGAGCGCCATCTGATTCAAAATTCTAAGCTATTTAAACGCTTATGTTTATTTTTATTCAAATAAACACTTACCCACTGCCCTTACTGTAATGATAAAATATTGGGAAGACCCGGCTATTTCATATCGGTCCCAAACTCTAACTACCAAACCACTGGGAGAATCAAATACTGATGATTCTCATTGTTTATTCGTACAATTCTATAAAAAGCTTTTAGTCCTTATTGCATTAATAAAATATTGGGAAGGCCTGGTTCTTTCTCATCAGTGTTAAACCACTGATAGAATCAAATATTGATGAGTTGTATTGTTATCCATACAATTCTATAAAAATTCTTCTGTCCTTATTGCATTAATGAAATATTGCAAGGCCTGGTTCTTTCTCATCAGTGTTAAACCCTCATTAAACTGACCAAACCACTGGTAGAATCAAATACTGATGAGATGTATTGTTATTCGTACAATTCTATAAAAATCCTTCTGCCCTTATTGAATTGATAAAATATTGGGAAGGCCTGGTTCTTCCTCATCAGTGTTAAACCCTCATTAAACTGACCAAACCACTGGTAGAATCAAATACTGAGTGCTGTATTGTTATTTGTACAATTCTATAAAAATCCTTCTGCCCTTATTGCATTGATAAAATATTGGAAAGGCCTGGTTCTTCCTCTTCAGTTCTAAACCCTCATTAAACTGACCAAACCACTGGTAGAATCAAATACTAAGTGCTGTATTGTTATTCGTACAATTCTATAAAAATCCTTCTGTCCTTATTGCATTGATAAAATATTGGGAAGGCCTGGCTCTTCCTCATCGGTTCTAAACCCTCATTAAACTGACAAAACCACTGATAGAATCAAATACTGAGTGCTGTATTGTTATTCGTACCATTCTATAAAAATCCTTATGCCTGAAAAGTATCCAAGCATAATTACAAAAGGAATCTTAAGAAAGGAAAAAAGGCATCTCGTTATCGTGAAATTGAAAGTTTCTGATTACTTGCGCTATCTATTGGAATAAATATCAACTATTCGTTGATTTTTAATTATTCCAGAATTGACCAAATATCCATTCTTGATTAATCAAGAAAAGCTAACTACATACACATTTTGTTGCTGTTGGCCCTCATCAGCTTGGTGCAAGCTATACCTCAACGACCAAAAATAATTGGTCATTCAAGGCATCCTGAAAAATCATGAAACGGGTAGTTAAGGCCAGAATTGCGTGAGAACGCGTTAGAAAAGTGTGAAAAAAAGTAGTACGAATTTTATATTGTACTGGGATAATGTGCATAAATTAAGAAAGAAAAAAAAGGCATCTCTTTATCGTGTAACTGAAAGTTGTTGATGGCTTTCGCCATCTATCTATAAAAAGAATCTTGTAGCTTAAATAGTTTTGAATAGCTCTTTCTCTTTTGTATTTAACCATATATAACCATATATAAACGATGTAATAAAAGAAGTTTCAATCTCTCTCTCTGTTAAGAAAGCCCTGGCCAAACTACGCAGCTCCAAAATCAACGTCTTCGAGATAACTCTACAAGTGGAGGAATACAGAGCCGAGATGTCTTCAGTGCCAAGATCCTATGGAATAACTCCAACAACTTATTCTTCTGTACAGTCCTTGATTTACAGCTCAGTAATAAACATGTAGTGTTTCTTCTTTCTCTCTCTGTTATATTTCTGTATATATGTATGTCATAATATATGCTCTTCCAGGGTTAATAAAACAAACCAACAGCCAACGAGAGAGAAATGGGCCGCTAAAGCGAGACACTTTAGACAACTAACTAACGACCATTTTTTGGCCACATTCCTGAGGGGGGCGTCATCACCTGGCGACTATCCTGGTTAGCCCCCCCCGGTTGTGTACACAGGGAAAACAGTCGTGCAGCTGATAACGTCTCGCTCGCTCTCTCTCGGCTGGCTGCCTGGATGATTTGCTCTAACAACTCGTCGTGTGATTATTTCTCTCCTCAACACATTTACCACTAAATTGTCACATCGAAAGCCGACAGGATAAGACCTGACCGGGAAACAAATCCCTCATATACCAGAGTATGAAGCAAACAAGAAGCAATACCACGATGATCGAACAAACCCACAACCAAGTTCCACAAGAACCAACGACCGACTCTACTGTAGCCGTTTCCCTTCGAACTCTCACCCTCTGTCTCGACCAACTTTTAAACCGTGAGTCTGAAGAAACAATCACCTACGACGGAGATGAACCTGCCGCACACTTCTTCTCACAACTTGAGTCTCAGCCGAACTTCCACAACTTAGAGCCAGCACGCCAAGCTCGAAAGGCTCTATCATCACTCAGAGGCGAACCTCGCAAAATTGCACAAGACTTAGCGCTACTCAATAAGACTTATGAAGAGGTCAAAGAGTCACTCTGCGCCGTCTATCCCCGACGCCCTAGCTTCACCCTTCAAGAGTTCTAAGAACTTAAATGCACGTCGATGGCCGAGATCGAGACCTACTACAAGAACAAGGTCCGAATAGGATTGGCGATCAACCTCCCTAAGAGTGCCATCGTGCAAGCACTATCCAACGGTGTGCCACGTAACTATGGCAACCTTTTAAAGATGGCACAACCCTCGGGACCAGAAGAATGGTTGTGCTTAGCCCAACAGCTGACCTACGAAGGGGATAACACCAGCACTAAAGCTGCCCAACAACGATCACCGCGCCAGAGCAGAACACCTTCCACCACCGTGGACAAGACCCCACCATATCCTTGCCGTTACTGTGGCGGACAACACTGGCACGCACAGTGTCTGCAGCGAGGGCCCTACCAGCGGACTTTTCGGACCTTTACACCTGCGGTCCACAGCGTCGAGCAACCCCAAAGATCGACTGGGCCTGCAGGTGTCTACGAGACCGCAGCAACGACGAGCTCGGGAGAAACCAAGTAATGCCAGCTTCGGCAGCAGAACTCCTCCGAAGCTCAATGAACCTACCTGCGCCCTAAACCAGCATACGCCTGTAAGTGCAATTATTTTAACCCCTATCATTCATTCTTTAAAGATGCCATTCCTAATTGACTCTGGAGCCAATGTTTCCATAATTAGTTTAAACCAATTTGAATATATTAAAAATGTTAATAGTTTCATTTGTTCCACCCCTATTAACAATGATGTTATTATCCGTACTATATCTAGTCATGCCAAACCAATCGGATTAGTTACCTTACCAATACAATTTAATAATTTTAATTTTAATGAAACATTTTATATTTTAAATTCACCCCTTGAACATGGTATCCTATCTATTCATGTTATGCAATTCTTTAGATTAACAATAGATTTTCATAATCAATTGATACTTCAAAATAGTGTTCCAGTACCTAAACATTTGTACCATTTTGTATGTGACCTTCCCACTTGTAAGCACGGCTCGCGAATAATAACTTCTAACCCTAAACGACCTATAATTCACTCAGTTAACTTAGGCGTTGACGATTTTCAACCTCCACGTGAGCCTTACTTACAAACAACCCTTAGTAATATTTATCAACCTTCCCCTGAATGCCCCTCTCACCCTTACAACCTTAATAGCATTCCTACCAGCCCATGCGCCTCTAGAGAATTAATGATTAAAGAATTTATCGAACAACGCCCAGAACTGAATATCCCTTATCAGCAATTATTGTATTCTTTTAAAGATATTTTCCCTATCAATAAATTCAATGTATTACCACTCAACATAACCCCTGTAAAACTCAAAATTATTTCTGATAAGGTTATTTCCCTCCGTCCATACAGAACTCCCTATGCCTACCAGAAGGAAATTCAGGACCAGATATCTCAACTTCTAAAACATGACATAATCACCCCCTCCTCTAGCCCATATTCCTCTCCTGTGACACTCGTTCGCAAACGCGATAACACCATGCGTCTCTGCATTGACTTCCGTCGCGTGAACGAACTAGTACCCTCGGATTTGCATCCTTTGCCATTGATAGAAACGGTACTGGATAACCTGTCGAAAGCCAGAGTATTTAGCACCGTTGACATAAGCAATGCATACTATCAAATCCCCATCGCGGAGGAGAGTCAACCACTACTCTCTTTCGTGACTCAACAAGGGCAATATAATTTCAAACGCTTACCCTTTGGGTTCAAATCAGCACCCCAAATTTTCGAACGTGTGATTACCCAGTTGATCCACAAACACCACCTCTCTTTCATAGCCCATTATTATGACGACTTCGTTATTTTTTCTGACTCCTCAGAACAACACCTTACGCACCTTCGACTTTTCTTTAAATTCTGTTTAGAGGAAAATCTCCAACTTAACCTTAAAAAATGTAATTTTTATCAAAATGAAATAGATTTTCTCGGCTACCACATCACCGCAGGGACTTACACACCTAATATTAAAAATACCGAAATCATCAACGCTATTAGAACTCCTATCAACGTTAAAATCCTACAATCATTTTTAGGAGCCGTCAACGTATATCATAAATTCATCCCAGAATATGCTAGACTTCGCCACCCCTTGAATCAATTACTAAAAAAGAACGCCAAATGGCTTTGGAGCCCGAATTGTCAACAAGCCTTTGATAAATTGAAGCAACACCTCGCAACACAACCTGTGTTACATCTATTTCAAGAAGGGCTCCCATGCCAGGTCTATTGCGACGCTTCCACGCAGGGCATCGCAGGTGTACTCAAACAAGTACATCCTGACGGTAACATCTACCCTGTACAATATTACAGTCGCGCGTTGCGTTCCTATGAGCGTAATTACACTATATCTGAACTGGAGTGCTTAGCCATTGTAGAGTGCGTTGACAAATTCCGAGTGTACCTCCTAGGTACAAGGTTTGTCATCTACTCGGATCATCACGCCTTACAATGGCTAAAGACCATAAAAGACCCCACCGGACGCCTCTTTCGTTGGAGCCTTCGACTCTCAGCTTACGACTATGAGGTCAAATACCTCAAGGGCTCGCGTCAGTACGAGGCGGACCTACTCTCCCGTAACCCTTTCTGCGGATTCCTATCCACAGGTCAAATAAAAGATCATCAGGGCGAATTACTGGGGGACACAAGGTATATCCTCAATGACAAGGACCTTATGACCATCATACGACGGGGTGTCACTAAAATAATTGTTCCACCATCACTCCGTGGCACCCTACTACAACGAGCCCATCGCGATTTCAATCACCCCGGCATTTTGCAGATGACCAGACTGATCGCAGCCCAATACTATTGGGACGGCATGACAAATGACATCAGAACACATGTAAGAACCTGTTCAGTATGCCAATTGGTCAAACCACCAAAAGGACCTATCTACGGAGAATTAGGACAACTCCCCCCAGCGGTCCTGCCGTACGAACTAGTGTCACTAGATACTATTTCTGGATTCGCGAAATATGGGAATTCTCAGACCTTCTTACATGTCGTAGTGGACCATGCCACACGGTACGCGTGGGCATTTCCATCGCGGTCCACCAGCATTCTCACCTATACCCAAGTGATTAAAAAGGTGATGCAGTTTGGTTCGCCTAAACGACTTTTGACGGATAGAGCTCCTGCCTTCACCTCTCCGAAATTTCGTAGATTTTTGATTAGACATAACATTGGCCAACTTCTCACGACAAGCAACAACCCTCAGGCCAACGGATTAAGTGAACGACTAAACGCCACGATTACTGGCAAACTTAAACTGTTGCGCCTCCAACAACCTAAGACGGCCTGGACCAAACTACTACCTCAGGTCCTTCAGGCTTATAACCATACCCCACATTCGGTGACCGGGTTTCCACCGTCATACCTTTTGTTAGGTAGTGTCCCGCTACAACTATCCGAGCATGTACAAAACTACCCAAAAATCGACGACGCCAGAGAATGGGCCTATCAAAGGACACACGAACGACACTTACGCGACAAAGCGAGATTCGACCAAACACATAGAGCTTCCGATTTTGAAGTAGGCGATCTCGTTTTGGCAAAAACATACCACCATCCAGACACTGGTAAACTGACACCTTTCTTCTCAGGACCTTATGAAATACTGGAGATAATTTCCCCTCAAATCGTACGGATCAACCGCTCCAACCGACCTCTAAGTCGTGAGACAGATACAATTCATGTCAACAAATTAAAACACTACGGAAAACGAACAATTTATTTCACCGCCCGTAAATGATCGAGACCAACCCAAAAATACCTTCAATTTCCCATATAAACACTTAAATCACACTCTAATCCATACTAAAACGGCTATTAACTCACTAAAGCAACATGACTACACTTACAATCAAGATGATCAAAGATATTTGAACCACTTATCCCCTGAAATCTTTACCAATTACTAACCTGACAACAAGACTTTACGAACCTAGTAGTATCTAAATAATTAAGGTAGAGTGACCCAAAGCAAGTTTCCCCTCGCTCTGTCCGCCTATATTCTACCTTTGCATCTAGAACTATTTTATCTTCGAAAATTAAATATAAGTCCATTCGACTTCCTCACCTACACACGGGACTTTTCCCCTCGGACTCGCTACACAAGTAACTACATAGATAAGTTAGATTGGCCCAGGGCAAGTCTCCCCTCGCTCTGTTCGCCGAGGTTCTAACATTGTATGTAGTTTTATATTTACCTCAGTCCTGAGCTCACACAATTGTCAACCTCAATCTCATTTCTCGTACTCTACACTTATAGCATAGAAAGCCCATGACAAGTTTCCCCTTGCCATGTCCGCCTGAAAAATATCTTAAAGTGTAGAGTTCCCCAGTCTTAATGATCTTCAGAATTTCACCATATGTATGTGACTCTTCTTCTCGCTGTTCACACTCCTCCATATCACTTCTCTTATAGTACATTAGATTTTGTTGTATATAGCCTTTTATAACCTTGATATTTTCAAAGATTTCCTTAAATGTCAAACTCCCCGGTGTTGTAAAACTGCTTGTAAATAATATTTACTTGTGTACTATACAATATTTTATTCACATAAAACTATGTCACCATTACCTTAACTAATTTTAACTGTAAAATTATTTTCTCTATTCCTGGCTTCACCAGCTTTAAATATACTTAAACTATGTTCAGCCTTCTTCAACGGGGGCCATATGTCATAATATATGCTCTTCCAGGGTTAATAAACACAAACCAACAGCCAACGAGAGAGAAATGGGCCGCTAAAGCGAGACACTTTAGACAACTAACTAACGACCATTTTTTGGCCACATTCCTCAGGGGGGCGTCACCACCTGGCGACTATCCTGGTTAGCCCCCCCCCCCCCCCGGTTGTGTACACAGAGAAAACAGTCGTGCAGCTGATAACGTCTCGCTCGCTCTCTCTCGGCTGGCTGCCTGGATGATTGCTCTAACAACTCGTCGTGTGATTATTTCTCTCCTCAACACATTTACCACTAAATTGTCACATGTATATTTATCAATTATATTTACATTTATTTATTCATATATTTTATCATATTTATGTATTTAACATTATATAATCCTTTATGAGCGATGTTAAAAAGAAGTGTCAATCTCAATCTCTCTCTCTCTTATCTGTACACGCGGTAGGCGCCACCAATGAAGACCTTGTATATATTTATATATATATATGTATATTTATCAATTACTTTATATATTTATATCTATTTATTCCTATATTTATCATTATATAATCTTATTTATTCATATTTACATTTATTCTGTATTTAACCTTATATAATCTTATATGGACATTGAAATAAAGTAATTTCAATCTCAATCTCTTCTCTGTTAATCTTCGACCGTTTAATAGACTATAATTTAAATTTATTTTGATATAAACCTGATATTTAAATTGAAAATTTGAATGTTCTTCTCGCCGTGTCATACGTTAAGTATGACAACATTAATTAAACAGAACAGAATTGCAGTGTCCAATTGTATTTATCCTGAAGATCAATCTTGTATCCAATAATCTTCTGGTGGAAAATAACAATTCCTTTCGGCGCCATTGTAATGTGGCGGGAGAATACGTGTCATTTGTCATCGTCTGCGCGACAATTATATCGTCTGGTATTATAATAAATTCATCATACATATTCACATAAATAATTCCTCCATTTATAACAAGCGCCTCTATATAAATGAAATGTTCATAAAAATGATTAATAGAGAAAATCTTCTCAATTTTTTATATGTATTTTTGGTCAACAATATATATATGTGTGTCTAGAGATATCGAACAAATTTATCATCATTTGAATTTTGTTTACAAAGTAGGTTTTGATCACACCCAAGTTTTCATCACTCTTGAATATTTATCTATATATTCTTTTTTCTTCGTATCTCGATTATATATATTTTAATATCTCTTTATTCTATCTTATATATAATTATATATATGGGCTTTTAATATTTAAACAGTTTCAATCAATCACGTACTCTTTGTATAATATTCTATATATTGCAACGTGGAAAATTAGGGAAAACAAAAACTTCAGTAGGAGACAACAATTTATTTCAGGCAAGAACAAACTATGAATGGTAAACAAAAAGATAAGCCACGAGGAAAATTTACAGAGTAGCAAAATATATGCATAAAAACAATGGTTGCCTGTAAAGTCGGTTTTACGGGCGAAGATTTTACGTGACAACGGTAGAATATTTATTGATATGAATATAATTAAATTGCACAATAGGAACAAGGAATTGAATGAAAATAAGAATTGCACAAATTTTAACTATAGAAATATATTTTGTTTACTAAAACATTGTACATGTAAACTAAAACTTAACTAATTCCTATTTGAGTGATTTTGTTGAGGATAGGACGATGATAGGAGAAATATGAAATGAAAGGAAGTGTTTCTGCTGTAATGTGTCTTGCGAAAGTCAAGTCGATAGTTGTTCCTTTTAACGTAGTTGACTTAGAAACGTTTGATACGCAATCAAGATTATACGTATTTTTCATGAATTTAAGAAACGAGTTGTCAGGCTTTACGTTTTTGTTAAAATCACCACACAGAAGAATCGGTATACTAGAATCAACTTGCACGAACGGTGGCACGTACTGGCTGTTGTGAATGTACGGACCGAGTCCTTGCCATAGTAACATTCCAATATCCTGCATACTAGCTCCTGGATGAATATATACAGCACCGAGTATAAACTTGAAGCTAGTATTAGCGGCGAAGCAAGTAACTTCAGTCATGCACATGTCACCCTTGGTTTTAATGACACGAGTTACGTCTGTAATCGCAACTTGGAACACTTCCGCCGTAGATGTCGATGATAATTTACGATAGATCGCCACTCCACCAGCCGCGTTGGTATTTGAAAATCAAAACACTTATTCAGATTCTAGTATACCGATTCTTCTGTGTGGTGATTTTAACAAAAACGTAAAGCCTGACAACTCGTTTCTTAATATCATGAAAAATACGTATAATCTTGATTGCGTATCAAACGTTTCTAAGTCAACTACGTTAAAAGGAACAACTATCGACTTGACTTTCGCAAGACACATTACAGCAGAAACACTTCCTTTCATTTCATATTTCTCCTATCATCGTCCTATCCTCAACAAAATCACTCAAATAGGAATTAGTTAAGTTTAAGTTTACATGTACAATGTTTTAGTAAACAAAATATATTTCTATAGTTAAAATTTGTGCAATTCTTATTTTCATTCAATTCCTTGTTCCTATTGTGCAATTTAATTATATTCATATCAATAAATATTCTACCGCTGTCACGTAAAATCTTCGCCCGTAAAACCGACTTTACAGGCAACCATTGTTTTTTTTTTTTGATACAGTAGAACTTGGATAATTCTAAAACGACTTTAATTCAAATATTCATCTTGGTCCTTAGAATATCCTATAAATGGTATTTCCGTTTTTAATTCGAATTTTTGGAAAATTCGTTTTTTTTTTTTGTCTCTTGGGCTTCAAATTATTCAAGTTCGAACGTATTCGAATTTTAACTCTTGATTTAAAAAAAACTCAATTACCTTTTGATCGTATCTTGTATATACAGAATGTATGGATAGCTTTCATCTTTCCTTGTGAAGAGATCTTGGTTTCCGCAAAACTTTTAAAGAAACATGCCACTCTAATAAATTTTTAATCATATCGCAAACTGCTTGACAAGCTCTTTCAGCTCTAAACATTGTTTCCTTGATGGATATTCGGTCGAGATTTCCAGATCATTAATCCCAACCTATCTCTTCTAAAGGTATTGTACTGATTATGTTACTTGTGCCATCTGTCGGAATAAATACCAACTTTTTTATATATAATACAATATAATGCAGCTTATGATTGTAGAACGATGTTTGATAATTATACCGCAAATGTTTCTTTTGAACGAGATATCGAAATTTATTTTAAGGAGAAATAACGATTATTTCTATCCTTAGGGATGAAGTATGAAAAGATGAATTGTAAAGAGTAATTATAAACGGAAAAATAAAGTAACCAGGGATGGGAATTTTCTTTTTAATTTTGAATTATTCCTCAATTTGGACAAATACATTTTTTTTTATTAAAAATAAAGAAAGCATATCCTGACGAGGAGCACATGTGCTTTTTAGATGGCAGAGCACCATCTAGTAGAACAGAAATAAACTAAAACGTTGATTCAGCCTGTTCCCTGATATTTGGCCAGCCCATTTTCTTGATAAATCAAGAAAAGCCATCCATGAATGCGTTTCGGGCTGTCGGCCCCCGCTAGCGTGGAGTAGGCTGTACCACTGCGACCATAAATGTTTAGGTTCCAGAGGCTTCCTGAAAAACCAAGAAATGGGTATTTATGGCCAAACTTTCTTGATTGAGAATGTATTTAGTCAAATATAGAATAATTCAAAATCAACGATCAGTTTCGAAATATAGAGCAAGCCATTAGCAACGTTCAGTTTCACGCTCAAGAAGAGTCTTTTTCTTCATTTAGCAACAAGATTCAAGTACAATTTCACTTTGTTTTTGCTCTTTTCTTTCCAGGGGTAGGTTTCTTCAAAGTATGTTAACGTGAATCTTCAACTTTTGGGCATTAAAAAGCTAAAGATTTGTATTAACATTTTGTTGAAAGAACTACTTATCCCTGAAAGACTTATATTTTCACTTTACTATTGATACATGGAATCAGAGGGTTCACCACTGATGAGCCATACCTTCTATTATTTATCATTGCACTAAGGGTAGTTTAAATTGTTTTATTAAAAAAAAAACAATGGTTGCCTGTAAAGTCGGTTTTACGGGCGAAGATTTTACGTGACAACGGTAGAATATTTATTGATATGAATATAATTAAATTGCACAATAGGAAAAAGGAATTGAATGAAAATAAGAATTGCACAAATTTTAACTATAGAAATATATTTTGTTTACTAAAACATTGTACATGTAAACTAAAACTTAACTAATTCCTATTTGAGTGATTTTGTTGAGGATAGGACGATGATAGGAGAAATATGAAATGAAAGGAAGTGTTTCTGCTGTAATATGTCTTGCGAAAGTCAAGTCGATAGTTGTTCCTTTTAACGTAGTTGACTTAGAAACGTTTGATACGCAATCAAGATTATACGTATTTTTCATGATATTAAGAAACGAGTTGTCAGGCTTTACGTTTTTGTTAAAATCACCACACAGAAGAATCGGTATACTAGAATCAACTTGCACGAACGGTGGCACGTACTGGCTGTTGTGAATGTACGGACCGAGTCCTTGCCATAGTAACATTCCAATATCCTGCATACTAGCTCCTGGATGAATATATACAGCACCGAGTATAAACTTGAAGCTAGTATTAGCGGCGAAGCAAGTAACTTCAGTCATGCACATGTCACCCTTGGTTTTAATGACACGAGTTACGTCTGTAATCGCAACTTGGAACACTTCCGCCGTAGATGTCGATGATAATTTACGATAGATCGCCACTCCACCAGCCGCGTTGGTATTTGAAAATCAAAACACTTATTCAGATCGAAGGTTCAAATTTTTGCTAAATAAATTTGAAATTAAATAAAATTTGTAATTGTAAATGATGAAGTTGAAAATTAAAACATTTACTTAAATTAGATGTTAAAATTCTTGCTCAACACAGTTTAAATAAAGTTTTCTTATATCTGCCACTTTTTCTTAATATTTGTAATTTTAAAGAATCAATTCGAAAATCAAAACATTTATTCAGATCGAAGGTTCAAATTTTTGCTAAATAAATTTGAAACTATTTCAAATTTGTAAAATAATAATTAATTAATTAATTAATTTTAAACTAATAATTTACTTAACACTATCAACATTTATCAATAGTATGACATAACCTATAAACTCAGTTTCTCAACTTTTGTGTCAATCTAACAATTAATCAATCAATCATAGTTTACGATAATGAAATATCAGTGTACAATTATTTACCTTTATTGTTGTAGTTGTTGTAAATGACGAATCTAAGCACTCCACATTTTCACTACAGACACAGCTGACGATACTTTAACCACACGTGTGAACTTGTATTATGACGCTTTCTTGTTTTTCCAACGCCAAGAACGTTCGAGAAAGACAAAGACAGAGACAAGCATGCGCCGATTCAATGCGCCTAATTCTCTAGCGCTGCGCGCGCAGCACTCTCGTTCGATGACTCATCGTAACGTTACCGGGCGTTACACTTTTTCATAAGTGACTCCCAGCCGCAACCTAATTTAAGACGTTGTCACGTCAAAAAAAAAAAAAACGCGTCATAGTTCAATTTAAAATAATTCCTATGATCCCGAATAACAATATAATATTGATACGTCGTACCCCGGCGTTGTTTGTGTACTTTGTCTAATCAGGATGCCACAAAGATACACACATGAGTTCGAAGGGATGAAGCTAAAGTTAGCGCTTTATTGTATCTCACTTAACAGAAGGAATACAACAGTGGGACTTGCCTTCAACTTCCCCGTCCGAAGAATCCTTGGCGCCGTGGATGTCACTCTTGTGAAGCGTTCCGCTCCACACTATACACATGCAGCTTGGAGTACGCAGCCTTGTAGACCGCTCCGATGTCATCTCTCCTGGCACCGCCTTGTAGGATCATCCACACGCCCCGGAGGTAACTCTCCGCAGTCTTCTTCTTGCCGCAGATCTCGTTGTCACCAGACGACTTCTCCCCTAGACTGCGATGTCCTTTCGGCGCACAAACCCCCTTACAACAACTACAACAATAAAGGTAAATAATTGTACACTGATATTTCATTATCGTAAACTATGATTGATTGATTAATTGTTAGATTGACACAAAAGTTGAGAAACTGAGTTTATAGGTTATGTCATACTATTGATAAATGTTGATAGTGTTAAGTAAATTATTAGTTTAAAATTAATTAATTAATTAATTATTATTTTACAAATTTTAAATAGTTTCAAATTTATTTAGCAAAAATTTGAACCTTCGATCTGAATAAATGTTTTGATTTTCGAATTGATTCTTTAAAATTACAAATATTAAGAAAAAGTGGCAGATATAAGAAAACTTTATTTAAACTGTGTTGAGCAAGAATTTTAACATCTAATTTAAGTAAATGTTTTAATTTTCAACTTCATCATTTACAATTACAAATTTTATTTAATTTCAAATTTATTTAGCAAAAATTTGAACCTTCGATCTGAATAAGTGTTTTGATTTTCAAATACCAACGCGGCTGGTGGAGTGGCGATCTATCGTAAATTATCATCGACATCTACGGCGGAAGTGTTCCAAGTTGCGATTACAGACGTAACTCGTGTCATTAAAACCAAGGGTGACATGTGCATGACTGAAGTTACTTGCTTCGCCGCTAATACTAGCTTCAAGTTTATACTCGGTGCTGTATATATTCATCCAGGAGCTAGTATGCAGGATATTGGAATGTTACTATGGCAAGGACTCGGTCCGTACATTCACAACAGCCAGTACGTGCCACCGTTCGTGCAAGTTGATTCTAGTATACCGATTCTTCTGTGTGGTGATTTTAACAAAAACGTAAAGCCTGACAACTCGTTTCTTAAATTCATGAAAAATACGTATAATCTTGATTGCGTATCAAACGTTTCTAAGTCAACTACGTTAAAAGGAACAACTATCGACTTGACTTTCGCAAGACATATTACAGCAGAAACACTTCCTTTCATTTCATATTTCTCCTATCATCGTCCTATCCTCAACAAAATCACTCAAATAGGAATTAGTTAAGTTTTAGTTTACATGTACAATGTTTTAGTAAACAAAATATATTTCTATAGTTAAAATTTGTGCAATTCTTATTTTCATTCAATTCCTTGTTCCTATTGTGCAATTTAATTATATTCATATCAATAAATATTCTACCGTTGTCACGTAAAATCTTCGCCCGTAAAACCGACTTTACAGGCAACCATTGTTTTTTTTTTAATAAAACAATTTAAACTACCCTTAGTGCAATGATAAATAATAGAAGGTATGGCTCATCAGTGGTGAACCCTCTGATTCCATGTATCAATAGTAAAGTGAAAATATAAGTCTTTCAGGGATAAGTAGTTCTTTCAACAAAATGTTAATACAAATCTTTAGCTTTTTAATGCCCAAAAGTTGAAGATTCACGTTAACATACTTTGAAGAAACCTACCCCTGGAAAGAAAAGAGCAAAAACAAAGTGAAATTGTACTTGAATCTTGTTGCTAAATGAAGAAAAAGACTCTTCTTGAGCGTGAAACTGAACGTTGCTAATGGCTTGCTCTATATTTCGAAACTGATCGTTGATTTTGAATTATTCTATATTTGACTAAATACATTCTCAATCAAGAAAGTTTGGCCATAAATACCCATTTCTTGGTTTTTCAGGAAGCCTCTGGAACCTAAACATTTATGGTCGCAGTGGTACAGCCTACTCCACGCTAGCGGGGGCCGACAGCCCGAAACGCATTCATGGATGGCTTTTCTTGATTTATCAAGAAAATGGGCTGGCCAAATATCAGGGAACAGGCTGAATCAACGTTTTAGTTTATTTCTGTTCTACTAGATGGTGCTCTGCCATCTAAAAAGCACATGTGCTCCTCGTCAGGATATGCTTTCTTTATTTTTAATAAAAAAAAATGTATTTGTCCAAATTGAGGAATAATTCAAAATTAAAAAGAAAATTCCCATCCCTGGTTACTTTATTTTTCCGTTTATAATTACTCTTTACAATTCATCTTTTCATACTTCATCCCTAAGGATAGAAATAATCGTTATTTCTCCTTAAAATAAATTTCGATATCTCGTTCAAAAGAAACATTTGCGGTATAATTATCAAACATCGTTCTACAATCATAAGCTGCATTATATTGTATTATATATAAAAAAGTTGGTATTTATTCCGACAGATGGCACAAGTAACATAATCAGTACAATACCTTTAGAAGAGATAGGTTGGGATTAATGATCTGGAAATCTCGACCGAATATCCATCAAGGAAACAATGTTTAGAGCTGAAAGAGCTTGTCAAGCAGTTTGCGATATGATTAAAAATTTATTAGAGTGGCATGTTTCTTTAAAAGTTTTGCGGAAACCAAGATCTCTTCACAAGGAAAGATGAAAGCTATCCATACATTCTGTATATACAAGATACGATCAAAAGGTAATTGAGTTTTTTTTAAATCAAGAGTTAAAATTCGAATACGTTCGAACTTGAATAATTTGAAGCCCAAGAGACAAAAAAAAAAAACGAATTTTCCAAAAATTCGAATTAAAAACGGAAATACCATTTATAGGATATTCTAAGGACCAAGATGAATATTTGAATTAAAGTCGTTTTAGAATTATCCAAGTTCTACTGTATAAAAAAAAAACAATGGTTGCCTGTAAAGTCGGTTTTACGGGCGAAGATTTTACGTGACAGCGGTAGAATATTTATTGATATGAATATAATTAAATTGCACAATAGGAACAAGGAATTGAATGAAAATAAGAATTGCACAAATTTTAACTATAGAAATATATTTTGTTTACTAAAACATTGTACATGTAAACTTAAACTTAACTAATTCCTATTTGAGTGATTTTGTTGAGGATAGGACGATGATAGGAGAAATATGAAATGAAAGGAAGTGTTTCTGCTGTAATGTGTCTTGCGAAAGTCAAGTCGATAGTTGTTCCTTTTAACGTAGTTGACTTAGAAACGTTTGATACGCAATCAAGATTATACGTATTTTTCATGATATTAAGAAACGAGTTGTCAGGCTTTACGTTTTTGTTAAAATCACCACACAGAAGAATCGGTATACTAGAATCAACTTGCACGAACGGTGGCACGTACTGGCTGTTGTGAATGTACGGACCGAGTCCTTGCCATAGTAACATTCCAATATCCTGCATACTAGCTCCTGGATGAATATATACAGCACCGAGTATAAACTTGAAGCTAGTATTAGCGGCGAAGCAAGTAACTTCAGTCATGCACATGTCACCCTTGGTTTTAATGACACGAGTTACGTCTGTAATCGCAACTTGGAACACTTCCGCCGTAGATGTCGATGATAATTTACGATAGATCGCCACTCCACCAGCCGCGTTGGTATTTGAAAATCAAAACACTTATTCAGATCGAAGGTTCAAATGTTTGCTAAATAAATTTGAAATTAAATAAAATTTGTAATTGTAAATGATGAAGTTGAAAATTAAAACATTTACTTAAATTAGATGTTAATATTCTTGCTCAACACAGTTTAAATAAAGTTTTCTTATATCTGCCACTTTTTCTTAATATTTGTAATTTTAAAGAATCAATTCGAAAATCAAAACATTTATTCAGATCGAAGGTTCAAATTTTTGCTAAATAAATTTGAAACTATTTAAAATTTGTAAAATAATAATTAATTAATTAATTAATTTTAAACTAATAATTTACTTAACACTATCAACATTTATCAATAGTATGACATAACCTATAAACTCAGTTTCTCAACTTTTGTGTCAATCTAACAATTAATCAATCAATCATAGTTTACGATAATGAAATATCAGTGTACAATTATTTACCTTTATTGTTGTAGTTGTTGTAAATGACGAATCTAAGCACTCCACATTTTCACTACAGACACAGCTGACGATACTTTAACCACACGTGTGAACTTGTATTATGACGCTTTCTTGTTTTTCCAACGCCAAGAACGTTCGAGAAAGACAAAGACAGAGACAAGCATGCGCCGATTCAATGCGCCTAATTCCCTAGCGCTGCGCGCGCAGCACTCTCGTTCGATGACTCATCGTAACGTTACCGGGCGTTATACTTTTTCATAAGTGACTCCCAGCAGCAACCTAATTTAAGACGTTGTCACGTCAAAAGAGTTAGTTTAGAATAAAGCCTAAATAATAAAAAGACTGGCAACACTGGTAATAGCGCATGCGTGAATTCATTATAGAAATATAAAGGTTCAGGATTTCTGGGACGGAAGCAAGTTCCTTAGAAATGCAATTGCCAATCTTAGAGGACAAGACTTTCATATTATATAAGAAGGCTATCAAATTCAAAGCACATTGTAATTGCTGATATATTCCAGACCATCCTTGAGTAAAAGATATATATAAGTAGGTGGATGAGAGGTTAGCACGCTCGATTCCCGACAGTCATGAACCGGGATTGAATCCCGCGTTAAAATTTTGTTTAATATGTGAATAACCTTCACATATTATTCACTGTTTCAAATATCATGAACTAGATTGCTCTTGCTGAGCGGTACCTATTAATGTGATTTTAACCAGAGTAAAATATTCTTCTTATATAAATTTTTAAATGTTAAAATTTATGGTACACATTGTGTTTTGTAATTTTTTATTAAAATTTTCAAATTTTATTCAATTTCGACTATTCAAGTCAATAACGATTGCTCTCTCTAACTCTAAAAGGACAAAAGAGTGAAACGTAAATATTTGAAATCTGTTGTTTGAAGTTTCCACGGAGACCAATTGTTGGTATTTGTGAACTCAATGTTGTTCTTTGATGTTACATTCCATGAAAGCCTTACAAAGTTATAAATTCAATTATATCACACAAAGACATAGACAACAATAAATAATTATATAGAGTTCTGTATATTTATATTAGGTTATTTACTGACATTACAATATAAAAGTCAATTAAATATCTTATATTAACTAATTATATCTCGCGATTAATAGAAAACCTTGATTAAAATCTTAAAAGTTTATAAATCTTTAGATAAAAAGACATATATTGGATCAAATATCATTTATTTTACCAATGTTTCAGTTGTCTGAACGCCAACCTTTATCTTTTTCAAGAAATATCAAAAGTTTTATTCAATTTTATTTTATGCAAATATAAACGTTCAAAAATCATAGAATTGCACATACATTCAGTCAAATTATAAATAATAATTAAATAAACGCTTAAATAACTGTGAAGACAGAGAGGAAGCGTCTTTTTTGTCAATGAACGTTATTAAAAGCTTTCGGACATATCTATTTTTCAATAGCTACCTAACAAGAGCAAAAATTTGAAGAAAGAAAATCTTCTTTTCAGTGTTCTTGTTTCCCGTTACATATAATTGGGGAGGTATTTGTCTTACACAATTAATTTAATTAGCCAAAATAGCTATGAAAAACTTAAAAATAGATATTGATATCTGATATCATATATATTATATAACCTTAAAATATATATCTTTAAATTATTTTACAAATTAAAAACGGAGATAATTGTAAATTTCAAAACTATTTTCAGCGTGCATCTTTATTTCTTTCACGGAAAAATAAATTTTTACTGTCTACTCTCTGGGTGGAAAATACAAGTATATTGGAATACTTGTATATTGGAAGGGCCTAACTCATCAGTAGTGAACCCCATCAGTGGTTTCGCCAGTTTAATCTTTCTTACCTCGCTCTCTATTATTTTATTGGGCTGTTTGGCTTATACATCCGACGCTGTTGAGAAATTCATGGTGTATAGGTATTCAAAGATCGCTGGATATAGGGAGGCTTTGAAGAGAATAGAAATTTATACATATATATATATATATATATGAAAAAACAATAGAAAAAATAAAAGATAAGTGGGTCAGGTTTTGATATTAAAAATTTATTTTTAATATATAAATATATATCTAAAGAGACAAGGGTCGCCTCTCCCGTCAAAATAGACGACTAAAACCAGACGCCATCGGGAGAGGCGACCCTTGTCTCTTTAGATCAATTTCCTCCCGGCAAAATATTCATCTATATATATAAATTGTTCTGAATATAGAGCAATCCATACTTAAATCATTAAATAATAATAAAAAGAATATATTGGATTGAATAAAAATTTATTTGCCAATATATTTGTTGGCTGAACAAATACGGCGCTAAGTTTGTTTAAACAAAAATGTAATGTCTTGATAAAGGTTTGGCATTCAGCCAACAGAAATATTGGCAAATAAATCTTTTATTCAATCCAATATATGCCTTTTTATTATCTAATGATTTATATAAGTTTTGAAAATAGAGCAATCCATACTTAATTCATTAGATAATAAAGGCATATATTGGATTTAATAAAATATTTAAATATTTATTAAATCGAATATATGCCTTTATTATCTAATTTATATAAGTGTATCGAAAAAACGTCTAGTGGCACAAACATGCCATAAATGAGAAAGTTAGGCATCAAAGATTTAATAGTGTAACGTGTCAACAGTACCTGATATATTCAATTTAAAATAATTAATGATATACTCTATGTGAATAATTTATTTATTTATTTTTTAAATTATCCCTAGTACACGTGGTACAGGCCATGATAATCATGGTGGGTAGTTAGCGACTGTTTTTACTGTAAGCGCACCACATGTCTACACATGTGAAAGCAGTTCGACTTTGAACTTACAAATGTGCCAGAGCCCCGTTTGGGTACTTGCACTCGCTGGTGGGGTTGGACTTTTGCAAGAATCGGGGGCCATTGGAGCATTTTATTTTATTATAAAAAAGTGTCCAATGCGGGAATCGAACCCAGGTCGTAGTGGTCGAAAACCAAACGGTTTAACCAGCCTTCCACCAACCCCCCTCGATTTATTCAGTAATTTATTAATATTCGCAAGCATTCGAGTTAAAATCTCTTCAAAGGGCGTTTTTCTCTCTCTCCTAAGTATGAACATTCTAAATATATATTTGTAAAGCACTTACATGCGCGATTGGACTTGATTGTTGTGATTTAATTATTGATTACATAAATATATTTTAAATATTCGGGAGTCAGTGAAAGAGTGGTCTAAACTGTTGGTTTTCGACTACTACGACCCGGGGATCGAATCCCGCTTTTGGCACTTTTTTTTTTCTAAGAAAAAAATGCTCCAATGGTTCCTGATTCTTGCAAAAGTCCAACCTCACCAGCTGGTGAAAATAACCAAACGGGGCTCCAGGACATTTGTAAGTGTAAAGTCGAACTGCTTTTCACATGTGTAGACATGTGGTGCACTCACAGTAAAAAGCAGTCGCCAACTATCTACCATGATTATCATGGTCTGTACGACGTGTACTAAGGATAAGCAAAAAAAAAATCAAATATTCATTATTGATATTTTCATACCAAATATTTTGCTGCTATCATTGTGTTTGGATATGCGCTAATCATTTATCACCGTGTCATGTAATATGTATAAACTGTGGGGGAAGTTCAATTTCCCTGTTGATATTATGATATTGAGATTATTTGAAGGCCTTATAATATTGAAATTCTTTATTTATGATTACAGATAAAATTGTGAAAAGCGTTTAAAAAAAACTACGAATATTTTCTCACAATGAGTTTCGCTTTTATTTTTAAATTGGAAACTTTCAAGTGATAATCGCTCTTCAACGGGCTTATAATTAAAACAATTAACCATTTCTTACAAGAAATATTTACGAATATTTGTAAAATATTTGGGAATATTACTTGTAAGAAATAGTCAATTGTTTTAATTAAGCCCGTTGAAGAGCGATTATCACTTGAAAGTTTGCAATTTAAAATAAAAAATAAAATTATTGTAAGAAAATATTTGTAATTTTCCTAAAATAGAATTTTTGTCTATGAAACTATATTCTCTGATAATGGTATTCAACATTATTCAGATTTAAAATGTTAGCGGTGTCTGCTATGTGTTATGAGGTATGAACGATTTAGGGTTATTTGTTTATTTAGTTATATTTACATATTTACAGAATATTTTGGTGCCGGCCGATTTCACAGAATTGTTCTAGAAAAAAAAAAGACATTGAAATTCAATTATATAAATATTAAAACTATATTCTGATAATGGCATTCAACATTATTCAGATTTAAAATGTTAGCAGTGTCTGTTTTGTGTTGGGCTATGAACGAATTAGAGTTATTAGTTCCTTCAATCTTGTTCTTATTTTGGCAATTGCATTTCTAAGGAACTTGCTTCATGCCCAGATGTTCAACCACTACTCTACGTGGTGGGTGGAAAAAGCAGCACAAGAAAGGGATTGCCCTGAAGGGTGAAGTTCTATTGTTCTAGTATATATGGTTCTGTTTGTTTCTCCTATATAGATGGCAGTGAAGTTCTGACATTTGACTGAATAAACGGTCTTCTTCTTTTAATTCGAGTTTACCTTCCTGACTCGTTTAGATTTGGGGATTCTGATAGTGTTAACTATTGCTAGATGATTGTGAAAAAAAGTGAGTGAATCCCACATTTCTCTACCAGAAAGCTGAGCCAAAGGAAAAAACAAATGTCAGTATTTGACGCTGATGCTTTGGTAAAATACAAGATAATCAAACAAAAAATAAGAAAAGATCAAATATGCGAAATAAACTCTGAGAAAAAAACTGACAAAAACTATAACAAGACTTAGAACAAAACACTATAAAGGAATGGCAATACATCCAGATGGCACAAGAACCTATAGAACATGCAACAACTGTCCTGGTGTGGAACTAACACCTACTCTCATATTCTCATGTCCAGCAAGGGCCACAGCCTTGCAGAAAATTGACTTAGACCCAGAGCAGCAGCTTTACACACCTAAGATAGTGGACATTGCTGCTGTTGTGATGGAGATGCATGGAGACATCTGAGGCTCTTCTTTGGACACGACAACAACAACAGAGGGTTCACCTCTGATGAGCTATGCCTTCTATTATTTATCATTGAAATAAGGGTAGTTGAAAATGTTTATTTAAAAAAAACAAACGGGTCATAGTTAAATACACAATAATTCCTATGATTCCCCTAATGACAATATAATATATAGGTAACGGGTTTCTTTTTACCGATACAACTCAGTGGCATAAATTCTACCGATATATTTCTTTACAAATCAATTTAGTTTTCAATTCCTACTATTGAGAAAATTATATCCTTAAACAAATAATATACCATCATAGACAAAACTTAAGAAAGTGAAAAGTCTTTGATATCTCAAATTCTCTCTTTTTTTTAAAGGAGACAGAGGCAATTTTGTTCACACTTGGTTATCTCGTATCTTCAATAATGGTCACTGTGTATTAAATATATTTTAGAAATATTGTCTGTATCCTGATATACATGCTGAGAGGTACAACTTCCTTAAGTTTTGTCCATGAGTGTATCTTTCAGAGTTATTGTCTGAATCCCGATATACATGCTAAAAGGTACAACTTCCTTAATTTTGTCCATGAGTGTATCTTTCAGAGTTATTGTCTGAATCCCGATATACATGCTAAAAGGTACAACTTCCTTAAGTTTTGTTCATGAGTGTATCTTTCAGAGTTATTGTCTGAATCCCGATATACATGCTAAAAGGTACAACTTCCTTAAGTTTTGTCCATGATTGTATCTTTCAGAGTTATTGTCTGAATTCCGATATACATGCTAAAAGGTACAACTTCCTTAAGTTTTGTCCATGAGTGTATCTTTCAGAGTTATTGTCTGAATCCCGATATACATGCTAAAAGGTACAACTTCCTTAAGTTTGGACCATGAGTGTATCTTTCAGAGTTATTGTCTGAATCCCGTTATACATGCTAAAAGGTACAACTTCCTTTAGTTTTGTCTATGAGTGTATTTAAAATTAATGCATTTCTACTATATTATATAATGTTTTACTCCTATTTAGACTGTTGTCTTTTTGTTGAATGTATTATATGTATATAATGTAATAATTGTAATAATTTAATAATGTATTATATATATATATATATTATATGTATATAATATTTGTTGAATGTATATATGTATCAATAGATTGATCCATCACTGTGTTGTAGATAAGATCAGAGAGTTCACTCATGAAAAATATTTAGAATATATTTCTCATAATATATAACTCTTTCCAACTTTTTCTTTTAAATAATATTCTTCTTAGATATGTAATAAAAGGTTTAAGGACGAAAGAGAAAAATGTTCCTTTTACTATAACAATAAAACCTAAGCTTTTAAAACATTCGGTTTCTCAGATGTGAATCTGATGAGCATTAAGAGAGAAAGATAACTTTACATGAGATATTATTTGCATAAACCTAATTGCAATTAAATTTGTAACAAATAAATTTACTGGCAATGTGTTTCTTTACAATAATAGCATCATATTTTATCCAGAAAGACCTTACTGCAATGATTTAAGTAACTTATATCAATCTGGGGAATAAAATTCGATTCTATTATTGAAAAAAAAAACATGTTTCCAGTAAATTTAATAGTTACAAATTTCATTGATAGATGGTAATTGAATTTAAATATTTAAATGAAATAAAATTGTCAACTTAACGTTATATGCTTTTTTGGTATTGAGGAACAAACCTCAAGACATCTACTGATCGATTGCCCAGCATTTCAAGATTATAGAATGAAGAATGAACTAGTTGTGTGTGAACTTAACGATTTGATTTCCGATAAAAAATCATATTTAAAGTTCAATCCATTTTGTAAATACATTCTAAACTTTCTACAAAATCTGGATCTCTAATTTTTTCATGCGTTAAATAATGTAAATAATTTATGTAAATAAACTTTTCTCCTTGTTTGGCGCAAGTATCCCTTGCGGGATATAACGCTTTGGAAATAAAATAATTGTAATTGTAACGTTATATGCAAAATAGGCTAAGTACATATGAGATAAAACAAAAGAATGTAGTGATGCAGAGAAAGATAAATTCTAATATATATCATATAATTTTTAAAAATTAGAAATTATTTGCTTGTTTATATAAACAAGAGTATTTTTTCCAATGCTGAGCAGTTGTGCGACTTACTATAGTAATAAAAAATCACAAAAAATATTAAATATATGCTAGTTTCTATAAATTATTGAAAGCATTATGTGTAATGGAAGAACAGATATATGAAGAGAAAACGTATATGATAACAAAAATAAGAAAAACAAATGTTATTTTTGAATATCTTCCAAAGTTTTCCGCGACAACAAAAATAATAAAGTTACCTAGGTATGGATCAACTTGAATGTTTACACATTTACAGAATATTTTGGTGCCGGCCGATTTCACAGAGTTGTTCAAGAAAAACAAAATATTGAAATTAAATTATATAAAAAATAAATTTGTAGAAATACTTAAAACATATATATAGTAAATATTTCTAAAAATATATATATATATATATATTATAAATATATAATATATTTGAAAAAATCAGGGAACAGGTTAAATCAATGTTTAGTTGATTTCTGTTCTACTAGATGGCGCTCTGCCATCTAAAAAGCACATGTGCTCCTGGTCAAGATATGCCTTATATATATATATATATATATGTAGTAATGTATAGTTGTTGTATCTGTTGGATGAATGTAGTGTGGCATGTTGATTTGCAGTCGTGGTGGCCACAATGATTAGAGTGGTTTCAGGCGTGATTGGGATTACACAAAAGGACGAGGCATATTGGATGGCACCATAGAAATGGCGAGCGAGTGAGTTCAGCCGACACTGGTCAGGAGAGCTCTGTCATTCCTGTCTCAAAGCGGACTAATCTGTTTGCATAAGAAGGGGGCATACCCGACTTGTTTTTCGGACCCTTTTCCTGCTTTCCGGCGTCGACTGTCACTCACTCGAAATTTTATTTGTCACTTTGGCAATTACATTATACATTTATACAATACATGGAGACATAGATATATTGGAATATATTACAACATATATATACATATACAGTCTAAGTAGGGGGTGCAGTACTATATAAAATAGTTGAAATACATTCATTTTAAATACACTCTTGAACAAAACTTGAGGAAGTTATATCTTTTACAATGTATATCTGGATTCAGACAATAAATCTGAAAGATATTACAGTGACCTTTATTGAAGACACACGAGATAACTAAGTGTAAACAAAATTGCCTCTGTCTCCTTAAAAAAAAATAGACGAATGGCGATACCAATGGTTCTCCACTTCCTTAAATTTTAGATTTTATTAGATTTACATAGTTTTTCAATTATTTCATAGCTATATAAATGTACGTAGCTAAAATTTCAGACCATTGTTGCCGATAATAAAGTTGGTTTATGTTTACCTCTCCTTGTGACTATTTTTAACGCCACACTATTATAATGGAATAACGTGTCATCCATATATAAGAAATTTAAGCATTCAGCACAATGTTCCTTCTACACATAAAACAAACATCTACTGTCCTTACTTCGACGATAAAATATTGTGATAACTTGGCTCATCAGTGGTGAAAACACCCAGAAATTTCACCAATGTAATCTACTTGACCGCTTCTTAGAGATCTAATACTGTATTGGATAAATATATCTCTATATGTTACACTGAAGAGTGGAATCTGAGAAATGGCATTTAAGCAAACTATAGATACTTGTATAAACATTTATGACAGTAGAATTACATATAAATATTTGCGGTTCCGGGGATCTATCCCTTGTGCACCGATACTGGAACTGCCGCTGTATCAGACCTCTCATCAGAGAGGCATTCTCCATCCTGTGGATGGCTCCGGACCTTCGCGGCTGGCTCTTCGGGACAGGATTGGACAGGGATGCCCTTGCCATCCTCGCCGCGGAGAAATACAAGATCTACGGTTTCTTTGTAGGGGTGGAGATGGAAGGTGTCGAGCTGACAATGTCAAGCACATCTCTCCACAGGTGGTGAAGGCCCCCTATCTGATTCTAATTTTACTTTCCCCAATCTCGGTAAGTTACAGAGGTTTGAATAAAAATTGTTGTTGTTGTTATAAATATTTGCATCGAGCAATGCTCTTCCGAAAACAAAAAGGACATGACCAGTTAGGCATAAATTAATTATAAAGGAATATCGCGCCATCTATTAATAACAAATGAAAGATTTCAGCACTTATGTTTCTTTTACACATAAAAAAATACCTCTACTGTCCTTACTGCGATGAAAAATATTTTTAAAAAATGGAAAAATCCATAATATTGCCTCTAAATAAATATTCAGCGTATATTGGACCTAAATTTATAATTTAACCAATATTTCCTGAGGCGATTCGCCTCTCTTTATTGAGGTTTTTTTTTTATTCAAACTGAATCTCGAAGGCAGGTGAACTACTCTCACTATAAAAGACCAAAGTAAGAAGTGATCTAATGAAAATTTCGCTATACATCAAATATATATAATATATAATTGTTGTAATAAAAATATTTAGCTTTATTTAAAATAGAATGATATATAAAAAATCAATAAGGGGCTTATGATATAAATGAAAAATAAATAACAATACATCATATTAAGAAAAAGGCATCTCCTTATCGTGCAACTGAAAGTTGCTGATGGATTGCGCCATCTATCGGAATAAATATCAACTATTGTCGTTGATTTTTAAATATTCTAGAATTGACCAAATACCCATTCTTGATTAATCAAGAAAAGCCAACCACGGACGCGTTTCGGGCTGTTGGCCCTCATCAGCCTGGTGCAAGCTGTACCTCAACGACCAAAAAATTGGTCATTCAGGCATCATATACATATTATATACTTTATATATTCATTGATAAATAAAAATAAAATTAGATTAATAGAGTATATATAACAAAATGATTAATTTAGGAAGACATTCTCAATAGTTTTCTGGTAAGGAATATTCTCTATT
Organism: Cordylochernes scorpioides; assembly: GCA_030710605.1. NCBI lineage: Eukaryota > Metazoa > Arthropoda > Arachnida > Pseudoscorpiones > Chernetidae > Cordylochernes > Cordylochernes scorpioides. The sequence continues at coordinate 64,599,347 of CP092882.1, forward strand.
TATGGCGTTTTGTATCTTCTATAGAGGCCCAGCTTTCAGTTATGTAATTAAAGTAAGAAAGATGGTTGAATCCGTAACCAATTTAACTTTACATATTATTTACTAGGAGAAAGGCACCTCCTTATCGTGTAACTGAAAGTTGCTGATGGCTTGCGCCATCTATCGGAATAAATATCAACTATTGTCGTTGATTTATAATTATTCCAGAATTGGCCAAATAGCCATTCTTGATGAGGGCCAACAGCCCGAAACGCGTCTGTGGTTGGCTTTTCTTGATTAATCAAGAATGGGTATTTGGCCAATTCTAGAATAATTAGAAATCAACGACAATAGTTGATATTTATTCCGATAGATGGCGCAAGCCATCAGCAACTTTCAGTTGCACGATAAGGAGATGTTTTTTTCTTAATTTATGCACCTTATCCCAGTACAATATCACATTTGTACTATTTTTCATATTATTTACTATTAATAGCAATTATACAAAACAAATCTTGGTATATATGTCTACATGAAAAACAACAAAAACAATAATTATTATATACATACAAGTTCCTTTTCAAACAGGAGCTCATCTATAACCATTGTTACTCTGTATAATATTCCAAAACCTTCTAAAAATAATCTGCAGTGTTTTTATTTTTTATTCTGGTATGAAATAGATTATTTTTGTCACAAATTCGGGTATATGGCTATTGTTTAGTCATGGTATACTAGGATTAATAATGGTTTATGGATACGTAGAGAGCTGCTTGTATCAATAAATTATATTACAAAGAAACTGGCGTCTAAATTATTTTATTGCTTTAAAATGAAAAAGGTAAGCTTTTAGGAATATTCTTAATAAACAACACATTACAAGAGAATTAATAAATTTAACTATATAATGTGAAAAAATAGTACAAATGTGATATTGTACTGGGATGCATAAATTATGAAAAAGGCATCTTCTTATTGTGCAACTGAAAGTTGCTGATGGCTTACGCCATCTATCTGAATAAATATCAACTATTCTCGTTGATTTCTAATTATTCCAGAATTGGCCTATTCCTAATTTATGCACCTTATCTCAGTACGATATGACATTTGTACTATTTCTCTCGCATTGTGTCGCGGCCTCACGCAATTCTGGCCTTAACTACCCGTTTCATGATTTTTCAGGATGTCTGAATGACCAATTTTATGGTCGTTGAGGTACAGCTTGCACCATGCTGATGAGAGCCAACAGCCCGAAACGCGTCCGTGGTTAACTTTTCTTGATTAATCAAGAATGGGTAATTGGCCAATTCTGGAATAATTAGAAATAAACGAGAATAGTTGATATTTATTCCGATAGATGGCGCAAGCCATCAGAAACTTTCAGTTGCACGATAAGGAGATGCCTTTTTCATAATTTGACTATATAAGTTACTCGATAAAGTGAGGCGAGTTTCCCCTCGAAATATTGGAACAATGAAATAATTATAAATACAAGATATGCGTCTTTTTTGAATATAAATTACTCTAAATATAGACATTAGGTATATAATAGGTTAATCCCTTAATAGAATGTTCAAATCAATAATCTTCAAGAAGATACTCATCCCTCAAGCTTATTGATTTGAACATGAGGTATATTTACTATAACTTTTATATATATCAATAATGCGCCATCTATATATAGAACATTGAAACATTAAGACGCGAATGTTTCTTTCAGACACAAATCCAATTTCTACTATCCTTACTGCAGTGAAAAAATATTGAGAGGGCTTGGTTTATCAGTGGTAGACCCTCTCAGCGGTTTCGCCAATTTCACCGCAGTAAGGACAATAAAAATTAGATTTATGTGTGAAAGAAACATTCGCCTTTTATTGTTTCAATTTGCTATAAAACTATGATGATTCAAATCATCATGATGTCTTGTAATGACGTATGTGGAATAAGGGGGCCTCTCCGAAAACTTACCACTTTGGTTTTAGAGCAATGTAAGGATTTTGGCGTAATATTTGTATCTCCATAATTATAATGGGAAAGGCATAAATGGTAATCCATCTTTTACAAAATAAAAGCATAAAACGCTGAAAACTCGTTTTATTTGGTAATTAAATAAGATTTCGGGCAAGCCTTTTCTAAGCTAACTAACATGTTTTAGTAAGCTGAAGAAGGGTTTGACTGAAAGCCTCCTTTAATCAAGTAAATAAAATTAATTTTCGGCGTTTTATGCTTTTTTTTCAATTTGTTGTAATCGGAAATCCTGTGATAATGAATATGTTGATCCATTTATAAAAAAACATCTTTACTCTTAAAATGTCATAGCGATCGTATATTGATACTTTAGTCAAGATATCGCTTGAAGATTGGCAAATTTCAAATTCTGTCTTGTAAGGGTATAAGGTAAGTGGTTCTAAGGGATGTCTGGGTACATAACCTTTTTTTCTTTTTTGATTATCCCTAGTACACGTGGTACAGGCCATGATAATCATGGTGGGTAGTTAGCGACTGCTTTTACTGTAAGTCCACCACATGTCTACACATGTAAAAAGCAGTTCGACTTTGCACTTACAAATGAGACAGAGCCCCGTTTGGTTACTTGCACTCGTTGGTGGGATTGGACTTTTGCAAGAATCGGGGGCCATTGGAGCATTTTATTTTTAAACAAAAAAAAGTGCCCAATGCGGGAATCGAACCCGGGTCGTTGCGGTCGAAAACCAACGGTTTAGACCTTCCTTCCACCGACCCCCCTTTTCCACCGACATAAAATTAAGGTTGTGAACTACTGGAAAACTCAATGACCCCAACTTTTCCAAAAGCTGAAAGAATATAATATTGCCACGTGGAGAATTAGAAAGGACCAACTTCGGGATGAGACAACAATTTATTTCAGGCAAGAACAAACTATGAATGATAAACAAAAGATAAGCCACGAGGGAAATTTACAGAGTAGCAAAATATAAACATAAAAATAACCATTCTGTTAATAAAAAAAAATAAAATTAATAAATACTTTGTTACAATAGTTAAAAGTCTTTCTTGTAAGGGTGTAAGGTAAGTTTTTATAAGGAACTAGCCGAATGACCCGGGCAACGCCCGGGTTTTACCCTATTAAATGTACCCTGTTTCACCCGTGGTCTCTGTTTTTGGAATTTTTCCCGATATAATTTTATATCTGATAATCAAACATGATACAGCAAAATTTTTAAAATAGCCTATCGTCTTCCCAGTATTCTTTTACCTATGTATGGAAATTTTGGTTTGAATTAGTGAACTACTGAGAATTTGTAGACGAATGACCCGGACAACGCCGGCAACACGATTAAATGTATATTACATATGGAAGATGGACGTAGTTCCCGGAGGGCACCCGCGAGGTCACTCTGCCCCCGCGCAACTGTCCAACTGGGAGCGCCCCGCGCCGTCGCGCAACTGTCCAACTGGGAGCGCCCCGCGCCGTCAAAATCGTCACGCGTTCTAGAGGGCGCTGCTCCGGCCGTCAGCCGGGAGATCTCATTTACTCGGCGGGGGGGGGGGGGGCAGGGGGAAGGGAAGTCACGTGCTGCGCTGGCAGCCAATCGTCGCGCGCCGACATCGCCCGCCTGAGTGTTCTAGAGGGCGCTGCTCGTGAGCTAAGTTGAATAATTTGAATATATAGTTTTAATAAATGATTTATATATATTTTAAAATAGCCTATCGTCATCCTCGTTATTTTTTACCTATGTATGGAAATTTTGGTTTGAATTAGTGAACAACTGCGAATTTGTATAGGAGTCATACAAACAAAGACACAGACCAACAAACATACAAACATTCATTTTTATATATATAGATGTGTATCATTCTAAGGTTGTTAATTACTTGAAAAACCAATGACCTCAAGTTTTCCTACAGCTGGGAGATTAGAATATTTAGAATTCTGTCTTGTAAGGGTATAAGGTAAGTGGTTCTGAGGAATGTGTATAACTCTAAGGTTGTTAACTACTGGAAAACCCAATGACCCCAGGTTTTCCTACAGCTGAAATAATAGCATAACTCAAATTCTGTCTTGTAAGAATATAAGGTAAGTGGTTCTAAGAAATGTATATCACTTTAAAGTTGTTAACTACTGGAAAACCCAATGACCTCAAGTTTTCCAACAACTGAAAGAATAGCATAACTCAAATTCTGTCTTGTAAGGGTATAAGGTAAGTGGTTCTAAGGAATGTGTATCACTTTAAGATTGTGAACTACTGGAAAACCCAATGACCTCAAGTTTTCCAACAACTGAAAGAATAGCATAACTCAAATTCTGTCTTGTAAGGGTATAAGGTAAGTGGTTCTAAGGAATGTGTATCACTTTAAGATTGTTAAATACTAGAAACCCCAATGATCCCAAGTTTTCCTACAGCTGGGAGTTTAACATATTCTAAATTGTCTTATAAGGTATAAGGTAAGAGTTTCCACGGAATTTATATCACTCTAAAGTTGTTAAATACTAGAAACCCCAATGATCCCAAGTTTTCCTACAGCTGGGAGTTTAACATATTCTAAATTCTGTCTTGTAAGGGTATAAGGTAAGAGTTTCCACGGAATATGTATATCACTCTAAAGTTGTTAAATACTAGAAACCCCAATGATCCCAAGTTTTCCTACAGCTGGGAGATTAGCATATGTAAATTTCTGTCTTGTAAGGGAGTAAGGTAAGTGGTTCTAAGGAATGTGTATCACTCTAAGGTTGTTAACTACTGGAAACCCCAATGACCCCAAGTTTTCCAACAGCTGGGAGATGTCAACACGCAAGGGTAAGTCCAACGTGACTGAGCGAATCCGCCATAATTTCCAAACAAATGTGCAAGAAGAAATTACACGACCCGCTACAAACACGGTACAAAAACTTCCTTGAAAGGAGTCACACGCACACGTTCAATTCCTCGGAAAGGTCGGCGAGATAATTGTCGCTGCTCATCTTTTGGCCGATATATCGATCGTCTGTCGAGAAATGTATGTTCGTCTGATAAATAATTCCGTGTACCTGACATTAAGTGTGCAACCATTGACAAACCTTTTAGGGGAAATTTGGAACACTCTGATAAAGTTTGAAATTTCAACAAGATTTGATGTATGAATTCAATGCTTTTTTCTAGAGAATTCGAAAAGTATCATACTTTTGAAATCAAGTAGTAAAACAAAATATATTATTTTTAAAAGCTTTTTTAAACTTGCTTCCATGTCTATCCGTCTTTCTGTTTGTCCAAAATTCTTGTAATCGATTTTTAGTATACTTCTAGAGCACTTAGAATTCTGAAATTTTGTACACTTATTAGAACCCGAGGACAATAAAAATTGACAAATTTTCAGACTTTTAAGTTGTCAGAATGGCAAAGAACGAGCAAATTATCAAATTGCCTTTCAAAATTTTAAATTTAATTTTAATATTCTTCCATATTACATTCCAATTTAGTACATTAAAATAAATACTTTGTTTATAAATGTATTTTTATTCATTAATTATTAAAACAACAATTAGATTCTTCGAAATAACTATATTAATACATCGTTTAGAACGAGTTTCAATAGATTAGATTCGAATTTTAAACTATTTTATTGATATCCATCAAAGATAAAAACAAACTAATCAAATAGATATTGTAAAAAAATAGTATTGGTAACTAATATTTAGGATTAAAATTCTGCGTGTTCTTACAGACATCGTTAAAAATATCCTATAAATAAAGGTATATAGATTTAACAGGAAGTTGGGGATCTAAAATATCTTTTGGAATGGGATTAATTTAGGGAGAAATGACTGCATCCACTTTGCATTAATAATTCATTGAGAAAATAGCTGTGGCATCCCAAATTATATTGGAGACAAAGTTTTATTAAAGCTTGATTGCGGATACCCTAACTCTTTTTAATGGATAATGGATTTTAATTTACAACAACAAAGCCTTTATTTAAGGCCTCTCGCCCTATACAGGATTCGCCAGTTCACAAGGGATGGGGAGAACACTGTGTGGCCTTTTTCCGGGATATAATCCTGTGGAATCCAAATATCGCCACCGCTATATACCTATTCTTTGATATTTCATTAATTAGTGCCGGAAATGAAGGACAAAGTTGCGCCGTTTTATCATTTAGTTTTCGTCTTTCCTCAGACAGAGCAGCACAATCAAATAAGTAGTGCAACATCTCCATTGTTATTCCTGATCCACAGAAAGTGCATGGATTTGAATTTATAATGTCACTTATACAGCGTTAGGGTGGCTTGATGATCAGGGGTCTGGTCGCTACCTGAACCATTGTATTTGAACTAGAAAATTTAGAGAATATTTTGACAAATATTCGCCATTAATCTTTACTATTCCAGGCAACAGATGGCACTTGGAGACAAAACTATTCAATCCCTAGTTGATTTCATATCTGTGGCTATCCCTTATATACCGACCGATATGTTATAGAGTTTGCATAAACTATCAAAATATTTATAATTAGTTTAAACAAATATGCAAATAGAATTGCATCTCTTTAACGTTCAACAAAAAGGTTACTTATGAATTGCGCCATCTGTCGGAATAAATATAAACTAATCGTTGGTTATACTTGTCTAAAAAGTAATAAAATAATTGGAATAACAGACAATATTATTTTCAAACAGAAGAAATTAGAGTGAAAAAAATATATATGTTATATAAATATATGTGATGATTTAAGACCATGGAATTGTTGTAAATAGTCCAGATATCTACTACCACATGTTCCACCACGTGACTGTATATAACTTCTTATGTACTGCAAATAGAAAGCCTCAACTAACATCAATCTGTACCGCGTAAGAATCTAATAAAGTATAGCAACTGTACAGATAGAAGGAATGGAGACTAACAGGAGAAAATTAAGGTTAAAACTAATCAGGCTTAGGTGATAGTAGAAGTAAGGCCTAGCAAAGAAGCTTAAAGTTAGAACCACTATTAATAAATTTACAGCTAATTTTACGATCGCGGAAATCATAAAAGCTAAGTTTAACGGCCCATATTTCCTGGGCAAGGCCGGATATATCTTCCGTCAAAGGCAGCAGCAAAGACCAATTAGAAGACAATACCTAAGTAGGTCAACCAATAGCCAACGGCCACGTGACATAGTCCCACCAATTAGGAAAGAATCACCTAAATAGGTCAACCAATTAGAAAGAAGAAAGGTCTTGGTGTTAAATCGAGAACCTAGGTTAGGCAGTCTGCGCTTGGATCCCAACGGTAACACTTGCTCTAAAGATCTCTCTCTCCCCTCATCCCATTCCTTCTTGACGTTCAGACGCTTCTTAGTGGAATCTCTGTTTGTTTATTTCACCTTTGGCCCAGCTGTGTCGCCTTCCACCACGACTGCACGGTAGAGTTGACATCGAGGTTCGTCTAGCATCAGGTAACACTGGTCCCAGAGGTCCCAAGATATCACATATATTATTTTATTTAAAATTATATTTCATAGATTCAAATATTCTGTTTATATCTGCCACCAGATGTCAGGACTTTCCCTATATAAAACCGATTGTTGTTGTTTCTCGATGGCCGGCTCAAATCTATTGTACAATATGTAAATAAGCTTCTGTTTTTCCTTGTTCTATTCGCCTAAAGACAGGCAGTACTTTTTCTAATTATGTTAATATTAATAAGCAAAATTATATATATAAAGCAATAATGATCTGAAATATTTTAGCATCACCACGACTGCATCACCAATACCATTTAGTACTAAAAAGAACCAGCAAATAATTACCATAGCATAATCCTCAAGATGATGAAAAATCAAACAAAATCTCAATTTTTTATAACATATATATACACTCATAGAAAAAAACTAAAGGAAGTTGTACCTTTCAGTATATATATTTTATTATTTTTTATTGTAATCTTCTTATTATTTTTTGAAGGAGAATGTTAGAATTTACATGTATGGGAAATCCACTGTTATATAAACAAATAAGGAGTGGTTTATGGTAAAAATATAAAACTTCCTTTGGTTTAATCCATGAATATATTTGAAAATAGAGCAATCCATATTTAAATCATTAGATAGTAAAAAGGCATATATTGGATTTAATAAAAGATTTATTTGCCAATATTTCGGTTGGATGAATGCCAAACCTTTATCAAGGCATTACGTTTTTGTATAAAAATACCAGTTTCTAAAATATTGGCAAATAAATCTTTTATTAAATCAAATATATGCCTTTTACTATCTAATATACACTGTGTGACATTGAAAATGGAACACCAAGAAATAGTGGCCAGAAAGTGATGAAACTCGGCAGACAGAGAGAGACAGGGACGAACAATAAGTGATCTTTATTTCAAAATGATAGTCATAATACAGAGCGAGAACGGCGTCGGCTTAGTAGCAAGTAGGACCACCGCGGACGGCGATGCACGCAGCAACACGTCTAGGTAGAGAGTCAATCAGAGTACGGATGGCGTCCTGAGGGATGGCTCTCCATTCCCTCTCAACCATTTGCCACAGTTCGTCTTCTGAACGCGGCTGTGGCAAGGCATGCAAACGGCGTCCAATGATGTCCCAGACGTGCTCGATTGGTGAGAGATCAGGAGAGTACGGTGGCCAGGGAAGCATCTGTACATCTTGCAGAGCTTGTTGGCTAATGCGAGCAGTGTGCGGTCGGGCGTTATCCTGCTGATAAAGGGCATTGGGTACCCCCTGAAGGTAGGGGAGTGTCACCGGTCGCAGCACATCATCAACGTATCGTTGGGCCGTCATAGTGCCCTGAATACGAAGTAAAGGTGACCTGGAATCATACGCGATTGCGCCCCAAACCATGATTCCACGTTGTCGCACGGTGGGGCGTTCCACAATTTCTGCCGGATTGGACCTTTCTCCACGTCGACGCCACACGCGTACACGGCGACTATCACTGGACAAGCAGAAACGCGACTCATCTGAGAACACGACCCTGTGCCATTCCGTCATCCACGTCGAACTAGCCCGGCACCATTCCAAACGTTGGCGCCTATTCGGTGGGGTCAATGGCAGTCTTCTTAGCGGACGGCATGAGTGCAAGCCATTAGCAACCAAGCGACGGGAAATGGTTCTCGTCGAGATGGAATGATCTAGGGTGTCTTGCACATGTTGCAGGATGGCGGTACAAGTGGCTTGTGGGGCCGCCACTGCTTGTCGAAGGATACGCCGATCCACACGTGCTGACGTCACTCAGGTTGCACCGACATTCCTATAAATTGCCACATTTCCTTGTTCCAACCATCTTCTTCACAGCCGGTGCACCGTGGACGCACCAAGGTGTGTATCAGCTGCGATTTGACATATGGACCAACCTGCCCTTTTCAGTCCGATCACCATGCCCCTCGTAAAAGCGTCTGTCTGCTAGAACTGCCTCCGTTTACGATGACCTGGCATTCTCTGTTATTACACGTGTCTTTTGACACAAGAACAAAATTTCTACAATGATTTTCCTTGAAGAAATAACGACATGAATACTGTCCTTTCTGCAAGTTCCTTCCCTTATATATTTCTCCATGTGCGCACGAGAGCTGCGCATTTTACATCATTTGCATAACTCGGTTAGGCGCGTCTACCCTGAAATTTGCATAATTTTCTGGCCACTATTTCTTGGTGTTCCATTTTCAATGTCACGCAGTGTATATATGCTTCATATTGAGTTACCAGGTCTATTAGTATGAAACGCGAAAATGGCTGCCAGAGGGCGCTGTGCAACTTTATTTGAGCCGACGGTGGCGCTGTTGTAGGCGTTTTGTTCTTTGACTCACGTGGCATCAGCATGCGTACAGTTTTAGAAAAATTCAAATCGTGAAAAATTTCTGGAGCCCGTGGAAAATGGCGATTTCCGAGCCAAAAAGTGTCCATTTGCGGGAAGTTTTGTTGTTCGCCTTCAACTGGAAGAAAAGTGCCACTGAAGCCCACCGAATGCTCGAGGAAGTTTACAGCGACCACGCTCTGAGCAAATCGCAGTGCTACAGGTGGTTTAAAAAATTCCAAAGTGGCGATTTTGAACTTGATAATGAACCATATGGAAAACCGCCCCAAAAGTTCGAGGACGCTGAACTGCAAGCTTTGTTGGACGAGGACAGTACCCAAATGCAGGAGAAACTCGCAAAACAGCTCCAGGTGTCTCAAGGTGCTGTTTCTCTACGTTTAAACAGCCTCGGAATGACCCAAAAGCTTTCCAGATGGGTCCCCCACGAGTTGAGCGAAAGGCAGCAATAACGGCGTCTGGTAACCTGCGAAGGGCTGCTCGCCAGGCATGAAAAGAAGTCATTTTTGCACCGAATCGTAACTTCTGATGAGAAATGGATCCACCTCAGCAATCCTACGCGCCAAAAGTCGTGGGGCCTGCCCGGCCAATTTCCAAAACAGACGCCTAGGCCCAATCGCTTCGGAAAAAAGGCAATGCTTTGCATATGGTGGTACCAGACCGGCGTAGTATATTTCGAGCTCCTGAAACCTGGCAAAATGGTCAATACTAGTCGCTACGAACAACAAATGCACAGTTTGAGAGGGCGTTGAATGAAAAAAGACCGGAATGGCGTGAAAAGCACAACAACCTGATACTGCAGCATGACAACGCTCCAGCCCACAACGCTACGGCGGTCAAGAACACCATAAAAGACTTGGGCTGGGAACTCTTACCCCACCCGCCGTACTCACCAGACTTAGCGCCGTCTGACTACCACCTTTTCACATCTTTAGGACACGCCCTAAAATAATCAGGAATTTTCGAACTCAGACATACTCCGAAAATGACTTGTTGACTGGTTCGACTCAAAAGGAATAGAAATATTCAGACAAGGAATTCGAAAATTGTCTGAAAAGTGGTCCGAGTGTATAGCTAATCAAGGCAGTTACTTTGAATAAAAAACTTTTGTTGTATGGAATTGGTGAACTTTTGAATTCACTGAAAATTTTCGCGTTTCATACTAATAGACCTGGTATATACATCTTTAAAAGCTAATTGTCGGTCAAAAGATAGATACAATGCCAACTACATATTATATATTCTAATTGATATGTTCTAATATTTATAAAACCTTTGATATAAAAATCAGGATTCTCATTAAAAACAAAGGAAATTGTTTGAAAATTCACTCCCAATAATTACATGACACAAAGAGAGTACAGCAAACAAAAATTAATATAAATAATTATAAATGAAGGCAGGTTATTTAAATGTCACAGACGTCAATGTTTTTTTTTTTTTTATAGAAAATATATTTTTTAAAGCATCGAATGACGTCAAACACTAGGTAATAATTCCAAAGGGGAAATATGGAATTGTTTTTTGTAAGGATATTTTGGTTATTATGATACATTAGCGCGCCATCTGTTATGCAAATTCGCTTACTATTATAGACGCGTATGATTCTTTCTTTACCTATAAAATGATAGATTAAATTGGGGAAACCGCTGGGAGGGTTCACCACTGATGAGCCAGGTCCTCCCATTAATTTTTCCATTGCAGTAAGGACAGTAGAATTTGTTTATTTTTAAAAAAGAATCATACGTGTTTATGGTGGTGGTTGTCTTGTCCATGGAGCAGATCAGATCGGTCCATGCACCCTGATCACAATACCAGCCAACTGAGGTGGTGGTGTCTTGTCCATGGAGCAGATCAGATCGGTCCATGTACCCTGATCACAATACCAGCCAACTAAGGTGGTGGTGTCTTGTCCATGGAGCAGATCAGATCGGTCCATGCACCCTGATCACAATACCAGCCAACTGAGGTGGTGGTGGCTTGTCCATGGAGCAGATCAGATCGGTCCATGCACCCTGATCACAATACCAGCCAACTGAGGTGGTGGTGTCTTGTCCATGGAGCAGATCAGATCGGTCCATGCACCCTGATCACAATACCAGCCAACTGAGGTGGTGGTGGCTTGTCCATGGAGCAGATCAGATCGGTCCATGCACCCTGATCACAATACCAGCCAACTGAGGTGGTGGTGTCTTGTCCATGGAGCAGATCAGATCGGTCCATGCACCCTGATCACAATACCAGCCAACTGAGGTGGTGGTGTCTTGTCCATGGAGCAGATCAGATCGGTCCATGCACCCTGATCACAATACCAGCCAACTGAGGTGGTGGTGTCTTGTCCATGGAGCAGATCAGATCGGTCCATGTACCCTGATCACAATACCAGCCAACTGAGGTGGTGGTGTCTTGTCCATGGAGCAGATCAGATCGGTCCATGCACCCTGATCACAATACCAGCCAACTGAGGTGGTGGTGTCTTGTCCATGGAGCAGATCAGATCGGTCCATGCACCCTGATCACAATACCAGCCAACTGAGGTGGTGGTGTCTTGTCCATGGAGCAGATCAGATCGGTCCATGTACCCTGATCACAATACCAGCCAACTGAGGTGGTGGTGTCTTGTCCATGGAGCAGATCAGATCGGTCCATGTACCCTGATCACAATACCAGCCAACTGAGGTGGTGGTGTCTTGTCCATGGAGCAGATCAGATCGGTCCATGTACCCTGATCACAATATCAGCCAACTGAGGTGGTGGTGTCTTGTCCATGGAGAAGATCAGATCGGTCCATGCACCCTGATCACAATACCAGCCAACTGAGGTGGTGGTGTCTTGTCCATGGAGCAGATCAGATCGGTCCATGTACCCTGATCACAATACCAGCCAACTGAGGTGGTGGTGTCTTGTCCATGGAGCAGATCAGATCGGTCCATGTACCCTGATCACAATATCAGCCAACTGAGGTGGTGGTGTCTTGTCCATGGAGCAGATCAGATCGGTCCATGTACCCTGATCACAATACCAGACAACTGAGGTGGTGGTGGCTTGTCCATGGAGCAGATCATATCGGTCCATGTACCCTGATCACAATACCAGCCAACTGAGGTGGTGGTGTCTTGTCCATGGAGCAGATCAGATCGGTCCATGTACCCTGATCACAATATCAGCCAACTGAGGTGGTGGTGTCTTGTCCATGGAACAGATCAGATCGGTCCATGTACCCTGATCACAATACCAGACAACTGAGGTGGTGGTGGCTTGTCCATGGAGCAGATCAGATCGGTCCATGTACCCTGATCACAATACCAGCCAACTGAGGTGGTGGTGTCTTGTCCATGGAGCAGATCAGATCGGTCCATGTACCCTGATCACAATACCAGCCAACTGAGGTGGTGGTGTCTTGTCCATGGAGCAGATCAGATCGGTCCATGCACCCTGATCACAATACCAGCCAACTGAGGTGGTGGTGTCTTGTCCATGGAGCAGATCAGATCGGTCCATGCACCCTGATCACAATACCAGCCAACTGAGGTGGTGGTGTCTTGTCCATGGAGCAGATCAGATCGGTCCATGTACCCTGATCACAATACCAGCCAACTGAGGTGGTGGTGTCTTGTCCATGGAGCAGATCAGATCGGTCCATGTACCCTGATCACAATACCAGCCAACTGAGGTGGTGGTGTCTTGTCCATGGAGCAGATCAGATCGGTCCATGTACCCTGATCACAATATCAGCCAACTGAGGTGGTGGTGTCTTGTCCATGGAGAAGATCAGATCGGTCCATGCACCCTGATCACAATACCAGCCAACTGAGGTGGTGGTGTCTTGTCCATGGAGCAGATCAGATCGGTCCATGTACCCTGATCACAATACCAGCCAACTGAGGTGGTGGTGTCTTGTCCATGGAGCAGATCAGATCGGTCCATGTACCCTGATCACAATATCAGCCAACTGAGGTGGTGGTGTCTTGTCCATGGAGCAGATCAGATCGGTCCATGTACCCTGATCACAATACCAGACAACTGAGGTGGTGGTGGCTTGTCCATGGAGCAGATCAGATCGGTCCATGTACCCTGATCACAATACCAGCCAACTGAGGTGGTGGTGTCTTGTCCATGGAGCAGATCAGATCGGTCCATGTACCCTGATCACAATATCAGCCAACTGAGGTGGTGGTGTCTTGTCCATGGAACAGATCAGATCGGTCCATGTACCCTGATCACAATACCAGACAACTGAGGTGGTGGTGGCTTGTCCATGGAGCAGATCAGATCGGTCCATGTACCCTGATCACAATACCAGCCAACTGAGGTGGTGGTGTCTTGTCCATGGAGCAGATCAGATCGGTCCATGTACCCTGATCACAATACCAGCCAACTGAGGTGGTGGTGTCTTGTCCATGAAGCAGATCAGATCGGTCTATGCACCCTGATCACAATACCAGCCAACTGAGGTGGTGGTGGTGTCTTGTCCATGTAGCAGATCAGATCGGTCCATGTACCCTGATCACAATACCAGCCAACTGAGGTGGTGGTGGTGTCTTGTCCATGGAGCAGATCAGATCGGTCCATGTACCCTGATCACAATACCAGCCAACTGAGGTGGTGGTGTCTTGTCCATGGAGCAGATCAGATCGGTCCATGTACCCTGATCACAATACCAGCCAACTGAGGTGGTGGTGTCTTGTCCATGGAGCAGATCAGATCGGTCCATGTACCCTGATCACAATACCAGCCAACTGAGATGGTGGTGGCTTGTCCATGGAGCAGATCAGATCAGTCCATGTACCCTGATCACAATACCGGCCAACTGAGGTGGTGGTGTCTTGTCCATGGAGCAGATCAGATCGGTCCATGTACCCTGATCACAATACCAGACAACTGAGGTGGTGGTGGCTTGTCCATGGAGCAGATCAGATCGGTCCATGTACCCTGATCACAATACCAGCCAACTGAGGTGGTGGTGGCTTGTCCATGGAGCAGATCAGATCGGTCCATGTACCCTGATCACAATACCGGCCAACTGAGGTGGTGGTGTCTTGTCCATGGAGCAGATCAGATCGGTCCATGTACCCTGATCACAATACCAGCCAACTGATGTGGTGGTGGTGTCTTGTCCATGGAGCAGATCAGATCGGTCCATGTACCCTGATCACAATACCAGCCAACTGAGGTGGTGGTGGTGTCTTGTCCATGGAGCAGATCAGATCGGTCCATGTACCCTGATCACAATACCAGCGAACTGAGGTGGTGGTGTCTTGTCCATGGAGCAGATCAGATCGGTCCATGTACCCTGATCACAATACCAGCCAACTGAGGTGGTGGTGGCTTGTCCATGGAGCAGATCAGATCGTTCCATGTACCCTGATCACAATACCAGCCAACTGAGGTGGTGGTGGCTTGTCCATGGAGCAGATCAGATCGGTCCATGTACCCTGATCACAATACCGGCCAACTGAGGTGGTGGTGTCTTGTCCATGGAGCAGATCAGATCGGTCCATGTACCCTGATCACAATACCAGCCAACTGAGGTGGTGGTGGTGTCTTGTCCATGGAGCAGATCAGATCGGTCCATGTACCCTGATCACAATACCAGCCAACTGAGGTGGTGGTGTCTTGTCCATGGAGCAGATCAGATCGGTCCATGTACCCTGATCACAATACCAGCCAACTGAGGTGGTGGTGTCTTGTCCATGGAGCAGATCAGATCGGTCCATGTACCCTGATCCCAATACCAGCCAACTGAGGTGGTGGCGTCTTGTCCATGGAGCAGATCAGATCGGTCCATGTACCCTGATCACAATACCAGCCAACTGAGGTGGTTGTGTCTTGTCCATGGAGCAGATCAGATCGGTCCATGTACCCTGATCACAATACCAGCCAACTGAGGTGGTGGTGTCTTGTCCATGGAGCAGATCAGATCGGTCCATGTACCCTGATCACAATACCAGCCAACTGAGGTGGTGGTGTCTTTTCCATGGAGCAGATCAGATCGGTCCATGTACCCTGATCACAATACCAGCCAACTGAGGTGGTGGTGTCTTGTCCATGGAGCAGATCAGATGGGTTTGTGCACCCTGATCACAATACCAGCCAACTGAGGTGGTGGTGGTGTCTTGTCCATGGAGCAGATCAGATTGGTCCATGTACCCTGATCACAATACCAGCCAACTGAGGTGGTGGTGTCTTGTCCATGGAGCAGATCAGATCGGTCCATGTACCCTGATCACAATACCAGCCAACTGAGGTGGTGGTGTCTTGTCCATGGAGCAGATCAGATCGGTCCATGTACCCTGATCACAATACCAGCCAACTGAGATGGTGGTGGCTTGTCCATGGAGCAGATCAGATCAGTCCATGTACCCTGATCACAATACCGGCCAACTGAGGTGGTGGTGTCTTGTCCATGGAGCAGATCAGATCGGTCCATGTACCCTGATCACAATACCAGACAACTTAGGTGGTGGTGGCTTGTCCATGGAGCAGATCAGATCGGTCCATGTACCCTGATCACAATACCAGCCAACTGAGGTGGTGGTGGCTTGTCCATGGAGCAGATCAGATCGGTCCATGTACCCTGATCACAATACCGGCCAACTGAGGTGGTGGTGTCTTGTCCATGGAGCAGATCAGATCGGTCCATGTACCCTGATCACAATACCAGCCAACTGAGGTGGTGGTGGTGTCTTGTCCATGGAGCAGATCAGATCGGTCCATGCACCCTGATCACAATACCAGCCAACTGAGGTGGTGGTGTCTTGTCCATGGAGCAGATCAGATCGGTCCATGTACCCTGATCACAATATCAGCCAACTGAGGTGGTGGTGTCTTGTCCATGGAGCAGATCAGATCGGTCCATGTACCCTGATCACAATACCAGACAACTGAGGTGGTGGTGGCTTGTCCATGGAGCAGATCAGATCGGTCCATGTACCCTGATCACAATACCAGCCAACTGAGGTGGTGGTGTCTTGTCCATGGAGCAGATCAGATCGGTCCATGTACCCTGATCACAATATCAGCCAACTGAGGTGGTGGTGTCTTGTCCATGGAGCAGATCAGATCGGTCCATATACCCTGATCACAATACCAGACAACTGAGGTGGTGGTGGCTTGTCCATGGAGCAGATCAGATCGGTCCATGTACCCTGATCACAATACCAGCCAACTGAGGTGGTGGTGTCTTGTCCATGGAGCAGATCAGATCGGTCCATGTACCCTGATCACAATACCAGCCAACTGAGGTGGTGGTGTCTTGTCCATGAAGCAGATCAGATCGGTCTATGCACCCTGATCACAATACCAGCCAACTGAGGTGGTGGTGGTGTCTTGTCCATGGAGCAGATCAGATCGGTCCATGTACCCTGATCACAATACCAGCCAACTGAGGTGGTGGTGTCTTGTCCATGTAGCAGATCAGATCGGTCCATGTACCCTGATCACAATACCAGCCAACTGAGGTGGTGGTGGTGTCTTGTCCATGGAGCAGATCAGATTGGTCCATGTACCCTGATCACAATACCAGCCAACTGAGGTGGTGGTGTCTTGTCCATGGAGCAGATCAGATCGGTCCATGTACCCTGATCACAATACCAGCCAACTGAGGTGGTGGTGTCTTGTCCATGGAGCAGATCAGATCGGTCCATGTACCCTGATCACAATACCAGCCAACTGAGATGGTGGTGGCTTGTCCATGGAGCAGATCAGATCGGTCCATGTACCCTGATCACAATACCGGCCAACTGAGGTGGTGGTGTCTTGTCCATGGAGCAGATCAGATCGGCCCATGTACCCTGATCACAATACCAGACAACTGAGGTGGTGGTGGCTTGTCCATGGAGCAGATCAGATCGGTCCATGTACCCTGATCACAATACCAGCCAACTGAGGTGGTGGTGGCTTGTCCATGGAGCAGATCAGATCGGTCCATGTACCCTGATCACAATACCGGCCAACTGAGGTGGTGGTGTCTTGTCCATGGAGCAGATCAGATCGGTCCATGTACCCTGATCACAATACCAGCCAACTGAGGTGGTGGTGGTGTCTTGTCCATGGAGCAGATCAGATCGGTCCATGTACCCTGATCACAATACCAGCCAACTGAGGTGGTGGTGGTGTCTTGTCCATGGAGCAGATCAGATCGGTCCATGTACCCTGATCACAATACCAGCGAACTGAGGTGGTGGTGTCTTGTCCATGGAGCAGATCAGATCGTTCCATGTACCCTGATCACAATACCAGCCAACTGAGGTGGTGGTGGCTTGTCCATGGAGCAGATCAGATCGTTCCATGTACCCTGATCACAATACCAGCCAACTGAGGTGGTGGTGGCTTGTCCATGGAGCAGATCAGATCGGTCCATGTACCCTGATCACAATACCGGCCAACTGAGGTGGTGGTGTCTTGTCCATGGAGCAGTTCAGATCGGTCCATGTACCCTGATCACAATACCAGCCAACTGAGGTGGTGGTGGTGTCTTGTCCATGGAGCAGATCAGATCGGTCCATGTACCCTGATCACAATACCAGCCAACTGAGGTGGTGGTGTCTTGTCCATGGAGCAGATCAGATCGGTCCATGTACCCTGATCACAATACCAGCCAACTGAGGTGGTGGTGTCTTGTCCATGGAGCAGATCAGATCGGTCCATGTACCCTGATCCCAATACCAGCCAACTGAGGTGGTGGCGTCTTGTCCATGGAGCAGATCAGATCGGTCCATGTACCCTGATCACAATACCAGCCAACTGAGGTGGTTGTGTCTTGTCCATGGAGCAGATCAGATCGGTCCATGTACCCTGATCACAATACCAGCCAACTGAGGTGGTGGTGTCTTGTCCATGGAGCAGATCAGATCGGTCCATGTACCCTGATCACAATACCAGCCAACTGAGGTGGTGGTGTCTTGTCCATGGAGCAGATCAGATCGGTCCATGTACCCTGATCACAATACCAGACAACTGAGGTGGTGGTGGCTTGTCCATGGAGCAGATCAGATCGGTCCATGTACCCTGATCACAATACCAGCCAACTGATGTGGTGGTGGCTTGTCCATGGAGCAGATCAGATCGGTCCATGTACCCTGATCACAATACCGGCCAACTGAGGTGGTGGTGTCTAGTCCATGGAGCAGATCAGATCGGTCCATGTACCCTGATCACAATACCAGCCAACTGAGGTGGTGGTGGTGTCTTGTCCATGGAGCAGATCAGATCGGTCCATGTACCCTGATCACAATACCAGCCAACTGATGTGGTGGTGGCTTGTCCATGGAGCAGATCAGATCGGTCCATGTACCCTGATCACAATACCGGCCAACTGAGGTGGTGGTGTCTTGTCCATGGAGCAGATCAGATCGGTCCATGTACCCTGATCACAATACCAGCCAACTGAGGTGGTGGTGGTGTCTTGTCCATGGAGCAGATCAGATCGGTCCATGTACCCTGATCACAATACCAGCCAACTGAGGTGGTGGTGGTGTCTTGTCCATGGAGCAGATCAGATCGGTCCATGTACCCTGATCACAATACCAGCGAACTGAGGTGGTGGTGGCTTGTCCATGGAGCAGATCAGATCGGTCCATGCACCCTGATCACAATACCAGCCAACTGAGGTGGTGGTGTCTTGTCCATGGAGCAGATCAGATCGGTCCATGCACCCTGATCACAATACCAGCCAACTGAGGTGGTGGTGTCTTGTCCATGGAGCAGATCAGATCGGTCCATGCACCCTGATCACAATACCAGCCAACTGAGGTGGTGGTGTCTTGTCCATGGAGCAGATCAGATCGGTCCATGTACCCTGATCACAATACCAGCCAACTGAGGTGGTGGTGTCTTGTCCATGGAGCAGATCAGATCGGTCCATGCACCCTGATCACAATACCAGCCAACTGAGGTGGTGGTGTCTTGTCCATGGAGCAGATCAGATCGGTCCATGCACCCTGATCACAATACCAGCCAACTGAGGTGGTGGTGTCTTGTCCATGGAGCAGATCAGATCGGTCCATGTACCCTGATCACAATACCAGCCAACTGAGGTGGTGGTGTCTTGTCCATGGAGCAGATCAGATCGGTCCATGTACCCTGATCACAATACCAGCCAACTGAGGTGGTGGTGTCTTGTCCATGGAGCAGATCAGATCGGTCCATGTACCCTGATCACAATATCAGCCAACTGAGGTGGTGGTGTCTTGTCCATGGAGAAGATCAGATCGGTCCATGCACCCTGATCACAATACCAGCCAACTGAGGTGGTGGTGTCTTGTCCATGGAGCAGATCAGATCGGTCCATGTACCCTGATCACAATACCAGCCAACTGAGGTGGTGGTGTCTTGTCCATGGAGCAGATCAGATCGGTCCATGTACCCTGATCACAATATCAGCCAACTGAGGTGGTGGTGTCTTGTCCATGGAGCAGATCAGATCGGTCCATGTACCCTGATCACAATACCAGACAACTGAGGTGGTGGTGGCTTGTCCATGGAGCAGATCAGATCGGTCCATGTACCCTGATCACAATACCAGCCAACTGAGGTGGTGGTGTCTTGTCCATGGAGCAGATCAGATCGGTCCATGTACCCTGATCACAATATCAACCAACTGAGGTGGTGGTGTCTTGTCCATGGAACAGATCAGATCGGTCCATGTACCCTGATCACAATACCAGACAACTGAGGTGGTGGTGGCTTGTCCATGGAGCAGATCAGATCGGTCCATGTACCCTGATCACAATACCAGCCAACTGAGGTGGTGGTGTCTTGTCCATGGAGCAGATCAGATCGGTCCATGTACCCTGATCACAATACCAGCCAACTGAGGTGGTGGTGTCTTGTCCATGAAGCAGATCAGATCGGTCTATGCACCCTGATCACAATACCAGCCAACTGAGGTGGTGGTGGTGTCTTGTCCATGTAGCAGATCAGATCGGTCCATGTACCCTGATCACAATACCAGCCAACTGAGGTGGTGGTGGTGTCTTGTCCATGGAGCAGATCAGATCGGTCCATGTACCCTGATCACAATACCAGCCAACTGAGGTGGTGGTGTCTTGTCCATGGAGCAGATCAGATCGGTCCATGTACCCTGATCACAATACCAGCCAACTGAGGTGGTGGTGTCTTGTCCATGGAGCAGATCAGATCGGTCCATGTACCCTGATCACAATACCAGCCAACTGAGATGGTGGTGGCTTGTCCATGGAGCAGATCAGATCAGTCCATGTACCCTGATCACAATACCGGCCAACTGAGGTGGTGGTGTCTTGTCCATGGAGCAGATCAGATCGGTCCATGTACCCTGATCACAATACCAGACAACTGAGGTGGTGGTGGCTTGTCCATGGAGCAGATCAGATCGGTCCATGTACCCTGATCACAATACCAGCCAACTGAGGTGGTGGTGGCTTGTCCATGGAGCAGATCAGATCGGTCCATGTACCCTGATCACAATACCGGCCAACTGAGGTGGTGGTGTCTTGTCCATGGAGCAGATCAGATCGGTCCATGTACCCTGATCACAATACCAGCCAACTGAGGTGGTGGTGGTGTCTTGTCCATGGAGCAGATCAGATCGGTCCATGTACCCTGATCACAATACCAGCCAACTGAGGTGGTGGTGGTGTCTTGTCCATGGAGCAGATCAGATCGGTCCATGTACCCTGATCACAATACCAGCGAACTGAGGTGGTGGTGTCTTGTCCATGGAGCAGATCAGATCGGTCCATGTACCCTGATCACAATACCAGCCAACTGAGGTGGTGGTGGCTTGTCCATGGAGCAGATCAGATCGTTCCATGTACCCTGATCACAATACCAGCCAACTGAGGTGGTGGTGGCTTGTCCATGGAGCAGATCAGATCGGTCCATGTACCCTGATCACAATACCGGCCAACTGAGGTGGTGGTGTCTTGTCCATGGAGCAGATCAGATCGGTCCATGTACCCTGATCACAATACCAGCCAACTGAGGTGGTGGTGGTGTCTTGTCCATGGAGCAGATCAGATCGGTCCATGTACCCTGATCACAATACCAGCCAACTGAGGTGGTGGTGTCTTGTCCATGGAGCAGATCAGATCGGTCCATGTACCCTGATCACAATACCAGCCAACTGAGGTGGTGGTGTCTTGTCCATGGAGCAGATCAGATCGGTCCATGTACCCTGATCCCAATACCAGCCAACTGAGGTGGTGGCGTCTTGTCCATGGAGCAGATCAGATCGGTCCATGTACCCTGATCACAATACCAGCCAACTGAGGTGGTTGTGTCTTGTCCATGGAGCAGATCAGATCGGTCCATGTACCCTGATCACAATACCAGCCAACTGAGGTGGTGGTGTCTTGTCCATGGAGCAGATCAGATCGGTCCATGTACCCTGATCACAATACCAGCCAACTGAGGTGGTGGTGTCTTTTCCATGGAGCAGATCAGATCGGTCCATGTACCCTGATCACAATACCAGCCAACTGAGGTGGTGGTGTCTTGTCCATGGAGCAGATCAGATCGGTTTGTGCACCCTGATCACAATACCAGCCAACTGAGGTGGTGGTGGTGTCTTGTCCATGGAGCAGATCAGATTGGTCCATGTACCCTGATCACAATACCAGCCAACTGAGGTGGTGGTGTCTTGTCCATGGAGCAGATCAGATCGGTCCATGTACCCTGATCACAATACCAGCCAACTGAGGTGGTGGTGTCTTGTCCATGGAGCAGATCAGATCGGTCCATGTACCCTGATCACAATACCAGCCAACTGAGATGGTGGTGGCTTGTCCATGGAGCAGATCAGATCAGTCCATGTACCCTGATCACAATACCGGCCAACTGAGGTGGTGGTGTCTTGTCCATGGAGCAGATCAGATCGGTCCATGTACCCTGATCACAATACCAGACAACTGAGGTGGTGGTGGCTTGTCCATGGAGCAGATCAGATCGGTCCATGTACCCTGATCACAATACCAGCCAACTGAGGTGGTGGTGGCTTGTCCATGGAGCAGATCAGATCGGTCCATGTACCCTGATCACAATACCGGCCAACTGAGGTGGTGGTGTCTTGTCCATGGAGCAGATCAGATCGGTCCATGTACCCTGATCACAATACCAGCCAACTGAGGTGGTGGTGGTGTCTTGTCCATGGAGCAGATCAGATCGGTCCATGCACCCTGATCACAATACCAGCCAACTGAGGTGGTGGTGTCTTGTCCATGGAGCAGATCAGATCGGTCCATGTACCCTGATCACAATATCAGCCAACTGAGGTGGTGGTGTCTTGTCCATGGAGCAGATCAGATCGGTCCATGTACCCTGATCACAATACCAGACAACTGAGGTGGTGGTGGCTTGTCCATGGAGCAGATCAGATCGGTCCATGTACCCTGATCACAATACCAGCCAACTGAGGTGGTGGTGTCTTGTCCATGGAGCAGATCAGATCGGTCCATGTACCCTGATCACAATATCAGCCAACTGAGGTGGTGGTGTCTTGTCCATGGAGCAGATCAGATCGGTCCATATACCCTGATCACAATACCAGACAACTGAGGTGGTGGTGGCTTGTCCATGGAGCAGATCAGATCGGTCCATGTACCCTGATCACAATACCAGCCAACTGAGGTGGTGGTGTCTTGTCCATGGAGCAGATCAGGTCGGTCCATGTACCCTGATCACAATACCAGCCAACTGAGGTGGTGGTGTCTTGTCCATGAAGCAGATCAGATCGGTCTATGCACCCTGATCACAATACCAGCCAACTGAGGTGGTGGTGGTGTCTTGTCCATGGAGCAGATCAGATCGGTCCATGTACCCTGATCACAATACCAGCCAACTGAGGTGGTGGTGTCTTGTCCATGTAGCAGATCAGATCGGTCCATGTACCCTGATCACAATACCAGCCAACTGAGGTGGTGGTGGTGTCTTGTCCATGGAGCAGATCAGATTGGTCCATGTACCCTGATCACAATACCAGCCAACTGAGGTGGTGGTGTCTTGTCCATGGAGCAGATCAGATCGGTCCATGTACCCTGATCACAATACCAGCCAACTGAGGTGGTGGTGTCTTGTCCATGGAGCAGATCAGATCGGTCCATGTACCCTGATCACAATACCAGCCAACTGAGATGGTGGTGGCTTGTCCATGGAGCAGATCAGATCGGTCCATGTACCCTGATCACAATACCGGCCAACTGAGGTGGTGGTGTCTTGTCCATGGAGCAGATCAGATCGGCCCATGTACCCTGATCACAATACCAGACAACTGAGGTGGTGGTGGCTTGTCCATGGAGCAGATCAGATCGGTCCATGTACCCTGATCACAATACCAGCCAACTGAGGTGGTGGTGGCTTGTCCATGGAGCAGATCAGATCGGTCCATGTACCCTGATCACAATACCGGCCAACTGAGGTGGTGGTGTCTTGTCCATGGAGCAGATCAGATCGGTCCATGTACCCTGATCACAATACCAGCCAACTGAGGTGGTGGTGGTGTCTTGTCCATGGAGCAGATCAGATCGGTCCATGTACCCTGATCACAATACCAGCCAACTGAGGTGGTGGTGGTGTCTTGTCCATGGAGCAGATCAGATCGGTCCATGTACCCTGATCACAATACCAGCCAACTGAGGTGGTGGTGTCTTGTCCATGGAGCAGATCAGATCGGTCCATGTACCCTGATCACAATACCAGCCAACTGAGGTGGTGGTGTCTTGTCCATGGAGCAGATCAGATCGGTCCATGTACCCTGATCACAATATCAGCCAACTGAGGTGGTGGTGTCTTGTCCATGGAGAAGATCAGATCGGTCCATGCACCCTGATCACAATACCAGCCAACTGAGGTGGTGGTGTCTTGTCCATGGAGCAGATCAGATCGGTCCATGTACCCTGATCACAATACCAGCCAACTGAGGTGGTGGTGTCTTGTCCATGGAGCAGATCAGATCGGTCCATGTACCCTGATCACAATATCAGCCAACTGAGGTGGTGGTGTCTTGTCCATGGAGCAGATCAGATCGGTCCATGTACCCTGATCACAATACCAGACAACTGAGGTGGTGGTGGCTTGTCCATGGAGCAGATCAGATCGGTCCATGTACCCTGATCACAATACCAGCCAACTGAGGTGGTGGTGTCTTGTCCATGGAGCAGATCAGATCGGTCCATGTACCCTGATCACAATATCAGCCAACTGAGGTGGTGGTGTCTTGTCCATGGAACAGATCAGATCGGTCCATGTACCCTGATCACAATACCAGACAACTGAGGTGGTGGTGGCTTGTCCATGGAGCAGATCAGATCGGTCCATGTACCCTGATCACAATACCAGCCAACT
Organism: Cordylochernes scorpioides; assembly: GCA_030710605.1. Lineage (NCBI taxonomy): Eukaryota > Metazoa > Arthropoda > Arachnida > Pseudoscorpiones > Chernetidae > Cordylochernes > Cordylochernes scorpioides. The sequence continues at coordinate 64,624,419 of CP092882.1, forward strand.
GAGGTGGTGGTGTCTTGTCCATGGAGCAGATCAGATCGGTCCATGTACCCTGATCACAATACCAGCCAACTGAGGTGGTGGTGTCTTGTCCATGAAGCAGATCAGATCGGTCTATGCACCCTGATCACAATACCAGCCAACTGAGGTGGTGGTGGTGTCTTGTCCATGTAGCAGATCAGATCGGTCCATGTACCCTGATCACAATACCAGCCAACTGAGGTGGTGGTGGTGTCTTGTCCATGGAGCAGATCAGATCGGTCCATGTACCCTGATCACAATACCAGCCAACTGAGGTGGTGGTGTCTTGTCCATGGAGCAGATCAGATCGGTCCATGTACCCTGATCACAATACCAGCCAACTGAGGTGGTGGTGTCTTGTCCATGGAGCAGATCAGATCGGTCCATGTACCCTGATCACAATACCAGCCAACTGAGATGGTGGTGGCTTGTCCATGGAGCAGATCAGATCAGTCCATGTACCCTGATCACAATACCGGCCAACTGAGGTGGTGGTGTCTTGTCCATGGAGCAGATCAGATCGGTCCATGTACCCTGATCACAATACCAGACAACTGAGGTGGTGGTGGCTTGTCCATGGAGCAGATCAGATCGGTCCATGTACCCTGATCACAATACCAGCCAACTGAGGTGGTGGTGGCTTGTCCATGGAGCAGATCAGATCGGTCCATGTACCCTGATCACAATACCGGCCAACTGAGGTGGTGGTGTCTTGTCCATGGAGCAGATCAGATCGGTCCATGTACCCTGATCACAATACCGGCCAACTGAGGTGGTGGTGTCTTGTCCATGGAGCAGATCAGATCGGTCCATGTACCCTGATCACAATACCAGCCAACTGAGGTGGTGGTGGTGTCTTGTCCATGGAGCAGATCAGATCGGTCCATGTACCCTGATCACAATACCAGCCAACTGAGGTGGTGGTGGTGTCTTGTCCATGGAGCAGATCAGATCGGTCCATGTACCCTGATCACAATACCAGCGAACTGAGGTGGTGGTGTCTTGTCCATGGAGCAGATCAGATCGGTCCATGTACCCTGATCACAATACCAGCCAACTGAGGTGGTGGTGGCTTGTCCATGGAGCAGATCAGATCGTTCCATGTACCCTGATCACAATACCAGCCAACTGAGGTGGTGGTGGCTTGTCCATGGAGCAGATCAGATCGGTCCATGTACCCTGATCACAATACCGGCCAACTGAGGTGGTGGTGTCTTGTCCATGGAGCAGATCAGATCGGTCCATGTACCCTGATCACAATACCAGCCAACTGAGGTGGTGGTGGTGTCTTGTCCATGGAGCAGATCAGATCGGTCCATGTACCCTGATCACAATACCAGCCAACTGAGGTGGTGGTGTCTTGTCCATGGAGCAGATCAGATCGGTCCATGTACCCTGATCACAATACCAGCCAACTGAGGTGGTGGTGTCTTGTCCATGGAGCAGATCAGATCGGTCCATGTACCCTGATCCCAATACCAGCCAACTGAGGTGGTGGCGTCTTGTCCATGGAGCAGATCAGATCGGTCCATGTACCCTGATCACAATACCAGCCAACTGAGGTGGTTGTGTCTTGTCCATGGAGCAGATCAGATCGGTCCATGTACCCTGATCACAATACCAGCCAACTGAGGTGGTGGTGTCTTGTCCATGGAGCAGATCAGATCGGTCCATGTACCCTGATCACAATACCAGCCAACTGAGGTGGTGGTGTCTTTTCCATGGAGCAGATCAGATCGGTCCATGTACCCTGATCACAATACCAGCCAACTGAGGTGGTGGTGTCTTGTCCATGGAGCAGATCAGATCGGTTTGTGCACCCTGATCACAATACCAGCCAACTGAGGTGGTGGTGGTGTCTTGTCCATGGAGCAGATCAGATTGGTCCATGTACCCTGATCACAATACCAGCCAACTGAGGTGGTGGTGTCTTGTCCATGGAGCAGATCAGATCGGTCCATGTACCCTGATCACAATACCAGCCAACTGAGGTGGTGGTGTCTTGTCCATGGAGCAGATCAGATCGGTCCATGTACCCTGATCACAATACCAGCCAACTGAGATGGTGGTGGCTTGTCCATGGAGCAGATCAGATCAGTCCATGTACCCTGATCACAATACCGGCCAACTGAGGTGGTGGTGTCTTGTCCATGGAGCAGATCAGATCGGTCCATGTACCCTGATCACAATACCAGACAACTGAGGTGGTGGTGGCTTGTCCATGGAGCAGATCAGATCGGTCCATGTACCCTGATCACAATACCAGCCAACTGAGGTGGTGGTGGCTTGTCCATGGAGCAGATCAGATCGGTCCATGTACCCTGATCACAATACCGGCCAACTGAGGTGGTGGTGTCTTGTCCATGGAGCAGATCAGATCGGTCCATGTACCCTGATCACAATACCAGCCAACTGAGGTGGTGGTGGTGTCTTGTCCATGGAGCAGATCAGATCGGTCCATGCACCCTGATCACAATACCAGCCAACTGAGGTGGTGGTGTCTTGTCCATGGAGCAGATCAGATCGGTCCATGTACCCTGATCACAATATCAGCCAACTGAGGTGGTGGTGTCTTGTCCATGGAGCAGATCAGATCGGTCCATGTACCCTGATCACAATACCAGACAACTGAGGTGGTGGTGGCTTGTCCATGGAGCAGATCAGATCGGTCCATGTACCCTGATCACAATACCAGCCAACTGAGGTGGTGGTGTCTTGTCCATGGAGCAGATCAGATCGGTCCATGTACCCTGATCACAATATCAGCCAACTGAGGTGGTGGTGTCTTGTCCATGGAGCAGATCAGATCGGTCCATATACCCTGATCACAATACCAGACAACTGAGGTGGTGGTGGCTTGTCCATGGAGCAGATCAGATCGGTCCATGTACCCTGATCACAATACCAGCCAACTGAGGTGGTGGTGTCTTGTCCATGGAGCAGATCAGATCGGTCCATGTACCCTGATCACAATACCAGCCAACTGAGGTGGTGGTGTCTTGTCCATGAAGCAGATCAGATCGGTCTATGCACCCTGATCACAATACCAGCCAACTGAGGTGGTGGTGGTGTCTTGTCCATGGAGCAGATCAGATCGGTCCATGTACCCTGATCACAATACCAGCCAACTGAGGTGGTGGTGTCTTGTCCATGTAGCAGATCAGATCGGTCCATGTACCCTGATCACAATACCAGCCAACTGAGGTGGTGGTGGTGTCTTGTCCATGGAGCAGATCAGATTGGTCCATGTACCCTGATCACAATACCAGCCAACTGAGGTGGTGGTGTCTTGTCCATGGAGCAGATCAGATCGGTCCATGTACCCTGATCACAATACCAGCCAACTGAGGTGGTGGTGTCTTGTCCATGGAGCAGATCAGATCGGTCCATGTACCCTGATCACAATACCAGCCAACTGAGATGGTGGTGGCTTGTCCATGGAGCAGATCAGATCGGTCCATGTACCCTGATCACAATACCGGCCAACTGAGGTGGTGGTGTCTTGTCCATGGAGCAGATCAGATCGGCCCATGTACCCTGATCACAATACCAGACAACTGAGGTGGTGGTGGCTTGTCCATGGAGCAGATCAGATCGGTCCATGTACCCTGATCACAATACCAGCCAACTGAGGTGGTGGTGGCTTGTCCATGGAGCAGATCAGATCGGTCCATGTACCCTGATCACAATACCGGCCAACTGAGGTGGTGGTGTCTTGTCCATGGAGCAGATCAGATCGGTCCATGTACCCTGATCACAATACCAGCCAACTGAGGTGGTGGTGGTGTCTTGTCCATGGAGCAGATCAGATCGGTCCATGTACCCTGATCACAATACCAGCCAACTGAGGTGGTGGTGGTGTCTTGTCCATGGAGCAGATCAGATCGGTCCATGTACCCTGATCACAATACCAGCAAACTGAGGTGGTGGTGTCTTGTCCATGGAGCAGATCAGATCGTTCCATGTACCCTGATCACAATACCAGCCAACTGAGGTGGTGGTGGCTTGTCCATGGAGCAGATCAGATCGTTCCATGTACCCTGATCACAATACCAGCCAACTGAGGTGGTGGTGGCTTGTCCATGGAGCAGATCAGATCGGTCCATGTACCCTGATCACAATACCGGCCAACTGAGGTGGTGGTGTCTTGTCCATGGAGCAGTTCAGATCGGTCCATGTACCCTGATCACAATACCAGCCAACTGAGGTGGTGGTGGTGTCTTGTCCATGGAGCAGATCAGATCGGTCCATGTACCCTGATCACAATACCAGCCAACTGAGGTGGTGGTGTCTTGTCCATGGAGCAGATCAGATCGGTCCATGTACCCTGATCACAATACCAGCCAACTGAGGTGGTGGTGTCTTGTCCATGGAGCAGATCAGATCGGTCCATGTACCCTGATCCCAATACCAGCCAACTGAGGTGGTGGCGTCTTGTCCATGGAGCAGATCAGATCGGTCCATGTACCCTGATCACAATACCAGCCAACTGAGGTGGTTGTGTCTTGTCCATGGAGCAGATCAGATCGGTCCATGTACCCTGATCACAATACCAGCCAACTGAGGTGGTGGTGTCTTGTCCATGGAGCAGATCAGATCGGTCCATGTACCCTGATCACAATACCAGCCAACTGAGGTGGTGGTGTCTTGTCCATGGAGCAGATCAGATCGGTCCATGTACCCTGATCACAATACCAGACAACTGAGGTGGTGGTGGCTTGTCCATGGAGCAGATCAGATCGGTCCATGTACCCTGATCACAATACCAGCCAACTGATGTGGTGGTGGCTTGTCCATGGAGCAGATCAGATCGGTCCATGTACCCTGATCACAATACCGGCCAACTGAGGTGGTGGTGTCTTGTCCATGGAGCAGATCAGATCGGTCCATGTACCCTGATCACAATACCAGCCAACTGAGGTGGTGGTGGTGTCTTGTCCATGGAGCAGATCAGATCGGTCCATGTACCCTGATCACAATACCAGCCAACTGAGGTGGTGGTGGTGTCTTGTCCATGGAGCAGATCAGATCGGTCCATGTACCCTGATCACAATACCAGCGAACTGAGGTGGTGGTGTCTTGTCCATGGAGCAGATCAGATCGGTCCATGTACCCTGATCACAATACCAGCCAACTGAGGTGGTGGTGGCTTGTCCATGGAGCAGATCAGATCGTTCCATGTACCCTGATCACAATACCAGCCAACTGAGGTGGTGGTGGCTTGTCCATGGAGCAGATCAGATCGGTCCATGTACCCTGATCACAATACCGGCCAACTGAGGTGGTGGTGTCTTGTCCATGGAGCAGATCAGATCGGTCCATGTACCCTGATCACAATACCAGCCAACTGAGGTGGTGGTGGTGTCTTGTCCATGGAGCAGATCAGATCGGTCCATGTACCCTGATCACAATACCAGCCAACTGAGGTGGTGGTGTCTTGTCCATGGAGCAGATCAGATCGGTCCATGTACCCTGATCACAATACCAGCCAACTGAGGTGGTGGTGTCTTGTCCATGGATCAGATCAGATCGGTCCATGTACCCTGATCCCAATACCAGCCAACTGACGTGGTGGCGTCTTGTCCATGGAGCAGATCAGATCGGTCCATGTACCCTGATCACAATACCAGCCAACTGAGGTGGTTGTGTCTTGTCCATGGAGCAGATCAGATCGGTCCATGTACCCTGATCACAATACCAGCCAACTGAGGTGGTGGTGTCTTGTCCATGGAGCAGATCAGATCGGTCCATGTACCCTGATCACAATACCAGCCAACTGAGGTGGTGGTGTCTTTTCCATGGAGCAGATCAGATCGGTCCATGTACCCTGATCACAATACCAGCCAACTGTGGTGGTGGTGTCTTGTCCATGGAGCAGATCAGATCGGTTTGTGCACCCTGATCACAATACCAGCCAACTGAGGTGGTGGTGGTGTCTTGTCCATGGAGCAGATCAGATTGGTCCATGTACCCTGATCACAATACCAGCCAACTGAGGTGGTGGTGTCTTGTCCATGGAGCAGGTCAGATCGGTCCATGTACCCTGATCACAATACCAGCCAACTGAGGTGGTGGTGTCTTGTCCATGGAGCAGATCAGATCGGTCCATGTACCCTGATCACAATACCAGCCAACTGAGATGGTGGTGGCTTGTCCATGGAGCAGATCAGATCGGTCCATGTACCCTGATCACAATACCAGCCAACTGAGATGGTGGTGGCTTGTCCATGGAGCATATCAGATCAGTCCATGTACCCTGATCACAATACCGGCCAACTGAGGTGGTGGTGTCTTGTCCATGGAGCAGATCAGATCGGTCCATGTACCCTGATCACAATACCAGACAACTGAGGTGGTGGTGGCTTGTCCATGGAGCAGATCAGATCGGTCCATGTACCCTGATCACAATACCAGCCAACTGAGGTGGTGGTGGCTTGTCCATGGAGCAGATCAGATCGGTCCATGTACCCTGATCACAATACCGGCCAACTGAGGTGGTGGTGTCTTGTCCATGGAGCAGATCAGATCGGTCCATGTACCCTGATCACAATACCAGCCAACTGAGGTGGTGGTGGTGTCTTGTCCATGGAGCAGATCAGATCGGTCCATGTACCCTGATCACAATACCAACCAACTGAGGTGGTGGTGGTGTCTTGTCCATGGAGCAGATCAGATCGGTCCATGTACCCTGATCACAATACCAGCGAACTGAGGTGGTGGTGTCTTGTCCATGGAGCAGATCAGATCGGTCCATGTACCCTGATCACAATACCAGCCAACTGAGGTGGTGGTGGCTTGTCCATGGAGCAGATCAGATCGTTCCATGTACCCTGATCACAATACCAGCCAACTGAGGTGGTGGTGGCTTGTCCATGGAGCAGATCAGATCGGTCCATGTACCCTGATCACAATACCGGCCAACTGAGGTGGTGGTGTCTTGTCCATGGAGCAGATCAGATCGGTCCATGTACCCTGATCACAATACCAGCCAACTGAGGTGGTGGTGGTGTCTTGTCCATGGAGCAGATCAGATCGGTCCATGTACCCTGATCACAATACCAGCCAACTGAGGTGGTGGTGTCTTGTCCATGGAGCAGATCAGATCGGTCCATGTACCCTGATCACAATACCAGCCAACTGAGGTGGTGGTGTCTTGTCCATGGAGCAGATCAGATCGGTCCATGTACCCTGATCCCAATACCAGCCAACTGAGGTGGTGGCGTCTTGTCCATGGAGCAGATCAGATCGGTCCATGTACCCTGATCACAATACCAGCCAACTGAGGTGGTTGTGTCTTGTCCATGGAGCAGATCAGATCGGTCCATGTACCCTGATCACAATACCAGCCAACTGAGGTGGTGGTGTCTTTTCCATGGAGCAGATCAGATCGGTCCATGTACCCTGATCACAATACCAGCCAACTGAGGTGGTGGTGTCTTGTCCATGGAGCAGATCAGATCGGTTTGTGCACCCTGATCACAATACCAGCCAACTGAGGTGGTGGGGTCTTGTCCATGGAGCAGATCAGATCGGTCTGTGCACCCTGATAACAATACCAGCCAACTGAGGTGACTTGTTCGTAGGGATATCCTCTTCTGGATTGATGTCTGCCATATAGAGGGCTTCAAGGATGGCCGGGTATATATGGTCCGGAGTGAGTTGGGTGTTGTGACAGTTATTGCAGTTCCTGTAGCATCTAGTCATGTCTGGGTTTATCTTCATTCTTTTAAAATGTACTGTTCTGATTCTTGATACTGTTGCCGTTAATTCTCTGTTAATTTTGAGGTTACATATGGACTGGGGTATTTTGGTGTTTGTAATGAATTTTGCTTTTGCTATTGTATTTGTGTCTTTCAGTGTTATTGAACATACGCGTCTATAATAGTTTCGAATATTGTGGTTATGTGAACAATGTTGAAGTTATTGAAGTTTGAGACTCTTACCGCGAAAATTTCTTTTTCAAAGTATTCCACTATCATTGCTCTAATAGAAACATTATTGGAAGAGCCTGGCTCATCAGTTGAGAACCCTTCCAGCGGTTTCGTCAGTTTGATCTAAAAGATTGTCCCAAAGGTTTGTGTTTTTCTTAAAACATTGTTTTTCTTATTACTTGACAATTAATATTATTACGGCGAATACATAATAATACATAATACAATTACTTTATGAAAATTCTAAAATATTATAGACGTTTATAATTATTTTACAAATTAAACAATTTCTACTGTCCTTACTGCAATGGAAAAATTAATAAATGGGCCTGGTTCACCACTGATGAGCCAGGTCCTCCCATTAAATTTTCCATTGCAGTAAGGACAGTAGAATTTGTTTATTTTTAAAAAAGAATCATACACGTCTATAATAGTCTCAATTTCTTATAAGAGATGGGGGCCTAATTCATCATAAAACAATTACTTTATATAAAATAAAAGGATTTAAAAGCGCGAATGTTTCTTTTATACATAAAACGAACTTCCACTGTCCTTACTGCGATGAAAAAATATATTGGGAGGGCTTGGCTCATCAGTGGTGAACCCTCCCTGCGGTTTCGCCAATTTAATCCACCAGACCGCTTGCTCGAAGCAAATATTTGAATATAATTCTACTGTCCTATAAGCTTATGTCCATAGTTTACTTGAAAACCATTTCTAAGATTCCATCCTTCAGTGTAGCATATAAAAGCAGAATGATCCAATACAGTATTAGAGCTCTGAGAAGCGGTCTGGTGGATTAAATTGGCGAAACCGCAGGGAGGGTTCACCACTGATGAGCCAAGCCCTCCCAATATATTTTTTCATCGCAGTAAGGACAGTAGAAGTTCGTTTTATGTATAAAAGAAACATTCGCGCTTTTAAATCCTTTTATTTTATATGTATAGATGGCGCGTTATTGCTTTGTGTTAATTTATCCCTAATGGCCTTGTCTTTATAGTTTGCTGAAGAGCATTGCTCGAAGCAAATATTTGAATATAATTCTACTGTCCTATAAGCTTATGTCCATAGTTTACTTGAAAACCATTTCTAAGATTCCATCCTTCAGTGTAGCATATAAAAGCAGAATGATCCAATACAGTATTAGAGCTCTGAGAAGCGGTCTGGTGGATTAAATTGGCGAAACCGCAGGGAGGGTTCACCACTGATGAGCCAAGCCCTCCCAATATATTTTTTCATCGCAGTAAGGGCAGGAGAAGTTCGTTTTATGTATAAAAGAAACATTCGCGCTTTTAAATCCTTTTATTTTATATGTATAGATGGCGCGTTATTGCTTTGTGTTAATTACTTTATACATAATACACAAATACATTATACATAACGGTGAATAATATTGTTATTTCAATTTTTTGAAATTGTTAACGAACTTTTGGGAAAACTTTGTATTATGCCTGCCCAAATATTTTCCATCAAAAAAAAAAAAAGAAAGATAAGAAATGGTTTTATTTGAAAAAGAGAGAAAATTCGAGTTAATAGTTAGAAAAGCCATTAACAGATGACGCTTCTCTTGGTATTTTAACACAGGAAGAGTATGTTAGACACATGTTGACCTGTATACTTGGCTATTATTAATTATGGATTGGCTGTAAAAATGTCTTAATATGGAATATTTAGAGTATATTGCTATGGTAAGTTGTTTTACTATCTTTTGTGTCTCTATTGTTTTGAATTTTTGATTAGAGAAATGCGTATTAATCATTTTTGTTGATGTTTTGATAGTTTAAAATAATAAAACAGGTTTTCCTTCTCTCTCTGAAGTTGAGTTTCTTGTTATGAACGAGGCATCTTTCCTAAGCCCCCTATATAAGGGACCGTTTTGCAAGGAACGGAACATGTTCGCGACCCTTTACAGCGAAGATAGAAAGTATCTCCTCGAGGAACTTTAGCCTGAACACAAGGTAATTCTCTCTGAATTCCTCAACATTGTCATTAAGCATGTTGAGGACAAGAACTCTGTAATTGGCAAAGGCTTGTCCGAACTTAAGGCAGCTTGTAGCTCCAGATAGGATCCAGATGTCCCTTCGGAGGAGGCTCTCTGATGTAAATATTTTCTTTATCTTGTTATTTATGTAATCTAAAGCTTTCAGGCATCTCTGTCATTTTACCGGAGTTTTAATATTAGTTTTATGTATATAAAATGAAAAGATTTAAAAGCACGAATGTTTCTTTTATACATAATACAAACTTCTACTGCCCTTACTGCGATGAAAATATTTTTGAAATATAATATGATATTTGAATGTAATTCTACTGTCCTATAAGCTTATGTCCATAGTTCTCTTGAAAACTATTTCTGAGATTCGATCCTTCAGTGCTGCGTATATAAGCAGAATGATCCAATACAGTATTAGAGCTCTGAGAAACGATCTGATGGATTAAATTAGCGAAACCGCTGGGAGGGTTCACCATTGATGAGCCAAGCCCTCCCAATATATTTTTTCATCGCAGTAAGGACAGTAGAAGTTTGTATTATGTATAAAATAAACATTCGTGCTTTTAAATCATTTAATTTTATATGTATAGATGGCGCGTTATTGCTCTGTGTTAATTAGTTTTATATACTCCTTTAGGAGGTTAGAGATACCCGAAATCTTGAGATTACATTAATGAAAAGGTTGGAATTCTGCAAGAATCGGGGGCCATTGAAGCATTTTTTTAATTAGAAAAAGGTGCCCAATGCGGGATTCGAACCCGGGTCGCAGACGTCGAAAATCAACGGTTTAGACCATCCTTCTACTGAATTTCTTACTTTAAAGGTTTTATCTTAATATTTTAAAATTCATGTTTCATCACAGGGTAATATTTATTATTAAAAATATGTAATTTAACTTATATAGAATTCGTAGATTAAAAAAAAACATGGTTTACTTCAATTTTCAATTTATTGATTTATATATTAAGAACAAATATCAATGGTTACCTTTAGAATCTCTCATATCTAATGAATAAAACAGCATAAACAGGAGGATACCATCACAATACCTTAGATATCTTAGAAGAAATCAATAGATCAATTTTATAGGTTCTGGTTGCCCTAAAAACGTAAATAGAAATCCCAGATAATTGTTAAATTATATATCAATTTTAAAATTTAAGTTGTAAATATCCACGCTGCGCGCGTATATATTTATAAATGTTTCTTGTAAGATATAGTATCAAAGTATTTATTATTTTATTATCAGAGTATTATTTTTTATTTTGAGTCGAAAGGCGATCCATTAATTAAGATTATATAAAAGGGCGTACCTGGATCTGTAAAGAAAAAAATATTTTTTTCTGAAAATATTTCGATAGATTGCTCCCTCTTTATTTATATATATGATGTAAATGGACTTATAAAAATAATTAAATATTAAATAATATTTTATGAATATAATATATATATATAAATATAAAATATAAATAATAAAATTAAATATTAATTAATTTATTTATTTTTTGGATTTTGACGAAGTTAAAGTAAATACATTCTGTCGAGAGATACATAAATTTTGATTGTTTACTTTTGGATTAAATTTGTTTTGTTAAATTGTTTTTATGTAAAATTTTTAAAGAAGATAAATAAACTTATTTTATTTTATAAGTTCTGATATCTTTTATTATGTTTAATATAAATGTGTTTACACTATTTCAAATAAATTATTTAATAAGCAAAATAACAATGGCGACGATGATTTCGTTCGAACCATATATAATGAAAGAAGAACCTTTTGAAAATTATATTCAACGATACAAACAGTACATCTTTGTGAATGAAATCGAAGGTAAGAAGATTGTTCCCTTTTTTATTATGTCTGTTAGAGCGAATACTTATAGTATTCTAAAAGAATTGATCGCACCTAGAGATGTTGGTGCATTAGAATTCGAAGAAATTGTGAGTGTTTTAATTGCTCATTTTACACCGAACCTAAATATCATTTTTGAAAGATATGAATTCAGCCAATTGGTTCAGGAACATGGCGAAAATATAGAAGACTATGTCCTTAAATTAAAAAAAAAAAAAAAAAACAGGCTAATAGGTGTAACTTTGGCTTAAATTTTGAAGAACACCTAAGGGATAATAAGTTCATTTCAGGAGTTTCTAGTCAAGTTATTTTGAAAAGATTACTGCAAGAGCCTGAGCTCACTTTTAATATGGCAGTAAATATGGCTACCACAATAGAATCGGTAGATTGTAATGTGCTGAAAATGAAGTCTTATGCTGAAACTAAAGAAATAAACAAATTACATTCTAAGTGCAAACATTGTGGAAAGATGAATCATTTTGTTGAAGTTGAAGGGCGTGACTGCCCGAAAGCTCGTGTAGTCGATTATTAAAAATTATTTTCTCCTATCGCTTTATTCTATAGTAAAGATGAATCATCATTCGGACAAATGTTTTTTAAAAAAATCTTTCTGCTATTCTTGTAAACAATTGGGACATATATCAACTGTATGTCATTCAAAATCTAAGAATGGATATTTTCAACCAAGAAAGAGAGGAATATCTAGTGAAGCGTCTGCCCACGGAGAATCATTTTCAAGAAAGAATGATGAGTCCATCAATAATATAGAATATCTGACTAATATATTTGAGAGTATTTTGTATGTCTTCGACATAAAATTCTTAGCAGAAATTGACACTGGTGCGGCTTCAACAACTATGTCAAAAGATCTATTTTAAAAATATTTTGAACATATTAAATTGTTTCTGTCTAAATGTTATTTAACTGATTATCAAGGAAAGGGCATTTCCTCTATTGGAGAATGTAAAGTAGAAGTAAGATTTAAAAATAAAATAGGCCATTTAAACTTAATAGTAACAGATATTAAAAATAATAAATTTCTCATAGGAAAAGACTGGATAGTATTTTTTGATATGGTACAAATTAAAATGTCCAACAAAATAATAATTTTGATACTAATTTAATTTTTAATAAATATTATAAACTTTTCGAAGATATAGTCTTGCCAATAAAAGATACTTCCGTACACATTAATGTAAAAAATAATTTTGCGCCAAAATTTTATAAATTTAGACCTGCTCCCTTTGCTATTAGAAATTTAATTGAAGAAGAACTATTATTTTTATTAAATAATGATATTATTGAAAATGTAGTGGATAGCCCAATAGCTTCACCGCTAGTATGCGTCCCTCAGAAAAACGGCAAAATTAGAATTTGTGCAGACTTTAAGAGAACCTTAAATCCATTTATCGAAGTTGTTAAATATCCGATACCGAACATCGATAATGTTTTACATTCTTTTTTTTTTTTTTGGTAAAAGTATATTTAGTAAAATTGATCTTTCAAGCGCATATCATCAGATACTTCTAGACGAGGAATCTCAAAAATTGACAGTTATTTCTACCCATAAAGGCCTTTTTAAATATAAATGGCTGCCCTTCGGTATCAAGTCCGGAGCGACTATTTTCCAAAGAACTATGAACAATATTTTTTCCGGTCTTAAAAATGTAACAATATATTTAGACGATATTCTTATAGCATCGTCTGATGTAAATGAGCATAATTCAGATATCGAGACAGTCATGAATAAATTATCTAATTTTAATTTTTCAATTAATAAAGAAAAATCTCTGTTTTTTGTTGATGAAATCAATTATTTGGGACATAAAATAAATAAAAATGGAATCTATCCCCTTGAGGATAAATTGAACAGTATAAAAAAATATCCTAAACCGAGTAACATTTCAGAATTGAAATCTTTCTTGGGCATGTTGTCATTTTACAGTAAATTCGTTAAAAATTTATCCATACATGCAAATCCTTTATTCTCTTTATTGAAAAGAAGTTATAATTGGAATTGTAAAAAAGAACATGATCAGGCTTTCGAAAAATGTAAAAATTTGATTAATACAAAAACTTGTTTGACGCATTATTCGCAAGATTTACCTCTTTATGTTACTTGTGATGCATCAAACTATGGTATAGGAGGATATATTTCCCATATTGTAAACGGCCTTGAGAAACCAATTACTTTTGTTTCGAGAACACTAAATGACACAGAAAAAAAATATTACCAGATAGAAAAAGAAGGTTTATCAATATTATTTACCTTAAACAGGCTAAAACAATTTCTTTACGGAAGAAAATGTATTATTAATACAGATCACAAACCACTACTAGCCATTTTTGGCGATAAAAATAATTTACCAGCCTTAGTGGCAAATCGATTACATAGATGGTCACTCTCAATATCAAATTTTAATTTTGAAATTAAATATACTAAGGGAACTGAAATACCTCTTGCAGATTTTCTTTCAATATTTCCAAATCCTGAAAAAGGGGAGAAGGAAAAGGAAAATGGGAGAAATATTATTAATAGAAAATTCAATATTAGATTACGTCTTGGTATCGGACAAAACCCAAGAAGATCCAACTCTTAGAAAACTATATAAGTTAGTCAAGTATGATAAGTATGATATTGACTCAGATGTAGATATAAAACCTTATATTAGAATTAAAAACGAGATAACAATAGTAAGAAATTGCCTATTTTTCGGAAATAGAATGATAATCCCCGATTCCTTAAGAGAATATGTTTTGAATATCATTCATGAAAATCATATTGGAATAAATAAAATGAAGACTCTGGCCAGAAGTTCTGTCTATTGGCCAGGAATGGATGAGAAAATTGAAAAATTGTCTAAAAGCTGTAGCATTTGTATGGAAAACACATCAAAGCTGCCAAACCAGGAATTTACTGATCGGACTCCACCAAACAAAGTTTGGAAGAGGATTCATCTTGACTATTTCTATTTTGCGGGAAAAACCTTTTTGATATTAGTGGATGCGCATTCTAATTGGATAAAATGTCAAATGGTTCCAAATACATCGGCGGGATTCTGCATTGACTTTTTGAGAGAATGTTTAGCGAGATATGGTATCCCGGATGTGGCGGTAATGGATAATGGGCCCCCGTTTAGAAGTTATGAAATGAAGACATTTTTCGAAAGAAACGGCATACATGCGATGTTTAGCCCCGCTTACCATCCAGAGAGCAACGGACTAGCGGAAGTGTCTGTAAGAGAGATAAAAAAAGCTATGAGAAGAATTATTTCGGAGGAAAGAGAATTACCCCTTGAGTTTGCTTTGATAAAGGCATTATATGCATATAGATTGAGTCCTTTGACTAGAACGGAAAAATCCCCTGCTGGAATATTTTTAAATCTCGAGATTAGAACGAAGATTTCCATGTTGAGCAAGAAATCAGTAAGAGTAGGGAGATTGAAAAATAAAAAACAGAGCAATAGCTAGAAAATAAATGATAGAGTAAGATACAGATGGATGGAAAGAGGAAAACCGAAATGGATGTTTGGGATTGTAAAGAGAATAGTAGGAAGCAACAGCTGTATGATAGAAACTGATGGAATTGAAAAGAAAGTACACACTAACTATATGAGGAGAAGTATGGAGAGAAAGGATGTTTCTTCATCAGAAGAAGGAATAAGCTACCCAAGGCCTCAGACGTCAAGTCCCCTGACTCCTGCTACAATAGTAGCAGAATCTACACCTGGACCACCGGCTGAATCTACACCTTCCCGGAGATATCCACTACGAGAAAGGAGACCACCGGATAGATATGTACCTTAATAAGGGTTGCTATCTTAAAAAAGGGGGAGTTGATGTAAATGGACTTATAAAAATAATTAAATATTAATAATTACATATTAAATAATATTATATAAATACATAAATATAAATAATAATTAAATCATTAAATATTAATTAATTTTTTATTTTTTTGGATTTTGACGAAGTTAAAGTAAATACATTCTGTCGAGAGATACGTAAATTTTGATTGCTTAATTTTTGGATTAAATTTGTTTTGTTAAATTGTTTTTATGTAAATATTTTTAAAGAAGATGAATAAACTTCTTTTATTTAATAAGTTCTGATATCTTTTATTTTGTTTAATATAAATGTGTTTATACTATTTCAAATAAATTATTTAATAAGCAAAATAACAATATATTGATAAAGAGGGAGCAATCTATCGAAATATTTTGAGAAAAAAAATGTCTTTTTTTCTTTACAGATCCAGGTACGCCCTTTTATATAATTATTTTTTATGTTTATATTTTGCTATACTCTGTACACTTCCCTCTTTTGCTTATCTTTTGTTTATCATTCATAGTTTGTTCTTGTCTGAAATGAATTGCTGTCTCATCCCAAAATTGGTCTTCCCTAATTTTCCACGTGGCAATATAGTCAATGTTTTTTATTAAGCCCGTTGAAGAGCGATTATCACTTGAAAGCTAGTGTTTTTTAATAAAAAGAAACTCATTGTGGGAATATATTTTCAATTATAATTAATTCAGTTATATATGGCGTTATTTGTGTAATATCAAAAATAGATAAATGATAGCATATGCAAATATGATACAGCGATTATATATATGTTATATTAAAATATTTTATTTAAAAAAATATATTTCATAGATTCCAATACTATGTTAAATGACCGCCAGAGGTCACGCTTCCCCGATAAAAACTCGTTGTTGTTTTATCCCAATGGCCGGCTCAAATCTTTTGTACATTATGTAAATAATCTTTTGTTTTTCCTTGTTCTATTCGCCTTAAGCCAGGCAGTACTTTTAGCAAATTATGTATTTTATATATTCCTTAGCTCAATTAAAGCAATTTCTAATCTTTACTATTTTATTATTTTATTTTCAAGATTATTGCCACGACTGCATTACCATAGTTTAATCCTCAAAATAATCAAAAATCAAGCAGAAAAATATCTTTTCAATTTATAATATATATATATATATGTTTAAACTCAGAAACATTCGGGTAAAAAACTAAAATCTATATACGATATAATATTTACTATAAAATTAAAAACCATCATTACTAAAAAATAGCATTCTACGGTCGATAAAAAAGAAGTTGTCTATTTCTAAAAACAAGCTAATTTTGACATGGGATTTTTTTTGGCACAAGTGCCTCTCTTTTTCAGTTTTATTTTCATCAATCATCTATAAGAAAAATGAAGGAAGATAAAAAAAGAGAAGTTTAACTTTCTATATAAAACTTCTATATCACTTTATATATATATTGTTACTGTATGTGTTGGGTAAATAAACATGTAGAGGAATGTAGAATTGCTTTGATATATTTATAAGAATCAGAGTATATAAGTATTTTTATATTTTTACAATTTTTTTCACACACACATATATATATTTAAAATAAAGAAGGCATCTCCTGACCACAAGCACATGTGCTTTTTAGATGGCAGAGCGCCATCTAGTGGAGTAAAAATAAACTAAACGTTTTGTACTTGTGGTCAGGAGATGCCTTCTTTATTTTAAATATCAACACCTGACCCACTTATATTTTATTTTTTTCTATTGTTTTTTTTCATATATATATATATATATTTAAATTAAAAAGGTATATATTGGATCAAAATATCATGATATAAATGATATTTTGATCCAATTCATGCCTTTTTAATTGAAGATTTATTTATGGATTGCTCTATTTTCAATACACACATATATATATATATTAAGAAAAAGGCATCTCCTTATAGTGTAACTGAAAGTTGCTGATGGCTAGCGCCATCTATCGGAATAAATATCAACTATTCTCGTTGATTTTTAATTATTCCAGAAATGGCCAAATACCCATTCTTGATTAATCAAGAAAAGCTAACCACGGACGCGTTTCGGGCTGTTGGCCCTCATCAGCGTGGTGTAAGCTGTACCTCAACGACCAAAAAATTGGTCATTAAGGCTTCCTGAAAAAATCATGAAACGGGAAGTTAAGGCCAGAATTGCGTGAGGACGCTACACAATGTGCGCGCTAGCCATCAGCAACTTTCAGTTGCACGATAAGGAGATGCCTTTTTCTTAATGTATGCACCTTATCCCAGTACAATGTTACATTTGTACTATTTTTTCACATATATATATATATATATATATATATATATATGGAAGCAATGGGCGCCTCTTCCGTCAAAATAAACGTCAGAATCTGACGCCATCTATTGACCGTCGCCGCAACTAGCGGCCTCGGGTCGGTGACAAAGCCACAACACAAATTTGGCAAACTGATAAGCGTCCACCTAGAGACCATGGTTTCAGGCTAAAGGCCCTCGTCAGTCTAGGGCGGACTTTATTCCATGAGATCTACACGGGATCTAATGGAATCTTGACAATCTGCCAAAGAGGTGTTTTGCTGGCAATGTGGCTGGGCCAAATCTATGGCTAGAATATAGATGGAAGATTTCCCGGGAGGAAATATATATATGAAAAAATAGTACAAATGTGATATTGTACTGGGACTTTTTCTTAATATATATATATGTTGTATAAAAATATTATTTTATTTAAAAAAAAATTATAATTTCATAGATTCAAATACTCTGCTAAATCGACCATCAGAGGTCACTCTTCCCCTATAAAAACTCATTGTTGTTCTTTCCCGCTGGCCGGCTCAAAACTTTTGTACATTATGTAAATAATATTTTGTTTTCCTTATTCTACTCGCCTTAAGCTAGGCATTACTTTTATCAAATTATGTTTTATATATATATTCGTTTAACTCAATTAAATTACTGATCAAAACTATTTTTCATTATCATACTTTAAAGATTTCAACCACGACTGCATTACCATACCATAATCTTCAACATGATCTAAATTCAAGCAGAAAATCTCATTCATCTTTATTTATAACATATATATTATATAATCTACAAATACAAAAATATTTTAATTTTTTTAAAAACATATATTTTATTTTCATTCATTAACTGTTTTACATTTTTTTGTCCATAGTTTTAGAATATTCTACTTTAAATATTGTTGTAAATATGTATAATTAACCTACCTATATTTTAATTCACTAATATAGCATTAATTTTATAAATTCTATATAATTGTGATAAATATTTAATGTATAATTTTTTCAAGTAATTGAAAATAAAAACTACTTGATAAGTAAATAACTAATTTTACTATTTTCACGACTGTACCTTCAATTCCTTATCTTTTCTACAACAAAACATTATATTCATAACATATATATTGATATATGTGTGTTTGTTTGAAAAACAATAAAAAATAATAATAAGAGAGGCATATCCATACCACGCTCACCTGAGATTTTTAGATGGCAGGGCGCCATCTTGTGGAGCACAATATCCCTCTTTCGATTTTAATATATATATATATATATATTAAAAATAAAGAAAGCATCTCCTGACCACAGGCACATGTGCCTTTTATTATAGATTCAAATACTCTGCTAAATCGACCACCAGAGGTCACTCTTCCCCTATAAAAACTCATTGTTGTTCTTTCCCGCTGGCCGGCTCAAAACTTTTGTATATAATATTATATAATATTTTATATATAAAAAAAATTATATTTCATATATACAAATACTCTGTTAAATCGACCGCCAAAGGTCACGCTCACCCTATGAAAACTTATTGTTGTTGTTTTTCCCCGCTGGCCGGCTCAAAACTTTTGTACATTATGTAAATAAGTTTTCCATTTTTTTATTCTTACGCCTTAAGCCAGGCAGTACTTTTATCAAACCGTGTTTTTTATATATTCCTTTAGTTCAATTAAAGCAATTACTGATCAAAACTATTTTTATCATAATTATAAAAAAGGGCGTACCTGGATCTGTAAAGAAAAAAAAAACAATTTTCTTCTCAAAATATTTTGAGAAAAAAATTGTTTTTCTTTTCTTTACAGATCCAGGTACGCCCTTTTTTATAATCTTAATTAATGAATTGCCTTTTGACTCAAACTATTTTTATCATACTTTCAAGATTTTAGACATATAGACATATAATTCCTCTCTCTCTTGATATAGTATTATATGCATATAGGTTATATGTTGTCATTTGCTTTCATTTTATATACAAATTCCTGTAAGTTGAAAAAGAGAGTAGAACAGCGCTGTGTAGAGAGAGAGGCTCATTTATTAACAACAAAAAAGAAAAGTATATATGCATATATAATAAAACTATATATACATATAAAATGAAAGGATTTAAAAGTACGAATGTTTATTTTATACATAATACAAACTTCTACTGTCCTTACTGCGATGAAAAAATATATTGGGAGGGCTTGGCTCATCAGTGGTGAACCCTCCCAGCGGGTTCGCCAATTTAATCTACCAGACCGCTTCTAAGAGCTCTGATACTGTATTGGACGATTCTACTTTAATACGCAGCACTAAAGGGTGGAATCTCAGAAATAGTTTTCATGAAAACTATTGAAAACTATGGAGGGTTCACCACTGATGAGCCAAGCCATCCAAATATATATTTCCATCGCAGTAAGGACAGTAGAAGTTTGTATTATGTATAAAAGAAACATTCGTGCTTTTAATTCCTTTCATTTTATATGTATAGATGGCGCGTTATTACTTTGTGTTTCTATATATACCGTTGCATTCATATAAATACTAACTGTAAAAAGAAGCCAAGAAAAATATTAACAATGGAAATTATAACAATTATAATCTATTTTCTGTGCTAGTTTATTCATATGATATTCAACACAATATAAATAAATATTAGATAATAAAAGGGCATATATTGGATTTAATAAAAGATTTATATTGCCAATATTTCGGCTGGCTGAACGCCAACCTTTATCAAGGCATTACATTTTTAAATAAACAAACACAGCGCCGCATAGTGTTATAATATCACAGTGCGGCGCTGTGTTTGTCTATACAAAATGTAATGCCTTGATAAAGGTTGACGCTCAGCCAACCGAAATATTGGCAAAATAAATATTTTATTAAATCCAATATATGCCTTTTTATTATCTAATGGATTAAGTATGGATTGCTCTATTTTCAAAACAAATAAATAAATATATGAATAAAATTTTGAAAATATATAGAAATCCATAAATAGATCTTTAAATAAAATACATATATTGAATTAAAAATAATTCATTTTATCAATATTTCAGTTGTCTGAACGTTAAACCTTTTCAAGGTATTATAACATATTTATATTGAGTTTGTTATTCACATATTTATGTTATAACACTTTGAAAAAGCTTGGCATTCAGCCAACTGAAATATTGGTAAAATAAACTATATTTTGATCCAATATATACCTTTTTTATAGAATAAAAATTACTATATAATAATTATTCTTAGATATATAGAAAGAATGCTACGTAAAAACGAAGAAATGATTCTCCGAGATGTTCTTAGATTTTTGCTATAAAAATAATTAATTACTAATGTATTGTCCTTTAAGCTTTCAATTATTAAATACATATATATAAAAAATCACTTTAAATATTATTTTAATTATAGAATAAAACTCTGCAAAAGAAAATATATTTTTTATTGATGTAATACTTTTTTATTATTAAATTCTATCTTTTGCCAAATATTCCTTACCTCTATCTGAAAAAACCTAATAGCTAATTTCTCTCTATAAGGTAATAACACGCCTCTATATATATAGAAAATAAAATATTATTTTATTTAGTTTGATAAATGAGATTCCTGAAACAATTATTAATAATTTACAATTAGAAATATTGCTTCTTTTACCTTGATCTCAAACATTTCAAATTAATTTCAAAAGGATATCTATAAAACATTTAATCTTTAGAAAATATCGTAAAAAACACATGTTTTCTCTGATAATGTTTTATCCATTTCTATAAAGGCAATATATTTTTGCTTTATTTATATTAAATTAAGAATTAAGAAAATTGTTATATAATTTTATAAAATATAGAATAACCTTACACCATAAATTATGAAAAAGGCATCTCCTTATCGTGCAACTGAAAAAATGGGTAATTGGCCAATTCTGAAATAAATTTGATATCAACGAGAATAGTTGATATTTATTCCGATATATGGCGCAAGCCATCAGAAACTTTCAGTTGCACGATAAGAAGATGCCTTTTTCATAATTTATGCACCTTATCCCAGTACAATATCACATTAATACAAATCAATAACGCGCCATCTATACATATAAAATGAAAGGATTTAAAAGCACGAATGTTTCTTTTATACATAATACAAACTTCTACTGTCCTTACTGCGATGAAAAAATATATTGGGAGGGCTTGGCTCATCAGTGGTGAACCCTCCCAGCGGTTTCGCCAATTTAATCCACCAGACCGCTTCTTAGAGCTCTAATACTGTATTCGACGATTCTGCTTATATACGCAGTACTGAAGGATGGAATCTCACAAATGGTTTTAAAGAAAATTATGGACATAAGCTTATAGGACAGTATTTTAATCTGGTGGATTAAATTGGCGAAACCGCTGGGAGGGTTCACCACTGATGAGCCAAGCCCTCCCAATATATTTTTCATCGCAGTAAGGGCAGTAGAAGTTTGTATTGTGTATAAAAGAAGCATTCGTGCTTTTAAATCCTTTCATTTTAATATCACATTTGTAAAATTTTTCACTTACACCATACGTTTCTTTATTTTATATAAATATATATTGTATTGTTTAGTTTATTTCTACTCCAATAGATGGCGCTCTGCCATCTAAAAAGCACATGTGCTCCTGGTCAGGATATGCCTTCCTTATTTTTATATTGTAAATTGTTGTAAAGAAACTTAATGCGTAAGATTTTTAGATATTTTATAAATTTAAAAAAGAAAAACATTAAAAGTTTTTAGTCAAACATTTTATTATAAAGTAAATAAAGCTTCCAGAGTTAAGTTTCTTTTTCAAATTTTTATTTTCAAGCTTTCAGACTTGTCAGTCCTTCCACAAGATTATCACGATAATAAATTATTTTATCAATTTCACAGAAAAATGGTTCTTTACAGGATCTTTTATTCTTAAAGATGGTGGGATAAAGTTTCTTCTTCGCATAACTTATTGAAGTTTAAATGATGTATCCGTTTCACTATTGTTTTATTGTTTATCAAATATATTGTATTTACTGTTGTTTCAAATTATTAGCAATATAAACATAGTTATTAATTAAAGAAGGGGGGGGGGGGGGAGAAGTCCGACCACACCTCCCTGCGGTCCACCCTAGGCCCTTGGAATATTTGACCAAATTCTGGTTCGTTTCCAAGGTGACTAACGTGGCAACGGCACCCATTTTCCAATGAAGAGCCCCAAGATAGTGGATATTGCTGCTGCTGTTATGGAGATGCATGGAGACATCTGAGGCTTTTCTTTGGACACGACAACAACAACAACATTCCACATATCGTTTGATTTTATTTTTGCAAATAAACTATTAAACACGAATCTTTTTATTTAAATAAAACAAATCTACTATGCTTTTACTGTATGAAAAATAATGGAAAGAATGCTCATCAGTAGTGAACCCTCCAAATGGTTACGTCAATTTAATCTACCAGACAACTTTTTAGAGAGCTTTTGTATTGTACAATCCTTCTTATATATCCGTCACTGTATAATGGAATCTTATTTATGGTATTAAAGAAATCTATGCTTCCCCATGTGCACTAGGTGAAAAACCGAAGAGGCCACTCCCCAACATATACTAAATTGTATTGGAAAGGACAAAGGATCCCTGTACAGAGAACCAAAGAAGAGTTCTTGAACTTCATTATGAGCACGACCTCTAAGATCTTGTCTAATTTAGACTAATAAAAGGATAAGTAAAAAAAAAAGAAATCTATAGACATAAGCCTTCAGGACAGTAGAATTACATCTATTTTCATTGAGAAATGCCTTCCTGCAAACAATTCATACAAGACAATTTATCCTAATATAAACACCAGATAATAATTTTGTGGAAAAATTTCAAATTAAAACACTCGGATATTATTTCCATCAAATAATATTAAATATTCAAAATATTTTATATTTAAAAATAAAAAAGGCATATCCTGGCCAGTAGCACATGTGCTTTTCTGAAGGCAGAGCGCCATCTGATGGAAAAGATATCAACTAACCATTGATTTAGCCTGTTCCCTGATATTTGGCCAACCCAATTTCTTGATAAACCAAGAAAAATCCATCCACAAACACGTTTCGCGCTGTTGGCATTCGTCAGCGTGGAGTAGGCTGTACCACTGCGACCAAGATTTTTGGTCCCAGTGGCTTCTTGAGAAACCAAGAAATAGGTATTTAAGACCAAACTTGCGTAAATACGCTTAACATATGAAAAACAATAGAAAAAAATAAAAATGAAATATAAAAATTTATGTATTTATATATTTTTGATATATACACTTTAAAATGTTATAACACCTTGATAAAGGTTGGCGTTCAGCCAGCTGAAATATTGGTAAAATAAATGATATTTTGATCCAATATATGCCTTTTTATTAAATATATATATATTTCTAATAATAATGTGTATAGAATTAGATAATTATTCAATATAATGCAAATATGAAAATTCGAAATTACTATAGACGCGTATGATTCTTTTAAAAATAAACCAATTTCTACTGTCCTTACTTGTTTTATTTTTTAAATAATCATACACGTCTATAATAGTTTCGAATTTTAATAACAGATGGCGTGCTAATGCATCATAATAATGGACATATGTAAAAGTAGAAACTACTTTGAAAGATTACCATAATTTTTTTTTTCATATCACACATACAAAATATTCAGATATTTTAAAATCAAAGACTCTGTGGGTATATATAGAATATATTCCTCTTTATAAATATTAATATACAAAATGGCATCAATAATTTATAGGAATAATAAATATTCAAAGATATATATAAAAGAATAACAACGTTTTGTTTAAAATTTTACAAAAACAATCACCCCTCTTCCCTATCAATAACTTGTTCCATATTTTATCCTAGACATCAAAACACCTATGAAAAATCCACTTTTTTAAGGTTTCTCAAAATTATATTGACGTTCGCTTTTTTTTTTAGGTATTAAGTCAATTAGACGTCCTTTTAAACCTTCTTAAAATTTAGGGAAAAGGAAAAAAAATAGTCGTTTGGGAGCAATATCAGGAGAATAGGGTGGCTGGGATAGTGATGCTATTCCGTACATAGCCAAATGGAGTTGTAGAACGACAGTTGTATGTGTCCGTGTGTTGTCATATGATACGAGAGCTAATTATTTTGGTGCCATTTTTCTAGTCGTTTTTATCGCACGGCGTTCTTTAAGCATTGCAATACATCAAGGTAGTAATGTTTATAAATGGCCTGAACAGGTCATATACAATGTATTCATAGTCTACCAATTCCTTCACATTATAGATAGTGATTAGAAGTCACTTAAAGCTACAAATATTCTTATTATCCCTAATACATACGGTAATGGCCATGACGTGTATGGACAGTACGTTGTTTAAGGCTGTGGACCCTCATCATCGTGGTGCAAGACATCAGCAAATTTAGTTGCACGATCAGATGCCTTTTTCTTTTCACTTAATTTATTCACCTTATCCCAATACAATTCCACCTTTGTGCTATTTTTAATATTAACAATAGTTTGAAATAAATGAAAGTTTTAGCTTTTCTCTCCGAATATATTTTTTTATTTTTGGAAAACAAAGAGCATTAAATATTTCACTTCTAAAATTCTATATACAGTTACGAGCGTCTTTCCTAATCCGTCATCCTTCTCTGTCACGGTTTGCTTTTTTTCTGGAATGGCGCCCTCCTATTGGTCGGCTACGAACACGCCACCTTTGCCCCCCCCCCCCCCCCATTTCTGTAACTATTGTGTTGGAGCGGGTCGCTCCTTAAATAAATGCATATATTAGTTAATAACCAAATGGAATCCTCTCTTTATTTTTCCAGTAAGAGACGCCTACGGAAGCCAACAGTACATAGACAGATAAAGCACATAGGCTATAGTTATTAACTAACATATGCATTTATTTAAGGCGCCAAATTATAATTGTAACAAATAGTATTTGAATCAAAACATTCAATCGGGTAAAACACGGGCGTTGCCCGGGTCATTCGGCTAGTATATATATAATAGAAAATATTCATTTTGTCTCCTCTCTAATTGTAAATACGCTGCTGTATCACCTCATAAGCATAAATAAATAAATAGAAAATATAGAAATATCATTCAACCACCACGTATCATCCACCATGCACATATATTTTCAAAATTTAGTTTTTCAAACAGAAATAATGTAATATATTTTTCTCTTAATATATAATCTGTATTTAAAATATGTATATAATAATGTGTATATAAAAATTGTATTTATTATTAAGTTGTTAACGTGATAATCCTGTTGAAGGACTGACAAGTCTGAAAGCTTAAAAATAAAAAGTTGCACAAGAAACTTAACCCTGGAAGCTTCATTTATTTTATAATAGAGATACCATACTTGTAGGGGGTTGGATTTTGGATTAATTAAAGTTGAAGACTTCATCAATATTTTTAGAAAATTGTATTATCTTTTTGACCCTTCGGCGACCCACATTCGTCCTTTTCAAAATGGTGGAGAGCTTATTAGTGAAAGTATTGTCTTTTGCCTTTATATTCACTATTACATATATACATATCTAAAGAGACAAAGGTTGCCTCTCCCGTCAAAATAGACGTCAAAACTAGATGCCATCTATTGACCGTCGCCGCAAACTAGCGGCCTCGAGTCGGTGACAAAGCTACAAAACCATATGGAAAAACGTCCATCAATTGAAAACAAGATATAAAAATTATATAGTTGATATGTAAAGTTTTAACTGATAAAAAGCATGCAAATATGTACAAATTAAGTCTAAAATACTTTTAAAAAGGAGTATATATCGGGAAAATATTGAACAAAAAGAGGAAATAAAAATACAAAATAAAACAGAATACATAACAGAAAAAATAGAGTATGAAAAAGGCATCTCCTTATCGTGAACTGAGAGTTACTGATGGATTACGCCATCTATCGGAATAAATATCAACTATTCTCGTTGATTTCTAATTATTTCAGAATTGGCCAAATACCCATTCTTGATTAATCAAGAAAAACTAACCACGTACGCGTTTCGGGCTGTTGGCCCTCATCAGCGTGGTGCAAGCTGTACCTTAAAGACAAAAAAAAAAAAACTGGTCATTAAGGCATCTTGAAAAATCATTAAACGGGTAGTTAAGGCCAGAATTGCGTGAGACCGCGACACAATGAAAAAATAGAGTTTATTGATATTTAGAATTCTAGTATTATAAATTTTGAAAATACTTTTGTATTTCTATAAATATTATTTCAACTGTGATATCATAACTCTATATGCGACGCTGAGTTTGTTTGTACAAATATATAATGTCTTGATAAAGGTTGGCGTTCACCCAACCACAATTTTGGCAAATAAATATTTAATTCAATCCAAAATATGCTTTTTTATTATCTAAAACTTTTAAAAATATATTTCAGAAAAGTTAAATATGAATGCATTAGACAAAAGAACAAAAAAATGAAATGTTAAAATTCCACACAAAGTCAACTATAACAAAACATAAATTAAAAATATTTTAACTATCTTCAATAAAATATGTTTGCATTTTAATTAAAATTACTAATTTTCATTATTTATTCTTCAACAACTCAAAGATAATAAATATGTAAAATATCACAGAGAGGCGTAAATCAATAAAAATCATTTGGAGAAGAAAGCACTACAAGAGAAAATAACCCGGCCCAAAACACAAACAGAAACTTATAAATAATGCATTACAAGCGTATATAATGCCCATCAGGTCTTTTCAAAAACAAACAAAAGACTTCTATTTGAAATGGGAAATAGGCGTATGCTAAAAAGGATAGTATTATAGGGTCTATTTTCAGAGAGAATCTATTTTGTTATTTTACATTCTATATCAGACGAATTAAATATTTATTATCGTTTGTGTTCCATACCTATATTATGTGGGACAAACAAAAATTCAGCATTTTGCTTTCAGGAGAAAATATTTGAAATAAGTTGGGAGACAGATAAAGAAAAACTTGTATAAAAAATTGTAGCAAAAGGTTGAATCTCAAACCAAGAGCTGTTTGAGTTCCTAACACCAACAATTTCCCGATATTTCTTAGCTTTGAGAAAAAATCAAAACGAATACATTTTTTCGAAAAGTTATTTTTATTTCGAATATTGTTTGGAAAAATATTATATATATAAAATGTTTGGTTTATATTTTTCCTATTGTATAATCATATATCTGGTGTTTGTGTGTGTGTGTGTATATGATATATTTGCTAGTTTTAACATGACATTATCTCTTTTACATTATATTCAGTATATATATTATATTCAGCTTGCACCACGCTGATGAGGGCCAACAGCCCGAAACGCGTCCGTGGTTAGCTTTTCTTGATTAATCAAGAATGGGTATTTGGCCAATTCTGGAATAATTAAAAATCAACGAGAATAGTTGATATTTATTCCGATAGATGGCGCAAGCCATCAGCAACTTTCATTGCACGATAAGGAGATACCTTAATTCAGTATATATGTGTGTGAAAAGACAATAAAAAATATAAAAATATATTTTGAAAATAGAGCAATTCATACTTAATTCATTAGATAATAAAAGGCATATATTGGATTTAATAAAATATTTATTTTGCCAATATTTCGGCTGGCTGAACGTGTATACACCTAGGTGTATACAAAAATGTAATGCCTCGATAAAGGTTGGCGTTCAGCAAGCCGAAATATTGGCAAAATAAATCTTTTATTAAATCCAATATATGCCTTTTATTATCTAATAAAAATATATAAAAAATTGATATAATAATTTTTCTGGTGTCATTTTCCCGGTCTTTTTTATCGCACAGCCTTCCTCAATCATTACAATACATCAAGGTTTTTTTAAAATTATCCTTAGTACGTGGTACAGGCCATGATAATCATGGTGGGTAGAAGTTGGCGACTGCTTTTACTGTAAGTGCACCACATGTCTACATTGGTGGGATTGGACCTTTGCCATCTAGAAATTCTCATGTGAGTCTGGTAAGGATATGCTTCTTTTGTTTTTAATATATCTATATATATGTCTATTTCCGATATATTTATTCCGATAGATGGCGCAAGCCATCAACAATAAGGAGATGCCTTTTTTCATATATATGTCTGTGTGTGTGTCAAAATATAAAATCTATAAATCAATCTTCAAAATATACGAGATTATATTTCTCATATATGGTAAATTTGTTTATCCTGGAGTTGTATATGGCTACCCCGTTATACACTCATGGAAAATAACTTAAGGAAGTGGAAAGTCTTCATTATCGCCTGTAGTCTGCTTTTTTTAAGGAGACAGAGGCAATTTTGTTCACACTTTGTTATCTCATGTGTATTCATTGCACCTTAATGCAAGTGGTTCTAAATGGATCGAGAACCATAATTGAGACTTTCTCCAATTTACACGGTCAAAAGGACCTTCCTCACTGATGCATCAGTCCTGCAGAAAATACAATTGGCCATGCAAATATAATCATTTTCTTGTCTCCGATGTCATTCTCTGTCCCCAAACTGTCCAGATTCTGGAGTCATGTCGCACCACCACGTATTGACAATGTATTGAATCTCTTAATACAGTTAAACCTGTCTATAACGCCCCCTCTTGAGACTCACCAAAATGGGGTGCTATAGAGAAGGGGTGCTATAGACAGGTCACCTTTAATGTAAATATCGCATTGTACTACGTATTTAAAATCGGTCGCTATAGAGAGGAAGGCGCTATTTAGAGTGGGCGCTGTAGACAGGTTTAACTGTATATTTGTTTATCATAGAAGATTTCTGTTTTTTTCGATCTTGTTGTTTGAGATCTGAAGGTAGAAGATGAATACTTCTATTATAGCGTCGCTGAACAAACATTGTGCTGATATTGTACTGAGCGACACCAGAGAGAATTGTTTGTCCAATCTATCATCTCCTACCAAAACTCTATTTATCTGTCACTAGGTGTCTCAAAGGACAACTTAAAATTGCGACATATTGGTTGTCTATTGACAATAATGATTGTTTCTCTTCTTCTTGTTGTTTTCTCTAATCCTTAACACCACTCATACTCTCTACAGAGATGTCTTGTTAAACACTCTAAAGGAATGACAATACATCCAGATGGCACAAGAACATATAGGACATGCAACAACTGCCCTAGTGTAGAACTAACACCTACTCACATATTCTCATGCCCAGCAATGGCCGCAGCCTTGAAGAAAATTTGACTTAGACTCAGAGCAGGAGCTTTACACACCCAAGATAGTGGACATTGCTGCTGCTGTGATAGAGATGCATGGAGACATCTGAGGCTTTTTATTGGACACAACAACAACAACAGGTGCCTTGTTGTCCAATTCGGCATCTAAACAGATAGTACTTCCTTATCTCCACTCTTGCCGGTCCCAAGCCCGGATGAAAAAGGAGGAGGAGGAGCAGTAAAAACTCACTAAAAAACCTTGGCCCAGCTGTCCCGGCTGATAGTACCATGTAAGAGCTCCTAATCCTGGGATACAGGATGAGCAGCGTTTGTACTCCATGTTATGAGCGGCTGCCCATGGAGTCTGTTATTCATATCAGAGGCGGCCATTTCTTTTGGAGCTATGTCGGCCTGCCACTGAGTAGTGCTTCCAGTCTTAATGATAAAGGCAGACTCATTCTACTTCACCCAGTCATGATGGTTGTCAAATTACCATAATATGATTGAGTGGAGATAAGAAAGAAGAAGAAGAAGATATCTTTCAGAGGTCAACTGACCTAAAGGTGGATGAGACCTAAACAAAGAGGAACTTACTATTATTGCCTCAAAGAAAGCATGGATTCTATAGTTTTAATATCACCTTGAGAATAAGGTAAATAAATTAGGACTCCTTTAATGCATGAAGAAGAACTTTATCGATAAATAGAGAGAATCTTAGACCTCCAACCACCCATTGTTCAATCCGATCTTCAGATAGATTAGAGCAGTTATTACAGCCAGAAGGCGGCTACTGAGTGTACTGTGATTTCTGCTACAATACTTCAAAACCTAAGAAAAAGGCTTATTTATCGTGCAACTGAAAGTTGCTGATGGATTGTGCCATCTGTCGAAAAAATATATATATATGAACTATTCTGAGTCAAAAGGCGCTGATGAAAGATCCCTTCTTATTCTTCTTTCTCATCTCCACTCAATCATATTAGGGTGATTTGACAACCATCATGACTGGGTGGAGTAGAATGCGTCTGCCTTTGTCATAAAGACTGGGAGCACTACTCAGTGGGAGGCCGACTTAGCTCCAAAAGAAATGGCCGCCTCTGACATGAGGAACAGACACCATGTACAGCCGCTCCTAACATGGAGTACAAATGCTTCCCATCCTGTATCCCTGCATCAGAAGACCTTACAAGGTACTATGAGCCGGGCAAGCTGAGCCAAGGTGTTTTAGTGAGCTTGTTACTGCTCCCCCTCCCCCTTTAATTAAGATTATATAAAAGGGCGTACCTGGATCTGTAAAGAAAAGAAAAAAAATCTCAATATATTTCGAGAGATTGCTTCCTCTTTATCAATTTATTGCACAGTGAATGTTGTATAGAGGTATTGATAAAGAGGGAGCAATCTCTCGAAATATTTTAAGATTTTTTTTTCTTTTCTTTACAGATCCAGGTACGCCCTTTTATATAAACATAAACTGTTCTGTTAATTTTTTAATTATTCCAGAGTTGGCTAAATACCCATTCTTGATTAATCAAGAAAATCTAACCACATACACGTTTCGAGCTGTTGGCTCTCATCAGCGTGGTGAAAGCTGTACTTCAACAACCAAAGATATTGGTCATTCACTTCCTTAAACTTCTTTAAATTTTGTAGATGAGTGTTCATCAAAGAAAGGCCTTTTATAATACAGTAGAACTTGGATAATTCGAACCCCAAGGGACCATAAAAAAATTCGAATTATCCAAAAATTCGAATTAAAAACGGAAATTCTATTTATAGGAAATTCTAGGGACCAAGATAAATATTCGAATTAAAGAGGTTTTCGAATTAAAGAAGTTCGAATTATCCAAGTTCTACTGTACAATATAATGCGGCTATGCTTATAGAATGACGTTAAACAAGTTTTACCGCAAATGTTTCTTTTTACAGAACAAAAAATCATATTCATCGTAATTCATCTTTTTATATTTCATGCCTAAGGATAGGAATAGTCGTTATTTCTCTTTAAATAATCAAAATTACGATTTTACTGTTTTGTAAAAAAAACATTCACGGTAAAACTTGTTAAACGTTGTTCTAAAAGCCTGTTATATTGGAAGATTATGGATTAGGATATTTATATATGATCTCTTTTTATATTCAAACGAACTTCTCAATGCACTTTCTAGTTAATTATATTCAAATAAATCGAAGGTTTATATAATTTTAGATGGTCTAAGTGATATAAAATTTATAAAATGTGTGTGTTTTGAGAAATAAAATAGGCTTAAGGCCTGTGATAATATAATCGACTGTGAAATATGTATTCCTGTGGTGAAGGAACAAATAAGGGAGTCGTCTGTTTGTCCGCCCACCACTGGACATTACTGCGCATGCCCAACTTAACCCAACCCACTTCACAAAGTAGAATATAGTGCAGAATTTGACATTTCACTGCCCACGCCATTGGAGATTGCGCAGAGATGGGAATGTAATTTATTATGGTGTTAGGGAAGATATATGCTGTAAAAGAAACATTTATTTTTCATATTTTATTATAAGAAATACAAGTTTATATAAGTTATACAAGATTATATAAGTTATAAAATGATCTGTTTTTTGGTCGTTGAGGTACAGCTTGCACCAGGCTGATGAGGGCCAACAGCCCGAAACGCGTCCGTGGTTAACTTTTCTTGATTAATCAAGAATGGGTAGTTGGCCAATTCTGGAATGATTAAAAATCAACGAGATAGTTGATATTTATTCCGAAAGATGGCGCAAGCCATCAGCAACTTCCAGTTGCACGTTAAGGAGATGCCTTTTTCATAAGTTATACAAGCTTGTATAAGTATTTTATAGGTGCTCCAAAGACCAGCTTTTTGGTAGACGAAGTACAGTTTGAATCACGCTGATCAAGACCAGCAGTCTGAAACGTGTACATGGTTAGCCTTTCTTGATTATTCAAGAAATTGTATTCCACAAATTCTGGAATAATTAAACATGAACGAATATTTGATATTTATTCCGAAAGATGGCGCAAACCAATAGCAACTTTTTGTAAAAAAAAAAAAAAAACTTTTTTTGTAAAATTTCAATTTTTACTATTTTTCACATAGTTTGGCGTTCTTACGCCCTTCCGGCCTAAATACCCTTTTGATTGCTTTTCAAGGATGCCCCAAAAATTAGCTTTTTTGGTGGTTGAGGTAGAGCTTGCACTACGTTGATGAGGGCCAACAATCCCAAAAACGTGTACCTGATTAGAATTTCTTGATTAATCAATAAAAGGTAATTTTTCAATTCTGGAATAATTGAAAATCAACGATTAGTTGATATTTTTCCGACAGATGACGCAAGCTATCAGCAATTTTTATTTGCACGATTAGGATATGCAATTTTTCTTAAAATAAATAAATATATATTCATCTTCCTAATATTCACCTTATAGATTTTAATAGGTTCGACGTAAAGATATGAGATGTTATTGATATAATATATATTTGGTAATATAATAGTTATTCATATATGAGAATCAATGTATATTTATTTGTACCTTATTCGTCTACTCACTATTTAACTCATCTGACTGGAATTATGACAGGATATTGTTCCATCCTGGCTTACCAACGGTGTAAAAGGGAAAGAGGAAGACCAACATTCCAATATCTGACAATACATCAACCAGAGATTACATATCAACAGCCCATCCCTCACAGTTAGCAACTACGTCTCACTGGATAAAGTTGGGAAAACATCATTCTTTATGACCTGGTCTCCATAGATATGTTGATTTTATATAGTATCCCTATATCAAAAGATATAAACAAATAAACTATAATTAAATATTTAATATTAGAAGTTTATTATGATGCATTAGCGCGCCATCTGTTATGAAAATTCGAAACTATTAAAGACGCGTATGATTCTTTTTGAAAATTAAACAATTTATACTGCTCTTTAAACCACAAAAAAAACGGGATTATTTTTGCATCAATCTAATATCTCTATATAGGAATTAATTAATGATAGAATGTTAGTTATCCTTTCCTTAACAATAATCTCCATAGATATTTATAAAAATTCCAAGAATAAAAGAAAAGGGTTTCTATGAATACAACAATGATCACGATCTTTCAAACCTCACTGTTCTTCTACCAATGTATATTCAATTGTTTTCAAGAAAAAGTCGATTTTTTTCATATAATATATACTCTAAAACAAAAGAAAAATCGACGCACCAAGAAGCAGTTGTCCGATTTACGATTAAAATACGTATAAAAAGAGGTTTCGACCAAACATGCAAATGATTGAAATTTAGTTACCGATTTATGCAAAGCAAGAGCTCCAGCGCATCTGAACTGCGCATCCAGCACGAACATTCTAGACTCAATATTCGGCGCGGCACGAGCTGATTTTCATAATTTGCGTTTAATATTTTAGCAGTACGCCTATTTCTACTGTATCAATGCCTCGCCGAAAGATTCGTGCTCATTACGAACATATGTCAGAGTTTCACTTGGATTTCATTTGGATATACAGTATTTATATAAATAAATAACGCGCCATCTATATATAGCAAATGAAAACATTTAGATGCGAATGTTTCTTTTATACATAAATAAAACTTCTACTCTCATTACTGCGATGAAAAAATATTGGGAATGCTTGGTTCATCAGTGATAAACCCAGCAGTTTCGCCAATTTAATCTACCAGACTGCTTCTTTAGAGCTCTAATACTGTATTGGATCATTCTGCATTATGCTTATCATCGCTTATGTCCATAGTTTTCTAAAATACCATTTCTAAGATTCCACCCTTCAGTGTATTATACTACAATGAAAGGTGGAATCTTAGAAATGGTATTCAAGTAAACTATGGACATAGGGGATTTCTATTATTTATATTGTAACAAAGTATTTATTATTTTATTAGCAGAGTATTATTTTTTATGTTTATATTTTGCTACTCTGTAAACTTCTTCCCTCTTTTGTTTATCACTCATAGTTTGTTCTTGCCTGAAATAAATTGTTGTTTCAGCCCGAAGTTGGTCTTCCCTAATTTTCCACGTGGCAATATTATTTTATCTATTAGTTAATGTAGTGGTCAATAGTCAAATAATTTAATTTGTTAATCACAACTAACTACAAAATTCTATCTGGAATAAAAGGAAAATATTTAGACCATCTATTGCCTCATTATCTCAAGTGGTATAATAGTTAAAGAGACACTTAATTAATCTATTAATTATAGTTAATTTGGACAAATATTTTACCAACTTAAATGTATTCTTAACTGGATTTTAATAATCTGCTTTTAATTATTAAAATTAAATGGGACTATTGTATCAATGTTTAAAATACATTTGCCTCGTTAAACCTGATATAATCTCCAGACACACATAACTTCAGATGTTTTGTCTTTTTGAATTTATTCTAAATTTTAGTTTACATGGCAGATTTCTTTCAATGTTGAGGAAATATATAAAATATATTTTAAACTTAAGAGACACTCCGGTTAGAGTAAATGTTTTTTTTTTCTCGACATTTCGACAAAAAGATTAATCATTTGAAATTGTAGTTATATTTGGCACTTAAACATTATATACATATATGGTAATTTAAACAATGTGATATGTAAGTAATAAAGTATGACGTTTTTCTAGTCGGCTCAAAGTGACACCAGCTTGCCACCGGACACAAACCGGGGGATTCGGAGAGGGTCAAAAAGGGCGTTGCTCCGGATGTTGACAGTTAGTTAGGTTACAGTGGATATTTTCGGACAGGCCGCTCAGTCGAACTCCGTGGTCATCTCACGGCGGCCCTCGTGGCCGCCGTTTTGGTTCCTCTCTGCCCCTGCGGCTTCATGCAGGACGCCGAGCTTTCCTCAGTTAATCCTCAACTTTCCCCTGGTCCGAGTGCCACGTGAGACCTACTAGGAGAGCGTCTTTTGATCCCAAACTTTGTCCTTACTGTCCCGTGGGGACTTCCCACTCTGCACGCCTTGCCACTCAACCCCGACTGCTTCCAACTCACTTGTTGTCTTACCCGGGTTTACGACACATATTTATTGATAATTAAACATAGAAAAGGCATATCCTGACCAGGAGCACATGTGCATTTCAGAAGTCAGAGCGCCATCTGGTGGAACAGAAATCAACTAAACATTGATTTAGTCTGTTCCCTGATATTTGGCCAACCCAATTTCTTGATAAATCAAGAAAAGCCATCCACTTATTCTTATATATAAAAATATATAAGTATATATATGTTATGAATAATTTGTTGTTCTTATTAGATAAAGGGTTGATAAGACAAAGGATCGATAAGATAACGGGTTGAAGGTGCAGTCGTGATAAGAAAAAATCTAATTATTTACCGTCAAGTAGCTTTTATTTTCAATTACTTGAGAAAATATTACACATTAGTTATTTTCACATTATATAGAATTTATAAAGTTAATCCTATATTTTAGTGATTTAAAAGGATAGATATGTTAACTACGCAAATTTACAACAAAACTGAAAGTCATTCTAAAAACGATGATAATAAAAGTAAAATTTTATCAATGAATAAAAATAAAATATATATCTTTTAAAATATAGAAATATTTGAGCTTTTAGATTATATAATATATGTGGTATTTCGGTGGTCTGGTTTGTTGTGTTGAGTCGTGGGGAAAGATGATGATTGCGCAGTCGTGATGGTGGTGAGTGGTAAAGCACACAGAGATGAATCACAGGGGAATCCGAGGCATCAGAGAGAGGGAACGCAGAGACCAAGTGGCGGCCGGCGGGCCATTCACCCCGTTCACAAAGACTTACTACCGATCTGCCTGCTGCTGCTGTCTGCTATCTTGCGTCCAATGAACTGACTACCTTGGCTGCGGGGCAAGCCCCTTTTATATGCTCAAGTGTTACGTCACCGGACGTCTGGCGCCGTGGCGAGACGGTTGATCTCATTGGCTGCGGGTAAGCCCTGTTACGTCATTGGACGTCTGGCGCCATGGCGTCGGCGAGACGCTTGACCTTATTTGGCTGCGGGTAACCCCTTTTGGTTTTTACGTTCCCTCTAGATGTACCTCTTTATTCAATTGAACACTCAAAAACGATACATACAAAGTTAAATTGATTAAAGGAGGATTGGGTACAATGATTAAAAGTCCATATTAGATTAGAGGGTGTAAGAAGAGGTGGTGAGTATCTACACAGGTGTTTATAATTCTTAAATTACCACATATATATATATATAGATGGAAATTTTGCCGGGAGGAAAATGATCTAAAGAGACAAGGGTCGCCTCTCCCGTCAAAATAGACGTCTAAGACTAATAGATGGCGTCTGCCTTAGACGTCTATTTTGACGGGAGAGGCGACCCTTGTCTCTTTATATATATATATATATATATATACGTATATATAAAAGTCAGTGTATATATGTATGTTTGTCGGCTATACGCATCCACAATACGTAACTAATCTGGCTGAAATTTTAACAGTATATATAGTAAAATCTGGAAAACCTTATAGTGAAAATATAGCACTCCATATTTTAAATATATTAAATAATGAAAAGCCATCCACGAACGCGTTTCGGGTTTTTGGCCCTCGTCAGCATGGTGTATTAAATTTCTACTTAAATAACCAATCGTATCCTCTCAATAACGTAACAAAATATTTTTTAAAAGAGAAATTATAGATTCATCAAATAATATTCAATTAAAATAAGTAACCATCTTGAATACACATAGGATATATGTAAAAATAATAATCTAATAAAAGTCTATAAATAAATTACGCATTACAATTTTGGCATAGAAATATAAATAATTGGTTTTATTTAATCTCCTTTTTTTTACAGAATTATATTTTTATTTAAAATAAAGATATTTTAATTAAATATCTTATTATATTTAGCTCTAATATAATTTCTGGAAATTTGTGTTACACTTAAATAATTAAAATTTGAAATACAAAGATAGAAAGGGATTTCTTTATTTTTTTATTTTTTAGGTATTGAGTTTTCAAAGTTGAATAAATTTTACTTCATTAACAGTTAATTCAAGTCAAAGATTTTATATATACCACATACAGAGTAAGATTTCTTTCAATTTTCTCCCACTATATAACGTTTTATGGTCGAATCTATATATGTATTTTGAAAATTGAGGTATATTTAGACACTACAACACGCTTTTCTCTTCATTATAGACATCAAAAAATACTGAAGATGTTTTTATTTTTTTAGGAATCGAGTTTTCAAAGCTAGAATATATTTTACTTCATTAACAGTTAATTCAAGTCAAATATTTCATATATGGTATATACAGAATGAGAATATAGATTTCTTTCATTCTACACAGCCTCCATCTTCTGGACAACTCTCTTCTCCTGGATCCCCAAAGAACTTGACCACCACAGGACCCCCAGAGAACTGGACCAATGGTTCGCCAAAGAACTTGACCACCACAGGACCCCCAGAGAACTGGACCAATGGTTCGCCAAAGAACTTGACCACCACAGGACCCCCAGAGAACTGGACCAATGGTTCGCCAAAGAACGTGACCACCACAGGACCCCCAGAGAACTGGACCAATGGTTCCCCAAAGAACGTGACTACCACAGGACCCCCAGAGAACTGGACCAATGGTTCCCCAAAGAACTTGACCACCACAGGACCCCCAGAGAACTGGACCAATGGTTCGCCAAAGAACGTGACTACCACAGGACCCCCAGAGAACTGGACCAATGGTTCCCCAAAGAACCTGATCACCACTAGATCTGGTAGGGTGGTTCGACCCCCACTCAGATTGAACCTTTGATGGTTAAAGAAGGGACATGTAATATATATTAATCTTTAGTTTGGCAACGCCAATTATTTATTATCATCACTTAATAGCAACCAGGATTTGCATGTAACTTGAGAAATAAACAATAATTTTGTTTACTGCCTCTTATTAAATTTCCATAAAGAATATAATTGTGTAAACGAACAACATAACAATAATGTAGAATTCTTTCAATTTTCTCTCAATTTTTAACGTCTTATGATCAAATCCAGATATCTGTATTTTGAAAATTGAAATATATTTAGATATAAGTACAACACGCTTTTCTCTTCATTATTGACATTTAAAAAGTACTGTAGATAAATGATAAAAAGTTTTATATTAAACAATTTCTATGTATATTTAAAGCAAGAAATTTATCTTCAAGAGGCTGTTTTTTATTATTGTTTATCTGTTTAAATGCTTAAATAAATATATCGATTCAATAGACAGGAAAATTATTGAGACAATAACTCTGAAAGATATTACAGTGACCGTTATTGAAGACACACGGGATAACTAAGTGTGAACAAAATTGTATCTGTCTCCTTCAAAAAAATAGATGACAGGCGACATCAATGACATTCCACTTTTTAAAGTGTTCTACATGTGTGTAGATATCAGATAAAATCTTTCAGTTGCGCGTAGAATCATTTGAAGAAGTTATGAAAAGGGGAAAATACAAGTACACTTTGCAAAGAACTCTTCCTAGTAAACTTTGATATGAACCAGGCGATAAGGAAGATGGGTGTATTTTTATATAAAACGAGCACAAGCTTTCGGGTAAAAACCCTTCTACAGGCGGCTATCACATAGCAAGATGGATACCTTGTGATAACCGCCTGTAGAAGGGTTTTTACCCGAAAGCTCGTGCTTATTTTATATAAAAAGACACCCATCTTCCTTATCGCCTGGTTCATTTCACAAGCACACTTATTGTTATGAACTATCCTATTGTATGAAATGTTGATGTGCTTTTTAATATTGAGAACTACATTTTATTATCGTAAAGATAGAGGCTGCCTGGCTGGCATTCATATTTATTCAAATTAAAGATACTTATATGCATAATAATAATTTTCAACGCTTTGCTATTCGCTTCTGAAAAATATAAAATACCCATTGCAAGAGTCTAGCATCAGTATCATTATAAAAGGAAGATCGAAGAATGCAATATAACAACGGTATGGTAGAATAAACTGACGAAACCGCTGGAAGGATTCACCACTGATAAGCCAGGCCCTCCCATTAATTTTTCCATTGCAGTAAGGGCGGTAGATATTGTTTAATTTCAAAAAGAATCTTAAGCGTCTATAATATTTTCGAATTTTCATAAAAGATTTTTGTCGAAACGTCGAGATAATAAAAAGATTTACTCTCTGGCCGATGTATATTTAATTTTAAGAACCTTTTATTAGTTTATAATAATTACAAATATAATTTTTACAATATTTACAATAACTTATAATTATTGTTCAGTCGAAAAACGGTAGAAGAGTCAGTTTAACAAATAATGTTACATGAAACAACAATAGACAGGAAAATACAAAGAAAACGATTATTAGAGAGAGAAAGATGGAACAGAAGATAATATTACACACAATAAATTATATTAATTAATAATTAATATCATTTTCTTTATTGTTTATTAATTAAGATAGTTGATACACACGGCTTATAAGATTGGTTACTTCTGAAATGGATCTAACGCGTTCTTTTTTCTGCTAAAGTAACTTTTTCTTGGTACCAGGGTGGGCCTGGTCCGGGGATGCATCTTGTCTGTAGCTTCTTGGCACTTGGGTCGGTCCTCTGTAGGGTCGGTCGGTGCGGGTCGGGCTGTCTTCACTTTCCGTTGATCCAAAAGAGAATCGGGTTAAGTCAG
Organism: Cordylochernes scorpioides; assembly: GCA_030710605.1. NCBI lineage: Eukaryota > Metazoa > Arthropoda > Arachnida > Pseudoscorpiones > Chernetidae > Cordylochernes > Cordylochernes scorpioides. The sequence continues at coordinate 64,665,205 of CP092882.1, forward strand.
AAAAAAAAAATAAATAAAGAGAGCAAGCAAGAAGTTGGTCCGTGGTCAAAGTGCAATTTCTCGCCGAACTCTGTTGTTCGATGACTCACTTGTGAGCCTTGTTAGTTAAGATAGCGGGCGTGTGTTAGTCGCGCCCACGTGTCCGGTGTTCAGGGTCGCGCCGTGGTTACACAACAATAAAATATTAATTAATTAATAATATAATTTTATTCATTGTTTATTAATTAAGAGAGCTGCTACACACGGCTTATAAGTTTTGTTACTTCTGAAATGGATCTAACGCGTCCTTTTTTCTACTAAAGATTGCTATATTGTGTTCTATAGAATTTTATTTATTGAAGAGTCAAGAATATTTTCCTACTGTCGATGTGAAATGTCCTTTTCTTTCAGGTCTCTCAGACTTGCCCATAACACATGTAGGAACAATGTTCGAGCAATGTTCTTCCGATTTATTAAAAAAAGGGAGCCAAGCTTTCACGCGGTCATGCTTCATGAGTCCATTGACTCCTCAAAGGCTTGCAACATACATACAATAGAGATTCACAGAAATAAATTAAAAACTAAATTAAAAATAAATACAAATAGTTTATAACTGTATAAGGTTAATGGACAATTTTTGTGTGCATTATCTGTATTAAATATGCTGGAACTGTTCAGGTAGATCAATTGTTTTGTGAATGCAGTTGTCGTCTATGATGATTGAAAATGTTATAAACTCCAAGGAGGCACATAAAATACAAGGAGATATAAAAATAAGGCACACCACGTCAAAAGAGGCACACCAAGTCCAAAGAGATATACAAAGGAGGCATACGAAGTCTAAGGAGGCACATAAAATACAAGGAGATATAAAAATAAGGCACACCACGTCAAAGGAGGCACATCAAGTCCAAAGAGATATACAAAGGAGGCATTCGAAGTCAAAGAAGGCATGCCAAGTCTAAGGAGGCCCTGCATGGACTTAGCCACATTAAAACAGAGGGAAGAATTTGTTCAATATCGGGTGGTTTAATCCTGGAGCTCAGTGCTGCAATGCCGCGCTCCCTAATCTCTCCGGCTCTCTTCTCCCAAGGATTAGGGCCGCCTTCTCTTAATTTGCATAAGTTGGGATTGTCTTGATACCGCTTCTAAAATGCTTCCCAAATTGGTTAAACAATTCATTGTTACGATAAACTGTTTACTCAGATACATTGTCTTCATTTGTTGCCTTCTTGCAGGTCATTTCTCTTTAAGATTCATATGCAGAGGATGCTTTGAACGCCGATTTAACGCGGGCTTCCACTGCGAGCGCCTATCGAATGTAAACAAACAATAGGCTTATTAAACACGAAATTTAATGATCTATCAGAGGGTGTACTATGATATTTTTAGTTTAAAAATACCAAATAAAATTCATTCTACGACAGTGTGTCGTATAATTAATTGTGTTGGAAAATGACGCTCAATTGACTGAAGATGACACTGTCACTGTTGCATACGCCGAAGAGCTGAAGGAAAAACTGGGAATCACCATTTCCAACAACAGGATCCCTGTCAAGTCTACAAATGCAAGTCAAATGGACTTTTTCGGCTTTGGCGATCTGAAACAGGATCTATTTAAACAAAAGGCCAAGACGATTGAAGGTGTTTGAAAATTCCAAAAAGAGAATTAGAGGAATGTGACACATGTACAAAAGTGATGAAAATTTATAGATTCGGTGTCGTACAATTAGCCAAAGATATGAACAGCATTTTGAACAACCTCAAGCTATTCATAACCGAAAATTGTCATTCCAAAGTAGCTAATAGAGAGACGTTCAAATAATTACAAGAAGGAATTGTCCAATTTATATGAAAATGCAAATATTTTTGGCCAAACATGCAAATGATTAAAATTTGTTGGCTGATTTATGCAAATCAAGAGTTCCAGTGAATCTGAACTGCTACTCCAGGACAAGTATTCTAGAATCAATATTCGTCGCAATTTTTACAATTTGTGGCGTTCAACCTCTGGAATAAAACAATTAATTGTTCTGAAATTTTGATATTTTCTTCCTAAACCTGTTCTTCACATATACCAATTTTGTCCCAATCTGAAATTTACTGCTTTGGGCATCGATTTCCTTTCGTAATTAAGTCATATATGTTAAATAGTTGTCATTTGAAATTATATAAATATTACTTGTATATAAATCTATTGGCAGATGAATTGGCGAAGGAAGACAGAAAATTGAGCCAAAGGAAAGAACAAATGTCAGTATTTGACGCTGATGCTTTATCAAAATACAAGATAATTAAACAAAAGAAAATGAGAAAAGATCAAATATGCGAAATAAACTCTGAGAGAATAATTACAAAAACCATAACAAGACTCAGAACAAAACACTATAAAAGAATGACAATACATCCTATGACAAGAACCTATAGGACATGCAAGAACTGTCCTGGTGTGGAACTAGCACCTACCCACATATTCTCATGTCCAAGCAATGGCCGCAGCCTTGCAGAAATTTGACATGGATCCAGAGTAGCAGATTAGATAGTGGACATTGCGACTGCAGTGATAGAGATGCATGGAGACATCTGAGGCTCTTCATTGGACACGACAACAAAAACAACAACAGAAAATTTACATGGACCCAGAGCAGCAGCTGTACACACCCAAGATAGTAGACATTGTGACTGCTGTGATTGAGATGCATGGAGACATCTGAGGCTCTTCATTGGACACGACAACAACAACAACAACAGAAAATTGACATGGACCCAGAGCAGCAGCTTTACACACCCAAGATAGTTAACATTGTGACTGCTGTGATAGAGATACATGGAGACATCTGAGGCTCTTCATTGGACACGACAACAACAACAACAGAAAATTGACATGGACCCAGAGCAGCAGTTTTACACACCCAAGATAGTTAACATTGTGATTGCTGTGATAGAGATGCATGGAGACCTCTGAGGCTCTTCATTGGACACTACAACAACAACAGAAATTGACATGAACTCAGAGCAGCAGCTTTACACACCCAAGATAGTAGACATTGCTGCTGCTGTGATAGAGATGTATGGAGACATCTGAGGCTCTTCATTGGACACTACAACAACAGACTAGAACAGCAACTTTACATACCCAAGATAGTGGACATTGCTGATGCTGTGATAGAGATGCATGGAGACATCTGATGCTCTTCATTGGACACGGCAACAACAACAACAACAACGTATAAATCTATTGAACAACTAAGATTCATTTCATATTTGCTATCCTTGTAGAAAGGTTATTATACCCTCGAAGTGTTGGTAATAAAAGAAGACATTTGGAGACTTGTTGTTGATTCTGGTTTTAAAGTGTATTTTATTAACAAAAAAATATAAAGTCCTAATATTTAAACGCAATAACACAGGTCTACAAAATAAAATAAAAAAATTGATGTTTGAGCAATTAAAATGCTTTTTGGGTAATACAATGGCGTTGATTCCGAATCTGCTCTTAGTATTTCTGTATGTCATCAAAATCTATAGATAATGGCCATAAAGTGTATTTCACCAAAATAATATTTTCATAAAGAAAACTGCCAAGTTATCATGATTGCTTAATAATTTTTACAATCATCACATCTCAAAGTTCATCAAAAACATTCGCCATTAACTTCATATAAAAATAAATTTTAACATTTAAAATATATAAATAACTGTAACGTCCTCGTATTTGTTGGTTGACGTTAATCAGAAAGAAGTACTTGGAAGTTTAAAAAGAAATACTTTATTTCTTTTAGGCCAACATCAGAAATAGCATATTAATTATTAGACATAAGTTTACATGTGATCTATATTACAAACAGTCAAAAAGCAACTGCACAGAGTATCATCAGTGATAAATATGTGTTCACTGATAATTTACTATATAGGCATGCCAGCTGCCGTTACATCTCCCCCTTTGAAGAAATTCATTCTTCAAATCGTTTGGGTGGCTTGATGATCCGCCCGGACCTTGTCGTAATGGGCAGGGTGCCGTTCTTGTGCTCCGCGTTCTGGTGATCACTCCTGGGTTCCTGGCCTGTGAATGGTCTTGGAGAAGTATTGAGTTCTTCAGGAACTTGAGCCTGTTCTTTATCACCGCTCGGGCCAGGTCCTTCCGGTAGAGTTGACTTGGGGATCTCCGGGATTCTCCTTCGCTGTTGCTTTGGACTCTCCAGATTCGTATGTCGCATGAAGGAGCTGTTGCGGCGGTACTCACCAGCAGGCGTTTGCACTTTATATGATCTTGGAGCTACTTCTTGGGTAACTCTGGCAGGGATCCATTCACGGTGATGCTGTTTCAGCATTATCTTTTCACCTTCCTTGAAGCTTCGCGTTGTCTTAGCTGTCTTATCGTGGTGTGTTTTCTGCTTCTCCCGCTTATTTCTTAGGTTTTGTGTATGTCCCTTTTGGATTTCTGGTTCCAACTGATGAGTGCTAGTGGGAAGGAGGGTTCTGGTCCTGCGACTGAACAGACACTGAGCCGGTGAAGGAAGACCATCTCTAGGAGTGTTGTAAAAGTTCAAAAGTGCTAGTTCCACTTCTTGTCCTGAATCCAAACACTTCCTGATGAGGTTCTTGGCTGTCTGTACCGCTCTCTCTGCTAATCCGTTTGATTTAGGATATAGAGGACTTGATGTCTGGTGGTCGAACAACCACTTCTTTTGAAAGTCTTTAAAGTCCCTGGACGTAAAGTTTGGTCCATTATCAGTTTCCAGGAGTCTGGGAATTCCATGTACGCTAAACCATTTTTTAAGAGATTCAATAGTTTCTGCAGAGTTCATTGTCTTCATTTCTTTGAAATCAATGAATCCAGAGTAGTTATCTGTTATTAACAGGTAATTTTTTCCTTTTATTGAGAAAATGTCAGCTGCGACTATCTCCCAAGGAAGACTCGGTATCTCTTTTATGATCATTGGTTCTTTTGTCTTGTTCCTCTGATTTGCTTGGCAAGTCCTACAAATTTCTACTGTGTTGATGATGTCTTGGGACATGCCATGCCAGTATATTGAGTCTCGGGCCCTTCTCAAGCAGCTGTTTGTTCCTTGGTGTCCTTCGTGGATTAACTTGAGTATCTTTGTTTTCCACTTTAGGGGAATGAAGACTCTGCTACCTTTGAAGATTAGGTCTTCGTTTGTCGAGAGTTCATCTCTATATGGCCAGTATTTCTTGCAGCTTTCAGGGACTGCTGATTTGTAGTTTGGCCAGCCATATAAGATTAGGTTTTTCAGTTTTTGTAGTTCTTGGTCCTCTTTTGTAAGAGCTTGAAGTTCCTCATAGCTTGACTTATTTGTCGGGGTGGTCATCAGTACTTCGAAGTTCTCTTCCAAGTAGGTGTCTTCATATGAGCAGTCTCTACTTAGTAGATCAGCTGTTAGCAGTTCTTTTCCTTTCTTGTATTTAATCCTGAGATCATATTGTTGTATCTGTAGAAAAATTCTCTGGAGCCTCGGGGGTGCTTTGCTTAATGGCTTCTTGAATATGGTTTCTAAAGGACGGTGGTCCGTCTCGACGTCAACAGTTTTGCCATAAATGAGTTGATGGAATTTGTCGCATCCAAATTTGATGGCAAGAGCTTCCTTTTCTATCTGAGCGTAGTTCTGCTGAGTGGAGTTGAGAGCTGATGAAGCGTAGGCTATGGGCTTTCCGTTTTGTAATAGAACTGCTCCAAGGGCATATGAACTGGCGTCTACTGAAAGTGTCAGATTTCCGTTGGGATTAAAGAATTTCAGAGTTGGTGCAGTTCTGAGCAAAGTCTTGATCTTTAAGAGATCACAATCGAGGGATTCGTCCCATAGCCAAGGTGGTTCTTTTTTCAAAAGCAACCTCATGTTTTTGGTTTTCTCTGCAAGGTTAGGGATGAACCTGCTCAGGTATTGTATCATTCCTAAGAGACGTTGTAGTTCTTGCTTGTTGCTCGGTGACTTAATTTCTCCTATTGCACGCACTTTCTCAGGGTCAATTTTAATGCCTTCTGTCGTGACAATATGACCTAAAAATTGGACTTCTTGAAGTTGAAATTTGCATTTATCTCTATTCAGTTTGATTCCATTTTCTTTAAGCCTCTGTAGTACAGCTCTTGTTCTTATTTCCAGGGTCTGTGGATCCGGAGCATGGATCAGGATATCGTCCATTGAATTTTCTGTACCCTCAAGGTCTTGGAGTAAGTCTGCCATGATTTTCTGGAATATTTCTGGAGCAGTTTTAATTCCAAAGGGAACTCTCAAGAACATATATCTTCCCCACGGAGTGCTGAATGTAAAGTAGCGTTGTGAGTTGGGGGCTACTTTGATCTGCCAGTATCCTTTCTTCAGATCCAACTTTGTGAAGTATTTTGAACCAGGCAGGTTTACTGCAATCTGATCAAAAGTCCGTAATGGGAAATGGCTTCTTAGAATTACTTTATTGATATCCGATGGGTCAATGCATATACGTATTTTTCCTTTCTGTTTTGCTATATAACCATCTGACTGGAGATGGGGGTAGGGTAATTTACTTTCTTTATAATCCCATTGTCTTCCATTTCCTCAAATTCTTTCTTTACTCTTTCTTTAATAGATAGAGGAATAGGTCTGGGTGGTCTTACTTGCATGTTCATGTCCGAAGTCTGAAACTTTGCCTCGTATTCATATCCTTTCAAACATCCTATCCCTTCGAATAATTCTTGGTATTCCTGTGTAATTGTTTGACAGGTGTTTACTCGCTTGACAAGACCTAAATTGGAACAGGTTTGTCTGCCTAGGATGGGACATGTGTTATCTCTGGATATGATGAAACGTATGTAGGGAGTCATGTTTTTCACCATGCACATTGCTCGACTTTGTCCTTCGACAGGAATTCGATGTCCTGAAAAAGATATTAAACTTTTTACTGGAGACCTTTGGATTTCCAGATTTAATATCCCTGCCAGGCTGAGTGGCAACACGTTACACTGTGCACCTGTGTCTAGTTTCATGTTTACCTTTTTGCCTTTAATTTTTACTTCTTCATACCAATCTTCGGTCAGGTTGGTGTTTTCAACTGACTGGATTACAAATTCTTGATTCATTTCAGGTTCTGGTGACCCAACAATTTTTCTGACTTTGTATGAATTTGTGTTCTGGGATCTGCAAAGATTAGCAAAATGGTTGAGTTTCTTGCATTTGTTGCATCTCTTTTGATATGCCGGACATTGGTTGATTTTGTGGGATCTACCACAATTTCTGCAGTTTTCTATTATTTTGTGACTTTGGTTAGTGATGTTTTCTTCCCCCGGCTCTTTTCTATCTTCCCACTTCTTACTGTTCATCTTTGTCACAGCAACTTGTTTGTTTGAGTCGGATAGTACATGTTTCATTTGGTTTGTGGCATTTTCACATGCTATACAAATTTGTGTGGCTTTTTCCAGATTAAGGTCAGCCTCACTAAGAAGTCTTTCTCTTATTTCATTGTTAATAATTCCTACAACTATTCGATCTTTAAGTAGTTCATCAGACATGACAGCATATTTGCAGTTTGCTATCTGTAATTTGATCCTAGTCAGAAAATCATTAAATGATTCATCTTCTTTCTGTTTCATCTGATTGAATTTGAATCTTTCAATTGTAGTGTTCAGCTTTGGATAAAAATAGTTGTTGAACTTGTCTTTTACAATGCTCAGATTATTTTTATCTGCATTATTTAAGTTGAAAGATTTAAAAATATTTTGAGCCTCTCGTCCCATTGCAGCCATAAAGACAGCAACCTGTACCTCTGGTGCTTTACTACTTAATTGGGTAGCAATTTCATACCATTCAAAGCTTTCAAGCCAAGATTCCCAGCCCTCTTTGTTTAGTTCATTTAGGCCTATTTGTTTTGGAGGTCGAATAGCATTTTCCGCCATGTTGTTGTTATTGTATTTTTTTTTTCTAAAAATACACTTATTTCTTCTTGCTTGTAAATTAAATTATTTTTGTATATATTATTATGCAATTTGAATTTTATTTTGAACATGCAATTAGAGATCTTCTGAAATACTTTAAGAAATTGGAAATTAATAAATTGTTCTTACCACGTGGTGTTGTTTACAAGCGCCGCTGCCGCTGCCACCATGTAACGTCCTCGTATTTGTTGGTTGACGTTAATCAGCAAGAAGTACTTGGAAGTTTAAAAAGAAATACTTTATTTCTTTTAGGCCAACATCAGAAATAGCATATTAATTATTAGACATAAGTTTACATGTGATCTATATTACAAACAGTCAAAAGGCAACTGAACAGAGTATCATCAGTGATAAATATGTGTTCACTGATAATTTACTATATAGGCATGCCAGCTGCCGTTACAATAACTTCCAAACAATATATTTTTGATTTATTCTATAATTTTTTATATATATGTTTTAACTTTTAATTAGACAATTTTAATTTATAATTAAACATTTTTCATTTTAATTTAGACACTTTCATACAATAACTTTCACACAATAAAAAAACTTTCATTTTTATTTTAAAATATGCAATTTTAATTTAGACATTTTTAATTTTGACACATGGACCTTTAATAGAAAAGTGCATGTGTCTAAATTAAAATGAAAACGTCTAAATATAAATTAAAATTGTCTAATTAAAAGTTAAAAATCTATAAATCACTTAAAATTACCTACAACACTATACAAAAATACCTATACTCAACTGAATATTTGAACATCTTAAATATCCTACCTAAATACATTAAAACTCTACATATATTAAGCATTTGAATAAATTATATATATATAACTATACATATATTGTGTTTTATATTTATAAACTTTTATATTCGTTTAATTAAGTTGTAAATAAAAATAAAGTAGGTATATCCTAACCAAAAGAACATGTGCTTTTAAATTATAAATGTTCAGATAATTTTAATACCATATATTTTTAAACATTTAATTCAACAACTTTAAATTTAATATATGATTTATTTAATATATGTTTAGAATTATCAAATATTCTCCATTCATTAGAGTAGTAATTTAATATATACAACCTATTACTAATTATTCAAAATTTATTCATAAACGTTAGAGGGTCAAAGACAATGCCCGAGATTTTCCCCAAGTATCTATTAATAAAAAAAGGCAGTTTAAAATAATATATATATAAATTATATTTTATTAAGATTGAATTATTAAATAAGAAAAAGTGAGATAATTTTAAAACACGTTTAAAATAGAAAGACCCTAATAAAATATAAACCAAATATAATTAGTTCCAGAATATCACTTATTTAAATGTTATATCAGTTTTATATTACTTTATTTAGATTTTTCTTTACTTAGAATTTATTAAATTTGTGGATTTCTCTTGGTTTTCCTTCATTAAATAGGTTACTTTGGTGTTTTTTATACTTAATCATATAACAAATGAAAACATTCAAACGCGCTTGTTTCTTTTTACAAATAAATCAAACTTCTACTGTCCTTATTGCGATGAAAATATATTGGGAGGACTTGGCTAATCAGTGGTGAACCCTCCCAGCGGTTTCGCCAATTTAATCTTCCAGACCGCTTCTTTATAGCTCTAATACTGTCTTGGATCATTCTGATTATATATTCTACATTGGAGGGTAGAATCTTAGAAATGGTATTTAAGCGAGCTATGGACATAAGCTTTTAGGACAGTAGAATTACATTTAAATATTTGCATAGAGCAAAACCTTTCCGCAAACAATAAGGACAAGACCAGTTAGGCATAAATTAATGCAAAACAATAACACGCCATATATATATATATATATATATAATAATAAATAGTTATTTAATTTTATAGTCCAGTTTTGTATTAAGATTATCTTCACTATTATGATCATTTAATCAGTTTGCTCCTTAAGTTTTTAAAATTAGAATCACTGTTATAATTTTGTTATATAGTTTCTACACTATATATATATATATATATATATATATATATATATATATATATATATATATATATATATATATAACAAATGAAAACATGTGAAAATAATAGAAGTTTGATTTATATGTGAAAAAAAAACATTCGCGTCTTAATGGTTTCATTTGTTGTATATATAAATGGCGTGTTATTGCTTTGTAATATTAATCATGATGCATTGGCGCGCCATCTGTTATCAAAATACGAAACTATTATAGACGCGTAAGATTCTTTTTCAAAATAAACAATTTCTACTGCCCTTACTGTAATGGAAAAAATTAATGGGAGGGCCTGGCTCATCAGTGGTGAACCCTTCCAGCGGTTTCGCCAGTTTAATCTACCATACCGCTGTTATATTGCATTTTTGGAACTTAATTTTATTGTGATACTGTTACTAGACTCTTTGAATGGGTATTTTAGATGAACTATGGACATAAGTTTTGAGGACAGTAAATTACATACATTTATAAATATATAAAAACTTAATCATATAAAAAAATGTCATCCAAATGATCCAATATTATAGAAACAGATTATATAACACTGTGACTTGAAGCTGTCGATATCTCCAGCAATACTACCGCGTCCGGGGTAACCGCCGCGTCAGGAGCTGCAGCCCGGGCTCCTGATGAGAAATCTACTACGTGTACACAATTCAATGTGTGTTTTACACACCCAAGATAGTGGATATTGCTGCTGCTGTGATGGAGATGTATGGAGACATATGAGGCTCTTCATTGGACACGACAACAACAACAACACACTATACACACCCAAGATAGTGGATATTGCTGCTGCTGTGATGGAGATGCATGGAGACATCTGAGATTCTTTTTTGGACACGACAACAACAACTTGAGGCTGTAATATTTCCGATCAATAGATGGAAATATACAGACGTGTGAAAGCTATTATGAAGAGAGATAAAATGTTACGAAAGTGAGAGAGATTTTAAGATTGAAATTTATTTATTACATCGTTCATATTGTGGCGATAAAATAATTTATATTTTATTATTTGATTATTAAATGAAAACATTTAAAACAGAATATATATGGGGGTCGGTGGAAGGCTGGTTAAACCGTTTGGTTTTCGACCACTACGACCCGGATTCGATTCTCTCATTGGACATTTTTTTCTGTTTAAAAAAAATAAAATGCTCCAATGGCCCCCGATTCTTGCAAAAGTCCAAACCCACCAGCGAGTGCAAGTAACCAAACGGGGCTCTGGCAAATTTGTAAGTCGAACTGCTTTTCACATGTGTAGACATGTGGTGCACTTACAGTAAAAGCAGTCGCTAACTACCCACCATGTTTATCACGGCTTTGAGATAAGAAAGAAGAAGAAGACAGAATATTATTTGTGAAATCATCATACATGGTACTTATCTTTCTTTTTCAATATTCTCTAGCTGTAGATAGTTGTTCTTGTTTGATAATTGTCGACTATTCGTACTGTGACGCCATTAATGAATACTTTCATTTATTAAGATATTCCAAGACTGATTTTACGCTACAATATATACAACAACAACACACAAAAGCCTTTATTGAGGGCCTCTCGTCCTATAAAGGATTCGCCAGTTTACAGAGTAAGAGAAGAGAACTAAGAATACAGAGATATATGTAGTAAGTATAGTATAGTAGTGAAGCGATGCAGCAAAGAAGTAGAAAAGAAGACGTGGGAAAGCCAAGAGAAGAGGTATGCAGGGGCTCCTTCAGGGAAGTGTGGATTGACAAATTCTAGGGGAGGGGGTGGCAGACAGATGGAGTCCGGCTGGCGCCGCCGTGGGGAAGGGATCAGCCGAGTCCAGCTGGCGCCGCCGTGGGGAAGGGATCAGCCGAGTCAGCGGCCGGCCTGCCGGGGGTTTGTGTGCCGAGATGACCTGCCAGTCTGGGGAGAGAAGTCTGTCTGGGGACAACGGGACCTGCAGCGAGGAACGGTGGTGACGACAGACGCGGCAAGTTGGCTGGAGGAAGTGGGCTCCGGGACTGTGTGGATTAACAAGTGGAGGACGAGGAGAAACCTACCTGGGGCGGCATTGAAGGCAAGTCCATCTACTGTATAGTTACTCGTATAATAAATATACCGCACTAAGCTGTATCCTAAAGAATCCACATTGTCTTCTCAGAAACCTTGCACGCAAACATCGACGGCTGAGAAGAGTCGTAACAGTATTTTCTACACTGTGACTATATACAACAGCAGCAACAAGCCTTTTACTGGAATCAAAGTCCCATACTTTACGCTACAATATATGAATTATTATAAAGAAAATAAAGTATCCAGGGCAAAGTTTCTTGCTCAAATTTTTTATTCTCTAGCTTTCGGACCTGTCAGTCCTTCCACAGGAGTATCACGATAACAATTTGATGGCATATGTACTATTTTTATACAAAATGATTTTTTCCATATTTAATTTAATAAAGTTTTAATTTAACAAAAATAATAATAATAGATATAATATTTACATATTAGATTACGTAATAGAATGTTTACATATTTAACTATATTTTAAATCTAAGGGCTAGTATTTGTAAATATTGTTTCATATGAATTATATAAGGTTAATCATAAAATAAATAAATATATGTGTTTTAAATGATATATATATCAATCGAAATAATTGTGCAAAAGGTTTCTTTATTCAGTTAAAATGACAAGCTTTCAAGTGTTAGCTCATCATTAGGCCAATTGTTTGGCAATATATACCTATCCCCCGATTTACACGGTAGATACGTTTCTGGGAAAAACGTGTAATTTGAAAATTTAAAAAAATAAAAATTAGAAATACAGACACAGTGTGCGTGTGCAGCAAGTCAGCACATAAGCTCGGGATTCCTCGTGAGATGTGTACACAGCGCATGTGCTCAATTACAGTAACATTTAGTATAGTGCGATAAAAACAAAAAAAAACTTATTTGGAAAAACGTGTAAAAGCGAAAACGTGTAAAACAAGTACCGTGTAAATCGGGGGATAGGTGTATTGTAGGAATTCGCGAAACAATTGGCCTTATGATGAGCTAACACTTGAAAGCTTTCCATTTTTATTGAATAAAGGATTTTTTGCAATTATTTCTATTGATATATCGTTTAAATCCTTTACAATTATTTCACAATCTAACTTATGTTTTTTTGCAAAATCCTGATCCTTTTGACTGACTGTCGTGGTGATGATGTTTATCCTGTCGGATGAATGTATTGTGGCATCATGTTGGGTTGATGCAGTCGTGGTGGCTACAATGGTTAGAGTGATTACAGGCGTGAATAGGATAACACAAAAGGACGAGGCATTTGGGATTCCCTTCTACCTTTGTTGACATTTTGTTCCATACACTTCCTGGGGAGATGTGAGATCCCCAGAAATGTACCAGTGACTAAGGTCGAATGGATATCATTGCAGCTTCTCTGGGACACGATGTAGCGGTCCATCTGGCTCTCAATCCCTTATTTCACCCTACACATGTCCCTCTGTCTGGGAAACTTTCCTAACTGGTGGCTACATGGATGTCACCTCAGAGAGAGAGAGAGAGAGAGAGAGAGAGGCCAGCGCCGGTCGAGGAGGGTCTGTTCTATTCTAGAGTCCGAGGGGAACTGTCTGTAATCCGACTAGGTTTTTCGGACCGACGATGTAATCGGAGACCTTTCTCCTATCTGGGCACCGGCTGTCACTCAATCAAAGATAATATATTCCTAGAGTGCTAAGAAAGTCTGTTTCTGTTACTTGATACGAAATTGGACATGAGGATTTAATAGCTTTCAAATTTAGATCGAAGAATTTGAGCCATCATTCGAATACCTTTTCAATACTTTCGTTAAATTGATCTCCATTCCGTTCTACATTTGTTGACCTTTTGCTCCATCCACTTCCTGGGGAGATGTGAGATCCCCAGAAATGTAACAGCGACTAAGATCGAATGGATATCATTGCAGATTCTCTGGGACACATTAAATCGGTCCATCTGGCTTACAATGATACGAAATTGGACATGAGGATTTAATAGCTTTCAAATTTAGATCGAAGAATTTGAGCCATCATTCGAATACCTTTTCAATACTTTCGTTAAATTGATCTCCATTCCGTTCTACATTTGTTGACCTTTTGCTCCATCCACTTCCTGGGGAGATGTGAGATCCCCAGAAATGTAACAGCGACTAAGATCGAATGGATATCATTGCAGATTCTCTGGGACACATTAAATCGGTCCATCTGGCTTACAATGCCTTATTTCACCCTGCCCATGCCCCTCTGTCTGGGAATCCTTCATAACTGGTGGCTCTAGCGATCTGTCGCTGGCATGCCGAATCGCTGACCTTTTATCCATAAACACCATCTAGCGGCTAACACACCTACAGGGCAACTGACTCTTTCTTAAAAGTCTGAATAACGACGTTAACTTCATTCTCGCATCTACCAAGGCGTTTATCTACAAGTTTTTCTTGAGTCTTGAGGGTAGGAAGATAACGAAATCCCACTCTGATTATCTGGAGGAGAACTCTTCGTTATTTGATGATACTCCTTGATTCTACATAATTGTTCATAGTCTTTTCGTATAGGTTTTTCATTCCTTGTATATATTGAATTGTTGTGTGTTTGTTCTTTATCATTAATGGATATCAATTAAATTCCTAAAAATATAAAATATATCATTGAATGGACTGACACCTTTTGTATAATTAAAAAATTGGAGATTAATTTAGCTGAAACAGTTTAGATACACACATCAAGCCTTTTCGTTGAATTTGTTTTATAATTAATGTAAGATTCAAAAGTAATTTTGTTGATATATTCTGAGAGAAGCATTAATATATAATACACTTATCCCCCGATTTACACGGTACTTGTTTTACACGTTTTCTCTTTTACACGGTTTTCCAAATAAGTTTTTTTTATCGCACTATACTAAATGCTACTGTGATTGAACACATGCGCTGTATACAAATCTCACGAGGAATCCCGAGCTTATGTGCTGACTTGCTGCACACACACACTCAGTTGCACGATAAGGAGATGCCTTTTTCTTAATTTATGCACCTTATCCTAGTACAATATTACATTTGTACTATTTTTCACATTGTGTCGCGGTCTCACGCAATTCCGGCCTTAACTACCCGTTTCATGATTTTTCAGGATGCCTTAATGACCAATTTTTTTGGTCGTTGAGGTGCAGCTTGCACCACGCTGATGAGGGCCAACAGCCCGAAACGCGTCCGTGGTTAGCTTTTCTTGATTAATCAAGAATGGGTATTTGGCCAATTCTGGAATAATTAAAAATCAACGAGAATAGTTGATATTTATTCCGATAGATGGCGCAAGCCATTAGCAACTTTCAGTTTCACGATAAGGAGATGCCATTTTCTTAATTTATGCACCTTATCCCAGTACAATATTACATTTGTACTATTTTTTTTCACTTTGTCTGTATTTCTTCGCAAAATTTAAATTTAATTTTCGATTTACACGTTTTTCTCAGGAACGTATCTACCGTGTAAATCGGGGGATAGGTGTATATAACATCTATTAAATTAAATAATTAAACATGTTTCTAGAGATGATTTTCATTTCATTTTATTAAAGAATTCCAATCTTTCGGACATCTCTGCCCTTCTACAGGAAAAAATAAATAAACGAATAAAACGCCGCCTAATGCCAAACTTGAAAAATAAATTCAATAGATATCAGTTAGAAGGACAACGGGGGAAGAGGAAGATATTCCCAAATTAGTAAATTGTTAAACGTTAAATTGGCTTACAACTTGAATTGCAGAGAGCTAATGGGTTGGATAATGGGGTTACTAAAGGTGATTAATTTTGCAAGGCTAATTTAGGCCCAAGTGCACTTGTTATTGAGTCCTAACGAGAGAACTTGGGTTTGGTGACAACTTTGAATGATGACATTGAAATGATTGGAATGTTGTCACTGTCATGTAACGGTCATTTAATACACTTCTCAGATTAGAAAACGTTTTCTTAGACAATAAATTTTATGATCCGACTGTAAACATGAGGTGAAATAGCTGAGACTGCTTCTGGTGCCTTTCAAATCCATATATTCTGGAATATATAGGTGCAGTAATCCTACTTCCTCTAATATCTAATGCTCGCTCTCTTTCGTAGCAAGCTACTTTAACCAGACCTGTTCGTCGGTCGAATGGAAACGACATCGACGAATTATCGGAAAACCTAGAAATCTTTCATTTGAGATATTATGGAAACAATGGAACGGAAAGAAGGCATATTTGGTATCATATCAGCGACATTGGATATACAACAATTTCACAGCTATTTTCTCTATTAGATTGTAATTGATATAAGATGTTATAAAAGTCAAATGTAGGTTTAAGACAACGATAATTTTCCTATTCGATAAATAAGAATAAACACATGTCGGGGAGAAGATCCTTTTTTTTCACATTTGAGGACGATCGTCATCCTATAAAAGAAGCTTTTCATTCCAAAATGTGGTTTTATTTGCATCAAGACATTCTGAAAACCTGAAAGTTAGTAATATTTTGAGTGTTTATCTTGAGCTCTGAAGTGTATTCCATTGATTCTCCATAGTTAAGTTTCTACGTGGAGAACTTATTAACTAAAGTGCTAAAATCAAATCTCGTATATATACATCTGATTAATATCGCGTTATATAAAAAAACATTAAAAACCTTTCGAAGAAATGAACTTTATAGAGATAAAACTAATACAAATGCTGGAGAGTCTTCAAAGTCGGAAAAAAGTTGCAGCACACTACGTTTCTTATCTTGAAGATGAAGAAAGATTGTAAAGATCGTTTAATTGCGTTTATTAGAGTGAAAAATGGACAGCTGTCAAAGCTGATTGCACAGAACGGGGTCAGTTTTAGAAGTCCGAGGGACCGCCCCCACAACGCCCCCTAGTGGTGCACACCACGGTACCTACCATCCAGTACCAAGCACGCCTGCGCCAGCCGGGGTTAGCAATCAATGCAGAGAGCAGTCGGAGCCATGCTGTGGTGCACGACCCTCTGGTTCGCGGCTGCCCTGACATCCTTGGCTCACGGGTACACCCTACTCGGACCCAAGCTCCTGCCTAGATGGGAGAACGCCCCATCCAAGCGCTTTCCTCCTGCCCCTCAGCCCCCTAAACCATCAACATCCCCTCCCCGAGAGATCCGTGCCGGGCGACAGTATGACGTTCCCCAGATCGGTGAGTACACTTCATCGTCTGACCCAATAACAGAAAATAATAAAAAAATAAATAAAGCAAACTGATAATTTAGACACCTAAAACTATTTATTATTTTCAATTAATCGCCTATATTATTTTTCCTTTAATTGAAATTTAAGTGCACATTTAAAATTCGAATTATTTATTTATACATTCTCTCTTTTTATATAAAAATAAATATATATTCTATTTAATAAATAAAGTAAGTATCAATTTTTTGTTATATAAGTATTAATTTTTCTCTAACAGAATTTTAGATACTTCCATGCATTCTTTTTTCTTTTACGTTTTAAATTTATAATAATTTTGAAAGCATCTTGATGTGTATGAAATATGCGCGAATTTTATTAGTTCGGATTGTAATTAATATCAGAAAAGAAAATTGAGAGAAAATCCGAATTAAAAAAATATATATATCATTTCAAAAGTAAATAAATTTTAGAAATAATAAGAAAATAAATTTTCAGTTAAGCTAAAAAAATACCGAAATCTATAAAAAATATACACTTGAATATCTTTTTTTAAAAATACTAAAAATTGTGTTAATAATTTACAAAAACTTAGAAACTACATATTTAAATATTTATGAACCAAAAAATGAAATATTGAGAATCAAAGAAGTGTATAATGCTTAATAAATTATGTTCCTATATATATTATTCGTTTTTATTTGAAATAATTTCATTATGGAGAAAATAAGTCTTAAATTAAAAAAATAAGATTTTAAACTAAGTTTGTTTTAATGATTATTTTCTAATTCATTATGAATATCATCCAAAATATCTCATTGTGTATAAGAATATATATATATTATACAAATATTTTTTTAAACATAAAAAAATACGCACAAAATGCATGTTTAAAATTATTATTTAAATAATATATATTTAATTAATTACTTTTGCTTCTTCTATGTTTAATTCTACAATATATCTAGGCTATATAAAAATATAATTTAATATTGAAATAATATTTGAAATAACTATTTTTCAATATTAAAAAGAAAATATAAAGACATACACATTCTCCAACTCACGTGAAATGTGTTACAATGAATAAAAATAAAAATATTTTATACTGAGAATTCAATTGTAAATATTTAATAAAGAAGCGAAATATTGTGTAAAAGTATATAAGTTTATTAATTATAAATTTAAGTTACTATGAAATAATAATTAAGTTTATAATAATCAATATGCTAAAAATGTATATTCAAAAAATACATTTTAAAATATAAGCTATGCATCTAAAAAAATAATGGAGTTTTTTTTTCCTTCTTTTTTATAAGTAAATTACACTCTCAATATCGAATTGGCATTGGATGAAAATCTCTAACCCAAATCTAAATTTAGCAAGGATTCTTTCTTGGAATTCTTCCAAGCGATTGTGTTAGACCAATGGCTCTCATAATAGGAAGAAATCCTTGAATATTTCTATTGCCCTAAAATACCATTATATGTATATTTTACATTTTAAAATTGTATATTTAACATATTCTATTAATTAATATATTATTTTCAAAATTAGGCAACAAATATTGATATCGTTTTTAAAATAGAGCAATCCATTAATAAATCTTTAAATAAAAAGGCATATATTGAATCAAAAAACATTTATTTTACCAATTCCAATTTTTTAAAATATAGATATAAATATTAAATTATACCTTTCATATTTCTTTTCGATATGAATATATTTATATTAGTTTTAAACTCTTTAAAAAAATAAATGATAAAATAATATTTATCGTTTATAGGAAAATAAAAATATATTATATAGATATATAATTTAGAAGTATAAATACTAATCAAAAGATTACGATAGATTTCAGATGCTATACGTTTAAATTGATAATTTTTTAAAGATGCGCTTGAGAATTCTTTTTTATATATTCAAAAAAGAATATTAGAATCTATGAATAAGCGCCCTAATGAAACGAAAGATATTTTATATCGGCTCCATATATTATGCAACATCGATTACCCCACTAATGGAGAGCTAATAAAAGTAAGTCTCAATAACTTTACGATGGCAATATAGAAGATAGTCATAATACTGGTAAGTATTCTTTCATGGAATTCATTGAATAGAGTATAAATCCATATATTTAATATAAGTTTATTCTAATCATTCTTACATTTTTTATCATATAATTATTACATTGATACTAAGAACATGTTAATCAACTAAAGTTTTATTTCGGCCACTTATGTAATAGAAAAAAAATTCTTATTTTTGACATTTTTTTAAATATGCAATTTCTCAACACTAAAGAGTATTTGAATTATTTTAAAAGGAAATATATATTTCTAATTTTTATTTAAAGAAAGAGAAATTGCGTACTATATATTAAATCATTTAGAAAATTCTATGATTTTTTAATTCCTCGCGCATTTGAGTTAATTTTTCAAAATAATATATCGATTTCTCGTCTGATAGATAAAAGACAGTTTTTTTTTCTCTATAATATTTATTTTATGCTAACCTAATCTATGCTAGGGTAACGATGGAGAATCAAAAGCAGCATTTAAGCAATATATAATATTCTGATATATTTCAAGAAAGTCTAGAGTACATGATAGACAAATTGTAAGGTTGATGCAGAAAATGTACAAGGTATTACTTCTGGTGACAAAATGATTCGTAGGGCGAAATTTTTGAAGTTTTAATACAGCGATATCAGTTTTTAGAGAAGAACTGTGATTTGAACATCCCTACAATAATCAAAATAATTTATTGAAAGATGATATCGATGTAAAATCGCCAAAATCACTGTACATGAACATCTGAAGAAACTTGGCTATATATGACGATGTATGGTACTGCGTGCACTAGCAGAGAACAAGCTTCTCATTTGTCAATAAGGCTTTGAATTTATGCGGAAATGTAATATAAAGTTCTTTTTTGAATTAAACATCAGTACTTTTAGATTGAGGAAGGATCATTTAGAACAATGTAGTGCAAACACTATCATAGAGTAAGCTAGGTGAAGCTTCAAGACGAAGTTAAATGGTAAAGATACCTACGAAAAAAGCGATACTCTATGTACGTTTGAATTACAAGTAATTGTTTCATTATGAAATATCCCAGCCTTTCAATTTGTTTAGAAACACATTACTTCCCAAAATGATAGATCTGAAGACACACATTAAAAAAAACTTACAATAACTGATCAAGACAAAGCCAGGTTACAGGTGTCTATAGACATTAAAAGAGAAATTTGTCATGATAAAAAGGCTATCTCATTAATATTTGTTGTGTAAATCATTTTGTAATTTTATGAGAAATTTATATCGTTGCCAAGCAATTTCGACAAAGTGTAAATATTCTAGAATATATGAATTTTGTGTGTGTTTATTTTATTGACTTCAATTCTCCTAAATGTATTTGGTAAAAAGATCATTACGAAGCATAAGCTTTCCACCTTAAGAATATAGAAGGAAATATTTTGAAAATAATATTATATTTAGATAAAAAAATTCCTTCGTAAAATCACGTTAAAACTTTCAATTATATTCGATTATTTTTATAACTAATAAAGAAAACACTTTTGATTTTAAATATATGTTTATTGTTAGTAATGAAAAGTTCATATCAAAATATCGTTTTATTTTTTCTTATAAATTAAACTACTCACAAATTAAATGCAAAATATTAATTATTTTTGGCGAGGATGAACATTCTTTCTTGATATCATAAAATTCGAAATAATAATAACCCACTTGACTTTTGAAATTTTGTCACAAACATTAGGGAATCGATATACTTTTAAAATTTTCTGATTTGTTCATTCTTGAGAATGATACTATTAGAAAATTCTCTTTAGTAAATAAAAATATTTTTATCATTTTATTCAAAATATTTTTCTGTGCGAAATATTTAACGAACTTTAATACGGACTATAAACGTTTAATAATTTACACTGAAATATTATATCTTTTGTTTTATTAAATAAACATAAATGTTTTATTTCTGAATATTTTACTCAAATATATTTTATAAGAAGAGAAAAGAAAATAGTCTAATAAATAACAATCATCATATAAAATTTTAAATAAATGCGTCTATGAAATAAAGATATTAATAAAAGCTAAATTTTACACACAGATACTATTTATATATTTTTAAATATATAATTTTTTAGATTTTAAAACTTAATTTTTTATTTATACAAACTATTATTATTTTTTAAACATAGTTTATATTTTCAAAACTTATATTTATAGTTATTGAAAGGTCGGTTATATATATATAGATTAGATAGATTCGATTTTAAAGTGTTATCAAACTAAAACGATATTTCAAAAATTTCAATTGTTGCCTTGAAAATTAAAATGAATATATATTCAAGTGAATAAATATTGAATTTAATAAGAATCGTACAAATGAATTCGAAATACAGTTAAATTTAATCATCAACTAAGACTAATCTCGAGTAGAAAATGGATTGAAAGAGTCTTCTGCAATTTTAGGAAATATATATAATTTCCACAGAGCACCTTAAAATGAATAATTTACTCGCGTGATAATTGAGAGATTCGAAACTAATTTAAAATTTATGTGAAAACTACTCCTCTACAAAATATATTTAAAACACTCATTAATTTAACGTATACGCAACAATATTTTGAAATAAAATTCTGTTTTCAATTTTAAAATAAATAATTTATTGATTATCAAACTTTATTTTACTAAGAATTACCAATTCAAATTTATTTCTAAAATATCCAGAAAAGAGATGAATTAAATATTGAAAATTTTACTAAATGTGTGTGATAAACATTCTATAAAATAAGCAATTAAGTTTTTTTTAATCGTCGAAATAATTGCTAGGCCTAAACGAGAAAAAGTAAATGTGTTTTAAACAATACGTTTGTATACAATCAAAATTGTGCTATTATTTTCTATTTTTAACAATAAATGAAAAATAAATTGAAAATGGTTTCTAGGCAATTTGTTAGATTTCTATAAATAGCTATAAATCGAAAATAAAAAATAATATTAAAAATATATAAATTTGTGGGTAAATGGATGCATGTTTGTGCTAACTTACTCGGATAATTCTGGTAGTACCATCATAACTTAGGTTGGGAAAATTGCATTCTCCGCTCTGGTCAAACATTGACCATGTGTTCCATTACCCTCTGGAGGTTCCCACTACTACCTTTCTTCTGCTTACAAATAAGAAACCTTCTTTTCTGATTACACTCTTCACAGAAATAACATTTTACGATATTGAAATAAAGCTTTTTATATAAATTTTAGAAACTATTTTCAAAATTTTTAAATACATTATATTAGGATATATTTTTACAATTAATAACAATGAAACGACATAGGCCTTTTCCCATTTTATTTAAATGACATTTTAGCGACAGACTGTAGCGCTTTTAAAGCTAATACGATGTTAAATTTTGGTCACCTATCATATCAAAATTTCGACTATTTATGCAAACAAGCAGATCATTGTCGATGATAAAGCCAAAGACACTAGAATTGGCAGGGACCATGTTGAGAATCATATTCCAAAATAAGACCAAACTAGTTTTGTGTCTTCTGCCTTAATTAAAAAATCTATATATTTAATTTAGACATCTTAATAATACTCTGTGGTTTTATTCAGATCCATCAGAATATTTTTCATATTGTAGAATCTCTCCAAAATACGAGTAACACAGTAATCGAAAGTAAATACGGAAAAAAACAGGTAAAATAAACTTCTTTAAAGATTTTTCACAATGAATTCAATATTTTTCTCTTTTGTGTATTTTCTTTTTAAAATAATTCTCTCTTTATAACTGATTAAATCAAGAAAGAGATGGGGAAATATTACGCCGAGTCTGCAAAATTAAATAAAACCCTCCCCAAGGCAATGAATGTGCTATTGATTTCTATAAAAGCGGCCATTTACCAATCAAGTTGAACTATTGTAAAGCCAGGCCAATAATTGCCCTTCACTAATTTGACCAAATTGACTGAACACAATGCTGAGACAATTGAAACAAAATCTATTAAATATAGACTATTTTTTTATTGTTATCTTTTGAACAAATGAGAATTTATTGAAATTGTTAACTTAATTGGTTTTATTTTATTGGTAGTAATAATATTTATTAAGATAAATTTGATATTTTAAATGAGATTGGGAATTATTTGAGTGAAAATCTCACTTAAATCATCTGCTGACAACAAACAAATATATAATAGATATAGATAGCATATAATACTATTTTTAATATTATATTTCGAGAAATTCTGAGAAATAATTTTATCATATTCAAATTTAAACCGTAAGTTTTATCTAGAATTGTTAGATAAGTCAAATATTTTGGAAGAGATTGAATCAACTTTTATTACCTCGTTCATAAAATATTATGGTGACAGAAAACTAAAGAAAATAATAATAACAAGGATGAATATACATAATGAAATCTAAACAGGCTTCATTGGTTTAGATCAAGGGCTACAAGACATCCTGAATTCGGCCCTTGGTTATAAATGGGTCTTTGTTCCCAACATGTTCAAATGCCATGTTGAGGAAATCTCGCTGGAGAAAGAGATCAAGCTAAATTAATCTATATATGAAATTAATTCACAAATAATGAATGTTGTTTTAAACAAATTATTCGCAATTAAGACTATAATAAACAGAGTTAATACTAAATAAAAGCGTTAAAATGGAATTTAGCAGTTTTTAATAAAATTTAAAATAAATTTTCAAAATGAGTTATATTTTGTGTACAGTAGACTCTCCTATAACGCGAGTTTTTACAACGCGATAAAAAAAATTTCGACAAATTTATTTATACAACGCGAATTTTCGTATAACGCGTTATAAAATAAAATGCGGAAATTTCCTTATTGACAACTGTACAATACATTTGCATATAAAATAATATAACATTTAGTATTGTTTTAGTATATAATTATTTTTCCTATACACATCATTTTATATAATACATTTTTACATGATATTTGTGACTAACAATTTACCCTAACAACATTCGCGTTATACAAGTTTTATTTCGTACAACGCGAATTCCTATAACGCGATTTCATACAACACGGAACACATTAATCGCGTTATAGGAGAGTTTACTGAACGTATATTTCCAATATGATGCAAACATCCAATTAAATTGCTAGTTTAAGATTACAATTCCAAAATATAAAAGATCGGCTGATATAAATTCAATTTGACCCACACGACAAATATTTAAATTTCAAATCCACATGAGTATGCAAATCTATTGAAGCAACCCGCTCTTACTATGGTGGTTATTAATTGAACATGGCCGTGACAGATTGAAAGGCACTGTGGTTTATTTTACCTTTCAAATCTTGTTATCTAGCTTGCATATGTAAATATATTTCATCATAGTGCAAATTGGATTGGCAGTTTCGGAGTAATACCCGACAACGTGTGGACACATTTTAGATTGAAAATATACCAACATCTTGATTAAATTTTTCTAAATTGAAAATTATATTTAAAATAGTTCTCTAAAATGTTGAATTATATAACAATTAATAATTATTAATTTTAGTAAATTAAATTTAATTGCCATCTATCGTTAAAATATTTCACACTAAACACCCCTAAGCTGCCTTCCATAGAAAATACAGGGTATATTCTAAACCAACCCAATACAATAGTAGAGCGGTCTAGAGATTAATTTGGCGACACCGCTGAGAGGTTTCACTACTGATGAGCCAAGCCCTCTCATTTAATAACACATATCATTGCAGTAAGGTCTGTAGAGATAATATTTGATGATATTTAAAATAAGCGCATTGCCAGTAAATTTATATGTGTAAAAGATTTTAATTATTAATTTTAACGCTTTGACAAATGCTTTAATTTTTGTTCACTCCTGACGAGGACAAAATATTTTTGTTAAAACGTCGAGATAATAAAAAAATTTACTGGCCGAAATATCTTTAATTTGAAGAAATATCTGATGATTATTGAAACACATTGCCAGTAATTTTTTTTTACAAATAAATCATAATCTATTTACGAACTTTTGAGCCAACCTTATATTTAGGTTTTGTAAATGAGTGTGAAATGATATATTTCCAATCTTAGCTATGGATTGAGCGTGTCTTATGGAGTATACGATTTTCCTCAATAATATGGCGTAATCTAGATAAGGAGTTACGTAAGTGCGAAGTTTTTACTGCCTCGATGTTAAATATAGAACCTGATTGTACTTGTCGTTCTCCCATTATAGCTCTGTTCAATACTTTCTGGCTGACGGAAGATTGATATAAACTGTCTACATTCACAACTCGGGATAAAATCCCGCATTCGGTACTTTTTTTCTGTAGAAAATATTTCAATAGCCCTCGATTTTTGCAGAAGTACAACCCCAACAATGAGTAAAGGTAACACGTACAACCCCAACAATGAGTAAAGGTAACACGTACAACCCCAACAATGAGTAAAAGTAACACGTACAACCCCAACAATGAGTAAAGGTAACACGTACAACCCCAACAATGAGTAAAGGTAACACGTACAACCCCAACAATGAGTAAAGGTAACACGTACAACTCTATCAATGAGTAAAAGTAACACGTACAACCCCAACAATGAGTAAAGGTAATACGTACAACCCCAACAATGAGTAAAGGTAACACGTACAACCCCAACAATGAGTAAAGGTAACACGTACAACCCCAACAATGAGTAAAGGTAACACGTACAACCCCAACAATGAGTAAAGGTAACACGTACAACCCCAACAATGAGTAAAGGTAACACGTACAACCCCAACAATGAGTAAAGGTAACACGTACAACCCTATCAATGAGTAAAAGTAACACGTACAACCCCAACAATGAGTAAAAGTAACACGTACAACCCCAACAATGAGTAAAGGTAATACGTACAACCCCAACAATGAGTAAAGGTAACACGTACAACCCCAACAATGAGTAAAGGTAACACGTACAACCCCAACAATGAGTAAAAGTAACACGTACAACCCCAACAATGAGTAAAGGTAACACGTACAACCCCAACAATGAGTAAAAGTAACACGTACAACCCCAACAATGAGTAAAAGTTACACAAATTGGACTCTGTCACGCTTATAAGTACAAAATTCTAACTTTTTTAATACATAGATAGATTTCGTAAAGATAAAGGCTACCTGGCCGGAATTGATATTTCTTGAAAATAAAAATACTTCGGCCAGAGTAAATCTTTTTATTACCTCGACGTTTCGACAAAGAGCTACCGTCTTCGTCAGTTAATTTTTAACGCCAAATGTTTTAATTTTTGTTTGCTCCTGACGAGGACAAAAGCTTTTTTGTCAAACCGTCGAGGTAATAAAAGGTTTTATTGGCCGAAGTATCTTTATTTTCAATAAATAGATATGTAGTGTACTTGAAGTAAATTGAAGTCGCTAACTTCTACTCAACATGACTATCATAGCTTTGCACGCCGTGTACTAGAGAAGTTCTCTCATATTTCCCGATATCTCTGAAACGAAGAAAAGAACATAAACAAAATAACTTTATTAAGTAATATTACTATTGAGGATTATCCCAGATAGGTAAACAGTAGTAAACATAACATTTATCTACAATAGGTAGTGATTAAGATCAACCATTCTTCATGTTTGATCTATCATCTGTGTTGAGCTTAGTGTCTGTACTGTTTTCCAGAATTTGTAAAATGTCTAATGTATTGGGTTTGTTTTTCATTACTTTTTCCATTATAACAAACATTGAGAATTGTTTTCATACCCAATATTTGACAGAGAATTTTTCTTTTCTCCTTCTCTAGTGCCGGACAATAAAAGCTGAAGGAGACAAAGAAATAAAACCTTCATGTAAATCTGTAATTCATAGGCATCAATTTCATATTCAAATTTGTAAAAATATTACCTATATACTACAGATTCTGACAATATTGATTTTTAAATCAATTTATAAAACACTTCACAATTTTACCGCAAATGTTCCTTTTGAACGAAAATCGTAATATATTTTAAGGAGAAATAACGTTTATTTCTATCCTTTTTATTACTATTCCTGGACACTTTATATTTCCGTTCATCATTACTCTTCACAATTCATCCTTTCATACTTCATCCCTACGGATAGAAATAATAGTTATTTCTCCTTAAAATAAATTACGTTTTATCGTTCAAAAGAAATATTTACGGTAAAATTGTCAAAAATCGTTATACAATCATAAGCCGTATTATATTGTATTATAAAACACTGTTATAACAAATATGCAAAATTTATCTTTATATGTTATGCAAATTTGGGATAAAGTCGAAAAACCACATCCGAGATAAATTAAACTAATTGTTTTTCCACTTTAAACGAAATAGCAAATAAAAATGAAGACGTTTTGAAAGAAGAAAGGGCAAATATTTGACCCACTGGGACGGAGACCACAATGTTTACAACACTCTAAACTAATTCTCCTTTTAAAGGCCTGGTGGACAAAGGTTGAAGTTCGCCTTTTTCTTTTTCAACACACTCAAAGCGTATTTTATTCTTCTTTTAAAAGTATCGTTCTATAATTTCTATATACACTCATAGACAAAAATTAAGGAGGATGTACATTTTAAAACGACATTTAAAAATTATCCCGAATGAATTCCCTTTCAATGAAAAATCAAAATTTATCCAAAGGAGAAATAACGATTATTTCTAACCGGAAAAATAAAAGTGTACAGGGATAGAAATCGAACCCACAGTGTTCCGCTTACCGGGCAGATGCTATGTTCACTAGGCTACCCTGGACATATTTTTCAGTTCGTAAATAATACATAAAGTAATTTATAATAAAATATAATGCGGCTTTTGATTGTAAAATGATATTTAAAAATTATCCTGCATGAGTTTCTTCTCAATGAAAAATCAAAATTTATCCAAAGAAGAAATAACGATTATTTCTAACCAGAAAAATAAAAGTGTCCAGGGATGGGAATCGAACCCACAGTGTTCCGCTTACCGGGCAGATGCCATGTCCACTAGGCTACCCAGGACATATTTTTCCGTTCGTAAATAATACATAAAGTAATTTATAATATAATATAATGCGGCTTGTGATTGTAAAACGACATTTAAAAATTATCCCGCATGAGTTTATTTTCAATGAAAAATCAAAATTTATCCAATGGAGAAATAACGATTATTTCTAACCTTAAGGATGAGGTATGAAAGGATGAATTGTGAAGAGTAATGATAAACGGAAAAATAAAAGTGTTCAGGGATGGGAATCGAACATATTAGCATGTACAGTATATTTTATTTCAATTTAAAGCGCTATGTCCCCCTAGGGACACTTGCGCTGTCATACATGTATGTCTTTACATTCGTCTATACATATATATATAATACTTTCAGGCCGTGAATAGAATAATAATATGATATTAACAATGAGAAAGAGAGAAAAAAAACGAGAAAAAGAACTGTGTACAAAAGAAAGAAGTGTCTAGCAATATGTACAATCAACATAATATAAATTATCAGTTTCTTAAAAGATATTTGTTGCTTAATAATTTAAAATATATTTACAAAAGGTATTGAATTTAATATACATTTCTTTATTGGAAATAAAAATACTTGGATCTGTTACTATTAAATTATTTTCGATTCTGTATTCTTGAAAAACAAGACAATCTAGTAAAAAATGTATATCAGGATTCAAACAGTAAATATGAAAGATTAATTTAAATTATATAGACTTTAATTAAACAATTAAAAAGGTTTCTGGAGATGTGCTTCTTTTTATTTCAAATACCATCTCAAGCTTTAAGGCATATCTGCCCTTCTACAGGATAACTTATATACAATGAATAAAACGCCGTCTGATGCTTGATCGGCGTTTTATTCATAGTACATGTTATCCTGTGGAAGGGCAGAGATGCCTTAAAGCTTGAGATGGTATTTGAAATAAAAATAAACCTCATCTCCGAAACCTTTTTCTAATTGTTCAAATATGAAAGACATTTAATATACAGTGACCTTTATTTAAGATACTCGAGATAACCAAATGTGAACTAAATTGTCTTTCTGTTTACTTAAAAAAAACATTATAAACTTTTCTTTTTGTTCATAAGTGTACTAAATTTTAATTTATGGTTGTTTTTCCGAATAATTCATGTAAACTAGGTTTACAAAATTTACTATTATAATGGAAATATTGTAACAAAGTATTTATTATTTTATTTTAACAGAGTATTATTTTTTTATGTTTATATTTAGCTACTTTGTTCACTTCTTCCCTCTTTTGCTTATCTTTTGTTTATCACTCATAGTTTGTTCTTGCCTGAAATAAATTGTTGTCCTATCCCGAAGTTGGGTTTTCCCTAATTTTCCACGTGGCAATATTGTATGAGTAAGCATGACTAATCAGTAGTGATTCTATCAACAGTTTCATCAAAATAATCTCCATACCGTTCTACTACCAGTTTCAAAAAGGAGAATTCGTTATAAATCCTTAAAACTAACTTATTATTAAAAAAAGGTCGAGCGATTTAAAGATCAATATGGTTACAATTTTGAGAGTATTTACCAAATTGAGTCAAATTCTTTCATTTAATATTTGTATCATTGCTTTAACTCCCCTCATTGCTTATCTTATGTTTATCATTCATAGTTTGTTCTTGCCTGAAATAAATTGCTGTCTCATCCTGAAGTTTTTTTCTTCCCTAATTTTCCACGTGGCAATATATAAAACATGATAAATTGTACTTATTGCAAATTATTTTCAACTTATTAAGCCATAGGAATAACTTTTTTCCTAGAAATCCTATCATTCGTTGGAAAGCTATTGGGTGACAAGGTGAATGGTGCAAGGACAATAGAGAAATTTGGAGAATTCCTCTGGGATCTTCTAATTACGGATCTGCTAATTTATAGATTTCCTATGTTATTCTCTAATTTGGAATTTTTCCACCTTCCGTTCTCCCACGGGTGCGGGGGCGTGTTCACCCCACATTCCCTTAATCCCAGGGAGTGAGGGTTGATAAGTTCCCCCCAGATGTGCAAGTGTAAGCCCCTTCATATGCATTCTCAATCGACATACTTGTATATTAAAAATAAAGAAGGCATCTCCTGACCACGATCACATGTTGATATTGTACTGGGATAAGGTGCATATATTATTTTTAAAAAAAGGCATCTCATTATCGTACAACTGAAAGTTGCTGATGTCTTGCGATATCTATCGGAATAAATATCAACTATTCTCGTTGATTTTTAACTAATCCAGAACGGGTATTTGGCCAATTCTGGAATAATTAAAAATCAACGAGAATAGTTGATATTTATTCCGATAGATGGCGCAAGCCATCAGCAACTTTCAGATGCACGATAATGAGATGCCTTTTTTATAATACTTGTATATATTCCACATTTAAGCAAAACCTCTACGTCTTAATAATACAATGTTGAAAACAGATCAGAAAATAGATTATTTTTATTTCAATGCTCTATTAGTGTTGTATATATACACCACACTTTTAATATGACTGGTTTCGTATTTTTAAAACCATTTAATGCTATTCACACTCATGGACAAAACTTAAGGTAGTTGTACCTTTTACCATGTATATCATGGCATGTATTTGATTTTAAGGATACATTAATATTATAATAACGATTAGATTCGATAAGGATAAGTTTCTTTATTTGTAAAATTAATTCAAGCTTTATGAAAGCAACCCGAGTATAGCAACCATAATAAGAAACCCCATTACCAGAAACAGTATTCCTATAACAAAACTATACAATAGCAAAGCCGTATATTCCATACCATGCAACCAATGTAATAATGTATATGTAGGTGAAACAGGCAGACATATAAAAGACAGAATAGACGAACATAGAAGAAATATTAAAAACAAAGACCCCAAATCTCAAATAGTACAACATATCAGAAACACAAATCACGATTTGAACCTAGCAAACCCTAATATTCATTACACAACCATAAATAGTAAATGCAAAAGATTAATACTGGAAGCACTAATTTCATCAAAATATAATAGTATAAATAGACACATAGATATCCCAGAGACATATGATAGGCTGGTCCAAAAACTAAAATAGAATTATCCGTTTTATCTTCATCACACCACTTAACAATTTAGCATTTAATAATATCAACCAATTGACTAATTTACATAGCAATAATTTTCTTAAATTATAATATAAAAAACTTCATAAATAATCCTAGATATGCAAATATTAGCTTATATATATATGTATAGATAAATATGGGGCATATATTGGATATAAGTTTATTAATCGGCCAGTATTTCTAGGGGCAACACGCCTCTCTTTATCAAGGCTTTTCTTTGATTTAAACTAAATCACGCGGGCATGTGATCCACTCACGCTATACAAGACCAGAGCAAGATATCATTTAAAGAAAAAATATATATTTGTACATACATGTTTATTTAAAATTGT
Source organism: Cordylochernes scorpioides (assembly GCA_030710605.1). Classification (NCBI taxonomy): domain Eukaryota; kingdom Metazoa; phylum Arthropoda; class Arachnida; order Pseudoscorpiones; family Chernetidae; genus Cordylochernes; species Cordylochernes scorpioides. The sequence goes on from CP092882.1 coordinate 64,696,758, forward strand.
ATCCTTTATTCCTGTAGAAGGGCAGCTTGCGCCCGAAAGCTCGAATTAATTTTACAAATAAAGAAACTTATCCTTATCGAATCTAATCGTTATTATAATATATTGAAAGGATTATTCCTCTTAAATACATTAATATTATTTATTCATTTATCATCAAATCAGACACGATATCCCCAAAAAGAATGCTTGCCTCAAGAAACAACACTAAATTCAGATACTATATTACATAAACAATTGAATAATTACAACAACAACAACAAAAGCTTTATTAAGACCTTTTAGTCTTATACAGATTCTCCAAGCAGAAATATAGGATACATGATGGAAAAACAGTGATAGAACTTAATGGTAACATGATATTTATATACAGGGAAAATTATATAAAGACAATCAAGCTAATAGATTAATCTGGGCAAATTGGAAGCAAAGAAAGTTACTATACATGGATTTACCACGTCGTGTTAGGTCTTGTGGAGTTATTTGGTAGCAGATCTGAGACTTAGCTATGTAGAACTTTTCCTAGTCATCATCCCCGCCCATTGCCGGTTGGACTTCACTTGTAACCATTTCGACCTGTGAGTCAATTGTGGAGTAATTGAATAATTACAAGGTTTGAGTATAGTTTAAAAAAGAAAATAAAAGAAAATACATTAAAATCATGCTTTAATTTACCACAAACTAATGAAATAAACACAAAAATATATACCTAGTTTGGCAATTACGGTTTTTACGGCAATTAATATTATTTAGAAATGATTCTACATATCATTATAATATTTTATATCATTTTTCTTTAAAATTCTTATGAACAAATGTGATAAAGGCATCACAAAAGTCAACTAGTTTTTAAAATACCTTATTATTCCACTAGAATAAATGTAAAGTCTATTTATATGTATATAAAAATAGTCGTTTGTGTTGTAAGATTTAGGTACTTACAGCTTGTAGGAAGGCATGAGGACGTTGAGGATTATATGATAATAATCTTTATTATCCATTTAGCAAGAAAGACAAAGTTATGGTAGCGAACAGTTATTGTAATATAGAGAAGAAGGTAAACAAACAGTTGTGATGATGATAGGTCCAGTGTGGCGCTAGCTGTCGTAGCATTCAGTTATCCAACAAATCCCCGGCATGAATGTGGAGACATCACGAGGTTGTAGCGTAACTTCTCAAATGTCGGCCTTGGTAGCGGCTTGGTCAGAATGTCCGCCTTCATGTCGCCAGTTGGGCAGTAGATCATTTTTATCACTGTCTTCTTCTGAAGATCCTTCAGGTGATGGATCTTGGTTGCGATGTGCTTGGTTCTAGAAGACACTTTTTCGGATGAACATATCTTTAGACATGATTGATTGTCTTGGTGGAAGTAGATTGGAGCTTTCTGTTCCAGTTCGAGATCCTTTAGCAAGTCGAGAAGCCATAACAGTTCTTGTGAGGCTTCAGCTGCGGAGATTAGTTCCGCTTCGGTGGATGAGAGAGATACGCAACCTTGTTTCCCAGTCATCCATGAGATGGGGTTTGAACCCAGTAGGAACAAGTTTCCGCTTAGTGATTTTCTGTCGGTGTTGTCGCTTGCCCATGTGGCATCACTGTATGCTTCCAGTGTGGGAGGTTTTTGGTTAGATATGCGTAGCTCGAGTTCTTTGGTAGTTTTTAGATATCTTACGATTCTTTTTGCTGCATTCCAGTCACAATTTCTAGGATTCTGGTTTCTGCTGCTGAGTATGCAGACTGGAGCTGCGATATCTGGTCTGGATACTACGCTTAGGTACAATAGTGAGCCTATCAGTTGTTGGTATTGGACGTTGTTTGGTAGAAGTTTTTCATCAGATATACCGGGGTATCCGCTTTCCATGGGAGTGAAAGTAGGTTTCGCTTCTTGGAGATTGTACCTTTCAACTAATTTTTGGATTTTATTCTTTTGGCTCAGAAGGAGTTCACCTTCTCTGTTCCTGGAGATTTCTATACCAATGAATTGAGTGGGGTCTCCAAGGTTCTTTATTTCGAATTCTTTTTCGAGAGTTTTTACAGTGTTTTGGATGATTATTTCGGAATCGCTTGCGAGGAGCATGTCATCCACATATAGAATCAAGTAGATGGAATGGTTTTCTTCATTCTTGGTGAATAGGCACGGGTCTACAATGCTCTGTTTGAAGTTATTTTTAATTAGAGTGCTTGCAATTTTTGTGTTCCAAGATCTTCCGGCTTGTTTTAGACCGTAAATTGCCTTCTTTAGTTTGCAGACTTTGTTTGTTTGTTTTGTATGGAGTCCTTCTGGGAGTTCCATGTAGAGTTCTTTATCTAGGTCGCCGTGTAGGAACGCTGTCTTGACATCGAGGTGGATCACTTGCATCCCTTTGTAGACTGATGCAGCTAGGAAGGCTCTAATTGTAGAATGCTTCACAATTGGTGCAAAGGTTTCTTCGTAGTCTCGGCCAAATTTCTGATTGAACCCTTTTGCTACGAGTCTGGCTTTGTACCGCTCTATTTCTCCTTTGGAATTAAGTTTCTGTTTATAGGTCCATTTACATCCTATGATCTTTTTGTCCTTAGGTAGAGGCGTTAGTTCCCATACATTGTTCTTCTCAAGAGAATTTAGTTCTTCGTTCATTGCTTGTAGCCATTTTTCTCTTTCTATTTTTGGTAATTGTAGGACTTCCGAGTAGCTGGTGGGTGTCGGAATGTCTTGAGCTTCAGTTTTGTACAGCATGTAGTCATTTCTTATGGGAGGTATTCCCTTTGTTGGTCTCGTGGATCTTCTTTGTGTGACCACTTGTGTTCCTGTGCTTGTACCGAGTTGAAGGTAATCCTCGGTTTCTGAGTCCTCAAGGTTTTCGGATTGTGTTCCTGGTTCCTGACTTTCCTCTGCATTACCAATATGATTGGAGGAAGTTAGATCTGTACTTAGTACTTGTGGTGAAGTTGTTTTTGTGGAAGCGAGGTGAAACCCATTTTCTTTTTCTATAAATTTTACGGATCTGCTGATTGTGATGTTGTCTGTATCGTGCAGGATTCTGTATCCTTTGCTTCGATCATCGTATCCAAGAAAGATCCCTTCGATAACTTTGCTATCCAACTTGTTTCTTTTTATCTTGGGAATATAGGCGAAGGCTTTACATCCGAATCTTTTTAGATGCTTCAGGCTGGGCTTCCTGTTGGTCCATAGTTCAAATGGAGTCTTGTCTGTAGCTTTCGAGGGTATTCGGTTGTGTAGGTAATTAGCTGTGGTAACCGCTTCCGCCCATAGAGACTGTGGGAGTCCTGAGTCAAACAGCATGCATCTTGTCATCTCCATTAGTGATCGATTTTTCCTTTCTGCTACTCCGTTCTGGGCTGGTGAGTAGGGGACTGTTAGCTGATGTTTGATTCCGCTTTGGTTCAGGAAATCTTCGACTTGTCGGTTTACGTACTCACGACCGTTGTCTGTCCGTATGGTTTGGATATTTTTTCCAAATTCCGTGTGTGCTGAGATGACGTAGTCTTTTATTTTTTCATAGGCTTCGTCTTTTCCTTTCAGGAGGTAGGTCTTCGTGTATCTGCTGTAGTCATCAGTGAAGGTGATGAAGTATCTCTTACCGCTGAGAGAGTTAGTTGGTAATGGACCGCAGATATCACTGTGGACAAGTTGAAGCGTTTCAGTTGCTCTGTACTCTGTCTTCTTTGGAAATGGGGTTTCGGTGAGTTTTCCTTGAATGCACTGAACGCAGTCTGTGCTGTGCGAACAGTTATTTAGACTTAGTCCTCTTGCTAGGTTCTCATTTCGAATCTTCTTAATCGATTCTATATTTCTGTGTCCTAGTCTGTCGTGCCAGAGCATGAGGCAATTTTTGTTCTTGCAGTGGTTTTGTTTTGCAACATTTGCTTTGAATGTGCGAGTTTGGGGGTTGTCATCCAGGTGGAGTCGGTACATTCCATTGTCAAGTATACCGTTCGCGAGGGCTGTGTTGTCTCTTTCGATGGTACACCAATCTCTGTTGAACGTTACTTTGCATCCGTTGGAGGTGGCCGCACTCACTGACAGAAGGTTGTCTGTTAGTTCCGGGATGTAGAGAACTTTTGTGAGAAGTAAGGTGTCAGTCTTTCCTTGGGGTGTGATGACTTTGATTTCTCCTTGTCCTATCCCTTTGACCTGCAGCTTATTGCCATTAGCAACCACAACATTTTGTGTTTGTTCTCTGTTAAGTTCAGTGAAGAAGCTTTCGTCGTACGCCATATGAGATGTGGCTCCAGAGTCGACGAACCAGTTGTGTACACTTGCTTCTCGTTGAGTGCAATTGAGAGCTTTTGGGTTAGGTCCTTTTGTTGTTCTCTGATTTGTAGGTTGTTCTTGGGTGACACTCGACTGATTTGTGTACTTTGGTACGTTTCCTCTTCTGAGGTTTTCATATTTGTACTCTTTGTTGCTGTTGTTTCGCTTTTGATAGTGCCAACATTCTTCTTTGGAGTGGTTTGGTTTGTGGCAGAAAGAACAGAATTTCTTCTCTTTTTCTCTTCTTTGGCTTGAAGCTCCGTGGAGGCTTTTTAAGGCTTTTGATGCGGTGCTTTCGTCTTTCGAGCTTTCTACTCTGCGTGTGTGTTCATCAAGGAGTTTGTTCTTGGTGAATTCAAGCGTTAGCTCGTCATCAGGCCTTGATTCCAACATCGTGATGAGATTGGAGTAGCTCTTTGGAAGCGAGCAAAGCAGTATAGCCGTGATGTGAGAGTCCTTTAGTGTTTCGCCAATGGTTCGCAGTTTGTCAACAAGTTCCATCATGGTAGTGATGTGCTGCTGCATGTCTTTGTCTTCTTCGAGTTTTAAGCTGTATAGTTTCCTTAGCAAATAAATTTTTCCTGTGAGTGTTTTTCTTTCATAGATATTTTTAAGAGTGTCCCAGGTAGCTTTGGCTGTTAGTAGGTTTTTGACATGCACTATTTGTGAGTCGGCGATGCTTAGATTAATGATAGCTCTAGCTTTTGAGTCTTTCTTTTTCCATTCGATTTTTGGTTCATCTGGAATATTTTCGGTGACAACTTCCCAAAGATCTTCCTTTTGCAAGAGCATTTCAATTTTGAAAGACCATAGTGAGTAGTTATAGCCGTCGAGCTTATCTAGGGTTACATCGTGGCTCGGGAGTGACGCCATTTTTGCTAAGCCTTTTTTCTTTGTCTTAACTCGTTAGTTGAATTTCATGCAATACTCAGTCTCATAATCTAATTGTTGTAAGATTTAGGTACTTACAGCTTGTAGGAAGGCATGAGGACGTTGAGGATTATATGATAATAATCTTTATTATCCATTTAGCAAGAAAGACAAAGTTATGGTAGCGAACAGTTATTGTAATATAGAGAAGAAGGTAAACAAACAGTTGTGATGATGATAGGTCCAGTGTGGCGCTAGCTGTCGTAGCATTCAGTTATCCAACAGTTTGTATAAAATTTATTATAAATGTAAGTTATCATTAATTTGAAAAAAACAAAAACCTTTATTATATAAATAGTAGCATTATATAAAATACAAATCCTCCATCTTTAATTAATATTTTAGAGCAAAATTCCATTAATTTAATTTAACCAATCTTTTTATATAATATTAATAAATATACTAGGTAAAAAATAAATTCTTAATATATTTTTAAGTCGAAAAATATGATATATAAATATACATTTATAATTATATATATATAACTAATTTATAAATTTTGTTTCATCTACAGAAAAAACAAGATTTTCTTTCAACAAAATATATTTTAGTAGGATATTTTGGTAAAAAAATAAAAGAGAATTTCTTATTTTCTTCAGAAGCAATTACACGTTTTTGACGGTGCACCAGAGATGAAGCCCTGTCGAAGGAAATAACACCAAAAGATACCCGAGACATACCAAAAATGTAATCGATATGTCGGCTGCGGCAACAAGTGCTAAGCCTATTTCGAGCAGACGAGAGGTGGTGGGCGCGCCAAATTAGGGTTAATCGTTTTTCCCGTGTCTTGATCAGTCGGCTACCTTTTTGAATTATTTAAACGAATGATAATTTGCAATTAACGATTACATAATTGCCATTAATAATGAAAAAAAAAACTGCCTTTTTATTTTGGGTTTGACAAAATTATTAATAATTCATATTTTCAGTTGAAATGAGATTAGTTTAGTTCAACATTATTTATATATCGCGCCAATTGCTAATTATCTTACAATTATTTTTATTGAAAAAAGCTTTTAAAATCTCCATATATATATATTTAAAATTGATTGTGATATAAATTCTTTTGAACTCTATGAAATATATCTCATATATATATATATATTATAATCTAAAAACTCAAATATTTCTATATTTTAAAAAATATAAATTTATTTTTATTCATTTTGATAATTTTACTTTTGTTATCATAGTTTTTAGAAAGACTTTCAGTTTTGTTTTTAATATTCGTAGTTAACATATCTATTTTTTGAATCACTAAAATATAGGATTAACTTTATAAATTCTATATAATGTGAAAATAACTAATGTGTAATATTTTCCTCAAGTAATTGAAAATAAAAGCTACTTGATGGTAAATAATTATCTTTTTTTTATCACGACTGCACCTCAACCCTTTATCTTATCGATCCTTTGTCTTATCAACCTTTTATCTTACAAACAAATTATTCGTAATATATATATAGTTAAACCTGTCTATAGCGCCCCCTCTGAATAGCGCCTTCCTCTCTATAGCGCCCGATTTCAAATACCTAGTACGATGCGATTTACATTAAAAGTGACCTGTCTATAGCACCCCCTCTCTATAGCACCCTATTTTGGTGAGTTCCAAGAGGGGGCACTATAGACAGGTTCAACTGTATATATAAAGGATTATAATATTTGCTTTTTTTGAGTAAAGTTATAAAAATTGTACTAACTTTCGAACTATAGATGAGGGGTCTTTGACAAAACAAATATGGAAACTAGGAATAGGATTCTTTTTACAAGAAAAATGTATGCCTTTACATTTGTCTATACATATATATATAATAATACCTTTAGGCCGTGAATAGAATAGTCATATGATGTTAACAATGAGAAAGAGAGGGGGGAAACGAGACAAAAGAACTGTGTACAAAAGAAAGAAGTATCTGGTAATATGTAAAATAAGCAATATATAAATTATCAGTAATTCTTATATTCTTACATGTGATCTTATACACAAACTCTGTGAAAAAATAATTATTTAATTTAAAATATTGCCACGTGGAAAATTAGGAAAGACAAACTTTAGGATGAGACAGCAATTTATTTAAGGCAAGAACAAACTATTCTATATACAGTTATCAGCGTCATGCGTTCTTAATTCTGCCACCGTTTGCTTTTGGTTCAGTGGTAGAATGCTCGCCTGCCACGCGGGCGCCCTGGGTTCGATTCCCGGCCGATGCATTTTTTTTTTTTTTACAATTTTTTAAACTCATTTATATATTATAGTGGCGGGCGCCCCGGGTTCGATTCCCGGCCGATGCATTTTTTTTTTACAATTTTTAAAACTCATTTATATATTATACAATAATGGTATCCACGGCGACAATTTATAATTGTAACGAATAGTATTTGAATAAAAGCATTTAATCGGGTAAACCCCGGGCGTTGCCCGGGTCATTCGGCTAGTGAATGATAAACAAAAGATAAGGAATGAGGAAAGTTTACAGAGTAGTAAAATATAAACATAAAAATTATACTCTGTTAATACTAGTGTGAAAGAATAAATTTTCTAAAATAATAAATACTTCGCTTCCATATATATATAACAGTAATTAATGTATTTCGTAAGGATTGCTTCATCTTTCGCTATATGTAAAAGCGTTGAACCGAGTTGTCCATAAAAGACACAAATATTATCAGATGAAAGGCATAAAGAGAAATGAACCATATTTAAACAAAAATGCAAAAAAAAAGAATAAATAGAAAAAAAAGGAGCTCAGTTGTTGATAATAATAACAAAAAAAGGCATATCCTGGCCGTTCACAATTTAAATAAAAGAGCGCCATCTAGTAGAACAAAATTCAACTAAACGTTGATTTATGGAACAAGTTGAAATAATGTTTAGTTGATTTCTGTTATACTAGATGGCGCTTTGTCATCTAAAAATGCTCTTGTAAGCTGGTCAGAATATGTTTTTTTTTTTTTTGTTTTTAAGGAAATATGGTTTGTTTTCTGTCTGTACAAATGGAATTTAGATAAAAATAGATAGGTAGAGAGTAGCTACGAGACACAAGATTTAAAATATACAAGTATCAGAGTCATCAACAATCAATTCTGTCATCGTTTGCTTTGTGAATGGAATAAATACCCAAATATGGCCATTTCTTATAAGCATCGGTGGTTCAGTGGTAGAATGCTCGCCTGCCACGCGGGGGGCCCGGGTTCGATTCCCGGCCGATGCATTTTTTTTTACAATTTTTAAAACTCATTTATATTATTATCTTATATATAAAAGTCAATGTCTGTTGTCTGTTTGGCGATAAACTCAAAAACTACTGAACCAATTGGTACCAAATTTTGCATGTCGCTTTTTATAAACCCGTATTGCTATTCTATGGCACTTCTACCATTTATTATTGATGTTATTTCAGTATGAAGGAAATTGCATTCGTGGGAATTCTCGGGCGAAGCCGGGTCATTCGTTTAGTGATATACAGAGACAAGAAGATTATAGGAAGTTCATGTAAACTAACACGTAGCTGTCAATCAGGACTGCGTGGCACCCAATTAGGGCTGAAGTCTTGCATTATCTCTCCCCACACTTGAATACCGTGGGGTACAAAGGATATACTCTGGGTACTTCTGCGACGTTTATCTTCTTGAGATTCTTCCTCTTTAGATAGGAACGGTCTTGAATCCCTATATGTGAGGATTCAGCTTCACCTTGTTTTTTTTATTATCCCTAGTACACTTTGATACAGGCCATGATAACCATGGTGGGTAGTTAGCGATAGCTTTTACTGTAAGTGCATCACATTTTTACATATGAAAACAGTTCGACTTTTGCACTTACAAATGTGCCAGAACCCAGTTACTTATACTCGCTAGTGGGGTTGGACTTTTTCAATAATCGAGGGCTTCAGAGCATTTTTTTTTAATTATAAAAAAAGTGTCAAATGCGGGATTCGATCCTGGTTCGAGGTGGTCGAAAACTAACGGTTTAGACCATCCTCTATCGACCCCCATACCATGTATATATAGTTATTGATTATTATTATTGAAAAAGTCCAACCCCACTAGCGAGTATAAGTAACTGGGTTCTGGCACATTTGTAAGTGCAAAAGTCGAACTGTTTTCATATGTAAAAATGTGATGCACTTACAGTAAAAGCTATCGCTAACTACCTACCATGATTATCATGGCCTGTATCACACGTGTACTAGGGATAATAAAAAAAACAAGGTGAAGCTGAATCCTCACATATAGGGATTCAAGACCGTTCCTAACTAAAGAGGAAGAATCTCAAGAATATAAGCGTCTCAGAAGTACCCAGAGTCTATCCTTTGTACCCCACGGGACTCAAGTATGGGGAGAGATAATGAAAGAATTCAGCCCTAATTGGGTGCCACAGTTCCGATTGACAGCTACGTGTTAGTTTACATGAACTTCCTATAATCTTATTGTCTCTGTATATCTTTCTTTGTCTCGTAGCTACTCTCTACCTATCTATCTTTACCTAAATTCCATCTGTACAGACAGAAAACAAACCATATTTCCTTAAAACAAAAAAAAAAAAAAAACATATCCTGACCAGGGACTACTAAAATCAATTTCGAATTTTTCATTATTTGCCATAAAAAATCCCATTGCATCCTGAACACAATGGTGTTTACCGCATTGCTCTAGCGCAAATATTCGGGGAGTTATTAATTTTTAAAGTTGTGCCGGACTTTTGGATCACCCTGTATATAAATAAGCGGAATTAATAATAAAATAGTTGTAGTGGTCTGGTAGATTAAATTGATGAAATCGCTTGAAGGTTTACCATTGATGATCAAAGCATTTAAAAATAGTTTTATTTTTAAATTTAAGAAATTCTTTCTTTATATTATAAAAAATTGATTTGATTATTCCCATCATCAACATTCGAACATATAATTTTTATTTAAAATAAACCTAATATTTATACAACGTATTATATAAATTGTGTGTCATGAAAATAGAGGCTGCCTGGCCGGCATTCATAGTTCTTCAAATTCAATATACTTCGGTCAGTATAAATATTTTTATTATCTTGACGTTTCAACAAAATTTTTGTCCTCGTCAGGAGAAATGGTATTATGACGAGATAATAGAAAGATTTACTGGCCGAAGTATCTTTCAATTTTAAGAACTATATTGTATGTGTTGTGTGGTATATAGGAGTATTAACATATTAAAATGTATTTTATCGAAAGAAACATTCCAAAGAGATGGATTGATAGCTCTTACATTCAGTCAATACATTAGTTCGCAGTATTAAGCTGGAGTTAACAGAAACAAGGTTGAAAATTAAAGAAATTTATGATTCAGAGACACAAAATACCTTAAAATAATTTAAAGAAGAAAGAATTTATTAAGGACAATAACTTAAAAAGATTCATTAAATTCTTTATCTCTTTTAAAAAAGATTTTGATTTAAAATATTTACACTCTGGAAGATAGAAATATTATTTTCTTTCACACAATACTATTTATATGGAAAAGATATGTAAAATCTATTTCTTTGTAAAATACACACAGTTATCGATCCTATGGGAATATCATGAAATATTTTTAAATTGGTTTCTTTCTACATATTATTCCATTTTTTGTATAACCTGAACCATTTACTTTACATATTGCGTTTGTATCAAACCTATATTTTTAAGTATTTTATTATTAAATTCATTACAATGTTTTCTTAACTCTTCAGGAAGTCCTGCCTAATGATTATATTTTTTAAAAAAGAAGGAAACTTTAGAAGTACATTCACAATATCGTTCGAAATGTTATCTCTTTTTGCTCAAATGAATTTATAAGAATCAGAAGATACTATACAAAAGATTTTTTTTTTTGCTTTAATTTTACTTTAAATTTTGTTGTAATACCCGCGATTTCTTAAATTATATTTTCACACATTAGTAATTACCTGTATAATTAATACATACCACTTGTTTAATTATTTTTACATTTATCGCTTCAAAACGCAAAAGTATTGTTACATTAAATATATAACACATTACATACAATAATTTAAACTTTTTAGTTTCCACTTTTTAATTTATTTTTCTCATATATTCATCCTAAATTGTTTTAACTTCCATTTTAATGCATTTTTATTAAATATTTTTTTTACTTATTTATAAATCGATCTCCTAAATTTTAAATGAATTTTTAAATACCCACATTTTAAAAAAACTTTTTTAAAAGGTTCTTACAGTTTATTGTTTAAATCATTTTAAATTTATTTTCAAATATTTTAATAGATACATATATTTTTACATTTATCTCTTAATGAGTTATTAATGAATTATTTTTAGGTACTTATTACAATTTTTTTAATATAAGATAGAACTAATTTTTTTCCTTTAATATTTTAAGATATTTTACATTTTTGATTGCATTTTTTATAATAATATTTTCATGCACAAATTTCTCCCACCTACTCTGTATTTTAATTGATTTCAACTGTGATATTATAACACTATGCGGCGCTGAGTTTGTGTATACAAAAATGTAATGCCTCGATAAAGGTTGGCGTTCAGCCAGCCGAAATATTGGCAAAATAAATATTTTATTAAATCCAATATATGCCTTTTATTATCTAATACAAAAGATAAGATAGTTGAAAGAACTTCATTATGATTGTTATACACGTTTCTAAAAATGGAATTATGCAAATATGTTTTTACAAAGCTCAATAAAAGAGCTTGTTAAGTTTTTGTTAAGATATTCTTTGTGTTAATTTGAAAGAGGGATGTGTATTTAGCATAATGTTCTTGTCTTAGATTTAATTAGCAGTGTGTGTAGGCTTCATTTTAAATTAACGGTTGTTTTTACGTGTTGATTGGCTAGCGCTGCTGCGCGAAGGGGATTGGCCGTTCACCTGTATGGTGACCTTATGTAAACATTGCAAGTCGTTTGGCAAACTACCAGGCAATATGTTCCAATCAAATATCGACAACATTTTCCTCAAAATCCTTTCGTAAACCTGACGATTTCTCTAATCGATGCCATTATCAATCGTTGATTCAACGCATATTTCTTTGTTTAAGTAACTCGGGAAAACAAACTTTTTTATCGATGTTTTGAAGAAATATTCTACGTAATCACATTTGTTTTATAACGAACGCTTTGAAAGTTATTACCACATACTTTATAAGAATTTCTTTTGCATTTGAATAGAATGGTTATAGGATTGTATTGATCTAAACGTAAAACAATATTTATATGTGAAATAGACACTTCGGCCAGTTGAGAGGTTTTTATTTTCATTTCAACAAAAATCTTTTGTCTTCGTCAGGAGAAGTAAATAAAAATAAATCAGTTCTCTCTAGTTTGCCTTGCCATCTTGAATACCTCAGGACCAAAATTGGTCTTGTTTGTCGTAAAGATAGAGCCTGCCTCGCCGGCATTCATAAAATACTAGTCGAATGACCCGGGCAACGCCCGGATTTTACCCGATTAAATGCTTTTATTCAAATACTATTCGTTACAATTATAAATTGGCGCCGTGGATGTCATTCTTGTATAATATATAAATGAGTTTTAAAAATTGCAAAAAAAAAAAAATGAATCGGCCAGGAATCGAACCCGGGCCGCCCGCGTGGCAGGCGAGCATTCTACCACTGAACCACCGATGGTTATGAGAAATGGCTATATTTGTGTATTTATTTCATTCACAAAGCAAACGGTGACAGAATTGATTAAGAATTGTTGCTTGATTATGACGCTGAAAACTGTATATATTAATGTATTCAGAAATATATATTACTTATATAAGACATTTCTCTATATAACATAAATATTAAATTGTGACAAATAATGACACAATCTACTTTTATTTAAAAAATAAAAAATCAGGTTAAAGGTTTCTATTTGGATGGCTTTTCTTGATTTATCAAGAAATTGGCTTGGCCAAATATCAGGGAACAGGCTAAATCAATGATTAGTTGATTTCTGTTCCACCAGATGGCGCTCTTCCTTCTGTAAAGCACTTGTGCTCCTGGTCAGGATATGCCATTTTTAATATTAGGTTTCTTTTAATTTTGAATTTTTGCAAGCTTTCAAGCAAATATACTGCTCTTCAATAGGCTAATACACTATGCACAATCTCTCAATAATCTTTATACAAAATAATTGAAAACCTTTGTTATTGGTATGTGTTCTCGCGGCCGATACATATTTTGTATAAATTATTATTAAGTGATTGTACATAGAGTATTAGCCCGTTGAAGAGCAGTATATATTTGCTCGAAGGCTTGAAAATTTAAAATAAAACTTTTTACCTGATATTTATTTTTCCTCTTTCAAAAAAATCTTCTTTTATATTAATTGTTCAAATAATATATTTCTTAATTACAAAAAAAAACGTATTTGTCAAAGTAAAAAAATAATAGTACAAATGTGATATTGTAATAGGATAAAGGTTCATAAATTATGAAAAAAAGGGATCTCCTTATCGTGCAACTGAAAGTTACTGATTGGTTTGCTGAATCTATAGGAATAAAAATCAAATATTCTCGTTGATTTTTTAATTAAGAATTGTTAAGATTGTTTAATCAAGAATATGTATTTGGCCAATTCTGGAATAAAAAAAAAATCAACGAGAATAGTTGATATTTATTCTGATAGATGGCGCAAGCCATAAGAAACTTTCAGTTGCACGATAAGGAGATGATTTTTTTCATAATATTTGTCAAAATTCTCAATTCTGTAATAATGAATATTTCTTAATATTTGAAAAAAAAAAGATTTATAATTAAACTCTAATATTAAAATATAATATATTTGAATAAGAAAAACTAACTTTTTGGGTAAAAAGAGAATCTTTATATTGAAGGGGTTGTAAACTTCGAACTATTTTTTCTCTATAATGAGCAAAATCATAAACAAACAAACAGAGATCAGGCAATTGATTAGATTATCTTACAGCTAAATATAGAGCTGTTTCTGGATTTGTGAGTTGAAGAGAAAAATATTGCAATACCTAAAAATAAAGAAAATTCTTTGTCTAAAGATTCCATATACGAATATTTCTGGATAGCTATTGCTTACGCGTAATGAATGATATAACATATATACCAATTATTTTAGTATGTTTTATAGAGTTGTGTCTAATGAATAGCCTCAGATGTCTCCATGCAAACTCTATCAAAGCTTTTATATAGAATACTTCAACACTATGCATGTGCATATATAAATATATCAAAATTCAAAACTATTTTAAACGCGTGAGTTTCTTTTTGAAATTAAACAATTTCTACTGCCCTTACTGCAATGGAAAAATTAAAGGGAGGACCTGGCTTATCAGTGGTGAACCCCCCCAGCGGTTTCCCCAGTTTAATCTACCATACCGCTGTTATATTACCACTGAACCACCGATGGTTATGAGAAATGGCCATATTTGGGTATTTATTCCATTCTCAAATCAAACGGTGACAGAATTAAGAATTGTTGCTTGATTGTGACGCTGATAACTGTATATATTAAGAGAAAATATATCTTTATTTTAGGGGGCTGCTAACCGAAATGAACAGTATATATTAATTTTTGGAACTTCCTTTTATAGTGAGGCTATTGCTAGACTCTTGGAATGGGTATTTTAGAAGAACTATGGACATAAGCTTTGAGGACAGTAGATTTACATACATTTATATATATATATATATAATATGCTTCGAGCAATCGCTCTTACGCCAATATCAAATTGTGTCTTTTATTAGAACATTTGTAATATGTTGCACTAGCGCGCCATCTGTTATCAAAATTCAAAACTATTTTAAACGCGTAAGATTTTTTTTTGGAAAATTTTGAAATGTTTAAAATAGTTTTGAATTTTGATAACAGATGGCGCGCTAGTGCAACACATTAAAATAATAAGATATATTTCATATTTTTATTAGTATGAGTCCCAAAAAGTATATATACAGTAGAACCTCCCTGTAAAGGACAACACCTAATTGCAGAGTCAAAGTGTCCTTTAGAGAGAAGTGTCTTCTTACCGGAGAGTTGCTAATAAGTAAAAAATGGTAATTTTGCAAATGAAAACTGTCCTTTGTAGAGAGGTGTCTACTACCGGGGTGTCCGCTAAAGGGAGGTTCTACTGTATACATCAATATAAGAAAAATTTAATACAAATATAATTTGTAAATGATTTCAATTTTTATTTATTCACTCTATGGTATTAAGATATATTTCAATTAAAAAAAAGGAAATTTGTTTGGTATA
The DNA here is from genome assembly GCA_030710605.1 of Cordylochernes scorpioides. Lineage (NCBI taxonomy): Eukaryota > Metazoa > Arthropoda > Arachnida > Pseudoscorpiones > Chernetidae > Cordylochernes > Cordylochernes scorpioides. Next base: position 64,712,158 of record CP092882.1, read on the forward strand.
TCAAACAGCTAGCTGGAATATTTCCAAGCAACAAACCAGTCTTGAAGACGCTGCCAAAACACTATCTTATAAAATGTCACAACATCAAATTAAAAAAACCAACGCTTCAAAAAATACAAAAAAAGCAAAATATTTTAAATAGATTTCCTTTCCTTCTCTTTAAATTAATTTGTATTTCAGTTGTATATTGCTAGAATAAAGTTTGGATTCTTTTTTTTTTCAATGAAAATTTCTACTTTTCCATTAATATTTTAACCAACCCTTTTAAATACCGTTTTTTTTCCTTATCAAACTTTTATAAAGTTGAGATTCTTTCCTTAAATAATGTCTTAATTGTTTGGTCTCTTCTTCCTTTATTCTCTAGCCCTAACTTTTCAATTGTTACCTCTACAGCCTCTTCAAAATAATTAGTAATTCACAAATGTAAAATCTTAATTTATTAACTGAATAAAATATGTAAAGAAGAATGAAAAATAGAGATATAATTATTTTTTTCTATTCTGTCTATTCTATTATATTTAATTTTTATTAACTCTATTAAATTCTCTATTAACAAAGAAGAATCAAGTTGCCTTTAAAAGTATAGTATTTCAATTTTACTTTTATATATATTAGATTTGAATTTTATTATGATAGAATTAATTTATCTTTCGTCTGATTAATATAACCGCTTGTTAATAAACTTGAAAATTTAGAATATAGAGTTATTCTCTTATATATTTACTATTGGACGTTAAGAGAGAGAGGTTGAGATTGAAACTGATTTATTACAATGTCCATATAAGATTATATAAGGTTAAATACAGAATAAATATGAATATGAATAAATAAGATTATATAATGATAAATATATATAAATAGATATAAATATAAAAAAATTGATAAATATACACATATATATGTTATATTAAAATATTACTCTATTTGAAATTGTATTTCATAGATCTAACTACTCTGTTAAATCGACCGCCAGAGGTCATGCTTCCCCTATAAAAACTCATTGTTGTTGTTTCCTGATGGCCGGTTCAAATCTTTGTACATTATGTAAATAATCTTTTGTTTTCCTTGTTCTACTCGTCTTAAGCCAGTCGGTACTTTTACCAAATTATGTTTTTTTATATATTCTTTTAGTTCAATTAAATCAAGTTCAATTAAATTTAGTATTATACTTTCAAGATTTCAACCACGACTGCGTTACCATATAATCCTCAAAATGATCTAAATTCTAGCAGAAAATCTCTTTTATTTATATAATCTCTTTTATTTATATAATTTATTTATATATATATTAATATATATATATATACAAGTCGTCATTGGTGGCGTCCACCGCGGGAAAGACTTCGCCACCGATGGACTGCAAGAGTTCTTTCTCACAGAGTGGGCAGTGATAGAGTAAAATACTTATAAAGCTAATGTAATTAAAGCTAATTAAGAAAATGTTTATCAAATCAAAATATGAAAATTAGAAACTATTTTAGACGCGTAAGATTCTTTTTGAAATTAAAACAATTTCTACTACCCTTACTACAATATGTAAAAATTAATGGGAGGGCCTGTCTCATCAGTGGTGAACTCTCCCAGAGGTTTCGTCAATTTAATCTGCCGCTGGGAGGGTTTACCAATGATGAGCCAGGCCCTCCCATTAATTTTCCATTGCAGTAAGGGCAGTAGAATTGTTTTAATTTCAAAAAGAATCTTACACGTCTAAAATAGTTTCTAAATTTCATAACAGATGGCGCGCTAGTGCATCGTAATATAAATCAAGGTATGAAATGATGATAAAATTTCAAAATAAATTTTGATAACAGGTTGGAAGAGTTTTATTATAAATTTGTGTGATATATGTTGTTATTTTTGTTTTAAAATGGCATACGGTTATTGTGTGTCTGTTTTTAAGTTTTTTTTTTTAATTATCCCTAGTACACGTGGTACAGGCCATGATAATCATGGTGGGTAGTTAGCGACTGCTTTTACTGTAAGCGCACCACATGTCTACACATGTGAAAAGCAGTTCGACTTTGCACTTACAAATATGCCAGAGCCCCGTTTGGTTACTTGCACTCTCTGGTGGGGTTGGACTTTTGCAAGAATCGGGGCCCATTGGAGCATTTTTTTTTAAATCAGAAAAGTGTCCAATGCGGGAATCGAACCCGGGTCGTAGTGGTCGAAAACCAAACGGTTTAACCAGCCTTCCACCGACCCCCTGTTTTTAAGTGATAGATAAATTAACAGAACTGGCTCAGGTTGAATTGTAAACCAAGGTTAAACGCTTCATAGAGTGAATTTAATGGTTTATCAAACACTAGACGAATGACCCGGGCAACGCCCGGGTTTTACCCGATTAAATGTTTTTATTCAAATACTATTCGTTACAATTATAAATTGGCACCGTGGACGTCACTTTTGTGAAACGTCCCGCTCCAAACTTTACAGTTAGATTAGTTACGATATACACATGTGTAAATCTTCAAATCGAGCGAGCGTCTATAAATATCTCGATTTAGATCAAGTATTCTAATTATTAAGCGAACTATTATTAATAAAATTTTGAGAAGATATCGATTTTAAACGTATTTATAACCTTGATAGAGGGCGCTGTTCGTGAGCTAAGTAGAATAATTTGAATATATAGTTTTAATATTTAATTTATATATAATTTAAAATAGCCTATCGTTTTCCTCGTATTTGTTTACCTATATATGGAAATTTTGGTACTGTAAAAAAAAACTTTGCTTCAATAATATTTAAAAAAAAAAGCACCAAGGCTAAGTTCGGAACCAAGGTTGTGGAAATACGAAGCCATACACCTAACCATTAAGCCACGCTTGACATCATAAATATTCGCATGTAAAGCTATTTCAGGCCTTACATATTTCTAACGACCTTTTTGAAATAGGTTTTTGAAACATGGAAATTATAATACCTCAAATAAAAAATATAGTGAACACAAATAAAACATACCAAATATTTCGAATTAGAGCAGTTATTTTAAACGGCGAATTAGATCAGTTATATCTAAAAATGAAAATATATAAATAAATAAAACATACCAAATATTTCAAGAGCAGTTATTTTAAACGTCGAATTAGATCAGTTATATCTAAAAATGAAAATAAATAAAACCTACCAAATATTTCAAATTAGAGCAGTTATTATATAAATATTTATATTATATGTGTTATTAAGCGAACTATTATTAATAAAATATTGAGAAGATTTAGATTTTAAACGTATTTATAACCTTTTAGTATTGATAGAGGGCGCTGCTCGTGAGCTAAGTTGAATAATTTGAATATATAATTTTAATAATTGATTTATATATTTTTTTAAAATAACCTATCGTCACCCCCGTTATTTTTTATCTATGTATGGAAATTTTGGTTTGAATTAGTGAACTACTGCGAATTTGTATACCGGACATACCAACAGACCAACAAACAAACATACAAACATTCATTTTTATATATATATTTTTATATATTTTTTTAATATATTTTTTTATATATTTTTTTATATATATTTTTATATATATTTTTATATATATAAAACGTACATTTTAAATAAAATAATATTTTTAATAATTTGCTACAATAATATAAAAGAAATGAAAAAAAAAAAACACCCACGCTGAGCCTCGAACCTAGGTTGCGGGGGTACGAAGCTGTGTACCTAACCTATAGGCTAAGCTTGACGTTACAAATAAGCTCATGCGATGCTATTTAAGGCCATACGTCTGCCGCGAGGGGGCGCTGATTGCGAGTGAATTTACGTTTTATTGTAAATAAAAATGCAACGAAAGGTTATTTCTAAAGAGTAATTAGCCAGAAACCATCCCGGTAGTATACTAAACATCTTCCCAAAGTTTCATCACGATTGGTTTAAACGTATTTATAACCTTTTAGTATTGATAGAGGGCGCTGCTCGTGAGCTAAGTTGAATAATTTGAATATATAGTTTTAATAATTGATTTATATATTTTTTAAAATAGCCTATCGTCACCCCCGTTATTTTTTACCTATGTATGGAAATTTTGGTTTGAATTAGTGAACTACTGCGAATTTGTATACCGGACATACCAACAGACCAACAAACATACAAACATTCATTTTTATATATATAGATATAACAACAGTATTAAGGGTTTATAAAACATATAACAGCTATATTTGATTTAATTTTATTTCAATTTAAAGCGCTATGTCCCCCTAGGTACACTTACGCTGTCATACATGTATGCCTTTACATTTGTCTATACATATATATATACAATAATTTTAGGCCGTAAATAGAATTTTCATATGTCCCAAAAGTTTGTGTTTTTCTTAAAACGTCATTTTTCTTATTACTTGGAGAATAATATTATTATGGCGAATACATAATAATACAATTACTTTATACATAATACAAAGACATTATACATAACGGCGAATAATATCGGTATTTCAATTTTTTTTGAAAGTGTACGAACTTTAAGGACAACCTTGAAATTGTTACAAATTCTAAAATATTATATTTATAGAGATACTTGTCGAATTGAATTATCTCATAGGATTCTACAGCTTCAATCCTTCTTGTGGAAACATAAACAGATGTTACATAAAGTATTAATTGCAGGATCAGAACAGACTATGGTGCAACATGGAACATTGTTCCAGAATTTCCATGGGTGTTGTAATTGCTACGTAATGATTTCCTACCAGAGGAGAAATTGAATTTCAATCAGTAGCAGACGATCCTATGATTATTGACTATTTCCTTTGTACGTTACCTAGTTAGGTGAACATATTGTTACGAGTATCTTCCTGAAGACAGTTACAACCTCCGCCAATAGATGGCGCTTTAGCCTATTTCTAGTCTGGAACTAGTGTGAGAGTCACCTACTGCTGCGGTCCTATTTCCTGGGGATAATAATTTTAAAAAAACATGTTTATTTTGGCTATGATATGTAAATTAGTGTAAATACTCGTTAATTAACCTTCGAGTTCTTATGTAATGTGGATTGAGAGATTGCAATAAAAGAGGAGGGTTAGCAGACTTGTTGCCGGTTACTGTTGTTACTCTATCTCCAAATTTTCAGTAGCTACTCTTCTGGTAAGTCTCTCGTGTCCCCCCACCAGTGATAAGGTCGAAAGATACGGCGATAAGGAAAGGTCGTCCACGGAGTAGTGGTTCTCAGAGGGTCTTTGGGTGATCTGCAGGGTAGAGCTGCAGAGGGGAATCAACAGAGCCAGGATAGGTGATCTACTATGAAAGAAGCGGTGTCGTCGCGGAGAACCAGAGGGGAAACACGCGATACTATACTGTACGGGGAATGAATATCAACTTTACCGAAGGCTCTTCTAAACCAATACCTAACGTTAACTAACAAATTATCACAATATTATCGTCAAATTAACATCTATTTATCGGTCTATATTTGGAAACTATATGAGTATTTTATAACTTCTTTTTCTTTCTAATAATATTGATAGTTAAAATTCATTTCTCTAAAGCCATTATACGGCAATGAATAAAAAGGGTAAGAAATGGCTCAGCATTGATGGATTAATTAAAACTGGTGAAACCACTGGAGGATATACACAATAATACACATAATACAATTACTTATACATAATACAAAGACCGTGCGGCCACGCGTCGCGCGAGCTCCGCGTATTTCGCTACTGGCGAGTGATGTATCAGCCGTAACCATGCCGAATTCGGCATCACCAAGGAGCCCAGGACCTGCTGGACAAGAGCCTGGAAGGCCCAGCATCCTATCTCCAACCGGTGGCAAGAATTCGCTGAAAGACGAATTACATCGGGAAATCTCTAGAGAGAATTCTGCAAATAAAGATTATGCAAATCCGCCGACAGGCGTTGGAAATGCAAATCTGGCCGTCGCGCGCGGTGACGTCACGTCCGGCTTGCCGCCGGCTACGTCATCCAATGGCGCTGCCCGTGCCCTGAGAAACTGGGCGGACTGCCCTGAAGATCAAGGCCCTGGAGCGGACGACGACTTTACCGTCGTGAGGACCAAAAAGAGGCGCCGCGAATCTGCAAACTCGCCTACAGCGGCTGCACCATCCTCCAACATCGGAGGTGCAAGAACCAGTCGCCGACCGCAATCTTCGGCAGAATCTGTGCCCCGGGCACAGGAAGTAAGAACAACCAGGGCCCACATCACAGAGGCCCGGGCGCGGCAGGCATCCTCATCTGAGGACCACTGTGTGTACCTGGAGCACGGCCCCGAGCTACAGCCCTTCCACTACCTGAGGGCGCTGGACAGGATGCTCGGAGGAACCGCCGGAGTCATCCAAGTCTCCAAGGTGAACGGCCACCAACTCCTGGGACTGGCGAACAGAGGCCTGGCCGAGCGCCTCATAAACGAGGGCCTCGAGGTTGAGGGCACACTCCTCAGGGCCATTCCTTTCCGCAAAAGAGCGGAAAGGATAACTGTGGGCAACCTCCCTTTCTTCGTGGAGGACTCCGCCATCATCAGCGCCCTAAAACCTTATGGGCGCGTAACATCAATTGCGCCCAAACTGATGAAGGCCGGCCCATACACCTACAACGACGGCCGCCTCGAGGCATTCATTGTCCTCCGCGAGGGAATGACAACTGAGAGGCTCCCCACCCGCCTTGAGATCCCTATTAAAGGCGAGGCCTGGCCCGCCTATTTGTCCTCGGGCATCAAGTGCTCCAGGTGCCACGGCCAAGGACATCGCAGGGCCAACTGCCCCCTGCTTGCAGGGCGAACCAACGCTCCTAGACCGGCCACACCTACCTCTCCCACCAGCGTCCCACCAGTGACCGCGCCTCGGCTACCTCAGCAGCCATCTGCCCATCTTCCACCTCCGGCGTCCCCCAGTCCAGCCATGGAGACCCCCAGCGCTTCTCCTGCGGCCCGGGCTGTGACCCCATCTGCAGCACCTCGGCCATCTACACCAGTGGCCCCAGCCGTACCTGTGGAGATGGCGCCTCCTGCCCCTCCACCTGTGACCCCTGCTCCGTCCTTGCGGGCTCCTGGGGGTTCCGTGAGCCCCCAATCAACGAAGTCGGGACCCCCCGCTCAGGACATTGAAATGACCGCCATCGAGGAGTCCTCCGCTTCCTCCACATCATCGAGCAGGACATCCATGAGAGATGACCTCGTGGCGTTCATCCAGAGAAGCCCCACCGTGTCCTTTACTGGGACGGACGCTCTTGGTCTCGGGCGGGAGGAGGTCTTGGACCTCCTCTCCTCGAGGACCAAGGCCCAAAGAAAACGCTGGCTCCTGACACCTCCGCAGACCGATGCTCTTGCCGGTCTGATTAAACAAATCCTTGGCCTGAAGCCCGCAGGCAATACCAATGTCTATAAAATCTTGCATCAGGTCAAGTCCGAGCTGAAAAAAGGACCGGCGGCAGTGCCTCCAACACCCCCACTGCCTGCGCCTCGGCCTGCTGAGACGGCGCCGCCCGCTCCTCAGGGGGAGGAGTCAGCACCAGCTGAAGTGGCATTTCCGCCTCCACTGCCTGTTAAGATGACAGATGAGGCCCGTAAGAAGTGGCTCCTCGACCTGTTCAAGGAATTGAACTGTAAGACCTTCCTGACACCCTTACTGTACTGGAACACACCGGAATCAATCATTCATGCGGCCCTGCATTCCGGAGAAAAACGGAATGCTATTCTCAACGCACATCCAAACCAAAGGAGCATCCTTGCGAACTTCTTGGGCTCTGTCATCGAGCGTGCTCGAGGCGGTGACCAATCTACTCTCGACCAATTGTCCGACTTTAGGTCAATCTTGTGCCGCTGATGAAACAATTGTAAATAATTGTAATTTTTTTTTCCCCACTGACTTGAGTGTACCATTGACTGAATAGTCAATAAAATCTGTTTCATTGTCAATTACTTTGTACATAATACAAAGACATTATACATAACGGTGAATAATATTATTACGGCGAATACATAATAATACACATAATACAATTACTTTGTACATAATACAAAGACATTATACATAACGGTGAATAATATTATTACGGCGAATACATTATAATACACATAATACAATTACTTTGTACATAATACAAAGACATTATACATAACGGCGAATATATTATAATACATAATACAATTACTTTATACATAATACAAAGACATAAAAAATAACGGCGAATAATATTATGGCGAATATATAATATATAATATATATATATATTTAATACATAATACAATTACATTATACATAATACAAATATATTATACATAACGGCGAATAATATTGGTATTTCAATTGTTTGCAAGTTTTCTCTAAGTTTTGGGACAACCTTCTATTTTATATTTCTCAAAACAGATGACGCGTTAAAACATAATATTAATAGAAGCATATATTTACATTCTATTATATTTTTGATCCAATAAAAATAGAAAAGAGGCGAGATAAAGAGAGAAAATATACTAGCGCTGTTTCTGTTTTTATTTATACAGTTACCAATGATAGATTTCACAAAAATAGTAATTTGATATAGAATTTATATTGAAATTGAGATACAGGCTTATATAGGGTTTCTTTGATTATTTCTACATTTGAAAGTAAACAATAAAAATAAGATTGAGAACGCCGAATGCAATTTTCAATTCTCTATTTATTGAAATGGGTCCGCATTTCTATTTTATTTTAATTAAATACTGTGGGAAATACTGCATACACGTAGAGCCCTTTCAAATTTCTATGAAGTTAAATGAACGCTGGAATTTTCTTATATTTCTTTGTTGAAATAGAAATCTCTTGAACTAATACGGTGGTGTGTGATGTCTTATCCACGATTTTGTTGCTCCGTGGAAAGGAGGGTGCCATTGCCCCTTTAGTCAGCCACATTTCAGAGTTCCCTGTTCACGGTTACCGTAGCGGCTTTTCTGTATAATGGTGGTGTATTGTCCTCATGGAAAGAGGGGTGCCATTGCCCCGTTAGTCGGCCACATTTCAGAATTCCCTGTAGGCCTTCACGGTTCCGTAGCGGCTTTTCTGTATAATGGTGGTGGCTTGTCCAAAGTTACTCCATGGAAAGGGGGGTGCCATTACCCCGTTAGTCAGCTACATTTCAGAATTCCCTGTAGGCCTTCACGGTTCCGTAGCGGCTTTTCTGTATAATGGTGGTGTCTTGTCCACTCCATGGAAAGGAGGGTACCATTGCCCCGTTAGTCAGCCACATTTCAGAGTTCCCTGTAGGCCTCCGCGGTTCCGTAGCGGCTTTTCTGTATAATGGTGGTGTCTTTTCCACTCCATGGAAAGGAGGAGTGCCATTGTCCCGTTAGTCAGCCACATTTCAGAGTTCTCTGCAGGCCTTCACGGTTACCGTAGCGGCTTTTCTGTATAATGGTGGTGTCTTGTCCAAAGTTGTTCCATGGAAAGAGGGTGCCATTGCCCCGTTAGTCAGCTACATTTCAGAGTTTCCTGTTCACGGTTACCGTAGCGGCTCGGGGCTAACTAATACGGTATATTTGTATATGAATCTGTGGAAAGGCTTCTGAATCTTTAACTATTTATAAACCAAAGTATAGGTATCAAAATAGGCACTCATCCCATAATATATACATTGGAAGATTGCATTATGTTTATCATCGCAGTAAAAAGCTTAAAAGTGGTGATAAAGAATGAGCAACAGTACCAGAATATGTAAATACAGACAGAATCTAGCCAATATACTATGGTTTCAGGCTCTTTAACTCTTTAATAAGCATAATGCATTGTTAAAATGCATATTTAAAAGGAGTAGTGTCTCCTTTAGTACATTAATATTAACCTCCCGTAACTTTTTATGTCACTATATATGTGTGCCTGTATAATTCATAAGACTCATAGAAAAATCACCAATGGTCCACTTATGAAGCAACAAGTCATGCGAAAATAAATCGTGAATTTTCGAAAAAGAGAAACCATCAGTATCTTGAAAAAAATTGCGAATATTGCCTATAATAAACCTTTAATCAAATCCAAAATACGTTTTATTTTCTGTTGATTTAAGACTATGTAATAGGTTCAAAATATTTACCAAAAGAGGCATCTTTTCTAATTAAAATGCCTTTACAATCGAAGCTGCCTCTATACTGTTGAAAGACATAGGATCTTGAAATACTATTGTGAATATTGTTTCTAAATACCTTTATTCAAACCCAAATTACAAATTATTTTTTATTTATATGAAGCTATGGAATATATGCTCTAATAAATGCATTAAAAGAGGCATCTGTTCTGTTTGAAAAGCCATGAATTAATCAAAGCCGCCTCTGTTCTGATGAAGACCACAGCACTGAACTATTGTATACAGGTTGGCTATTTTTCTGATATTTTCTAACCAGTGTTAGGGGACATTCTTTATCATCACTATAGCATTATCTTCTAGAAGGTTGAACTAAAATGCATTGTGTTGATGCATTTTAACGAGAAAGATATCTCTTTTCGTTCATGAATACCATCATTAAGCAAATTCATATTATATGTCTGTGTATTTGATATATGAATATATCAAAGAACAAATAGTTAGAAAATAATCTTGATAAAATGTGTTCAATTATTGCTTATTTATTCGTATCTTACAAATTGATTCATTATAGTGAGTCTCGTAGTCGAAATATTAAAGTTTAATCTAAACAAACTTCGTAAAAAAAGAAGATTAGAACACCGACAAAAACAATACTTTAAATGGTTTATAGAAGAAATAGAAAAGAAAGAAGGAGCAACAAATGGGCATTTAAAGAAATGACGCCGTGGCCAATTCCTTATAAATAGGGCCAGGTCGATGGGCTGACGGCTAAATATAGAGTGGAGTACCCGGTTGGCCTTGGCACTGACTGCTTCTACAAGAAGACAAACACTGCTCTCTTTCTCTACTGGGATCACACTTGCCATTGCCCCAGTTTACCATTTCACAACCAATATCACTGACTGCTTCTACAAGAAGACAAACACTGCTCTCTTTCTCTACTGGGATCACACTTATCATTGCCCCAGTTTAACATTTCACAACCAATATCACTGACTGCTTCTACAAGAAGACAAACACTGCTCTCTTTCTCTACTGGAATACACTTATTGCCCCAGTTTACCATTTCACAACCAATATCACTGACTGCTTCTACAAGAAGACAAACACTGCTCTCTTTCTCTACTGGGATCACACTTATTGCCCCAGTTTACCATTTCACAACCAATATCACTGACTGCTTCTACAAGAAGACAAACACTGCTCTCTTTCTCTACTGGGATCACACTTATTGCCCCAGTTTAACATTTCACAACCAATATCACTGACTGCTTCTACAAGAAGACAAACACTGCTCTCTTTCTCTACTGGGATCACACTTATCATTGCCCCAGTTTACCATTTCACAACCAATATCACTGACTGCTTCTACAAGAAGACAAACACTGCTCTCTTTCTCTACTGGGATCACACTTATTGCCCCAGTTTACCATTTCACAACCAATATTACTGACTGCTTCTACAACAAGACAAACACTGCTCTCTTTCTCTACTGGCATCACACTTATTGCCCCAGTTTACAATTTCACAACCAATATCACTGACTGCTTCTACAAGAAGACAAACACTGCTCTCTTTCTCTACTGGGATCACACTTATTGCCCCAGTTTACCATTTCACAACCAATATCACTGACCGCTTCTACAAGAAGACAAACACTGCTCTCTTTCTCTACTGGGATCACACTTATTGCCCCAGTTTAACATTTCACAACCAATATCACTGACTGCTTCTACAAGAAGACAAACACTGCTCTCTTTCTCTACTGGGATCACACTTATTGCCCCAGTTTAACATTTCACAACCAATATCACTGACTGCTTCTACAAGAAGACAAACACTGCTCTCTTTCTCTACTGGGATCACACTTAATGCCCCAGTTTAACATTTCACAACCAATATCACTGACTGCTTCTACAAGAAGACAAACACTGCTCTCTTTCTCTACTGGGATCACACTTGCCATTGCCCCAGTTTACCATTTCACAACCAATATCACTGACTGCTTCTACAAGAAGACAAACACTGCTCTCTTTCTCTACTGGGATCACACTTGCCATTGCCCCAGTTTACCATTTCACAACCAATATCACTGACTGCTTCTACAAGAAGACAAACACTGCTCTCTTTCTCTACTGGGATCACACTTATCATTGCCCCAGTTTAACATTTCACAACCAATATCACTGACTGCTTCTACAAGAAGACAAACACTGCTCTCTTTCTCTACTGGAATACACTTATTGCCCCAGTTTACCATTTCACAACCAATATCACTGACTGCTTCTACAAGAAGACAAACACTGCTCTCTTTCTCTACTGGGATCACACTTGCCATTGCCCCAGTTTACCATTTCACAACCAATATCACTGACTGCTTCTACAAGAAGACAAACACTGCTCTCTTTCTCTACTGGGATCACACTTATTGCCCCAGTTTACCATTTCACAACCAATATGGCTGTATACCTCACAACGCAACACTTTGTTGAGGGCACTTTCGATTTCATTACTCACTACGAGTTATGAAATCTATTGAATTGACCAAAATGATGTTTTAACTGGTGATGTCATAATGCCATTTTTTCAGGCTAGAATACAATAAGAACTTGAATGAGGATAGCATTCATTTACTAAAAGTGACATCTCTTCTGTAAAAAAAATCGTTAAAACAGTACATTTGTGTCTGGGAGAGGTTTAGCACCTCAGTGAAATACTTGGAACAGAAATACAACTTATTGTGAGTTTACTATTCCAGAACCAATACACACTATGGCTGTATAACTCACAACGCAACACTTTGTAGAGGGCACTTTCAATTTCATTACTTACTACGAGAGTATTTATGATATCTGTCGAATTGGCCAGAATGATGGTTAAGCTGGTGATGTCATAATGCCAATTTTCGGGCTAGTATACAACATGGAATTGCATGAAAGGATGATATTAATTTACTAAAAGTCGTATTTATTCCTTTATAAAGGCGCCAAAACAGTGAATTTGGTGTTTATCACTCCTGTAAAATATTTGAAGTTGCTGATAAAATGAGTTACAATATTTGTTTTAGCAATTTTAAACAAAAGGACAACCTGTATACCATGGTATAGGTCTTTAGTTCTCATTATTACGGGGACAACTTCACACACCCAATATAGAGGACATTGCGACTGCTGTGATAGATATGCATGGAGACATCTGAGACTCTTCATTGGACACAACAACAACAATACAGTATACACACCCAAGATAGAGGACATTGCGACTGCTGTGATAGATATGCATGGAGACATCTGAGACTCTTCATTGGACACAACAACAACAATACAGTATACACACCCAAGATAGAGGACATTGCGACTGCTGTGATAGATATGCATGGAGACATCTGAGACTCTTCATTGGACACGACAACAGCAATAAATTATACACACCCAAGATAGAAGACATTGCGACTGCTGTGATATAGATGTATGGAGACATCTGACTCTTCATTGGACACGACAACAACAATAAATTATACACACCCAAGATAGAGGACATTGCGACTGCTGTGATAGATATGCATGGAGATATCTGAGTTTCTTCATTGGACACAACAACAACAATAAATTATACACACCCAAGATAGAGGACATTGCGACTGCTGTGATATAGATGTATGGAGACATCTGACTCTTCATTGGACACGACAACAACAATAAATTATACACACCCAAGATAGAGGACATTGCGACTGCTGTGATAGATATGCATGGAGATATCTGAGTTTCTTCATTGGACACAACAACAACAATAAATTATACACACCCAAGATAGAGGACATTGCGACTGCTGTGATAGATATGCATGGAGATATCTGAGTTTCTTCATTGGACACAACAACAACAATAAATTATACACACCCAAGATAGAGAACATTGCGACTACTGTGATAGAGATGCATTGAGATATCTGAGGCTATTCATTGGACACGACAACAACAATAAATTATACACACCCAAGATAGAGGACATTGCGACTGCTGTGATAGATATGCATGGAGATATCTGAGTTTCTTCATTGGACACAACAACAACAATAAATTATACACACCCAAGATAGAGGACATTGCGACTGCTGTGATAGATATGCATGGAGATATCTGAGTTTCTTCATTGGACACAACAACAACAATAAATTATACACACCCAAGATAGAGGACATTGCGACTGCTGTGATAGATATGCATGGAGATATCTGAGTTTCTTCATTGGACACAACAACAACAATAAATTATACACACCCAAGATAGAGAACATTGCGACTACTGTGATAGAGATGCATTGAGATATCTGAGGCTATTCATTGGACACGACAACAACAATAAATTATACACACCCAAGATAGAGGACATTGCGACTGCTGTGATAGATATGCATGGAGATATCTGAGTTTCTTCATTGGACACAACAACAACAATAAATTATACACACCCAAGATAGAGGACATTGCGACTGCTGTGATAGATATGCATGGAGATATCTGAGTTTCTTCATTGGACACAACAACAACAATAAATTATACACACCCAAGATAGAGAACATTGCGACTACTGTGATAGAGATGCATTGAGATATCTGAGTTTCTTCATTGGACACAACAACAACAATAAATTATACACACCCAAGATAGAGAACATTGCGACTACTGTGATAGATATGCATGGAGATATCTGAGTTTCTTCATTGGACACGACAACAACAATAAATTATACACACCCAAGATAGAGAACATTGCGACTACTGTGATAGAGATGCATTGAGATATCTGAGGCTATTCATTGGACACGACAACAACAATAAATTATACACACCCAAGATAGAGGACATTGCGACTGCTGTGATAGAGATGCATTGAGATATCTGAGTTTCTTCATTGGACACAACAACAACAATAAATTATACACACCCAAGATAGAGAACATTGCGACTGCTGTGATAGATATGCATGGAGATATCTGAGTTTCTTCATTGGACACAACAACAACAATAAATTATACACACCCAAGATAGAGAACATTGCGACTACTGTGATAGAGATGCATTGAGATATCTGAGTTTCTTCATTGGACACAACAACAACAATAAATTATACACACCCAAGATAGAGAACATTGCGACTGCTGTGATAGATATGCATGGAGATATCTGAGTTTCTTCATTGGACACAACAACAACAATAAATTATACACACCCAAGATAGAGAACATTGCGACTACTGTGATAGAGATGCATTGAGATATCTGAGGCTATTCATTGGACACGACAACAACAATAAATTATACACACCCAAGATAGAGGACATTGCGACTGCTGTGATAGATATGCATGGAGATATCTGAGTTTCTTCATTGGACACAACAACAACAATAAATTATACACACCCAAGATAGAGGACATTGCGACTGCTGTGATATAGATGTATGGAGACATCTGACTCTTCATTGGACACGACAACAACAATAAATTATACACACCCAAGATAGAGGACATTGCGACTGCTGTGATAGATATGCATGGAGATATCTGAGTTTCTTCATTGGACACAACAACAACAATAAATTATACACACCCAAGATAGAGGACATTGCGACTGCTGTGATAGATATGCATGGAGATATCTGAGTTTCTTCATTGGACACAACAACAACAATAAATTATACACACCCAAGATAGAGAACATTGCGACTACTGTGATAGAGATGCATTGAGATATCTGAGGCTATTCATTGGACACGACAACAACAATAAATTATACACACCCAAGATAGAGGACATTGCGACTGCTGTGATAGATATGCATGGAGATATCTGAGTTTCTTCATTGGACACAACAACAACAATAAATTATACACACCCAAGATAGAGGACATTGCGACTGCTGTGATAGATATGCATGGAGATATCTGAGTTTCTTCATTGGACACAACAACAACAATAAATTATACACACCCAAGATAGAGGACATTGCAACTGCTGTGATAGATATGCATGGAGATATCTGAGTTTCTTCATTGGACACAACAACAACAATAAATTATACACACCCAAGATAGAGAACATTGCGACTACTGTGATAGAGATGCATTGAGATATCTGAGGCTATTCATTGGACACGACAACAACAATAAATTATACACACCCAAGATAGAGGACATTGCGACTGCTGTGATAGATATGCATGGAGATATCTGAGTTTCTTCATTGGACACAACAACAACAATAAATTATACACACCCAAGATAGAGGACATTGCGACTGCTGTGATAGATATGCATGGAGATATCTGAGTTTCTTCATTGGACACAACAACAACAATAAATTATACACACCCAAGATAGAGAACATTGCGACTACTGTGATAGAGATGCATTGAGATATCTGAGTTTCTTCATTGGACACAACAACAACAATAAATTATACACACCCAAGATAGAGAACATTGCGACTACTGTGATAGATATGCATGGAGATATCTGAGTTTCTTCATTGGACACGACAACAACAATAAATTATACACACCCAAGAAAGAGAACATTGCGACTACTGTGATAGAGATGCATTGAGATATCTGAGGCTATTCATTGGACACGACAACAACAATAAATTATACACACCCAAGATAGAGGACATTGCGACTGCTGTGATAGAGATGCATTGAGATATCTGAGTTTCTTCATTGGACACAACAACAACAATAAATTATACACACCCAAGATAGAGAACATTGCGACTGCTGTGATAGATATGCATGGAGATATCTGAGTTTCTTCATTGGACACAACAACAACAATAAATTATACACACCCAAGATAGAGAACATTGCGACTACTGTGATAGAGATGCATTGAGATATCTGAGTTTCTTCATTGGACACAACAACAACAATAAATTATACACACCCAAGATAGAGAACATTGCGACTGCTGTGATAGATATGCATGGAGATATCTGAGTTTCTTCATTGGACACAACAACAACAATAAATTATACACACCCAAGATAGAGAACATTGCGACTACTGTGATAGAGATGCATTGAGATATCTGAGGCTATTCATTGGACACGACAACAACAATAAATTATACACACCCAAGATAGAGGACATTGCGACTGCTGTGATAGATATGCATGGAGATATCTGAGTTTCTTCATTGGACACAACAACAACAATAAATTATACACACCCAAGATAGAGGACATTGCGACTGCTGTGATATAGATGTATGGAGACATCTGACTCTTCATTGGACACGACAACAACAATAAATTATACACACCCAAGATAGAGGACATTGCGACTGCTGTGATAGATATGCATGGAGATATCTGAGTTTCTTCATTGGACACAACAACAACAATAAATTATACACACCCAAGATAGAGGACATTGCGACTGCTGTGATAGATATGCATGGAGATATCTGAGTTTCTTCATTGGACACAACAACAACAATAAATTATACACACCCAAGATAGAGAACATTGCGACTACTGTGATAGAGATGCATTGAGATATCTAAGGCTATTCATTGGACACGACAACAACAATAAATTATACACACCCAAGATAGAGGACATTGCGACTGCTGTGATAGATATGCATGGAGATATCTGAGTTTCTTCATTGGACACAACAACAACAATAAATTATACACACCCAAGATAGAGGACATTGCGACTGCTGTGATAGATATGCATGGAGATATCTGAGTTTCTTCATTGGACACAACAACAACAATAAATTATACACACCCAAGATAGAGGACATTGCGACTGCTGTGATAGATATGCATGGAGATATCTGAGTTTCTTCATTGGACACAACAACAACAATAAATTATACACACCCAAGATAGAGAACATTGCGACTACTGTGATAGAGATGCATTGAGATATCTGAGGCTATTCATTGGACACGACAACAACAATAAATTATACACACCCAAGATAGAGGACATTGCGACTGCTGTGATAGATATGCATGGAGATATCTGAGTTTCTTCATTGGACACAACAACAACAATAAATTATACACACCCAAGATCGAGGACATTGCGACTGCTGTGATAGATATGCATGGAGATATCTGAGTTTCTTCATTGGACACAACAACAACAATAAATTATACACACCCAAGATAGAGAACATTGCGACTACTGTGATAGAGATGCATTGAGATATCTGAGTTTCTTCATTGGACACAACAACAACAATAAATTATACACACCCAAGATAGAGAACATTGCGACTACTGTGATAGATATGCATGGAGATATCTGAGTTTCTTCATTGGACACGACAACAACAATAAATTATACACACCCAAGATAGAGAACATTGCGACTACTGTGATAGAGATGCATTGAGATATCTGAGGCTATTCATTGGACACGACAACAACAATAAATTATACACACCCAAGATAGAGGACATTGCGACTGCTGTGATAGAGATGCATTGAGATATCTGAGTTTCTTCATTGGACACAACAACAACAATAAATTATACACACCCAAGATAGAGAACATTGCGACTGCTGTGATAGATATGCATGGAGATATCTGAGTTTCTTCATTGGACACAACAACAACAATAAATTATACACACCCAAGATAGAGAACATTGCGACTACTGTGATAGAGATGCATTGAGATATCTGAGTTTCTTCATTGGACACAACAACAACAATAAATTATACACACCCAAGATAGAGAACATTGCGACTGCTGTGATAGATATGCATGGAGATATCTGAGTTTCTTCATTGGACACAACAACAACAATAAATTATACACACCCAAGATAGAGAACATTGCGACTACTGTGATAGAGATGCATTGAGATATCTGAGTTTCTTCATTGGACACAACAACAACAATAAATTATACACACCCAAGATAGAGAACATTGCGACTACTGTGATAGATATGCATGGAGATATCTGAGTTTCTTCATTGGACACAACAACAACAATAAATTATACACACCCAAGATAGAGAACATTGCGACTGCTGTGATAGATATGCATGGAGATATCTGAGGTTCTTCATTGGACACAACAACAACAATAAATTATACACACCCAAGATAGAGAACATTGCGACTACTGTGATAGAGATGCATGGAGATATCTGAGGCTATTCATTGGACACAACAACAACAATAAATTATACACACCCAAGATAGAGAACATTGCGACTACTGTGATAGAGATGCATGGAGATATCTGAGGCTATTCATTGGACACAACAACAACAATAAATTATACACACCCAAGATAGAGAACATTGCGACTACTGTGATAGAGATGCATGGAGATATCTGAGGCTATTCATTGGACACAACAACAACAATAAATTATACACACCCAAGATAGAGAACATTGCGACTACTGTGATGGAGATGCATGGAGATATCTGAGGCTATTCATTGGACACGACAACAACAATAAATTATACACATCCAAGATAGAGAACATTGCGACTACTGTGATAGAGATGCATTGAGATATCTGAGGCTATTCATTGGACACGACAACAACAATAAATTATACACACCCAAGATAGAGAACATTGCGACAACTGTGATAGAGATGCATTGAGATATCTGAGGCTATTCATTGGACACGACAACAACAATAAATTATACACACCCAAGATAGAGAACATTGCGACTACTGTGATAGAGATGCATGGAGATATCTGAGGCTATTCATTGGACACGACAACAACAATAAATTATACACACCCAAGATAGAGAACATTGCGACTACTGTGATAGAGATGCATGGAGATATCTGAGGCTATTCATTGGACACGACAACAACAATAAATTATACACACCCAAGATAGAGAACATTGCGACTACTGTGATAGAGATGCATTGAGATATCTGAGGCTATTCATTGGACACGACAACAACAATAAATTATACACACCCAAGATAGAGAACATTGCGACTACTGTGATAGAGATGCATGGAGATATCTGAGGCTATTCATTGGACACAACAACAACAATAAATTATACACACCCAAGATAGAGGACATTGCGACTACTGTGATAGAGATGCATGGAGATATCTGAGGCTATTCATTGGACACAACAACAACAATAAATTATACACACCCAAGATAGAGGACATTGCGACTACTGTGATAGAGATGCATGGAGATATCTGAGGCTATTCATTGGACACGACAACAACAATAAATTATACACACCCAAGATAGAGAACATTGCGACTACTGTGATAGATATGCATGGAGATATCTGAGTTTCTTCATTGGACACAACAACAACAATAAATTATACACACCCAAGATAGAGAACATTGCGACTACTGTGATAGAGATGCATGGAGATATCTGAGGCTATTCATTGGACACGACAACAACAATACAGGGACGCTTACATATAAACTGAAAGTGAAATCCTCTAATGTCTTATAAGCATTTTCTTCTTATCCCTTAGACAAGCCGTATAATCGAAAGATTGCGATTCGTTCACAAAAATAAATTCTTACTTCACTCAAGGATCTCTTTCTTCAATCAAATTTTTTGTACTAAAGAATACAAAATATCTACGATGTCAATATAGATGTTACAATATATATATATATGTTCAATAAAGAATATTCCCATATATCATTATTAAGATAAAAATATGAGCTTTCGATATAGGTATCTTCTAAAATATTTTAATTCGCCAATCTCTAGCTTTCTGGCTTTAAAGACCTTCCACAGGAGAAAAAACGCTAAAATAAATTTCCAATAAGAGTTATAATGAATTCAAATAACTCTCTTAGCATCCTCTTTTTGATTTTTTTTGAATTCTTGTCTTATTGGCCTTTATTGTATTTTTCTTTCCCGTGAAAGGGTTTTCGTTCCCGAAAGTTAGAAATTTGTGAATTAGAATGTTTTATAAGAAACATATACTGATATTTCCACCATGATAAATATATATTCATGATATATATGTATTTATTTATTTCAACACACAAAACGCGATATTCCGGCTAGGGATAATTGCTTCGATTTACATTTTTTTTAACAGAAACAGTTATAAACATATTATATAAGAAAAAATATTTTTTTTTAAAATAAAAAAGAGATAAAATAATATATATTAGGAACCTGAACTTTTCAGATTAAAAAGATAATCATAAATATATTTACAAACATAGTTAAACCTATGATAATTCTCTCTGCTATTTACAAATTGATATAGATCTACAACCTTATTTATTGTCTGTTGTCTAGCGGTAAAGAAGAGTGAGTATTCCAGTAGTAGGTTTCTCAGGTACTGGAATTCGTTGCCATATATAGGTATATACATGTGTAAAAAATAAATTGAAAAATATTCAACGTAAAATGATTGAAGTATTCCAGAAAAATCTGTGACACAAGTTATGAAAGAAGGCCTATTCATTCCATCACCAGCTTGTGACAGGTTATCTATTCCTGACGTAATTTTATCCTTCCATCTTTAAATATTTCTAGAAGCCAGTTATATCACCACTCCCGTAATATTGTCACTAATAACTACGACACGCGACAATTATTTCAAACCTTTTTCTTCAAATTTTACATATCTTCAAACTACCAAACACAACTTTATCTATTACTGCTCGAACTTTACAGAAGTGAAACCTCGATTGTTCCCTGATCTAAATAATTTAACTCTCTTATATTAGCCACTATATATAAATTTAATGAACTCTATAATACAATATAATGCGGCTTATGATTATAGAACGACATTTAAAAATTATTCCGCATTTGTTTCTTTTGAACGAAAAATCGATATTTATTTTAAGGAGAAATAACGATTACAGTAAACTCTCCTATAACGCGATTAATGCGTTTCGTGTTGTATGAAATCGCGTTATAGGAATTCGCGTTGTACGAAATAAAACTTATATAACGCGAATGTTGTTAGGGTAAATTGTTAGTGACAAATATCATGTAAAAATGTATTGTATAAAAAGATGTATATAGGAAAAATAATTATATACTAAAACAAAATTAAATGTTATATTATTTTATATGCAAATGTTTTGTACAGTTGTCAATAAGGAAATTTCCGCATTTAATTTTATAACGCGTTATACGAAAATTCGCGTTGTATAAATAAATTTGTCGCAATTATTTTATCGCGTTGTACGAAATTGCGTTGTAAAAACTCGCGTTATAGGAGGTTCTACTGTATTTCTAACTTTAAGGATGAAGTATGAATTGTGAAGAGTAATGATAAACGGAAAAATAAAGTGTCCAGGGATGGGAATCGAACCCACAGTGTTCCGCTTACCGGGCAGATGCCATGTCCACTAAGCTACCCTGGACATATTTTTCTTCTCGTAAATATCATATAAAGTAATTTATAATACAATATAATGCGGCTTATGATTGTAGAACGAAATTTGAAAATTATCCCGCATGTATTTCTGAACTGAACTCTATCGATTAATACATGTACATTTATAACTATTTAATTATAAGTTCTAATTTGTTTGTTGTTTTGTTTGTTTCCTTTGTAATAGGTGTAAATATTTCAGTATCACGCCTGGTTTTGATTAAAAATTAAAAAAATAAAATACTACCGAACCCAAAAGTAGAAGCCAAAGATTTTAAACAATAACACTTAAAAAACATAATTTTAAATTTTCCTGGTGTATAAAGGATGTTTTTTTGCTTATCCCTAGTACACGTGGTACAGGCCATGATAATCATGGTGGGTAGTTAGCGACTGCTTTTACTGTAAGCGCACCACATGTCTACACATGTGAAAAGCAGTTCGACTTTGCACTTACAAGAACCCCGTTTAGTTACTTACACTCGCTGGTGGGGTTGGACATTTGCAAGAATCGGGAGCCATTGGAGCATTTTTTTTTTCTTTTTAAAGAAAAAAGTGTCCAATGCGGGAATCGAACCCGGGTCGTAGTGGTCGAAAACCAAACGGTTTAACCAGCCTTCAACCGACCCCCCATATATAGGATGTTAAATTTTACTAATAAGACTATTTGAGTTTATTCTCTAATGGAATTCTTACATTTATCTTTGATATTTATAACAATTTACTAGAGTGTCAATAAAATATATTGAATTGTCTAATAGATATATGCATTTGCATCTCTCTTTATTTTATCTAAACATCAAACAATACTTTAAAATATAAATCAACAATAAATACCAGAATAAATCTTCTGATGCTATAGTTAATTTATCAAAGAATTTTAGAATCAGTTTTAAAAAATCAGAATACCATTTCTATAATAGTTTGGGATTAATCACCAAAAGATCCAAAGATCCAAACTATTAATAATATAGATTTGTATAATAATTAATAATGATAATGGTTATTACAATTTTTCTATTCATATTTTCCACTTTAATGGTATTACAATTATTTTATTTCCAAAGCGCTATATCCCGCAAGGGATACTTGCGCCAAACAAGGAGAAAAGTTTACTTAAATAAGTTATTTACATTATTCAACGCATGAAAACATTAGCGATTCAGATTTTGTAGAAACTTTAATAGTATAAATAATTACAAATAATATAGAAAACAACATATGTTCCTATTTTAAAGGCAAAACAAAAAGGTTTTAATAATCAAGCGAAATTTTATTATAGTTAAGTATTGGTCGGTCTTCGGTCAAAATTTATTATGGACAATAATAGTGTCATAGATGGTAGAACGACATTTACAAATTTATACCGCATGTGTTTCTTTTGAAAGAAAAATCTAAATTTATTTTAAGGAGAAATAACGATTATTTCTAATTTTAAGGATGAAGTATGAAAGGATGAATTATGAAGAGTAATGATAAACGGAAAAATAAAAGTGCCCAGGGATGGGATCGAACTTAAAATGTTCCGTTTACCGGGCAGATGCCATATGCAAAATATCTTTGGATGGTTAATAAAGCTATTGCATTTTTAGTTTTTTACTAAGCTGGTATTAACGTCTACCTTCTATTTTTATGAAGTAGATAACTTTTCTGAGAGATTTGAATGTTAAACTAAAATAATTGGTGAATTAAAGAACTTGTTAATAATACAGGGTGATCCAAAAGTCTTGCACAACTTTAAAAATTAATAACTCCGCGAATATTTGAGCTAGAAAATTCTGTAAACACCATTGTGTTCAGAGTGTAATAGGAAATTTTAGAGCAAACAATGAAAAAATCAAAATTAATATTATGTACAATTTTATTCGCTAGATAACGCTCTACCTGAATTACAGATTAAGGAGCCATATTGTTTGAAAAATTGAAAATATAACTGATCGACACGTATTTTTCCTTTTCGAATACCAGGAAAGAACCCTAATAATATAAAATTATAAATTAATAAAACACCATTAACCCTCATTAATGAGGGCTAACAGCTCAAAATGCATACCTTATTGACCTTTCATAATTAATAAAATATTTATATTTGACCAATATTTTATTATAATATATAATATATCGGTGGATGAGAAGGTAACACGCTCGATTCCCGATATAAGTCGGTGGATGAGAGGGTAACACGCTTGATTCCCGACAGTCATGAACCGGAATTGAATCCCGCGTTAAAATTTGTTTAATATGTGAATAACCTTCACATATTATTCACTGTTTCAATTATCATGAACTAGGTTGCTCTTGCTGAGCGGTACCTATTAATGTGAATCTGAACTATTTTATTATAATTAATAATAAACCATATTAGAAGTTATATTTATACCATCAGATAGCAAAATCCCTCAGCAATATTTTATTGTACAATTGCGATATACCTTTGACCCCTTAATTTCTATAAAATTACACTTTAGACCTATATATTAGGATACATTAGCGCGCCATCTTTTATGAAAATTCGAAACTATTATAGACGCTTATGATTCTTTTTAAAATAAAATATTTCTACTGCCCTTACTGTAATGGGATAGCCTGGCTTATCAGTGGTAAACCCTCCCAGAGGATTCTATATACAGTTAAACCATGTTTTTAAGCCATGGTCTCTCATGGGAGTAGTTCTACACTAGAATTATACCTTTATTGGCTTACATTGTCTAATAGTAACCAGTACAAAATAATTTGAAATGAGTACCAATTGTGGAAGAGAATTTATAATAGAAAAGGTTTTAAACACTCAAACTGGAAAACTTGGAGCACAATATCAGTTAGAAGAGAATCATCCAAGTTATATAGGAAGAATATGGTGAACCTAATCTTTCTTTTAAATCAAGAGGATATTGAGGAACATCTGTTTATATATATGCAAATAGAGCTCATTTGAGTGTGTGTTATAAAAGAATATACACCCTTTTACCTGGGGTAAAAAGATGAATTTCAAAGAGAGGTTTGACAATGATAAAGACAATATTTGACAAATGACTCAGCTAGGTACTGCCAGATATAAACCCAGTAAGTTTACATCCTTATATTGTTCCACAAAGTTGATATTTTATAAATACAGTTAAACCTGTCTATAGCGCCTTCTCTAGGGACCCACCAAAATAGGGTGTTATAGAGGGGGAGTGCTATAGATAGGTCACTTTTAATGTAAAATATTTGCATTTTAATGTTTAAAATCGGGCGCTATAGAGAAGAGGGCGCTATTTAGAGGAGGTGCTATAGACAGGTTTAACTGTATATATCTTTTCACATGTCTGTGTGAGTGACAAAAAGAGAGTAATCTACTCGTCAATTTATTATCAGCTCAGATCAAACTATCGATAATTCTTGAAGTTATCGGTTAGGAATTCAAACAGTGGACTAGACGCGCTTCCAGAATTTTCTCTCCTTCTATGAAAGCTAAAATTAAGTACGTGATGAATTTCTTCTTTTAGTATAGCTATTGGAAAATCCATGGGAGGTTCGATAGCCCGTTTATAGCGGTGGACTGTGAAAGTCTTTCTTACAGGACACGAAGGTTTATTTTTAGCAACTTTTAACAGCCCTTACTTCCCCAAAACGCAACGTTAAAACTAATTGAAAGCCTATGAAATGAGTAATTGTAGCTCTTTATATTTGTTAATATATATAACTAAAATATATAATAATTAATTGGTTATAATGTATATGATATAATATATTTAAATTTATTATTTTATTTGTTTGTGTGAATATTTGAATTTGATAGATTAATTATAAGGTGAATTTGATTTTGGTATGTAGTTGCGACCTTAATTTGAAATTCTTATAATACATAATATGTGAGAATTAATAATAATTAATTTATCGGATGAATGTATAATTTGATGGAATATACAATGGTTAATTTTGAACAAAAGAGATTATATTAAAAGGAAAATAAATTAAGAATATATATATATAAAATATCTTTTCAGTTTTTACGAATTTATTGAAAACATTTATTATAAGAAATATAAGTTAAGAATTTTGGAGTTAGATATCTTCTATAATTGTAAACACAAGGCAATAAGACCAAATCCAAATAAATAGTGTGTGATGTGAGGCGTGTATCAATTTGAATATTTGAATATTAACTTAAAGGTGATGCATATAGAAAAAGAAACAACAATTGATATATCTGTATCAGAGTAACTCTTAGATCAGAGTTTCTCATAAAAAAATGAAATTATTATATACAGTAGAACCTCCCTGTAAAGGACACCTAATTGCAGAGCCAAAGTGTCCTTTAGGGAGAGATGTTCTCTTACCGGAGATTTGCTAAAAGGTAAAAATGGTAATTTTGCAAATGAACACTTTCCTTTATTGAGATATTTCCTCTAGCATGAATGTCCTCTCATGGAGAGGGGGTTCTACTGTAGTTATATAAATAAATATATATATATTTATAATACAGTTAAACCTGTCTTTAGCGCCCCCTCTAAATAGCGTCTCCCTCTCTATAGCTCCCGATTTTGAATACGTCATTAAAGGTGACCTGTCTATAGCACTTTATTTTGGTGAGTCCCAAGAGGGGGCACTATAGATAGGTTTAACTGTATATATATAATTTTACAAAATCTATCAAAATAAGAGACATTTCGGTTTGAAAAGGTTTTATTTTCTCGATGTTTCGACAAATTATTTTGTCTTCTTAATCAAAAAAATAAAAATAAAACATATGGCAAAGATTTATAAATTCTTCAGAAACATGGATTAGCATAGAGATAATAACCAAGTGGTTTGAATTTTCCTCTATTTCTTGAAAACAAAGATTACAAGTATCGCTAATTTATCTACAAAATCAAAAAAATCATTAAAGTTATTAAGAAAAAAAGGCATTTCCTGATCGTGCAACTGAAAGTTGCTGATGGCTTGCGCCATCTATCGGAATAAATATCAACTAATTGATGATTTTTTTAATTATTCCAGAAGTGACTAAATCAGGAAATGCCTTTTTTTCTCAATTGGTCCACCTGATTCAAGTACATATTCACTTTTGTACTATTTTTTCCGCATTAAAGTTATGTTTTAAAAAATATTTATAAATATAGATTAATTAAACAAGAGATAAAGAGTAAATTTATTGTTAGAAGAGTTGTTAGAGTAACAGGAAGTATTTCTTGTTTGTTTTATCTGTAAACAAGGAATATCATTGAGATTAAAATACCAAAAGACATTTTAAAATTCATGCCAAGGATTCTATTGAAAAAAAATATATATATATAAAATGCCGAGAGGGGTTTCTATTGAATTTGATTTAATATTCCAAACAGCCAACATAATCGTTTTCTTACTCATCGCCAACATTTTTTTTCTTTTTTTTTTTCTTTTTATCTAAAAATAAATAATCCTTGTGAAATGTAGGTCAGGGTGATCTGGTCTATGTTTCCTTCTAGACAGTTAAAATATCAATATTTGTATGGAAACTTTTAGATTTCTTCTTTGAATGATCTTTATTGAAATATTCAACAAACAGATTCGAAATATATATAATTGGATTGGCCAAATATCAGGGAACAAGCTAAATTAATCTTGTAATCTACAAATACAGTTCTTCGTCTAAGAAATGGAAGCATTAAAAGAACGATTGTTTATTTTAAACATAAATAAAACTTCTACTGTCCTTACTGTGATGGATAAATATTGGGAGAGCTTGGCTAATCAGTGGTGAATCCTTCTAATAGTTTGGCCAATTTAATATACCAGACTACTTCTTAGAGCTCTAATACTGTATTGAACGATTCTGCTTATACATGCTGCAATGAAGGGTTGAATCTTAGAAATGGTATTCAAGCAAACTATGGACACAAGCTTTCAGGAAGGTAGTTCTTCTTCCACAACAAATGTTTGCAATATATAAATGGATTTCGTTAATCTTCCATTTTATCTTTACCTTTTGAAACATTGGTTTGTTGTTTAATGACAGTTTATTCTGAAATTTAAGCATCAAAGGACGAATGTGTCTTTTAAACATAAAACAAACTTCTACTGTCCTTACTGTGACGAAGAAATATTGGGAGGGCTTGGCTCATCAAGCGTCTTCACCAATTTAATCTACCAGACCGCTTCTCTTAGAGCTCTGATACTGTATTGTATCATTTTGCTTATACATGCTGCAATGAAGGGTTGAATCTTAGAAATGGTATTCAAGCAATTATGGACATAAGCTTTTAGAACAGCAGTTATTCTTTCACAACAAATGTGGAAATGTTTGTAATATATAAAAGGATTTCGTTAATCTTCCAGTTTATCTTTACCTTTTGAAACATTGGTTAGTTGTTTAATGACAGTTTATTATGAAATTTAAGCAGCAAAGGACGAATGTGTCTTTTAAACATAAAACAAACTTCTACTGTCCTTACTGCAATGTAGAAATATTGAGAGGACTTTGCTCATCAAGCGTCTTCGCTAATATAATCTACCAGACCGCTTCTTAGAGTTCTAATACCGTATTAGACGATTCTGTTTATATATGCTGCAATGAAGGATGGAATCTTAGAAATGGTATTTAAGTAAACTATTGACATAGGTTTTTAAGAGTACAGTTCTCATTCTATAACAAATGTGTAAATTATATAAAAGGGCGTACCTGGATCTCTAAAGAAAAAAAAAACAAAACATTTTTTTTCTCAAAATATTTCGAGAGATTGCTCCTTCTTTATCAATTTATTGCATTTATTGCAGAGGGAGCAATCTCTCGATATATTTTGAGAAAAAAAAAGTTTTTTTTGTTCTTTCTTTACAGATCCAGGTTCGCCCTTTTATATAATCTTAATTAATGGATCGCCTTTTGACTCAAATGTGTAAATGTTTGTAATGTCTAAATGAATTTCGTTGATATGAAAGTTTATCTTTATCTTCTCAAGCATTGCTAGGTTGTTTAATGACAGTCTATTGTAAATTTGACACATAGCGTGTGGACTTCGACCATTCCAGTCAACAGGCTATCCATAATTGAGATGTAGAGAGAATTCCACACAAAGGCTCTATAAATATATGATGTCACCTACCATTTTGTTAAACCGTTCAATATGTCACATTTGACATTTTCCTTATGCGAACTGTCAATAACATCGCTTTCAAACATTCTACTCATTACATTTCAGCACGTATACATAACATATTTATTCTAAACTACAAGGTAATAAGACTGTATCGAAAAGTGAAAGTTGCATAAGCTTATGATTTTGCTTTGTTCTAAAAAGGAATCGATGTTGGTTCCATATGCTTTAATTAAATATTACACCTTAGTTCTATATATATTTTATTGCTTAAAAAGGAACACAGCAATACAAAAAAGAAACTACAATTGAAAATGATATGATAACTAAAAAAGAGAAAAATGAATAATAATAATAAAAAAAAAAACTGATGATGATAAAAAATTGAATATGTCTGCCAGAAAAATGTTTCTATGAATTAAAAAATAAGAATAATTACAAACTTAACATAAAAACCTCAAACAAAGACTACATCTAAATGAATAAATATACGTATAACACAATAGTTCACGAATTTACTAAATTTAATTTGAATTCTTGAGATATCATTCAACCAGCACGTATCATCCACCATGCACGTATATTTTTAAAAGGTTTTTATCCCACAGAAATAAAGTAATATATTTTTCTCTCAATTTATCATAAGTATTTAAAATGTATGAATATTAATGTGTATATAAAAATAGTATTTATTATTAATTTGTTAACGTGATAATCCTGATGGGGTCTTCAAACTGCAGGTCTCCAACGCTATCGTATATTTCTTTTTCTCTACCTATAGGTCTTCCTTAGGCGTTATATAACTAAACGCTGAGAAAGGGTAATGCCCGAAAGCTTCCAAAAAATAAATTTTCAAAATACAAACTTGAGGTGTATAAGTCATTCATAGAATTATATATTACATACAGTATAAATATAAAATGAAAGGATTTAAAAGCAAGAATGTTTATTTTATACATAATACAAACTTCTACTGTCCTTACTGCGATGAAAAAATATATTGGGAGGGCTTGGCTCATCAGTGGTGAACCCTCCCAGCGGTTTCGCCAATTTACCCTCGCTGGGAGGGTTCACCACTGATGAGCCAAGCCCTCCCAATATATTTTTTCATCGCAGTAAGGACAGTAGAAGTTTGTATTATGTATGAAATAAACGCTCGTGCTTTTAAATCCTTTCATTTTATATTTAGATGACGCGTTATTGATTTGTGTTAATTTATACAGTATAAATCCCGCACCATTTCCAAAAATTATATCATGATTAATCAAAACTATAATTTATTTTAAAGACGAGGTTTTCAGCGTAAAGATACACCTGTAGAAGGTCGGAATAGGTTCGAAAGGTCGTTTTTATACCAATTTTACATAAATATCAACAATTTTATATAATTTAATGAACACATATACAGGTTTATTAAGACCACCGGTCTTTTACAGATTCACCTCAGGAAGGAAGCATAGATAGAGTTGCTATACTCCAGGCTGCGCAGAACCCAACAACAGCTTTTAGGTCCAACGCATGTTCAATATGCACACTGTGCATAGCTTAGCGTATCACTGAAAATGCGAATGTGGAATCAGCCGCGTTTTAGTCTTTGCTTTCCGAATAATTTATAATACACCTATCCCCCGATTTACACGGTTGATACGTTCCTGAGAAAAACGTGTAAATCGAAAATTAAAAAATTAAAAAAATTAGAAATACAGACACAGTGTGCAGCAAGTCAGCACATAAGCTCGGGATTCCTCGTTAGATGTGTACACATGTGTTCAATCACAGTAGCATTTAGTATAGTGAGATAAAAACAAAAAATAAAACTGATTTGGAAAACCGTGTAAAAGCGAAAACGTGTTAAACAAGTACCGTGTAAATCGGGGGATAGGCGTATATATAATACAGTAGACTCTCCCTTTAGTGGGACTCCGCTAGCGGACACCTCTCCAAAAAGGACAGTTTCCATTTGCTGTTTTTGCTCTTTTTCTTATCCTAATACCTCCAATTCTTCCTTTTTTCTATGTTCTGCTTATATAACGAGTAACTGCCGATGTTACAGCGTGAACTTGTTATAACCCTATGTTGTTACTTAAAATAAAAAAAAAAACCTTTTTGATATCCTAAAAGTAATATTTTTATAATTTGTTTCTGATTATCATTACTCATTCTCTATTACAACTAGCTTTCATATAAATTATATTTAATTCTAAGTTAAGTAGAACTGCTCTTCACTGATGGTTAATAACGAGTTTACAAAGTTGGAAGAGGGGCTTCTTTTTATTGGCATGCACACAAGCTTTCGGACATATCGTCCTTCATCAGGTAAGAGTAATAAACGCGCTGAGGATCCATATATACACAAAGCTGAAAAGAAAATTTACATAATTGCAAAAGATAAAAGTATTTAAAGATAAAAATAAGAACAAATATGCTAAAAAGATTATAGGGATTAAATGCTAATATTCTACTTTATCGTTCAGTAATAGCTTGCTATACTGACATTATACTCTTAATTCGACATCAAAATATTTGATAACTTTCTTTGAATATTATAAAACCTTTATATATATATATATATACATACATAGAAAAATACAAAATTAAACAACAAACAAAGATGCGTTATGAAATAATTTATTCAGGTATACATTAAAAAATATAGTCTTTCAAGTTGCGAATGTTTCCTTTAAAGATTATCTTAAATAATGAAGTATAATTGGAAAATAATTTGAAGTTGAAGGGCTTTTCTATTGGAGAGCCTTTGTGTGATGGAGAGAGGAGGGAGAATTGAAGAGAAATTTAATTATTTCTCAAAATTAATTAGTTCAAATTATAGAAAATAATATTTTTTGGTGTGTGTGAATAACTAAAGGTTATTAACATCGCTTTTTAAAATATATATAAATAAAATATTACAATATTTTCACTTTATATCTCACCTTTTATATATTTATTTATTTCAACACACAAAACGCGATATCCCGGCTAGGGATAATTGCGTCGATTTACATTTTTTTAAAACAGAAACAGTTATAAACATATTATACAAGAAAAGTAATCAAAAATAAAAAGAGAAAAAATAATATATATTAGGAGCCTGAACCTTTCAGGTTAGAAAGATAATCATAAATATAATTACAAAAATAGTTGAATCTGTGATAATTCTCTCTGATATTTACAACTTGATATAGATCTACAACATTGTTTATTGTCTGTTGTCTAGCGGTGAAGAAGAGTGGGTATTCCAGCAGTAGGTGTCTCGAGTCCTGGAATTCGTTGCCCCAATTATCTCACTTTATTAAATACTAGCGGATGTACCCGGCTTCGCCCAGGTTTTTCTCGAGGGAATGTTTGTGGTCTAGTAATAAGAAAATATACTACACCTAAAAACTATCAGAGGAAAGAGAAACCACGGAAGGTGAACAGAAAAATGCTCACAATGGATGTTATGTTTACGATATCAAGTTAAATAAAAACAAAGATAAAATTTGCATATGTTGGTCACTATAAATTTGTATATTTGTTAGGCGAAATTAGAAACATGATAAAACAATTGGGTATTTAAAAACAAATGTAGAAATAAAAGTTGAAGTATAATAAACAATGTTAAAGATTAGTTTTAATTATTAATCAAGATTGTGTGTGAATATGTGAGAAAGATGTAATATCGTTGTTGTTTTCTTGGCCGACTGTTTTACATATGGTGTTATCTTAAAATTGCTTGTTTTGAATATTTTTTAGATTGAGATTATTAGCTAGTATGTAAAAAAAATAACTCTGTTGAAATTTAATTTTGTATTTATATATAAATAAATTAACTCTGTTGATTTTTTTTTTTATTTAATCGATAACAGCGAAGTTACGCATGTTAATGTTAGGAAATATATTTTGATGTTAAGCAAAACCTGCTCCATCTCGTTTTACATAAATGTTGAAAATTTGGTTGAAATTGATGCATTGTAACGAAAGTTTTTAGTGATGTCCACTTATGAAATTTCCATTTTATTAATATAGATTATTATTATCATTATATATTTATTATAATGATGACACATTTCGTTTATTTTTTTAAATTATTTTACAAATTATTTCAGTGTAATTTAACACACACACATAACAGCTTTTATATTATGATATATTAGCGCGCCATCTGTTATCAATATTAGAAACTATTATAGACGCGTATGATTCTTTTTAAAAATAAACAATTTATAAATATATGTAATTCTTCTGTCCTCGAAGCTTATATCCATAGTTCATCTAAAATACCTTTTCAAAAAGTCTAGCATCAGTAATCACTATAAAAGGAAGTTCGAAAAATGCAATATAACAGCGGTATACTAGATTAAATTGGCGAAACTGCTGGGAGGGTTCACCATTGATGAGCCAGGCCCTCCCATTCATTTTTACATTACAGTAAGGAGAGTAGAAATTGTTTATTTTTAAAAAGAATCATACGCGTCTATAATAGTTTCGAATTTTGACATACAGTTCTATTAAGACCACAGGCCTATTCACTATAGGAAGGAAGCATAGATGGAGCTCCTATACTCCAGACAAGGCTATACTCAGGTATTATATACTGAAATTGTTAAAAATTCATTTATCCATATATTCCATATTAGGATTTTCCCTACTTGATCTTCCTTCTATGCAGTATCTGTATGAAAAAGTGAAAGTTGTATAAGCTTATGATTTTGCTTTGTTTTAAAAATGAATCAATGTTGGTTCCATATGCTTGAATTTAATATTACACCTTAGTTCTATATATTTTATTGCTTAAAAAGGAACACAACAAAAAAGAAACAACAATTGCAAAATGATTTGATATCTAACTAAGAAAAAAACAATAACAAAAAATGGTGATGATAAAAAATGAATATGTCTGCCAGAAAAATGCTTCTATGAATTAAAAATTAAAAATAAATACAAAATTAACATATAAACTTCAAACAGTATCTATTTAGAAATAGTAGATGTTGCACTAGTAATCTCTTGTAGTAATACTTTTATCCATACCTAGTATCGAACAATACATCCAAACATGCTGATTCTACCTCATTTTTCCCAGTAGCCAATATCTCTTATCATCTCCTTATCGTGCAACTGAAAGTTGCTAATGGCTTGCGTCATCTATCGGAATAAATATCAACTATTCTCGTTGATTTTTTAATTATTCTAGAATTGGCTAAATACCCATTCTTGATTAATCAAGAAAAGTTAACCATTTGGCCAATTCTGTAATAATTAAAAATCAACGAGAGTAGTTGATATTTATTCTGATAGAATGGTCAAGCCATCAGCAACTTTCAGTTGCAAGATAAGGAGATGCCTTTTTCATAATTTATGCACCTTAGCCCAATATAATATCACATTTGTATTATTTTTCCTATCTCTGATCAAGTTTATTATTAGGACATTTTCATTACCTAGTCTGTTAATTCATCATTTTCACATCACTCAACGGCAACGCAACAAACTCGAAAAACTTCAGATTTTCCATTCTAGCCTCAAACTAATTTAAAACAATATTCGAAAACAATTAAAGCATAGATTTCTTTAAACAACATAGAAAGTTTTATATATTCTTGAAAAAAAATAGAAATTGTTTTGAACTTATTTAATATACAGACAGGAGTTTGTTTTCCAACGATATCTATAAAGTAAATAATTTAAATATTTTCTCTGAATGCCATTATAATTTACTTAAAACTCTCTCTTAATACAAAAAAGGAATAACATTCAGAAAACTTCTTAATGAAAGAACAATATAAGTCAATATAAAATAAATGTATTCTCTTAAAATTTCCCATTGATCTATAACATACCATATACAAATTCTTAAAAACAACTTAACAAGAAACTATGGAAAACGTTGAAAAACAACAAAAAATTAGTAAAAAGTTTGTGGAACTTTATTAATAATAGAGTAGAAAACTAACATAAGATTTATATTCAATCAAAGAGAGGGAGAGAAAGTTAATAAAAACCATTCCAACAACAACACAAACAAAACGACCATATTTTAGAATTTCTATTTAAATATTCATATCACACTTCATATTATTTAATAATTTATGGTCTGTTTTCAAAATATAAAATATTTGTGTTCTAAAGATATATTCGTAGATAAATTATTCACCTAAATATTGGTATGCATATAAAGAAAGAATATGATATTCGAAAAATAAAATACTTCCACCATTATTTTCCTCAGAAAAGGTGATAGATCTGAATAATTCCCTGTGTACAGTGGTGTCTAGTATAAGCGGCTTAAATTAATACCCAAAAATTTTGCCTACTTATACCACTTAGTGAGGAAAGAATTCCCCTTAACGGAAACTTTTTCTGAAATACTCCAAATGGAATTTCTGCCTGGTAATCCCACTGATAAATTCCTCTCTCTACCTTACAGATATCCAAGTGCTGGCATTTAAGGATTCTTTTTTTTTATATGTCTAAGAAACGATGTCTTTTCTCTGAATACTATTGATTTAGATACCTTTTACCTTATAAATTTGCTCTATTATCTTATATATTCGTATTAAATTCTTTATATATATATATTTTTTGAAGATTGAGCAATCCATGATTAAAATTATATTTTGAAAAGATGCATTTATCAATCCATAAGTGGACATCCATATGGAAAAGACACCTCGGTTGGCTGGTATTGTGATCAGGGTGCATGAACCGATCTTATCCATGGACAAGACACCACCACCAGAAAAGATTAAACAAACAGTAACTAAGAAAAACGCCTATTAATTAATAAAAATAGCGTCTTTAAAAATAATGTCTAGAATGTTATACTAATCAATAATGATAAAATAAAAATATAATATTTTTGAAATTTTATTATATATATGTGACAATATAGTGGTAATAATGTGGTGAGAAGAGAAATAATCACACGACGAGTTGGAAGAGGAATCTGGAAGCCATCCGAGAGAGAGAGGTAGCGAGAGGGCTGTCCGCTGAACGACTGTCTTGTGTGGTCACCCCCCGACTACCAAAATAGTCGCCAGGTGTTGACGGGCGGGCCCCTTTTGCCGCCCCTTTGGAATGTCGTGATCTCTAAAGTGACGCCCTTTAGCTACCCATCTCTATCTGGCTGATTCTAGGTTTGTTTTATTAATCCTGGAAGAGCATATATTATGACATATATATATATAAATTGTATATATATAATACATCTCTAAATTATTGCATACAACTTGTTATAGCTTTGAGTTTTTTAAACAATAAAGATCTTTTTGAATTGAAAAAAATCATATATATATTCCCTATTTTCCTTTTGGAACATTTTGATTATTAAGTTTTAGAACTCAATATCTCCGTTTTATAATTAAATCTTATTTATATTTATTCATTTTTAAAATATTAAATTAGAAATAATTATTAAAAAAGTGAAATTGAGTTACAGAACTTAACAATCAAAATGTTTTAAAAGGTAATTATAGGAGATGTATTTGTGATTTTTTTAATTAAAAAAAATAATTTTTATTGTTAAAGTAACTCAGGGATATAACAAGTTTTGTTGAGTTTTAGCCTTCTGAATTTCTGAACTTCAACTATGACAATATAAGCAGAATGAACAATATACAATAGCTGTAGCAATAAGGTGGATTAAATTGGTGAAATGACTGAGTAGGTTCATTATTGTTTAAACATGTATTCATAAATCATTTATTTTTAGTTTCCCTAACGGTAGAAATTCTTCCTTTGTAAAAAAAATATATATATATCGAGGAATAATAAATTCTCAATAAATATTCACTAATGAACAGAACTTAAGGAAGTGAAAAGTATTTCATATCGCTGGTATGATGTTTTTATAAAAAGACAGAGGTGATTTTGTTCACACTTGCTTATATCGTGTGTCTTTACTTATGATCACTGTGTATCAAATATCTTTCAGAGGTATTGTTTGAATACCGATATATATGCTAAAATGCACAACTTCCTCAAGTTTTGTCCATGAGTGTGGTGGTGTTTTGTCCATAGAGCAGATCAGATCGGTCCATGTACCCTGATCACAATACCGGCCAACTGAGGTGGTGGTGTCTTGTCCATGAAACAGATCAGATCGGTCCATGCACCCTGATCACAATACCGGCCAACTGATGTGGTGGTGTTTTGTCCATAGAGCAGATCAGATCGGTCCATGTACCCTGATCACAATACCAGCCAACTGAAGTACCGTATGGATGTCCTCTTCTGGATTGATGTCTGCCATATAGAGGGCTGCAAGGATGGCCGGGTATATATGGTCCGGAGTGAGTTGGGTGTTGTAATAGTTATTGCAGTTCTGTGGGATCTAGTCATGTCTGGGTTTATCTTCATGCCTTTAAATTTTCCTGTTCTGTTTCTTGATATTATTGTTATTAATTCTCTGTTGATGTTGAGCTTGCATATAGGCTGTCTATGATGTCCATGAGTGTAATGATATCATTTAAATTAATGTATATCGTAATATTTATTTATAAATCATATATCAATAAAATATCATAAAAAATATATATTAGAATATACATAAATCCTATCCGAGAAATAGCTCTACCTGAGAGGAACTACATCCAGTCAGTTCATTATATCCACTCATTGACAAGACTTAAGGAAGTTGTACCTTTTAACATGTATATCATGTTTCAGACAATAAATCTGTAAGATATTACAGTGACCTTTATTGAAGACAGCGAGATAACCAAGTGTAAACAAAATTGCCTCTGTCTCCATAAAAACAAATAGACAAAAAGAAAACAGACGAATGACGATAAGAAAGACGTTCCACTTCCTTAAGTTATATCCATGAGGTTAGTCTAATTGGAAAATGCCGTTGCTACATCAGTCACCTTGGAAACGAACCAGAATTTGGTCAAATATTCCAAGGGTCCTGGTGGTTCGCAGGGTTATTGCGACTGCAGTGATAGAGATGAACGGTAACATCTGAGGCTCTTCATTGGACACAACAACAACAACAACAGAAATTTGATATGGACTCAGAGCAGTAGCTTTACACGCCCAAGATTGTGAACATTGCGCCTGCTGTGATATAGATGAACAGGGACATCTGAGGCTCTTCATTGGACACGACAACAGCAACAGCAACAGGAAATTAACATGGACTCAGAGCAGCAGCTTTACACACCCAAGATTGTGGACATTGCGATTGCTGTGATAGAGATGAACGTGGACATCTGTGGCTCTTCATTGGAAACAACAACAACAACAATACAGTATAAGGTTATTTAATACAGGTTATTTTAATATATACACATATGTACAAAACTTAAGGAAGTAGAAAGTTTCGCCGGTCGTCTGTTTTTTTTTAATAAGACAGAGGCACTTTTTAAACAATTTGTTATCTCGTGTTGTCTTCAATAATGATCACTGTAATATCTTTCAGAGTTATTGCCTGAATACCGATATACATGGTAAAGATAGAGAACAACTGCTGTAATAGAAATGCATGGGGACATCTGAGGCTCTTCGTTGGACACGGCAACAACAACAATACAGTATACACACCCAAGATAGAGAACGACTGCTGTGATAGAAATGCACGGGGACATCTGAGGCTCCTCATTGGACACAACAACAACAATACAGTATACACACCCAAGATAGAGCACATTGCGACTGCAGTGATAGAGATGCACGGGATCGTCTGAGGCATTGGACACGACAACAACAACATGAGTGTAATCCACAGTTCTCAAACCTGCAGAACCAGGCAGTGAGATGGGAATCTACCATCATCCCTCCAAGAACCTAACTCTAATTAAAACTTCACCCAGGGGAGTTACACATTTACATTTCAACTGTCGAAAATATTTCTTTTCCCGAGAAGTAAGTCTTTGAAAGTGAAGTTTCATTTAAAACGTTTGTAAATCTTTGTTAAAAATGTTTTTTTTCTTAGCAGTCGATATCCTGGTTATAGGGGGATACTGATCGATTCTATCATCTCAAATCTTCACCTAGAAGTGAATTATGTATCGAAGGATCTCAAATTTCCTCTATGATATCTTGACTAAGAATTAATAAACAATTGCTATTACTTTAAGGTATAAAAGGTTATTTTAATATATACACATATGTACAAAACTTAAGGAAGTAGAAAGTTTCGCCGGTCGTCTGTTTTTTTTTAATAAGACAGAGGCACTTTTTAAACAATTTGTTATCTCGTGTTGTCTTCAATAATGATCACTGTAATATCTTTCAGAGTTATTGCCTGAATACCGATATACATGGTAAAATATACAACTTCCTTATATAAGTGTTGTACAACTTCCATGAGTGTATTAACATATCTGTACAAGTTTTCGAAATTCTTTGTTTTTCTATAAGTATTTAGGTTAATAAAGGTAAAATAAAGATAATTAATTGTAGGATTTGTGGAAATATGATATCTGATGAAATCTCCCACTATATCATAGAATGCAAATATTTAGGTAAAGAAAGAGAAAAAAACTCTTATAAACACCTTCTGGAGACTTAGCAACCCACTGAAGACGCTGAGAACTATTTCAGAAAAATAATATATAGCAATAGAACTCTATAATTTCTACAGATCAATTGTAAATAGATTTATACACAAAAGAGGTAGTGAGAAAAGTTTTAGAACAGATGTGTAAATAAATCCCATTTCAAACAAAGGCTCACGTGCACATGGGGAAAGGGAGGAAAAATTACTGTATTATTTTGTTGTTGTATGGTGAATCCATACAGGGCAATGGGCCCTAATAAAACCCTTTTGTTGTTGTTATTGTAGATAATTAATTGTTATGAATTTATAATTCTTTTTATAAAATATGAGTAATTTACACTTGTTGCACTGTGTAAGGCGTTATTGCGAATCTTTCCTTTGAGTAAAACAATGGAAAATGACCTTTTATATTAATGTAGTTATCTCTCCAGATATTAATCTGTTAGGTTACATACAACATGGGGAATATCTGTACCATATGGTAGTTTACATAGAAAAGTATAGCTCTAAACAAACAATCTTTTAATTTACTTTTACATATATATTTTTTTGCCGTTAAGAATGATGATAATCAAAAAGAAGGTTAATTTTTCTGTTAGATTAAACTCCGAAACAACTAACCATCTCCGCGTGATAAAAATCTTTTATGAGGGGTCTTGGCTCATCAATGTTAAACCT
Source organism: Cordylochernes scorpioides (assembly GCA_030710605.1). NCBI lineage: Eukaryota > Metazoa > Arthropoda > Arachnida > Pseudoscorpiones > Chernetidae > Cordylochernes > Cordylochernes scorpioides. The sequence goes on from CP092882.1 coordinate 64,752,785, forward strand.
TCTAAATTGAAGAAAACGGTGTGAAGGTTATCTACTGATGAGTTAAGCTTTCTGGTCAAAAATCGTTTCTGATCGTAGAACGGTTTTTTAGTAGTAGGTTTTTTACTTTTTGAAAGACGAATTATTGACAAACTATGTAAAATATAAACATCAGACTATATTTCTGGTAGTTCTCTTGACAAACAGTTATTTGTATACCAAAAGTAGGCACTTCTCCCTTGCCATTAGAACGATGACAATGTGAATCACCCTAGTAAAAAGCCTTAGTACTGATAAGGAAGAATAATTCAAAACACTAGTTTAGGCAAATTTAGACAAAAAGCCAACTAGTATACCATATTTTCAAGCTTTGACCCTCAACAGTACAGGGGCGGCTTCGTTTATATCACATCCTACGAGAAGGATTATAAATTGAGTCGAATTTACTAAAAAGGTGTTTGAATTGGTGAAATAGCAAGGGCCGAATATCAAGATAAAATACAACATAAAGTTGTGGGAGGAGAAAAATAAATAAATTGAGATTTATTCTTGTTGAAGAATGATCACCAAATGATGTGATCATCTGCTAATACACACCAATAGCTTGCTGAAAGAGTTACAATCCAGCTGTCTAAGAATAGATTCAATCAAAGACTGAAGTCCACCTGAGATGTTTTGATTCCACTAAGTTGTAAAAACTTGAAAGTAATTTAGAACCAAACAGAAGTCTTTCAAGTTTCTGCGTAGGTTGCTGATTTATTTTCACTTATCGACAGCAATTCTTTTGGTATCAATTGGTATTGAGTAGAATTAGGTGAAGAACTTACACTTACGCCTCAATGAAGGGGTTTATAGTACTAGCTATATATAGCTTTAGCTTCCATAAGATTCAACAGTTTAAACACACATATTCCGGAAATTTACCATAATATTATACCCTAGTTCAATATTTGTTCCTAATTTACCTATGTTAAATTCCAAATTTGCTCAAGTATGTAAATATATCAATTCTAAAATAGGTTAAAAAACACAGCTGATATTATGTAAATTTTAAAATGTACATATTGTAAAAAAAGAGATTTCTGCTTGATTTTGATTATCTTGAGGATTATACTATGGTAATGCAGCCGTGGTTAAAATCTTGAAAATATAATAAAAATAGTAAAGATAGAGGCTGCCTGGCCGGCATTCATATTTATATGAACAATAGACACTTCGGCCAAAAAACTCCAACTGGCCGAAGTGTCTATTGTTCATATAAAAAAAATAGTAAAGATTAGAAATAGCTTTAATTGAGCTTATGGAATATAGAAAACATAATTTGAGAAAGGTATGCCTGACTTTAGGCGTGAGAATTAAAAAACAAAAAAACTTATTTACATAATGTACAAAAGGTTTGAGCCGGCCATCGAGAAATCCCGACATCTGGTGGTAGAAATAAACAGAATATTGGAATCTATGAAATATTTTTTTAATTAAAATAATATTTTTTATAACATACATATAACTTGCCAAAGCATAGTTAAGTTTCATTTTGTATCAATTTTTCTTGTAGAAAGACGTTATCCCGAAAGCTCGAAAAACGTTTAATAAAATGTAGTCATCCTTGGAATTTTACTTTATTATCTAATATATATAGGTTCTGTACTGGTGTGATGGAACAAAATTTATCGTTTAATGCAATTTAAACGTAGAGATGTATTTTTAGTACAAGAATATAATCCTCATACAAATTTATGTTGAAGTCTATAAATTGTTGCAACAAGTTGCAGCTTGTAAGGTCGTCGACCTTGGTTTCCTCTTTCTTGGTGTTAAACACGTTTCCCGAGCGGGTTTCCATACTCAAAGCAAATAAAGAAAAGTAAATAAAAATAAATTACCTTTTGAAGTTATTGTGTTTATTTATTCGTTGTCTTCCTCGTAGGTCGTGATCCGCAGTCTTCCTCTCGGTTCTCTCACGCTCCAATAACCAATCAAGGTATATGTACAATAACAAAAGGAATAAAACTATAAAAAGAAATGATGATAATCTAAATAATCTGTTTTAAATAAATATTAAATATCATAAAATATTTTGAATAAATGTAGGACGCATTAAAATTGATGCAATAATATTAGATGATAAGTGTTTAAATACACCTAATTTCAAAATTTGAACACCTTCTTTGAAATTCTTTCTGTCAAAAAGATAGGATAGAAATAGAATAACTAACATCATAATCTTTCAAACATATTCTTAAAAAGGAAAAAGAAAGAATGGAGTTTAAATTTGTGTAGAGGAAAAGCTACCTCATCTATATTATAAATTTTGATTTTTCGTTCAAAAGAAACACATGCGGGATAATTTTCAAATGTCGTTATACAATCACAAACCGCATTATATTATATTATAAATTATTTTATGTATAATTTACGAACGAAAAGTATGCCCAGGGTAGCCTAGTGGACATGGCATCTGCCCGATAAGGGGAACACTGTGCGTTCGATTCCCATCCCTGGACACTTTTATTTTTCCGTTTATCATTACACTTTATATTATAAAGAGAAAGTAAAGAATATACAAGGATTGAAATTCTTCAAAGTATCTTTTCAATAAATACCTATCAAATTTGAAATTCGTTAAAAATGTAATCCTTTTCATGATTATAATAGCTTCAACAATTCAAAAGAATATATTTTGTGAACTTTGTGTTTGTGTGACTATAGATATTATATAAAATATATTAGTAAATTAAATTTGATTGCCATCTATCGTTAAAATTTTACACAAATAAATTTACTGGCAATGCGTTTCTTTCAAATATCATCAAATATATTATCTCTACAGACCTTACGGTAAGGTACGGAAACGCATTGACAGTAGTAAGGTCTGTAGAAATAATATTTGATGATATTTAAAAGAAACGCATTGCCAGTAAATATTTTTGTGTAAAAAATATATTATTATATAAAATATATATTATATATCTTTAGAAATATAAAGTTATACTGTACAATGATCCTAGCGCTATATCTATAGAAAAACGTTATAATAAACTTTCTTTTGAAAAGAGGGATTTGTTTATATAGCAGCAAAAAGGTGAATTCAGAATTGTACAATATCTGAGCGAGATATTGCCGAATTTTTATTGGTTATTTATATAGATGGTAGGGGAATAGTTTTATTGAATTTAAAGTTTGCGTAAATCCACAGGACAAATCACCATTCTTTTTGATATGTTGTGGCCCATGTGTGTACACCCCCACGTGTATATTTTTCATAGACTTAGCAGCTGTTATCCATCAAAGTTGAAATATTTGTCTCCGCTGAATTATAGATAGGATCAGCTCTGAGGAAATACTCTTTTTTGCCACAATGGATGATATAAATTTCCAAAACTTGAAACATTAACTGACTTTACAGACAGAAGAAGGGGGAGCAGTGACAAGCTCGCTAAAAAACCTTCTGGCCCGGCTGATAGTACCCTGTAAAAGCTCCTGATCCAGGGATACAGGATGAGTCTTTACTCCATGTTAGGAGCAGCTGCACATGGTGTTTGTTCCTCATGTCAGAGATGGCCATTTCTTTTGGAGCTAAGTCGGCCTGCTACTGAGTAGTGCTCCCACAGTCTTAATGACAAAGGTAGACACATTCTACTTCACCAAGTCATGATGGTTGTCAAAGCTTTACAAGCTTGATACCCTAATATGATTGAGTGGAGATAAGAACGAAGAAGACAGACTGCATCAGGAATTGAATCTTAATGGCCATTGCAGAATCTTTGTATTACCTAGTCAATCATTAGCTTCTCTCAGGGAGAATTACACATCTTGGTCTCGTGCTACTTCTTCTTACACATAGGCAACTCTAACAACGATGAACGAACATTTCGATTTTAAATAAATAAATAGACAACCGTATGAAACACCACATTCTCACTAAATTTAAGATATTAATAGGGGAAACTAAAGAAGAATCTATTTAAATTATATAAAGTCGAGGAGGCTCACTTAACAATGAAGAGTCCAGATTTATATTTTAAAATGGTCAGCTTTATTATATCAAAAACAAATAAGACATATCTTGATCATCACATGGGAATTTAAGTAACAATAAGCTAAACATTTGTTTGAATTTATTCGGTAATATCTGGCCAAACCCCATTCTATTGATATATATATAATAAATTGTCATAGCTCACCTTTTCATCAAAATCTTGATAATTTCTTTATATTTATATATATATATATATATTGTATCTTTATTTTCAAAAAAAAAAAATATATATATATATATATGTTCATAAAGGGCACATCTTGGATTCAATAAATAATCTTTTTATTTTCGATACCTCGATGGGCCAAACGACCATCCCTTTCTAGGATCTCATCCCTTTTCGCGGCAAGCCGCGCGTTACACTTGAGACACGGGCGTCTCACAATCTCCCCGGGCGAAAATTTATTTTATTGAATCCAAGATGTGCCCTTTATGAACAAATATAACAATATGGATTGCTCTATTTTCAAAATATATATATATATATACAGTATAATAAACAAAGGAATTGTGAAAATCTCTTATTGTAAACATCACAGAAATAAACCAATATAAAGATTAAACAAGCAGCACAATATATAAAGAGGTTTTCAACCAAACTCCTCTTTCCATTTTAAAATTATATTTCACCATTTTACAAAGTAGTAACAACAAAAGAATTAGGTTCCCAACAAAAGCAGCCGACATTTAGCGGCAGACGAGTGCTCTACACCGATAAAAAGCTGTTGAAAGTGGATTTACTTCGAGAGTTGTTGATTGTTCAAAGAGAAGTCGTTGACGCTTTCCTTCCTTTGGTCGATCCTCTCTCCCTCTATATATCCCTTACAACAAACACTCTTTTAAATTATCTATACAACTGTGCTCTTTCGATTTCTACAACATTTTAGTTATATCTTTTTTTAGAATGGTGAAACGGATATAGAATTCACAATAAAATCCTAAATAATTGCAATTAGATATTCAATTAATGAAAGGAAGAAAAAATTGCAATACAATTGTAATTACAAAAAATTGTATACAATTTATTTAATTTACTTCCGGTAGGATTAGTTCTACACCTTATATATAGTTTAGATTTTGTGTTATTTGTATATATATATTTTTGCGAAATCGGCCTGAAGATAGGCTAACGCCTGAAAGCTTGCCAACATTCAAAATAAAGAAACTCGTTGCAATTTTTTCTTCCTTTCATTCATTGGATATAGAATTAATAATGACGCATGGAAGAAATGTTATTAAAACATACATCTTTTAAATTATATATACAACTGCTTTCAATATATACAATATTTTATTAAGTTTTTTATCATTTTTAGAACTATGAAAAGGATATAGAATTAATAATGTAGCATAGAAGATGTTATTAAAACACAACACCCTTTTAAATGATCTATACAACTGTCTTTTACAACATTTTTATCATTTTACTTTAGGACGATGAGAAACAGATATAGAATTTATAATGAAGCATGGAAGATTTTATAAAACAAACATCATTTAAATTGTCTATACAACTGTTCTCTTTCAATTTATACAACATTTTCGATATATCATTTTTAGAACGATGAGAAACAGATATAGAATTTATAATGCAGCATGGAAGATTTTACAAAACAAACATCTTTTAAATTGTCTATACAACTGTCCTCTTTCAATTTTTACAACATTTTAAATATATCATTTTTAGAATGATAAAACGGATATATAATTAATAATGAAGCATAGAATATATCTTTAGAATAAACTAATAGTTAATATTTTAGCATATATATATATACATTAAGAAAAAGGCATCTCCTTATCGTGCAACGTTCAGTTGCACGATAAGGAGATGCCTTTTTCTTAATTTATGCACCTTATCCCAGTACAATATTACATTTGTACTATTTTTTCATATATATATACATATACAATGCTTTATACTGTAGAAGGGCGTTCGTATCCGCAAGCTAGAGAATAAAAATGTTTTTGAAAATATAATTTTCCCTGGAGGTCAGATATATTTACTCTATATTGATACAAGGGTTTATTTATTTTATAGAATTTATATGTTATATTAAAATAATATTTTGTTTGAGAGAGAAATCATATTTCATAGATTCAAATATTCTGTTAAATTGACCGCCAGAGGTCACTCTTCCCCTATAAAAACTCATTGTTGTTATTTCCCGATGGCATGAATCCTGCCAAGAAGAAAAAGAAGGCCTACAAGCCCATCGTGAACGTCGCCGACCTGGAGAGGGAAGATGAGATGGTGATCTCACGCAACTGCAGCATCCTGAGCTCCATTGGCCATCCTGCCCTGAAATCCCTGCATGAGGACCTGATCCGCTACATCGCCTCGCGGACTGAAATGATCAAGGCCCTCGCTACCCAAGTAGAGAACCTCACTGACACCCTCGAGTCCTTCGCAGAGTTGGACGAAATTGAGGAGGCCAACAAGCCAAAGACTGCTTGCCGCGGCACTCAAACCTGCCCTGCTCCTTCCTGCAAGGAAACCAGCTCCCAGACTGACCCAATCAAGCCCGCCACTCCTGCTCCTGCTGCTCTCCCTGCCAAGAAGCCTGCCTCCACCTTGCCTGCTCCTGCTCCAACCAAAAGGAAGCAGTCTGAGGCTCCCAACCCGCCTTCAAAGAGGACAAACCTGAATGGTCCTTCAAAACCTGCGCCTTCCCGCGTATCCAAGCCTGCGGCCGCCCAAGTGATCCTCCATGGAGAAAAATCGGCGGCCCACACAGTGGTCATCTCTGATGACCCACAGGCTGACCCAAGGGAGATGCTAAAAGCTGTCCGCGCTGCCCACGATCTCCCCCAAGGCGTTTGGGCCTCCCTGCACACCAAGGGGAAGCTGGTCCTCCACTCCAGTAATCCTGACACCATCCCTGAGGTGACAACCTCCCTGGCCAGCAAGTTGAATGGAATGAAGGTCCGCCAGCAGAAGGAGATCCTGTCACGGATCTGCCTCTTCAAAGTGGATGAGGAGACATCCAACTCCACAATTGAGGAGACCTTCCTGGAAACCGTTGCTGTTAAAAAACTTCCTGGGGACAAGGTGGTGCGCGTGGCGCATCGTTCTGCACCCAGAAGCGGGACCTGCACCGCCTTCATCGAGGTGGACCTCAAGACCTTTAGAGCCCTGGGCGTTCGCGGGAGAATCGTGGTTGATGGAGTAATCCTCAACTTCGAGGAGTCCATCCGCGCCCGCGTCTGCTTCCGCTGTTGTGGCTTCGGCCACAACTCTGCCCAATGCTCCAGAGCTCCTAAGTGCTTCCACTGCGGTCAAGACGGCCATGAAGGCTGCGCCTGCCCATCCATTGCTGACCAGCGCACCTCCAAATGTGCCAACTGCTGCTCCAAGGGCCTTCCTGACAAGCACGAGGCGAGAGCCTCAAGCTGCCCCATCCTGAAGTCAGGGCCCTCAAGTTCTAGGCCTCAAGGACCTTCTGCCTCCAAATCCATCTGCCACTTCTACTGGATTCCTGGCCAATTCAATGCTTCTGCATCACTGCACCTTGGCGCTGTTCCCCTGCTTGCCCAACGTTTCCACTAACCCTGCGACACATCTCCTGCCGCCAGATCCTAGGGTCCCTTGCCACCTGACATCGCGCTTGGGCTCAAAAATCATAACTTTTGGTTAGTAGCCCGTAAAACCATATTTTCTCTTTCCCGATGGCCGGCTCAAATCTTTTGTACATTATGTAAATAGGTTTTTCATTTTTTAGATTCTTACGCATTAAGCCAGGCAGTACTTTTATCAAATTATGTTTTTTTATATATTCCTTTAGTTCAATTAAAGAAATCTCTGATCAAGATTATTATTATTATTCCCACAACTTCAAAACAATTTCGTAACATTCTCATGTATACCAAAAATCAAGCAGCACACACACAGCTAATAATTCTATGAATAATATTTTCAAATTCAACCGAAATCTCATTGAATTTTATTTATATAATATATATATATGATCATTATAGGAAATTTATTCTAGATTATTTATTTACTGGAGGATGTTAGACTCTGCGCTGCCTGGATTATAGGAACTCTATGATTTCTTCCTGTGGTGAATCTGTATAAGACTGGTAATCTTAATAAAGCTGTATATGTGTGTATTTATTTTCTATATTCCTTTATACAACACTATCCATCTAGAATATATTCATCTCTCTATAAGATAAATGATCATAATAAAATTATATATTAAATACAGAAGGATATTCCGAAGAGATAAGTTAGGCTTCTTTTAGCAAGATACGAGATAGAACAAATATATTGAAAACCTTTTGAATAAATATACTCAGGGCATAAGCTCTACACACACATCCAGGAACTATCCTATTTAAACATAACAAAAACCTTTATTAAGACACTATTTTCTTACAAGGGCATTCCCCTAAAAGGTTATATATGTACATGATTGAGGAGAAAAAGCAATTTAGAGGGGTGGGGGAGCAATCAGCCGTTATCAGTGGAGTTGAGCACTTCTTCCCTCATTTTATCAATCGCCTTGAAAAATTTAAAATATTTATAAACAAATGTTTTATCCAACAAGAGAATAGTAAAGATTTTATATACATGTTGTTCATTATAGTGAGTTAGCCCCGAAATTTCACGAATTTCCAGTCTCTTTTCCTTTAGGAATGAGCAATGGAATAGATAGTGGACAAAATTGTCTTGGATGCCAACATTGCTGAAGTAGCAATTTAAAGGGTCGCTGTTCCAAAATCCCGTGATATCCTCGCAGAAAGGTAGCCATCTATCATATTTATAAGAAAGAAGACCAATAGAATGGTATCAAAAAAATTATCCTATTGATAGATATTCCATATTGACTGGTCAATTTTATATAATATAAATAATGACTGGTCAATATAATTATTCTCTTTTTATTCATCATCTTTCTGCATCTTTGTTTTCTGGCTTCTGTCAATAACGACCATCCGTTAGTTAAACTTAATATCTAATTTAATCTATTATAAATATATTGTATAATCCTATTGTCTAAATAAATACATATAGGAAGGGATTAGTAAGAGTTAATTTGTTTACAACTACGCGGTAAACCCTAAATACACAATGCTTATGAAAACCCAAATACTCGAAGCCATAATCAGTAATTTGTCATCCAAATAAAAAAAATATTCAGAATATATTCAGGACATATATAAATTTAAGAACACCTAATATACTAGACGTTTTGATATATGGAATACGATTTCTTTCAAACCTATTTCCATTTATATATAATTTCCATAAACAGATCTTTCTATTTTTACCATGTAAGAAAAAATTCAATATTAATATATTTAAATTTCCTTGATATTAAACAAACAGAATTTTCTTGATTGTTTATTTTCTTTTTGATAATTCTGTTACCTACTCTACTACAATTATTGTAAATAGTTTCACGCGCAATTATTCAGATAGGATATAGCGTGTCTTTTTGCAACTGGTAAAATATGAACAAACAAACAAATGTAAAATGTTTCTAGAGATGATTGCCTTTATAAAGAAATACAATCTCTAGAAACCTTTAATATTTGTTTGAATTTTATCATTTTCTATAATAAGTGGAAGATCGGTGCTCCAAACAAAAATATTGATGACATTTATTCAATTAAAAAAGCCTATTTTTAAAGCTTCGATAAGTACCCACAAAAGAAATACAAATTTGTTATGTTTATTTTTGTTCTAAAGTCGGTAGTTTTCAGAATAACCAATACAATAATTATGATAAAGCAAAATTTGGATTATAGATACAAGAAAATAAGACCTTATTCAAATAATTTAAGAATGTGTGACATTAGGGCAACAGCATTATTACCATCATCAGACAAAAAAAATAAAATCTGATTTTAGAAATTAATTATTTTGTCTGATGATGGTAACAATGTTGTTGCCGAAAAGTCACACACTATAAAATTATTTGGATTAGGTCTTATTTTCTTGTTTCTATAATCTATAAATTAAATTATGCTTTATCATAACTATTGTATTGTATATTCTGAAAATGTTGACTTTAGAATAGAAATAAACATAAACAAAAATGTATTATTTTGTGGGTACTTAACGAAGCTATAGAAAGAGGCTTAGATAATTGAATAAATTTTATAAATACAATAGTTATATGATGCGCTAGATTGGTGACAATACAGTGAAGGTTCTAATTGATGAGCCAAGCCTTCTTGATTATCATTAAAGCCCTCTAGTTTATAAATTCTTCCAATGTAATAAAGAAACAGCTCTAAATATATCCATTCTTGACATACAATGGAGCTATGAGATCCTTTCACTAAAATCAAAAATAATTCGCCATTTTATTAAATCAACAATATTTATAATAAAAATATAAATATTTCTGTGAAAAAAGACACTTCAGTAAGTTCGAGATTTTTATTTTCTTAACGTTTCGACAAAATTATTTTGTCTTCGTCAGGAGAAATAAATAAAAATAAAGCCATTGACAAAGACTGAACAATTTTTAACGCCTTGCCAAATGCTTAATTTTATTTATTACTCCTAACGAAGAGAAAATATTTTTGTCAAAACGTTGAGAAAATAAAAAACTCGAACTGACCGAAGTGTCTTTCTTCACAGAAATATGAATACCCCCCCCCCCGGCCAGACAACCTCTATCTTTGAATATATAAATAGTTTTATTTTACTATTGCGCCGAATTTTTACCGATACAGGTAATGAATTAACATTCTATTTAGAAATCAATATTGTAAAAAACATTACTTATTTTAAAATACAATACATATAGAAATATATGTTGTAGATCTATATCAATTTGTAAATAGTAGAGAGAATTATCATAGATTTAAATATCTTTGTAAATATATTTATGATTATCTTTCTAACCTGAAAGGTTCAGGTTCCTAATATATATTATTGTTTCTCTTTTTTATTTTTAATTCCTTTTCTTGTATAATATGTTTATGGCTGTTTCTGTTTTTTTTTTAAATGTAAATCGATGCAATTATCCCTAGCCGGGATATCGCGTTTTGTGTGTTGAAATAAAATAATATAGAAATATATGAGGTTGTTTTAATACAAATAGAGGCTATAAATAGATTTAGTTCTATTCTATATATTTATTTAGGAAAGGATGACGAATATTTAAGTATATTATCATTTAATTTACAAGTAGTTTAAAAATTTGGATTGAAAGATACAAAGCTGGATGAAGACGTTCTAATGAATATTATCAGATCACGGGGTCATGGCACCGGGTGAGAAATAAGATATGAAAGGTGGATACAGACAAACAGAAGTAATAGGAGTTGGCATGAACTAATTCGGGAAACAAATGCAGTCGGCTGCCCCATCTGTTATCTGAAGCGTACGATCCATCATGGCGACACCAGGTATCGTTTGGTATTTATTACTACCCGCCAAGGAAATACTGAAGAAAATATTATTTATGCCTCTACCCTGTAGCTGAATCCAGTAATTGGTGTGGCAGGAAATATTACTTGAGATCAATCCAGTAGTTGGTGTATCAGGAAATATTACTTCAGCTCAATCCAGTAGTGGGTGTATCAGGAAATATTACTTCAGCTCAATCCAGTAGTTGGTGTATCAGGAAATATTACTTCAGCTCAATCCAGTAGTTGGTGTATCAGGAAATATTACTTCAGCTCAATCCAGTAGTTGGTGTATCAGGAAATATTACTTCAGCTCAATCCAGTAGTTGGTGTATCAGGAAATATTACTTCAGAGCAATCAAGTAGTTTGTATGGCAGGAAATATTACTTCAGCTCAATCCAACAGTTGGTGTATCAGGAAATATTACTTCAGCTCAATCCAGTAGTTGGTGTGGCAGGAAATATTACTTCACTCAATCCAGTAGTTGGTGTGGCAGGAAATATTACTTCAGCTCAATCCAACAGTTGGTGTATCAGGAAATATTACTTCAGCTCAATCCAGTAGTTGGTGTATCAGGAAATATTACTTCAGCTCAATCCAGTAGTTGGTGTATCAGGAAATATTACTTCAGCTCAATCCAACAGTTGGTGTATCAGGAAATATTACTTCAGCTCAATCCAGTAGTTGGTGTGGCAGGAAATATTACTTCAGCTCAATACAGTAGTTGGTGTATCAGGAAATATTACTTCAGCTCAATCCAGTAGTTGGTGTATCAGGAAATATTACTTCAGCTCAATCCAGTAGTTGGTGTAGCAGGAAATATTACTTCAGCTCAATCCAGTAGTTGGTGTATCAGGAAATATTACTTCAGCTGAATCCAGTAGTTGGTGTGGCATGAAATATTACTTCAGCTCAATCCAGTAGTTGGTGTATCAGGAAATATTACTTCAGCTCAATCCAGTAGTTGGTGTATCAGGAAATATTACTTCAGCTCAATCCTGTAGTTGATGTATCAGGAAATATTACTTCAGAGCAATTCAGTAGTTGGTGTAGCAGGAAATATTACTTCAGCTCAATCCAGTAGTTGGTGTATCAGGAAATATTACTTCAGCTCAATCCAGTAGTTGGTGTAGCAGGAAATATTACTTCAGCTCAATCCAGTAGTTGGTGTGGCAGGAAATATTACTTCAGCTCAATCCAGTAGTTGGTGTATCAGGAAATATTACTTTAGCTCAATCCAGTAGTTGGTGTATCAGGAAATATTACTTCCGCTCAATCTAGTAGTTGGTGTAGCAGGAAATATTACTTCAGCTCAATCCAGTAGTTGGTGTATCAGGAAATATTACTTCAGCTCAATCCAGTAGTTGGTGTAGCAGGAAATATTACTTCAGAGCAATCCAGTAGTTGGTGTGGCAGGAAATATTACTTTAGCTCAATCCAGTAGTTGGTGTGGCAGGAAATATTACTTTAGCTCAATCCAGTAGTTGGTGTGGCAGGAAATATTACTTCAGCTCAATCCTGTAGTTGGTGCGGCAGGAAATATTACTTCAGCTCAATCCAGTAGTTGGTGTATCAGGAAATATTACTTCAGCTCAATCCAGTAGTTGGTGTATCAGGAAATATTACTTCAGCTCAATCCAGTAGTTGGTGTATCAGGAAATATCACTTCAGCTCAATCCAGTAGTTGGTGTGGCAGGAAATATTACTTCAGCTCAATCCAGTAGGGCTATGACAGGAAATATCACTTTATAATGAATTCAGTAGTTGGTACGGCAGAAATTGACCCTGTATTTTTTTAAATTTCGATATACCACAGAATCGATCAACTACTTCGGCAAATTCAAAGGCAGTGATGTCATGTATTTTAAGCTTACCATAAATTCACGAAACCTTGATAGTAGAAACAAATATAAAATTTCAATACAATATCTAGCAGTGATATACATAAAAAAAGTAGAAAACTAATAAACATAATACTCTTGAAATATCTTTTAATCTTCAAATGTTTTGCAAATTAGAATATTTGGCACTTTTTTAACGGTCAACATTCTATTCACATATTCCCCATGACATTACATTTTCTTCAGCTCTATAAACAGAATTATATTTGAATTTATAATAATTAGTATTTTTTGTTACACTTTATATTCCATATCTATATTAATAAAATGGAAATTTCATAAGTGGACATCACTAAAAACTTTCGTTACAATGCATCAATTTCAACCAAATTTTCAACATTTATGTAAAACGAGATGGAGCAGGTTTTGCTTAACATCAAAATATATTTCCTAACATTAACATGCGTAACTTCGCTGTTATCGATTAAATACAAAAAAAATCAACAGAGTTAATTTTATTTATATATAAATACAAAATTAAATTTCAACAGAGTTAATTTTTTTACATACAAGCTAATAATCTCAATCTAAAAAATATTCAAAACAAGCAATTTTAAGATAACACCATATGTAAAACAGTCGGCCAAGAAAACAACAACGATATTACATCTTTCTCACATATTCACACACAATCTTGATTAATAATTAAAAGTAATCTTTAACATTGTTTATTATACTTCAACTTTTATTTCTACATTTGTTTTTAAATTTCCAATTGTTTTATCATGTTTCTAATTTCGCCTAACAAATATACAAATTTATAGTGACCAACATATTCAAATTTTATCTTTGTTTTTATTTAACTTGATATCGTAAACATAACATCCATTGTAAGCATTTTTCTGTTCACCTTCCGTGGTTTCTCTTTTCTCTGATAGTTTTTAGGTGTAGTATATTTTCTTATTACTAGACTACAAACATTCGCTCGAGAAAAACCTGGGCGAGCCGGGTACATCCGCTAGTACTGAATATATCAAACAAATCATGATGCTTCTCACACATCTCTAAGTACAAATAAACATCCGTGTTGAGGAAAACACAAACCTAACAATTCAGTCCCCACGGATGAATGCCCACAGATATAAAAACAAAGTACAAGTGGTCTTATAGATTAACCCCGGAAAGATGGATGACCTCAATTTATCTGATTGGACGACGCAACACTTTCATCTCACCGCACTAACATCTAAAAAACCTCAATTTTGTTCACACATCTCGTGTGTCTTCAATAAATATTACTGTCTATCAAATATCTTTCAGTGAAATTGCCATAATCCCAATAGTCATGCCAAAAGGTAAAACTTTTTAAAAATATATCCATGAGTATAGATGTCACAAATATTTATAAACGATGTGCTTAGTGAAATTTCGTTTGCTTCATTAAGTTTAGATTTTAAATCGAGATTGTTGGAATCCACCTCAATAGTAAATCATATATTGTAAGTTAAAAGATATAGAGTAAAAGTAAAACCACTAGTAAGACACTATAGACGAGTATTTATTATATAGGAGATCTGCTCTAAACGCCCTTGGTTATCTCGTGTGTCTTTAATAAATATCATTGCGTATCAAATATTCTTCAGAGTTATTGTCCGAATCTCATTATACATGGTGAACAGTACAAATTCTTTAAGATATATCCATGAGTATAGATGTCACACATTACTAAACGATATGCCCTTGGTTATCTCGTGTGTCTTTATTAAATATAACTGTATATCAAATATCTTTCAGTGATATTCAGACAATAATGTCTGACTCCCATCATACATGGTAGAAGGTACAACTTATTTAAGATATATCCATGAATATAGATGTCACACATATTTCTAAAGGATGCGCTAAGTGAAATTTCGTTTGCGTTATAAAGTAACATTTAAATCAGTATTATTGGATATTGGTGTAAATCATATATACTAAGTTAAAAGATATAGAGCAAAGGTAAAACTACTAATAAGACACTATAGACGATTATATACTATATAGGAGGCCTGCTCAACGCCTTAGAACCCTTATTTCGGATAATAAGGGGATCTTAAATATCTACTTTCCACTAAGACTCAGGAAAGATTTGTAGATAGACATTTTTCAGACGCGAGAATGGAGTAGGGGTTCTCAACTATCCCATCCCTTAAGAGTCAGTATATCTGGAGGCCAATGCTTACCATGTAGAGAAACTATTTTCTATTTTTAAAAAGCATAGTCGTGACCTTATACTGTTAATCAAAGATGAATGTGTACAGAATGTTTTTTACAGGTTGTTTCTATATGCTCTGACAAAAGAAGAAAAAAACAATAATAAATAATAAACACATAGAGCTATATAGGAATACTGGATTCTTATTCTTTTTAGAATGGCGGAAAATAAAATCTATTAGTAAATAATATATATTATTTTTTAATTTCATTCAAATATATGCTTAATATTTTGGAAGCTCTAATATGTTTGGTGATAATAACCAAAATAAATTACAAAACTGATTTTATATTTCAAATTTATACATTTAATTGTCATCTATCGACAAAATTATATATATATTTGATGATATATTTAATAGTATTATTAAAAAGGAAAACATTGCCTGAAATTTAATTGCTACTGATATTATATATGTCCTCATTTAATTTGCGATTATATGGAGTATTTGTTTACATTCATCTCTTCAACTCTTTAAAAAAAATAAATTAATATTGTCCTCTTGTAAAGTATTCTCTAAAACCTAAATAAATATGTAAACACGTATGCAAAATACAGAGTAAAAAATAAAATATTTACGTGAGAAGCAATATAAGTTAATTCTATTTTTATCGTCATATAAATTCAAGAAGAGGAAAATAAATATAGTTTTAGAAAGAAACAATTTACAAATTACTTTACCCACAAAAAAATAAAGAAGTAAGTAAAAATCAGAAACAAAATCAACTCAAAGTCCTATCTTCATAAAGAAAAAAAAACCTCAGGTCATCATTGGAAGAAAAGAAGAGTAGAACAGAATTAGAATCAATATTATTGAAAAAGTTGTAATTATATCAGCGGGGAAGAATTCCATTTTTAACGTATTTTTTATCTGGTATTTTAAATATTTGATTACCATGCTATCAAAGGAGCAAACTATTTAAAAAGAAATATACCTCATAAATTGAGTTTCCATATTTGTATTGTGTGTATTTTTAAAACGCACATATCAAATTGAAATATATATCTTCTGAAAAATTTAAATATTATATATAAATAGGCTTCTTTCAAATTTATTTTTATGAAAATACAACATTATTTTAAGAAACAAAATAAATTTCATTATAAATTTGAACTTATATATATTTATGATTTTATTATAAATCATAATAAAAAAAGTTGTTAGATATAAAATATATATTAAATATGATTTCTCTCCATTATTCTTAGACAAAGTGTATGACGCCCTTAAAGCCTATTTTTAAATTTATATTCATTGTTAATTTTTTCCCGTTTCTAAGATATGCAGACTATGTATTTTAAAAAACTTTCCTTTCGAAAATTAATATTTATAAAATTAAAATAAATATATATAGTATATATAAGTATATATACTATAATAAGTATATATAGGTATTTCAACAGATATAGTTTTCTATGTATATTATATACGTAAATGTATATTATTATTATATTTTATATATTTGTGATTTATTATACCGCGTTATTTATATTTTAAAAAACAGAGGATATTTTAAACACATTTATTAAAAATAATTCATAGAAATAATACAAGAGACATTATAAAATGTCCATCATAAAAACGGTATAGAATTAAAAAATATATTATTCAAAAATAATAATAAATATCTTCTCTCTTCTCTTTAAAAATTATAAATTTAGATATGACTAATAAATAAGTTTTTTTATTTAATGTGGTGTTAAAAAAACACCCAATTATAACACATTCACTTTAAAATGTACCAAGACATCAAAAGATATTTTGTAATTCCATTTGTAAAGAGAAAAAGTAGAAAGAAACTATATTTTTAAAAATATATCGTATTTGTTTATAAAGGCAGAAACAGGAAGAAAGAAAAGGTGGCATTTACACACTTCAAGAAATAGTTTTCCACGCAGACGAATTATTTCCTAGGCGGATCGACAGAACCTCAAAAAATCTTTTTAAACCAAACGAATTTTTTACCCCAACTTTCCTTCAATTATAGAGGGCCAAAATCGGAGAATTATTTAGGAAGGCGTTTTCTATTTTATAGCTTTACATATATTTTGGTATATATATAGATTTATTCATTTTTTTCTGAAATATATCAATAAAGAAAAATATAGAATTCTATATATTTATAGTTGAAGAATATTTTTTATCTCATATCACTCTCTTATAATAAAGATATATTAGATTGTTTTATATTGATAAATCTGTAAAATATATTTTATAATTAAAATTTTTTCTATGAGCATTCAAATATCAGATTTTAAATATTTTTCAATGAAAAATTAATGCGAATTTATTATTATTTTTTTTTTAAGAATGGGTGGTGTTTGTGGTTTAAAGGTATATAAAAATAAAATAACTGTTTCTTTCGATATGATGAAAATGGCCACCAAAATTCATATACATATTTGTCCCATTAATATATGCGTACATCTTATTCTCCTGACCATCATTGATTGAAGACTGGCTATATTCCTATTAATTCTAAGCATTATTTCTTTGGCTGATCTTTTGTTGATATAGCGGAGTTTCTACCGATATTATCAAAGAATTTAACATTATAGACGTTCCACTTTCTCAAGTTTTGTCCATGAGTGTGAAAGCTGGCATTTATAATATAGCATTAAAAGAATATTAAATGGGTTAAAAGTGTTATTAACAAAAAAATTATAAATATAAACAAAAGTTGATTAATTGCACAGACATTTACCTGTTTGCCCAAGTTGAGGTATATATAAGCTCTGTATAAAACTATAAATTACTTTCTTTACAATACTTAGAAAAGGGAAATTGGACTGTGGTTAGGTCATATGCATGATAGACAACTGAAGGAAGCATTTTGATCTAAGCAAGAAGACGCCCTCGTGTTCTACATTTGTAAATCAACTAAAGAAAGCAACCAAGACACTAAACTCCTATATCCTTATAAAATTCTAATATGGATTCATCATTTTGGAAGATCCTGATTGATGAGATAAACTAGTCTCAAGACTAAATCAACTAAAGAAAGCAACCAAGACAATAAACTCCTATATCCTTAGAAAATTCTGGCTATGGAATGATCATTTTGGAAGATCCTGATTGATGAGATAAACTAGTCTCAAGACTAAATCACCTAAAGAAAGCAACCAAGACAATAAACTTCTATATCCTTAGAAAATTATGATATGGATTGATCATTTTGGAAGATCCTGATTGATGAGATAAACTAGTCTCAAGACTAAATCAACTAAAGAAAGCAACCAAGACAATAAACTACTATATCCTTAGAAAATTCTGGCTATGGAATGATCATTTTGGAAGATCCTGATTGATGAGATAAAATAGTCTCAAGACTAAATCAACTAAAGAAAGCAACCAAGACAATAAACTCCTATATCCTTAGAAAATTCTAGCTATGGATTGATCATTTTTGAAGATCCGGATTGATGAGATAAACTAGTCTCAAGACTAAATCAACTAAAGAAAGCAACCAAGACAATAAACTCCTATATCCTTAGAAAATTCTAGCTATGGATTGATCATTTTTGAAGATCCGGATTGATGAGGTAAAGTAGTCTTAATAAGAATTCTCAACTAAATAATCGATGTAGGATGTACCCAAGAAAGACAATAGTCTAAAAATAACAGGTATAAATTGTTACAACAATTCTAAATATAAGTTATAAACTTGAGATATCTTTAATTCATCAACAAAAAAACTTCTTTCATGTTATAGATCTGATTTGACTTGTATGAACATCACAATCTATACTGGAAACTTGTATACATTCTTGTACTGATTGTCCAATATAGAAAAGCAAATTTTAAACAAGAAACTTCACTTACATCCCCCTCACCATTTCCTTTTTATCAGAATTTAAATAGTTTGTGTGATTCTATAATACTTCTTATTTTTCAAAATAAAACTATGAAAAACGAAAGCATTTACTTTTCGAAAATGCGAAGAATATAATTTTCAAACAAACAACAACAAAGGCTTTTATTAGGGCCCATTGCTCTGTATAGATTCGCCATATACAACAACAAAATAATACAGTAAATTTTTCCTCCCTTTCCCCAGTGCACGTGAACCTTTGTTTGAAAAGAGATTTATTTACACATCTGTTCTAAAACCTTCCTCATTACCTCTTTTGTGTATGAATCTATTTACAATTGATCTGTAGAAATTATAGCGTTCTATTGATATATTTTTCTTTTCTGAAATAGTTCTCAGCGTCTGCAGTGGGTTGCTAAGTCTCCAGAAGGTGTTTTTAAGAGTTTTTTTTTAAATCTTTCTTCACCTAAATATGAATATAATATTTTAAAGATATATAAAACAACACATTATTCGTATTTTTAACTTTGAAGTATTAAAAGTATTTCGAAAATACATTTAGGCACAAAACTTAAGGAAATGGAAGGTTTGATATCGAAGTTAGTCTGCTTTTTGGAGACACAGAGGTAATTTTGTTGATACTTGGTTATCTCGTGTGTCTTCAATAAAGATCACTGCGTATCAAATATCTTTCAAGGTTATCACACCTCTCCACAAAAGACAGTGTTCATTTGCAAAATTACCATTTTTACAATTTAGCAACTTTCCGGTAAGAAGACATTTCTCCCTAAAGGACAGTTTAGCTATGCATATTTTCACAACCAACAAGTTGTTAACACACATTAATATGTTTTAATACCTTGATAAAGGTTGGCGTTTAGCCAACTGTAATATTGGTAAAATAAATGATATTTTGATCCAATATATGCCTTCTCAATTGAATATTTATTTATGGATTGCTCTATTTTCAAATATATATATATTCATATATATTCAGAGAGAATATAATCACACGGGTGTTACATTAGAATAAATAAAGAGAACAATTTGCACCTTTCCAGTCCAATAATGGAATTCACTTCAAAAGACAAGCCCACGTCCAACGTAATACTAAAACCGCGTACTCGATAATTGGTTTTTCACTAGGATTTTATCTAATTGAATTTGAGCTCTATAAATTCAATTTATTCCAACGCGGCTAACACACATTCAATGCTCCCCAATCACGAACTTGAAGAGTAAGGATTAAATTTGAAATATAAAATAAAAGGATTTATTTTATATTTTAACCAAAATGGTGTCTAACTACGTAATTCATACCTCTTACAATACATATCCAGTATATTTGATAATTTCTTTCCATTTATTGTGTAACTTAACTATTGAACTCTAAAAGAAGTAGTGGTTATTTTACCTATTGTCAGGGGAAGGGTTATTCGACCTAAGGTCGGTACAGGGCCGTTTATGGCCTGAAGGTCTATAGGTTGATTTTTAAGTTGCAATTGGGGGAGGTTATTTTTTAACTTTTTATAGAGGTTATGTGGCACTATGTTCAAACTTGCGCCTGTGTCAATAAGGAAAGGGGGTGAGAGTTCATGGATGATGGACAGTTTAATCGTCAGCTGGCTGACGAAAAGTCGGGGCCTTCCTACCTGGTTGGCGAAAGGCTGGGGCGTCTCGGGCGGCTTGGGCTTGGTCTTGTGAAGAAGTAAATGCTTTGCTAGACCACAGAAGAATATTGAAGGAGTGTTGGAATATAAAAGCCTATTCATTCAGAATCTCCAGCTTGCTAGAAGCTCAGCTATTTGCCAACTTCTCCTTTAGTCAGGGTATCAAAAAACGAATATGAGTGTCTCAAAGCCATGCATATCTAGGTATATGCTTTAGCAAACTAAAAACACGAATACATTATTGAATAAGATAGTTCTCTAGTTATTTATTATAAAATAAAGGAAGCTTCCAGGGTTAAGTTTCTTGTGCAACTTTTTATTTTCAAGCTTTCGGACTTGTCAGTCCTTCAACAGGATTATCACGTTACCAAATTGATGAAAAATACAATTTTTATATACACATTATTATATGCATATTTTAAATGCCTATTATATATTGAGAGAAAAATATACTGAATTATTCCAATCACAAACCTGAAGAGAAGAGATTATATTTGAAATTTAAAATACAAGGATTTATTTTATATTTTAACCAAAATGGTGTATGACAAATTAATTCATACTTTACTCTGTATATCCACTATATTTGGTAAATGTTTTCCATCTATATATTGTGTAACTTTACTATTGAACTTTAGAAGAAGTAAATGTGGTTTGCTAAGTCACTGAAGAAGGTTCAGATAGTGTTTGAATATTAAAGAATATTGCGATGTGGAAAATTAAGGAAGACCAACTTCGGGATGAGACAACAATTTATTTAAGGCAAGAACAAACTATGAATTACAATTATTTATTTCCAAAGCGCTATATCTCGCAAGGGATACATGCGCCAAACAAGGAGAAAAGTTTATTTACATAAGTTATTTACATTATTCAACGCATGAAAATATTATAAATCCAGATTTTGTAGAAAGTTTAGAATGTATTTACAAAATAAATTGAACTTTAAAAATGATTTTTTATCGGAAATCAAATCGTATAAAAACTATGAATGGTAAATAAAAGATAATCCACGAGGGAAATATACAGAGTAGCAAAAAATAAACATAAAAATGACCACTCTGTTAATAAAAAATAATAAAATTAATAAATACATTGTTACAATATTTTGAATTGCTTGAATTTCAGCTTACACTTCAGTAAAGGTATCTAATGACAAACATGATTTTCTCAAAGATTAAGCCATGCATACCTAGGTATATACCACAGCAAACTAAAACACGAATGAATTATTGAATAAGATAGTTCTCTATATCATTCATATAAGATAAATGTAATGATTCTAGAGCGAATACATGCAAATCTCAATTCTATATGTCGATGTTTTTATTAGAACTCGATTACAATTACAATTATTTTATTTCCAAAGCGCTATATCCCGCAAGGGATACTTGCGCCAAACAAGGAAAAAGTTTATTTACATAAGTTATTTACATTATTCAACGCATGAAAACATTAGAGATCCAGATTAGAACCCGATAGTCATAGTAAATAACTAAGGTACAGTCCCTGCACTGTTGACACCAACTATCTGAACATATATATTTTGCTGAGTATATATATTATATACGTAAAAATAAATATTATTATGTTTTATATATTTGTGTGATATATTATAACGTGATTTATATTCAAGAAGCAGAGGATATTTTTAAATATATTTACTACAAATAAATCATAGAAATAAGACAAGAAACACCATGAAAACGGTATCTAAGGGAAGAAAACCAACTTTACCTGGCAAATACAAAACAAGTTGCTTGCAATAAAGACCAATACATTAAGTTTAATATATTCTGCAGGATGTATATTTCAAGGCGAAAGTGTTGACTGTACATATTTCAAGTCACTATTTATAATTACTATATGCAAAATTTGACATCGAACGTTTAATTTTCATGATTCCTTATGTTCAATTGTGTTGATTGTATATAATTTCAGATATACACGCAATTATCCTAATTGTGGATATGGCGTGTCTCTCCCAACTGTTAAATAAATAAAAATGAAAACGGTATAAAATTTATATATATATATAATATTCACAAATAATAAATAAGTACCTATGCTTTGAATATTCTCCCTCTCTGAAAATTATAAATTTAGATGTGACTAATTAATAAGCCTTTTTATTTAATGTGGTGTTAAAATAAACACCAATTTATAACACATTCACTTCAAAATTTACTATATACACTTCAAATTCGGTTGATAAATAGTGATAATGGAAGACAAATTCAAGTACATGAGCTACAAAATAGATAATGTATTCAATGAAAATAATAAAAAAATAAATTGACAAGTTGACCAAATTCTGTATCTTTGATCATCATATATCTATAATACTTGATAGTTCATTATAAAATAAAGGATTTCCGATTTATTTGTGTGGGGTATAAAGAATTTAATTCGGGTATATAATTTAGAAAATAAATCTTCATACAGAGAAAAAGGAATTGATGTAAAATATATATTAGAAGGAAAATATATTTATAGAATAAATATTTACATTCTTAGGTTAAACATCTAATTTTGGTGAGTTATATTTCCCTATTTGTGATACCTCACTTATTTATATCATTATAATTACAGTGTGAAGTGTTAGGTCTCATTTATAACATTTCCGTTACCCTGGCTGGCATAAGACAAAAGAGACGGGATAAACCTGGGCTCCAATTAGCATAAATCTCAAGTTTTTCCTAAAAGTTTCCTCAAGCACCTGGTAGCCACTTGAGACAAGTGGTCTTATTACTTTCTTTGTGTTGACAGGATGTTATATAACTTATGTCTTATAATTTGTTTAACCACTGTAGCTTCCTCATTCTGCCCGTAGGTAATTTGACAACCCGTTAAGGAATCATTCATTAGTTGCAACAGGATCCCTAACATGGAGAGATCTTTCTGTCAATCAGATTATTTTGTTTGTGATGGCAAGTTGCTAGATGTCAGACAACTTATAAATGTCTTTAACTTGTGTCACCACCATGAATTTCTCTCTTCCCGTACGTAATTTGGCATGCTCGCTCAGGTTTCATCTAATATTTGCCACCCAGGATCTTCAACGTTAAGATAAATATCTGTCCATCAGATTGCTTTGTGATGAAAAGTGGCTGATTGACAGACAACTTATAAATGGCATGTTACCCATGTCACCACGATGTCATCTTCCCTGACCGTACGTAATTTGGCCAGCTGACTTAGGTATCATCCAATATTTTCCACAGGATCTTCAACGTCGAATTATATCCCAGCCCATCAGATTGCTTTCTTTGTGATTAAATTAACTGAATGTCAGATAACTTATAATTTCCTTATATCTTGTGTCACCATGGTGCCTTCCTCTCTGCCCGTATGTAATTTGGCGAGCTGGTTCAGGTTTCATCCAATATATGCGACAGGATCTTCAACGTCGAGATATATCTCAGCCCATCAGATTGCTTTCTTTGTGATGAAATTAACTGAATGTCAGAGAACTTATGAATGTATTCTTACTTGTGCCACCACCTTCCTTCCTCTCTTTCCGTACGTAATTTGACAAGCCGGCCGGCGGCTCAGATATCATTCATTAGCTGCAACAAGATCCCCAAAATGAAGGCAACTCTCGGTGTATCAGATTGCTCTCTTCGTGATGACAACTTTCTAGATGTCAGACAACTTATGTTGACCTCTTAACTTGTATCACTACCGTGCTTTCCTCTCTAACTGTACGTAATTTGACGAGCTGACTCAAGTTTCATTCAATATATGCCACAGGATCTTCAACATCGAGCTATATCTCGGCCCATTAGATCGCTTTCTTTGTGATGAAAACTACTTAATGTAAGATAACTTATGAATTCCTTATATATTGTGTCACCACCGTGCCTTCCTCTATGCCCGTACGTAATTTGGCGAGCTGGCTCAGATATCATCTAATATTTGCAACATGATCTTCAGCACCGAGATATATCTTGGTCCATCTGACTGATTTCTTTGTGATGACAAGTTGCTAGATCACAGATAACCTATGAATGTATTCTAACTCGTGTCACCACGGTACCTTCCTCTCTTTCCATATGTAATTAGGCTCAGATATCATTCATTAGTTGCAACAGGAAGTTTTCAGTTTATCAATAGTCGTTGCGTTAACTCTTGTGTCTACTTACAAAAATACCCATTCTATTAATATCACAGCCCATAAAGTTAAAGTTCAATAAAGAGGCGTAGCTTGGATCTATACATATTTATTTTTATTCTAATATTCAGATTAGCAACATGCTTATCTTAATCAATATACCCATTCTACAGTAGCCCGCGC
Source organism: Cordylochernes scorpioides (assembly GCA_030710605.1). Classification (NCBI taxonomy): domain Eukaryota; kingdom Metazoa; phylum Arthropoda; class Arachnida; order Pseudoscorpiones; family Chernetidae; genus Cordylochernes; species Cordylochernes scorpioides. Next base: position 64,778,049 of record CP092882.1, read on the forward strand.
ATGCACATGGCTGTTTTTAAACCTATTTGCATACAGTTCTCTAATAGCTTTTCCACTATAGAATCGTTTGACTTGATAAAGATGTATGTACTCAATCGAAAATGTATATAGAAATCTATCCCTATTTATAATAGGGAAAGATATACGAAATTTAATAGGTTCTGCAGATTTTTTATTATAAATAGACAGCTCCATGTAGTTTGAAAAACTACATTACTATGCGACTTGTGATTTACATCAATGTTAATAATTAATAAGTTACTTTAGAACATAACTCATTGTAAATGGTTCAACTTGATCAACTTTCTCTCTCCACGATACTAATTATTACAGATAACTTCATCAACTTCCATCATTGCTTAACATACTATAAATAAATACCTTGCGATTTCTTCTATCTGCTTATTTTGTGGTTATTTGTTTAATGGATATGTTTATTCAATGCTCTTTTTCTTAATTGTTTATTTTCTTTTGATAATTCTGTTACCTACTCTACTACAATTATTGTAAATAGTTTCACGCGCAATTATCCAGATCGGATATAGCGTATCTTATTTGCAACTGGTAAATAAATAACTATAGTTTGTATACAAGTAAATCGTTGAATAATTTGGCTATCAAAATATAGAGAAAAAGAGCTAAGCACATGTATAGCTCTAACATAAAATAATATACAAATACTTTATAATAATTTAGAATTAATATTTCGACCTTTTTCTCTATTTTTCAAGTTCCTTTATATAATCCAAAGGAGAAAAAGTTGAAGAATCTACAAAACTGAATCAAGGGAAAACAAATTATTGAAAGAAAAACCAACAGAAATATAGAATTTCCCATAGTAACTTTTAATTGAAGGTGAGTTAGTAGATTCTGCTAACAAAAATGTCAGTACAAGATGTTTGTCTAGCAAAGTCCAATAGGCTTACTAAAGCCAGATTTCTTTTGATTAGCAGAAAGCAACACCCGACACGTATTTTTAGGAAATATTTGCCCTTCTGGAAATCTGACAGAAAGGCCACTAATGAGTGGTTCTCAGAACATTCATTTAGAGCATCCACAACACGGTGTTGACTCTCTATGGACCACGCATTTAGTAAGGCTGATTGACTTTTCTGTGAAGTAATTATATTTTGGCTTATTTATAGTAACTGTGTATTCATTTGATACTGGATTTATTTGAAAGTGAAACACTCGCGCTTATTTGTTTTCTATTTTAAATACCGATGAGGCGTTGTATTAATTGGTATATATAGCATACTATTCAATATTTAATTAATAAGATTATTAATTTATATATACACCTATCCCCCGATTTACAAGGTACTTTTTTTACACGTTTTCGCTTTTACATGGTTTTCCAAATAAGTTTTTTTTTTTGTTTTTATCGCACTATACTAAATGCTACTGTGATTGAACACATGCGCTGTGTCCACATCTCACGAGGAATCCCGAGCTTATGTGCTGACTACATATTTTAACCTGTCAATGCATTTTATTTTTATTTCTGTGTACACCTATCCCCCGATTTACACATTTTTCTCAGGAACGTATCTACCGTGTAAATCGGGGGATAGGTATATTTTATTATTTAGAAATATTCTTGTATTATATATCTTATTTGTTGTTATAGAAAGTTTGTAATTGATTTGTAAGAGTTTTGTACTATTATACACGATGCAGCAATAAGTCAGTAGAGATTGTTCTTTAGAGTGAGTACTATTTTTCAGTAGTCACAGTTCTGTACTGCTTTTCATGACAAATAAATAAGTCAGTAGAGCTATTGTTATAAAATTGTTGTTTTGTTGTTGTTGTTGTGTCCATTGAATAGCCTCATGCATCTCTCTCTCTATCATAGCAGTCGCAATGTCCACTATCTTAGATTGTTATAGAGTATGGTATATAGTCACAGTTCTGTAATGCTATCCACGGTATAGCAATAAGTCTATTGTTATAAGTGATTGTGATATTTGTCAAAAATATTCACATTGTTCTGTATTGCAGTACACGATATAGAAATAAATCAGTAGAGATTGTACTTTAGAGTGAGGACTATTTCTTTCAGAAGTCACATTTCTATACTGCTGTCCCTACGATACAGAAATAAATCAGTAGAGCTATTGTTACAGAGTGATTGTGATATTTTCCAAATAGATTCACATAGTTCTGTGCTGCTGTACATGATATAGCAATAAGTCAGTAGAGTTTGTACTTTAGAGTGAGGACTATTTCATTCAGTACTCACAGTTCTACAATGCTGTCCCTACGATACAGAAATAAGTCGGTAGCGCTATTGCTGTAGAGGAATTGCGATATTTTCCAAATAGATCCATATAGTTCTATACTGCTGTATACATGAATAAAACAGTAGATATTGTGTGTCTAGAGTCAGCTTGATATTTATCAATATAGTTATAGTTGTTTACTGCTATATACAGCGATATATTAGCAGATATTGTTTGTTAAAGAGAGAGGGCATATTACCAAGTAATATACACCCATACCTCGCTTTGCGTGGGGGTTACGTTCCAAAAAAACACGACGCAAATTGAAACGACGGAAAGTGAAAATAAAATTTCGATGGCATGGCGCAATCAAAAACAAAGGTGTTGCCATATTTTAGGAAAAAAAATAAAAAAATTAAAGACTCGAATCTAAAACAACGCAACTTCGAAAATTTAACGACGCACAGTGAAAATCAGTAAAAATTAAGCAGCGACGCAACTTCGAAAAAAACGCAAAGCGAAACGACGCAAATCGAGGTATTGGTGTATGTATATATATATTCAAATTAGAGCCATCCATAAATAGATCTTTAATTAAAAGGCATATATTATAAAGACATAAATGATATTTTGATCCAATATATGCCTTTTTATTTATAATAAATATGTATATTTAAAAAATGGAAAAACTAAGTCAATTTGGTCCACTACCATTAAGTTCATTTGGATTAAACCACAAGTTATACGATAAATTCAACTCGGATTACACAATGAGTATATGACCCTTGGAATATGAATGCAATCATATTACAGGTCAAAATGACTTAAAGGAAGCATTAGTTACTCACGGATAAAAGCATAAGATCAGGATATGCGTTATCTATCAGCTAATCAATACCAAACGACAACAAAGGTACCATAGAAGACGCTAGAAACCATTCATTAACTTCTGAAGACAAATTGAAATAAATGTATTAAAAATGTTCTCAGTAGAAATGAGAAGGAATGTTCAATTTGTCAAAAGTGCGGCGTCGATGGAGGTTTTATACTTAGAGGTAAATAAGCGCGTGTGAGTGGACCATTTGTCGTTGATCAATTCAACCATTAATTAAAGTTGCCATTTGTCTTGGTGCCCTCTCCACTGATGTATGCTGGCGAACAAAATAAAATTCCAAACGACACATCTTGTTAATTAGAAAAAAGAAGCAGAAGATTAACATCTTTCTAATTAATCTATCGAATGTAGTAATCAGTATATATGAACATAAGATAATTCATTTTGAAAAAGAATTTGTATATTTCAATGTATAAAGAAGAAAAAAAAGGTTTTCGACGAGGAATTTCTTTTATTAATTCTGTAAATTCAGCAAGCTTTCGGACTTTGACGTTCTTCGAAAGGCACCTTCCCAAGAAACTGAAAGATAATATTTAAGAAAGTATTATGTTTCAGTTTCCTTTTTTTTTTTTGAGAAGTTGTCTGTCGAGGGACGTCAAAGTCCGAAAGCTTGCCGAATTTACAGCATTAATAAAAGAAACTTGTCGCTGAAAACTTTTGTTCCTTCTTCAAGATGATGTCAGACGATTCCTTCTCATGTAATTTCAATGTATAAAGAAGGAACAAAAGTTTTCGGCGACAAATTTCTTTTATCAATATTGTAAATTCAGAAAGCTTTCGGACTTTGACGTTCTTCGAAAGGCAACTTCCCAAGAAACTGAAAGATAATATTTAAGTATTATCTTTCAGTTTCTTGGGAAGTTACCTGTCGAAAGACATAAAGGTCCGAAAGCTTGCCGAATTTACAGCATTAATAAAAGAAATTTGTCGTCGTTAACTTTTGTTCCTTCTTTAAGGTGATGTCAGACGATTCCTGCTCTTGTAATTCCAATGTATATCTATGGTATATATTCATTCAGCATATCTCTTCTGTCTCCAACCATATTTTACACAATATATAACACATTTATAATATTTTTACATAAATACACATTCATAGACATCTCTAAATCTATCAAACCTAGAAACATGTCTATAGAATCTATAAATTTTATATTTTAAAAACCCATTCCCATTGTGGCGAAGAAATAATTTTTTATTTAATTTAATAATATTCAATGAAAATATTTAACAGATTATAAAAATATATATTACTCTTTAAATAAAAAGGCATATATTGGATCAAAATATCATTTATTTTACCAATATTTCAGTTGGCTGAACGCCAACCTTTATCAAGGTATTATAAGGCACATTAATATGTCATAATACCTTGATAAAGGTTGGCGTTCAGCCAACTGAAATATTGGTAAAATAAATGATATTTTGATCCAATATATGCCTATTTAATTAAAGATTTATTTATGGATTGCTCTATTTTCAAAAATATAATACTCTGTATTTGTAAAATCATCTTTAAAATATTTCTTTGCTTGCTTGTTCGATATTCTCTAGTTGTAGATAGTGTGGTTAATTTGTTAATATTTGTCGACTCGTTGCTGTGACGTTATCAATAAATACTTTCACACCTTCAGATATACAAAGACTTGATTTATATGCTACAATATTTTATTTAATAGCTCTAATTGGAATCCTCAAAGAATTCTTTGAAACGAACATTCTGGATTCACTACAAGGTTATTTAAAGAATTAGATCAAACATTGAAACGACTAAATTTAAAAAACATACTTGAACTGTTGTAGAGTATACAAGGGAATGAATTCAAATAATTTATGAAAAAAAAAGAGATAAAAATTAGATGTCAAACATTTTGCAATTATCTTTGCTTTTTTTTCAAGAGAGGATGCGCATATCTTGATAATACTGAGGATTGAAGCTTTTAAGCATTTTAAGGAATCTATAATACATTAGATGATTCTTTCACACTTATTTATATATTGCCGCGTGGAAAATTAGAGAAGACAAACTTCAGGATGAGACAGCAATTTATTTAAGGCAAGAACAAACTATGAAGAATAAACAAAAGATAAGGAATGGGGGAAGTTTACAGAGTAGTAAAATATAAACATAAAAATTGATACTCAGTTAATAAAATAATAAATACTTTGCTGCAATATTATGGCAGAATTTCTGGACCTTTCTTCTAAGCATCTAATTCCTATCTTTCAGGATAAACTCTAAACCCACTTATAAGATATAAAATCTAAGTTTATACAAATCAATGCAATCATCAAAGAAAGAAATGCTTATGTATTTAGTCTCTTTTTCATAGTTAATTTGATACATCTACCAAGGACTGCACTCTTCAATCTCAAAGCTATAGAGAACAGTGCGGAAATTAGCTGTTAATAATATGGATGGGCAATTGCATATTGGACTATAGGACAAGGTATTTGACAACAATCGCTGGATTCAAGATAACCTATGCATGACTTCATATAGGTTATATGCAAGTTACGTTAAAGCGCTGGTTTTATCCAGAATTTCCCCACACAGGTGTCCCTGGAAGGGACAAAGAATCCCTGTACAGAGAACCAAGAAGAGTTAATCAACTTCTTTATGAGCACGACACCACCAAGATCTTGTATAATTTAGACTAATAAAAGGATAAGTAAAAAAAAAGATAGACCTTTGAAAAACACAAAAATTGGTAAAACTCAACAACTAAATGTATGAGAGGGATCATTGTGTGTAGATTTCAAATATAAAATTTATTTTAATATTATTATATATAAGAAAATATCAAATATGCGAAATAAACTCCAAGAGAATAATTACAAAATATTACAAGACTTAGAACGTAATACTATAAAGGAAGGACAATACATCCAGATGGCACAAAAACCTACAGGACATGCAACAACTGTCCTGGTGTAGAACTAACACCTACCCACATATTCTAATGCCCAGCAATGGCCGCAGCCTTGCAGAAAATTGACATAGACCCAGAGCAGCAGCTTTACACCCCAAGATAGTGGGCATTGCGACTACTGTGATAGATATGCATGAGGACATCTGAGGTTCTTCATTGGATACGACAACAACAACAGAAAATTGACATGGACCCAAAGCAGCAGCTTTACACACCCAAGATAGTGGACATTGCGACTACTGTGATAGATATGCATGAGGACATCTGAGGCTCTTCATTGGACACAACAACAACAACTTAATATTGCGATTGAGGAATTGTAGAAGGTGCAGATGAAACAAAAATGGTAAAAAGGAAGCAGAATAAAAAGAGGAGGAAGGTGTGTTTCCTGGCAGCACCACCGCGGATGGCTAAATGTCAGAAGGTCAGGGAGAATGGAAACAAATCCCGCAGCCCCTTAATGTTGCGCTACTCTGTAGATGACGCAGAACAGAGCTGTAAATAGCTTGGCTTGGGCTGTTTGCATTCTTTTAACATTATAGGGATTCTTCCATAAGGGGAAAGAGAGAGGGGAGGGGGGGAGAAAGGCTTAAAGAATAACGTACACTCAGTGACGTAAGCACAGTGATGACGTCAGCCCGAACCAATCAATAGCGTTCATTCAGTGGTCACGTGGTAAGGAACGTGCTATCCTATTGGTTGTCCGAAGTTTCGTCCTCCAAGCTTTTGCTTCTTACGCCCCCACAATGCGGAGAATTCTGATTGGACTAGAGACTACCTTTTACAGCAGTGAAACCAAATAAACAATTAATTAAATAAAGTAAAAAGTGTTTGTCATCTTGAACACTGGTTGATAACACGAAAATAGACATTTTCTACAGAAATATTTGCATCCTGGAGGTCTTGTCGCCAAACATTTTGTCTATTTTGATCGTTTTGATCATCGCGATTGTATCCTAACATAAAAATTTATTTCAACTTTAATGGCGCATTTTTAGAAAAGGCAGAGCAATGCTATAACCAATCTCAAGAACGATGCAGTTGTGTGGATACTGCAAAATTAGACATTCTAAAAGACTTTAAGCTAATTTTAACCTACTAAGATACTTTCCCGCAATCGCGCATTGCAGATAACCTCTAGACCCGCAATCAGGTGGATACTGCAATTTCTGAAACTTGATTGAGACCATTTGAAACCATTTAAAAAGGCGTTTATCTTCCATATTGATGATTGGTTAGATCAATTTGCGGAATTTCTTTAGCATCTTGATTTCTTACATTGATGTTTATTATTCAGAATAATAGCGCACTGATCATTTTCTTTTATAAAGCGATTGAGTATATGCATAATACCTTATTAATGACAGAGGCATGTGTTTGTAGATTAGTGTCCAATCAATATTATTGACATCAATGGTGAAGCACATACTAAGTTGAAATATTAGAGTAAAAAGGAAACACTATGAACAAGGCTAGGAACCATTATGTACATTCGAGGAAGCTTTCCCAACGTCAAAGTATTCTTATTCAGATAATCAAGATGTCTTTGTTTCTGACATCATCTCAAATCTCAAGAAAGACTTGTAGAAAGATGCTTTGGTTAATTCCAAGATGGAAATTGCTTCGTCATCCATCTCTTATCCGAAGAGCCAGGCGCTGCAATTCGAATGACCGCTGGATGTATTGATAGAACTAAGAGCTTTAACAAATGTCTCATACAAACTTTTTGGTCTCAATATGTCACGATTTTGTCACAATTGTCTCATACACTTCGACCATAAAAGGTTTAATTTTCTCGACCTCCTGACATAAATCTGTTGTCCACGTCAGTAAAAAAAATCGAAGCATTATTCAAGGCGTTCATAGAATATTTTTATTGAAAATTATAGACAATAAAAACCTTTTCTAGCCGAAATATCTGTTATATTAGGAACTATGAATGCTGGCCAGATGCAACCTCTATCTTGAAGATAAGCAATATAAAATATAATTGATAATAATCAAAATTATATGCTGACATCAGCCTAGGAGACCTTCCCACCGACAAAGAGTTATTTTCCAGATATTATTGAGGTCTTCTGGACAAATATTTCTAAACTCTAGTCTCTACGAAGATTCTAGATATAGGATTTGAGTGAAAATGGCTATTGCATTATTATCAAAGCCTATCTCAAAGATCTGCAAGTCAGAATTCACTCGATGACAAAACAATCTTACAAATCAATTTTAGACTCTCCATATTTTTAATTAAGATTAAATGACAGAGAATAATCCTTCAGAAATAAATCCAAATTCTAATCTGATTTAGTTAAAATCTTTCAAGTCCCAATAGGATTTGTCGTGTTTGTTACATTTGTTCACAGTTCTATTAAATTTTCTCAATCTATTTACACATTTCTCCTTGTTATTTCTGATGGGAATGTTCTCTGTGACAAAACATATTTGCCTGGAAATTCCCAATATCTCTACCTCAACATCAAAACTTATATAAAGCGAACTTATACTATTTATATCGCTAGAGTAGCTACCTATGTATTTTGAAATCAACATGGTGAATTATTCATACAGGCTTAAAGTTTGTTGGAATAGGGCATTCCAAATGACACAACTTCCTTCGCATACTTAGAAATATACAAATTTTATTAAGTTTACAGTTTTGAAAATAGAGAAATCCATATATCTGATGCACGCCCACACATGCCAATATAACAAAGGTTTTTCAATAATATTGTATAAATATTAATAAGAGATTGTACATAGAGTATTAGCCCGTTGAAGAACAGTATATTTGCTTGAAAACTTGCAAATTCAAAATAGGAAGAAATTTTCAATCTGATTTTTAATTTTCCTCTTTCAAATAATATCTGGGTATTTCTGGGCTCACATAGAAATCTATATATAAATCTTTAAATAAAAAAGGCATATATTGGATCAAAGTATAAGTTATTTGACCGATTATTCCAGTGAAACATCTATTCAAGTTGAACAGTAAATGATAACTACTAAAAGGTGTATATCACTGAGACTTCCTCCGAGCCAAGTCGAATATGATAAAGAACACAATGTGTTTATTCAAGTTAACCAGTTAATGATAAAGACCACGAGACATTCATCCAAACTAACCTGTAAATTATAACAGCAACGGATCATACATTAAAGTTTACAAGTGAAGTTAAAGGCGAAGAAGATTTTATCTAGTTTACAAATAAATGGTAAAAACCACAGAGAGCATATATCAAAGTTAACAAGTGAAGTTAAAGGCGAAGGAGAGCCTTTATCGAGTATACCAGTATATGGTAAAAACCACATAGAGTATATATCAAAGTTTACAACAAAAAAGTGAAGACCACAGATCCCGCGCATACCTAAGTTAACCGGTAAAGGGTACAGACAAAGGAACACCTGTTCATGTGGATCCCTAGTACACGTGGTACAGGCCATGATAATAATGGCTTGTAGAAGTTGGCGACTGCTTTTACTGTAAGTCCACTACATGTCTACATATGTGAAAGGCTAAGAAGACTTTATCGAGTGTACCAGTAAATGGTAAAAACCACAGAGAGCATATATCAAAGTTTACAACTAAAAGGTAAAGATCACAGATCCCGCGCGCATAACCAAGTTAACCGGTAAAAGAAATAGATAAAAGAACACCATGTTGATAAGTGAATCATAATTTTTTTTCTTATCCCTAGTATACGTGGTACAGGTCATGATAATCATGGTAGGTAGAAGTAGGCGACTTCTTTTACTGTAACTATGTACTGTACTGCAGAACGAGATTTGAAAAAATATCCCACATGTGTTTCCCATGAGCGAAAAATCGAAATACATTTTAAGGATAAATAACGATTATTTCTACCCTTAGGGATGAAGTATGAAAAGATGAATTGTGAAGAGTAATGATAAACGGAAAAATAAAAGTGTACTGTACACCACATGTCTACACATGTGAAAAACAGTTCGACTTTGCACTTACAAATGTACCAGAGCCCCGATTGGTTACTTGAATTCGCTATGATAAAGACTACGAAACATATATTCAAGTTTCCTCAGTAAATGATAAAAGAGAACAGAACAATTATTCTAGTTCACACACACACACACACACATCAGTAAATTATAAAGACAACGAAACATTCAATCAAATTGATCGTCAAAAGACCATCAAACAATTATTCAAATAGAAGAGTAAATGACAAATACTACACACATAAGGACCACCAAGCATTCACAAAGGTTTTTTTTTTTTTTGATCCCCCAAGTACACGTGATACAGGCCATGATAATCATGGTGGGTAGAAGTTGGCGACTGCTTTTACTGTAAGTGAACCACATATCTATACATGTGAAAAGCAGTTCGACAAAGGTTTATATTAACAATATAACAAATAATATATTCAAGCCAATTTGTAAATTGGCTTGAATTCTGTTTTACAGAATATTTATTCAAATTCATTATTATAAGTAGATTCATCTTTCCTAGTTGAAGTTGAATTTTAACATATTTATACAAGCCGTAAATGATTTAAACTATAGAATGTATATCATTTTTTTTGTTTATTCCTAGTACACGTGGTACAGGCCATGATAATCATGGTGGGTAGAAGAAGGCGAATGCTTTTACTGTAAGTACACCACATGTCTACACATGTGAAAAGCTGTTCGACTTTTGTACTTACAAATGTGCCAGAGCCCCAAAACCCCCTTCGTTTACTTGCACTCGCTGGTGGGGTTGGACTTTTACAAGAATCGGGAGCTGTTGGAGCATTTTTTTTAATCAGAAAAAAGTTCCCAATGCGGGAATCGAACCCGGATCTTAGCGGTCGAAAACAAACGATTTAGACCATCCTTCCACTGATCCCTCATATATATCCTAGATACACGATAGGCTCTATAGGTAAATTAGTTGATCATTCTAGCTTGGCGATAATAACATAGAGATATTAGGAAAATATCATTCAGAAATAGGTCTCTTATATAAATATTTTAAAATTTCAAGCTTTTGAAACTTGATGGTCTTCTACAGGTGTTACAATAGTCTTACAGAAGATCGTCATGACACGAAAAAAAAAAATTAGGATATTGAAAAGAAATATAGAAGTAACGTATCCCTAGATAATACTTTGCTGAATATATTGATGTATTAGATAATAAAAGGCATATATTGGATTTGAAAAAATATTTATTTTGCCAATATTTCGGCTGGCTGAACGCCAACCTTTATCGAGGCATTACATTTTTGTATACACAAACTCAGCGCCGCATAGTGTTATAATATCACAGTTGGAATCAATTAAAATACAGAGTAGGTGGGAGAAATTTGTGCATGAAAAAATTATTATAAAAAATAAAAAATGCAACTAAAAATGTAAAATATCTTTAAAAATAAAAGGAAAAAAAGTTCTATCTTATATTTAAAAAAATTGTAATAAGTACATAAAAATAATTCATTAATAACTCATAAAGAGATAAATGTAAAAAATGTATGTATCTATTAAAACATTTGAAAATAAATTTAAAATGATTTAAACAATAAACTGTAAGAACCTTATAAAAAGTTTTAAAAATGTGGGTATTAAAAAAATTCATTTAAAAATTTAGGAGATCGATTTAAAAATAAGTAAAAAATATTTTATAAAAATGCATTAAAATGGAAGTTAAAACAATTTAGGATGAATAAATGAGAAAATGATTTAAAAATGAAAACTAAAAAGTTTAAATTAATGCATGTAAAATGTTATATATTTAATGTATCAATACATTTGCGTTTTGAAGCGATAAATATAAAAATAATTAAACAAGTGGTATGTATTAATTACAGGTAATTACTAATGTGTGAAAATATAATTTAAGAAATCGCGGGTATTACAACAAAATATAAAGTAAAGTTAAAGCAAAAAAAATAAAAAAGCAAAGTTATGAAATTTAAAAAACGGCACCTCTCCCTTTAAAATAGTACATAATAAGTCAATTAAAAAATAATAATTAACTAATTGAAATTAAAATAATTAGACAAAAATATTAAGAAGATCTAAATGGTGTGTAGATGTCTGGTAAATCAATTTTCCTATTTATGCTTTCTTTGTCTTCTACAGAGGCCCAGCTTTCTAAGAACAATCGGCAGTGTTTTTCTTTAATGTTCTGGTATAAAATAGCTGTATTTTCGAAATCCGGAGTGTGGTTGTTTTTTAGTGCATGATCAACAAGGAGAGATAGTGGGTTGTAATTCCTTAGTCCTGATTTGTGTTGATTTATACGATCTTTGAGTGGTTTGCTGGTTTCCCCTATATAATTAGCTTGGCAATTGTTACAAGGTATTTTGTAAATTACGTTGATTTTGTTTTCCATTTTGTTAATTTGTTTAGTGTCTGGATGGCGTAGGGCCTTTTTTAAATTTAAAGAAGATTGATAGGTGGTTGTGATGTTGTATCTCTTTAGGACTCTGGCGATGCGTTCAGAGCCGTAGCTGTAGGGGAGGGAGCAGAAAATCTTTTTTGATTGAACAGGGGTGTTATTTAAAGGTGGAGATTTTGGTTTATAAAAATGTTTTTCGATAAATTTGCTTGGGTAATTGTTGTATTGATATTGATCACATATTGATGTATGTGATTATAATTTTCGAAAGGCCATGCGTGTATATCTAAAAAGAGTGATAAATAAGAGTTACACCTTCTGGAGATTTAGCAACCCACTGAAGACGCTGAGAACTATTTCAGAAAAGAAAAATATAGCAATAGAACTTTATAATTTCTACAGAACAATTGTAAATAGATTCATACACAAAAGAGGTAGTGAGGAAAGTTTTAGATGTGTAAATAAATCCCATTTCAAACAAAAGCTCACGTGCACATGGGGAAAGGGAGAAAAAATACTGTTTATTTTGTTGTTGTATGGCGAATCTATACAGAGCAATGGGCCCTAATAAAAGTATTTTTGTTGTTGATAACTAAGAGTTACAATCTTTTCAGATGAATCTGAAACACGCCAGTCGTATAGAGCATAGATAAAATACAAGTAGAATCGCAAATACAGTAGCTTCTTTTTGAATATCTCTCTCTCTCTCTCTATTCCGAGCTGAGAACAATAATGATATTTGATCTAAAGAAAGAGAAAGAGTAAGTAAATTTATATATTATGATACATCAGCGCGCCATCTGTTATGAATATTCGAAACTATTATAGACGCGTATGATTCTTTTGAAAATTAAACAAATCCTACTGTCCTTATTGCAATGGAAAAAGTAATGGGAGAAGCTGGATCATCAATGGTGAACCCTCCCTTTAATTTTTAAATTGAATTTATAAATTTATAATTGTAATTCTGCTGTCCTCAAAGCTTATGTCCATAGTTCATTTAAAATACTCATTCTAAGAGTCTAGCATCAGTATCACTATAAAAGGAAAACTGAAAAACGCAATATAACAGCGGTATGGTAGATTAAACTGCGAAACCGATGGGAGGGTTCAACACTGAAGAGCCCATTAATTTTTCCATTGCATTAAGGACAGTAGAAATTGTTTAATTCTTAAAAGAATCATAGTTTAGAATATTCAAAACTTATATATAAACATAGTGATAGAAACTTTTGTTAATAAAATTCTTCATATAATCCTGTAGAAGGGATACCCGAAAGCTTGAGAAATCGTTAAAATAAAGCAAGAAACATATACTCGGGGACAGTGTGTTGTTGATAAAATCTGTTTATACTCTACAGATTAAGGAATCCAAGAAGAGGGTTTGTCTATCTACGTCAGCCAAGAGCAGTATGCCAAAGGTCGCCAAGTTCAACAACACCCGTGCCCTTGAGCAGCCGGTCGGGCTGGAAGCTGTCCAAGCCTCCATTGATGGCGACCGACGTTGTTGGGACATAACGGCGGGACATCTCGTCTTCTATTTTTAGCTCCTTCTCTTCGCTACGCTTTCCATATTTTTCTGAATTTTTTACCTTTCCATCCTCTCCCGTTAACCAATTGATAATGGTGCAGAGTCAATTTAGGGGATGCAAGTACATCTATGCCTATATCATCCTTTGCTTGGTCGCTTGACTGAGCTAAATTTCTCTTCTGTCAACCAAAGCCTCTAACATTCTCCTGAATCTTGAGATGAGGATAGTTAACGAATACCTCTAGATTGTTTTAAAGGACATTTCGTTTTTCAGAAATCTTCCTCGACTATATACAGATTTTTATTCATAAATTCAATTTACATTTATCAATAAAATTTGTAACAAATAAATTTACTGTCAATGTGTTTTTTCAATGAGCTTGTAGAGCTTGATACTTTTGATGGTGTCTGCCGGGGAAGAGTAGAGCTTATCAATGGATGTGTCAATACAGTCTACCTCACTCAATGATATCATCAAATATTATATCTACAGACCTTACTGCAATGATTTCAATGAACCTATGTACATATGCTTATAAGGGCTTGTAGAAGTAAATACTACTTATTGCAGTTAGATCTGTAGAGATAATATTTGATGATATTATTGAAAAAGAAACACATTGACAGTAAATTTATTTGTTACAAATTCTATATATATATATTAGATAATAAAAGGCATATATTGGATTTAAAAATATATTTATTTTGCCAATATTTCGGCTGGCTGAACGCCAACCTTTATCGAGGCATTACATTTTTGTATACACAAACTCAGCGCCGCATAGTGTTATAATATCACAGTTGAAATCAATTAAAATACAGAATCAATTTTGAAATGAATTTTTAAATACCCACATTTTTGTTAAACCTTTTTAAAAAGTTCTTACAGTTTATTGTTTAAATCATTTTAAATTCATTTTCAAATGTTTTAATAGATATATATATTTTTACATTATTTTTATGTACTTTTTAAAAACATTTTAAAATATAAAGATAGAACCCATATTTTTCCGTTAATATTTTAATATATTTTACATTTTGATTGCAATTTTTTATAATAATTATTTTTTACATTCACAAATTTCTCCCACCTACTCTGTATTTTAATTGATTTCAACTGTGATATTATAACACTATGCGGCGCTGAGTTTGTGTATACAAAAATGTAATGCCTCGATAAAGGTTGGCGTTCAGCCAGCCGAAATATTGGCAAAATAAATATATTTTTAAATCCAATATATGCCTTTTATTATCTAATGAATTAAGTATGGATTGCTCTATTTTCAAAATATATATATATGTGTGGCAATATAGTGGTAATGATGTGGTGAGATGAGAAATAATGAAACAACAAGTTTGGAAGGAATTCCAGGCAATCAGCGAGAGAGAGCGGATCGACGGGCGACCGACCCGCTGAACGACCGTTTTCCCTCTGTACACAACCGGGGGGCTAACCAGGATAGTCGCCAGGTGGTGACGGCCCCCCCCCCTCAGGAATGTGGCCAAAAATGGTCGTAAGTTAGTTGTCTAAAGTGTCTCGCTTTAGCTGCCCATCTCTCTCTCGTTGGCTGTTGGTTTGTTTTATTAATCCTGGAAGAGCATATATTACAACATATATATATATATATGTTGTAATATATTCCAATATATATCTATGTCCCCATGTGTTGTGTAGCTGTAGTGTAATTGCCAAAGTGCCAAATAAAATTTCGAGTGAGTCACAATCGGCGCCAGTGGAGGAAATAGGTCCGAAAAACAAGTCGGGTTCTCAAGTGTGCCCCTTTCTTGCACAAACAGATTAGTCCGCTTGGAGACACGATTGATAGACCCCTCTAGACAGATCTTCCCTGACCGATGTCGGCTTCACTTACTCTCTCTCCATCTCTATGGTGACATCCAACATGTCTCGTCCTTTTATGTTATCCCATTCACGCCTTTAATCATTCTGAACATTGTAGCCACCACGACTGCAACCAACATGCCACACTACAGTCATCCAACAGGATGCAACAATCTACATTACTACATATATATATTTTATATTTAAAAAATATATGTATATGATTTCTGTTGTTTTTGATCATATTGAGGATTATTAAACTATGGTGGTGCAGTCGTGGCTATAATAATAATAATAGTCTTGATCAGAGGTTCTTTAATTGAGCTAAGTGATATATATGAAAAACATAATTTGATTAAAGTACTGCCTGGCTTAAGGCGTAAGAATAAAAAAAGAAAAGCGTATTTACATAATGTACAAAGGTTTTGGGCCGACCATTGGGGAACAACAACAATGAGTATTTATAGAGAAAGCGTGACCTCTGGCGGTCGATTTATACAGAGTATTTATATCTATGAAATTATAATTTTTTTTTTAAATAAAATATTTTAATATAACATTTTAAATAATATCTTAATATAACATATATACATAGTTTCTTCTTCCCTTTACAACATTATCATGGTTTTTAGATTGATTAAGTTATTTAGTGATTTATTTATTCAATGATTTATTTCGAGAATCTGTCAATGATTTGATTTTTAACTTGGCTCTAGCTGAATCATGGTTTTAGAATCGACAGAGAATAATTCTTCAAATTAAAGATACTTCGGCCAGTAAATATTATTTATTTATTTCAATACACAAAACGCGATATCCCGGCTAGGGATAATTGCGTCGATAAATGATTTGTTGACTACTACCATATTCTTATATGGCTTAAGATAATAGAAATTTCATTGTAGTGCTTATGAACGCAGTGAAGCTAATAAGAAACAATTAACCTTTATTAAGACCTCTAGTCTTACATACAGATTATTCTCTTAAGATATACAGAAGAATAGTGGAAAAGAAATAGAGTACTAGAACTTGTTTAATGTTATATGACAGAGTATTTTCAGACATATATGCATATATTATCTATATTTATTATGATATAAAATGTTTTATAATTGTATGTAATTCTACTGTCCTCAAAGCTTATGTCCATAGTTCATCAAAATTACCCATTCCAAGAGTCTAGCATCAGTAGCACTATAAAAGAAAGATCTAAATATGCAATATAACTGCGGTATGGTAGATTAAACTGGTAAAACCGCTGGGAGGGTTAACCACTGATGAGCTAGGTCCTCCAATTAATTTTTCCATTG
Source organism: Cordylochernes scorpioides (assembly GCA_030710605.1). Taxonomy (NCBI): domain Eukaryota; kingdom Metazoa; phylum Arthropoda; class Arachnida; order Pseudoscorpiones; family Chernetidae; genus Cordylochernes; species Cordylochernes scorpioides. The sequence goes on from CP092882.1 coordinate 64,795,137, forward strand.
CAGTAAGGGCAGTAGAAATGGTTTATTTTTTAAAAGAATCTTGCGCGTCTATAATAGTTTCGAATTTTCATAACGGCGCGCTAATGTATCATAATATACCTATGTAATGATTGATGTTCTCCTATTCATTAAGTAAACCACTGATAAGCCATGACGTTCCATTCAAAATTTGCATTGTGAAATCTGTAGAAAAAGGTTATAATATTCCATATATAAATATTAGGGGTCAAAAAACCTCTACGAGACTTAAGCACAAGTTATTAATGCTATTGTATAAGTTATACATATATATTTATAATCAAAAATTCGAAAAGAACACTTTGATGCTACCAAGAGAAATGCATTCCCAATACTGAGCGTTAAGACAGTTCAGCTGTATTGGAATTCCGTGCATGTATAAAGAGCGATAACCAGTCAGGGGTCAAAAAACCTCTACGAGACTTAAGCACAAGTTATTAATGCCATTGTATAAGTTATAAATATATATTTAATCGAAAATGCGAAAATAACACTTTGATGTTACCAAGAGATATGAAATCCCAATACAGAGCGTTAAGACAGTTCAGCAGTATTGAAATTCCGTGCATGTATAAAAAGCGATAACCAGTCAGGGGTCAAAAACCCTCTATGAGACTTAAGCACAAGTTATTAATGCAATTGTATAAGTTATACATATATATTTAATCGAAAATGCAAAAAGAACACGTTGATGTTACCAAGAGAAATGCACTCCCAATACAGAGCGTTAAGACAGTTCAGCAGTATTGGAATTCCGTGCATGTATAAAAAGCAATAACCAGTCAGGGGTCAAAAAACCTCTACGAGACTTAAGCACAAGTTGAGAGAGGTTAGTTAACTTGCCAAGATGGGCGGCACGAGGACTGAACAAAGAGTTGTTATAAATCAAGGCGTGTTGCACGCACAAGCGCCAGGTGGTGTGGCTTTACCATTATTGAGTGGTAACACAACAATTAGTTTACAACATTAAAATTCAAAAGAAAGACATCTCCTGGTTGTTTAACAAAATATTTGATAATAGGTTACGCCATTTGGTCAGTATAAATATTTTAGAAAAGTATTTATAATTTTATTAACATAGTATCATTTTCATAATACAATATAATGTGGCTTATATGATTGTAAAACGACATTGGAAAATTATCCCGCAGGTTTTTCTTTAAAACGAAATATCGAAATTTATTTTTAAGGAGAAATACCGATTATTTCTAACCTTAGGGATGAAGTATGAACGGATGAATTGTGAAGAGTAATGTTAAAGGGAAAAATAAATTCATCCTTTCATACTCCATCCCTAAGGTTAGAAATAATCGTTATTTTTCCTTAAAAATAAATTTCTATTTTTCGTTTAAAAGAAACACATGCGGGAGAATTTTTCAAATGTCGTTTAACAATCATTTTTTATGTTTATATTTTTGCTACTCTGTAAACTTCCCTCATTGCTTTTTTTTATCATTCATAGTTTTCTTCTTGCCTTAAATAAATTGCTGTGTCATTCTGACGTTTGTCTTTCCTAATGTTCCACGTGGCATTTTGGCGAAGATGCTGGGTAGATTGGGAAAACCAAACTGAAGATCGCAAAGAAGATCTTGAGACCATGGGTGCTTTTTTCCATTGCTTTGTCATCAGGAAGTTTGTCCTTCCTAATTTTCCACGTAGCAATATCAATTAATTATTGACTTTTAATTATATTTCAGAAATTAGTCAAATACCTTTTATTGATTCATACTTGACCAATTCTGTAATAATTGAAAAAAATCCAGGATTAGTTGATATTTTTTCCAGTAGATGGCGTAATTCTTCAAATAATTTTAGTTGCACGTTCAGTAAATGCTTTTCTTTTAATTTATCAATCTGATACACACACAATTTTACAATTTCTTGATTTCTCAGGTAGCCTCTAAACCCAAAATAATTTTGGTCGTAGAGGTACATTCTGCACCACGCTGATAAGAGCCAACAGCCCGAAATGCGTTCCTGGTTGACTTTTCTTGATTTATCAAGAAAATGGGTTGGCCAAATATCAGGGAACAGGCTAAATCAATGTTTAGTTGAATATGTTTCGCATATTTATATTCATTCCTGGTATAGTAATTTTAATGGTCGACAGTTTATTTTGCCTTTAGGGACAAACACAAAAATTCATTATATATATTTAAATACATATATAATTTGGAATTTGAGCAATCAATAAATAGATCTTTAATTAAAAAGGCATATATTGGATCATAATATAGTTACCAATATTTCAGTTGGCTGAACGCCAACCTTTTTCAAGGCATCACAACATATTTATGTCAACAACAAACTCAGCCCCACATAACGTCAATAGAATTAAGTTTAAAATAAAAATGTTACCTATATTCAATGAGGAGGGAGAAAAAATTTTGATATTTTTATTTTTCTCCTTTAATATTTTAATATATTTAACTTACTCTGATTGTAACTATTTTAATAATTTTGCATGCACAAATTTCTGCCACCTACTTTGTATTTTTAAATTTATTTCAACTGTGATATTATAACACTTTACGGCGCTGAGTTTGTTTATACAAAAATGTAAAGCCTTGATAAAGGTTTGGCGTTCAGCCAACCGAAAAATTGGCAAATAAATATTTTAATAAATCCAATATATGCCTTTTTATTATCTAATATATATTAATATATTATAGAAAAAAAAATTGTAATAAACTTACATTTTTATAATAATTTAATTCCTGAAATTGTTTTTTCCTACAAATTTAATTTTATATTTTCAATTTTAAAAAAGCAAATAATTACTTTTCAAATATTATAATCAATATTTTAAAATAGTTTATAAATAAATCAATATTGATTTGTTATCAAATGTTTCGTAATATATTTTTAATCTGAAGAAAACAATCTAGAAGTTTCCAAAAGAAGAACCTAACAAAATATTCTATGCAATCATCATTAGCTTCAGATTATCTCCTTCTAAATGGAGCGCTCATTAGATCTCGCTTCCTCTCTGATTGGATTATTCTTATGGTTTCAAAAACAGCAAAGTGTTTCTTGGTATGACGTAGGTCATAGAAAAAAATAAATAGGAATATTTCTGTCTAAGTATCAAGGTTGATGATATTAAAGTGGTGGAGCCTCCGTAGCTCCTAAAATCATTGTACATTCTCATCATTTATTCATTTATATTATCTTTATTTTTTATTGCACTTTGATATTTCTCATTATTTCATCTTTTAATATTTACATCTCGGATTTCACATATAAAACTAACAAGCCTGCTTTTATATTATTATAAATATTATGATTAACTAACGTAGAACGAATAGGTTGGTAAAAACACGTTATTTTATACCTTGCTGTTGATTACCATAAATCCTTACCATATCTGAGTTAGAAGCAATTCAGAATATCAATTCTTGGAATAATAATAAACTTCTAAAGTGTATTATAGTGATTGCACTTTGATATATTTCATTAATTTATCTTTAAACAATTTTATCTCTCGGATTACACATATTGGAACTAACAAACCTACTTTTATATTATCATAAATATTATAATTTACTAACGTAAAGGTTCTACTAAGAATAGGTTGGTAAAACCAAGTTATTTCAGACCTCGTTGTCGATCACCATGATTCCTTTCCATATCTGAACTAGAAGCAATTCAGAAACCACGATAATCCTTGGGGGTAGTAAGTCAACAATCTTTATATTTTAACTCAAACTTTCCTCAAGCCAAGTTGCGGAAACTAATTTGTTACTTTCTATAGACCTTTTCAACAAGTTGGTTTGTCTGAATTTATTTTCAGGTTTGATATTTTCTTTTGAAGATATTTTTGATGGAAAACTTAGAAATATTTCTCAATATTTGTGGCACAACATATAAACAGGAACCTATAAATGTATTTATAAATATATATTTATATATTTTGAGAATAGAACAATCCATATTTAAATCATTAGATAATAAAAAGTCATATATTGGATTTAATAAAATATTTATTTGTCAATATTTCGGGTGGCTGAACACCAAACATTTATCAAGGCATTACAATTTGTATACACAAACCTAGAGCCGCATAGTGTTATAATATCACAGTTTAAATAATTTTAAAAATACAAAGTAGGTGGGGAAAATTGTGCGAAAAAAATTATTATAAAGGTTACAATCAGAATAAGTTAAATATCTTATATGTAATGCCTTGATAAAGGTTTAGCGTTCAGCCAACCGAATTATTTACAAATAAATATTTTATTAAATCCAATATATGCATTTTTATTATCCAATATTTATATATATATGTTATGAATATTTTGTTGTTGTTGTTAGATAAAGGGTTGATAAGACAAAGGATCGATAAGATAAAGGGTGCAGGTGCAGTCGTGATAAGAAAAAGATAATTATTTACCGTCAAGTAGCTTTTATTTTCAATTACTTGAGGAAAGATTACACATTAGTTATTTTAACATTATATATAATTTATAAACTTAATCATATATTAGTGATTTAAAAGAATAGATATGTTAACTACGCATATTTACAACAAAACTATACAAAAAAACTGAAAGTCTTTCTAAAAACGATGATAACAAAAGTAAAATTATCAATTAATAAAATAAAATATATATTTTTAAAATATAGAAATATTTGAATTTTTAGATTATATGATATATATACATTATATATTTATTTATAATTGATTATTCTGTTAATATAATTTTTAATCATCAGTGAATTAAGCTGGATTACGGTTCAACTGCTCCTCACATTAGGTTTTATCAATCTGCCGATTATTACGTTCTGCTCTATGCTAACAATCAATAAATTTACTCTGCTATGCAAATATCATATAACGGATTTTCACATAGCATTCTTATGTATTTATCTACGAAATAAAACTATTTACGCTTGAATATTTCTTTTCAAATAAATAAAACAAACTTCCCATTGTCCTTACTGTAATTATTAATATTGGAAGGAGGTCGGTGGGTGATCTTAACCGTTGGTTTTCGACCGCTACGACCCAGGATCGAATCCCTAATAGAGAACTTTTTTTCTAATAAAAAAAAATGCTTCAATTGCTCCCGATTCTTCCAAAGGTCTAACCCCACAAGCGAGTGCAAGTAACTAAACGGGGTTCTGACACAGTTGTAAGTGCAAAAGTCGAACTGCTTTTCACATGTGTAGACATGTGGTGCACTTACAGTAAAAGCAGTCGCCTACTTCTTACCACAATGATTATGATGGCTTGTACCACGTGTAATAGGAAAAATGAAACATATATTTTGGAAGGGCCTGGCTCATCAGTAATGAACTTTAAAAAAAGGTTTATCCAGTTTAATCGAGTATAAAACTTCTTAGAGATTCACCATTGTTTGTTGTATATAATTATATATTGCACATGAATAGCAGTCCTTTCGCAAGCTTTCTGATCTTTGTTATAAAACCATTAACATTATTAAAACCTATTTTATTTAAACTTTACATTTCCATTATATATATAATTATAATTATTTCTCTCCCATCACACATCGCAAGGATAAAAGCTGTAGAAATAATTATAATTATATATCTTTAAAACAAAAATTGTGTTAAAATATCAAAATTCGAAACTATTATAAACGCGTATGATTATTTTTAAAATAAACAATTTCTAAAAAAGAATCATACGCATCTATAATAGTTTCGAATTTTGATAATAGATGGCGCACAAATGCATCATAAAATAATGTTTATAATTTTCTCCGATAGATGGCACTAGGTTAATGGTAATATTTTATAAAGAAACATATAGATATAACAATTCTCAATATTATGATACATTAGCACGTCATCTGTTATGAGAATTCGAAACTATTATAGACGTGTATGATTTATATATAGCTACTAGCCGAATGACCCGGGCAACGCCCGGGGTTTACCCGATTAAATGCTTTTATTTAAATACTATTCGTTACAATTATAAATTGGCGCCGTGGATGTAATTTTTGTATAATATATAACTGAGTTTTGAAAATTGTAAAAAAAAAAAAAAAAATGCATCTGCCGGGAATCGAACCCGGGGCGCCCGCGTGGCAGGCGAGCATTCTACCACTGAACCAAAAGCAAACGGTGACAAAAGTGTCTCGCGCATTGGCGGCACCAAATGATGGGCTAGGGGGGGGGGGGGGGGGGGGGCAAAGGTGGCGTGATCGTAGCCGACCAATAGGAGGGTGCCATTCCAAAAAAAAAAAAGCAAACCGTGACAGAGGCCAGGAATGACGCTCGTAACTGTATATAGAATAATAAGTTGAACCATGGGGGTCGGTGGAAGGATGGTCTACACCGTTGATTTTGGACCGCTACGACCCGGGTTCGAATCCCGAATAGAGAACTTTTTTTCTAATTAAAAAAAAAAATGCTTCAATGGCCCCCGATTCTTACAAAAGTCTAATCCCACAATCGAATGCAAGTAACCAAAAGGGGCTATGGCACATTTGTAAGTGCAAAGTCGAACTGCTTTTCACATGTGTAAACATATGGTACACTTACAGTAAAAGCAGTCGCCTACTTCTACCCACCATGATTATCATGGCCTGTACCACGTGTACTAGGGATAAGCAAAAAAATAATAATAATAAGATGAGCCAGGCCCATACATTAATTTATCATCAGAGTAAGAGTAGTAGATAATTGTTTAAAATAAAAGAATCATACGCGTCTATAATAGTTTCGAATTCTCAATTCTAAATAATGTTATTTAAAGCGAATTAATAGCATGCGTGTGAAGAAGAAGTATAATTTAGGAAAGGTTGACAAAGATCTATAATTAATATACGTCGTGTTCTCCAATCCGAATGAAGATCGTCTGAAATTAATTATAGCTCTTGTAAAAAAAAAAGAGATTTAAATGGCTGCCTCGTGGGGTACAAATGAGACCTCATCTGTCAACTCACGTGATCCCCATGACGTCATTCACGAGCTATTTTGGATAAAATCTCCGAGAGCCCAGAAAGTCTTCTTTGCGTTTTTTTTTTTATATTATTATTATTTTTAATCAATTCTCCAGTCAGGAATGTGTGGTCACCCGCCACGCCCAATCTTCACTGGAATACCAAAGAGGTTCGACACGATTCTACAGACATATTCATCCATGCTCTACGTATGGTCTTCAACTGGGACAAGAATAATGTAGCAAAGTATTTATTATTTTATTAATAGTGTAACAAAGTATTTGCTATTTTATTAGCAGAGTATTATTTTTATTATAAATAAACGTTCTTCCCTGATTTATAATATTATAAAGAAAATAAAGCTTCTAGGGTTAGGTTTATTGTACAACTTTTTATTTTCAAGCTTTCGGACCTATCGGTCCTTCCACACAAGTTATCGTGATACTCCTGTGGAAGGACTGACAGGTCCGAAGCTAGAGAATAAAAATTTGAGCAAGAAACTTAGCCCTCTGGAGACTTTATTTTCTTTATAATATTATTTTTATGTTTATATTTTGCTATACTCTGTACACTTGCCTCTTTGGCTTAACTTTTGTTTATCACTCATAGCTTGTTCTTGCCTGAAATAAATTGTCTCATTCCAAAGTTGGTCTTCCCTAATTTTCTACGTGGAAATAGAATATTATTTTATAAGCAGAGTATTATTTTTATGTTTATATTTTGCTATACTCTGTACACTTCTCTTTTGCTTATCTTTTGTTTACCATTCATAGTTTGTTCTTGCCTGAAATAAATTGTTGTCTGATCCCGAAGTTGGTCTTCCCTAATTTTCTACGTGGCAATAGAGTATTCTTTTATGTTTATATTTTGTTATTCTGCAAATTCTTTCATTGCTTATCTTTTGTTTAAGAATATTCGAAACTATTATAGACGCGTATGATTCTTTTGAAAAATAAACAATTTCTAATGCCATAACTGCGATGGAAATATTAAAAGGTGGACCTGACTCATCAGTGGTGAACCCTCCCAGCGGTTTCGCCAGTTTAATCTACCATACCGCTGTTATAATTGCTTATGCTTGACTCTTGGAATTGGTATTTTAGAAGAACTATGGACCTAAGCTTTGAGGACAGCAGAATTACATACAATTATTAATATATAAAATGCTTCGAGCAATCGCTCTTCAGCAAACTCTAAATTGAGTCTTATCTTTTGTTTATTATTCATAGTTTGTTCTTGCCTTAAATAAAAATTGCTGTGTCATCCTGAAGTTTGTCTTTCCTAATTTTCCACGTAGCAATATAGAGGTTACCTGGCCGGCATTCATATTTCTTTATTTTGAAAAAAATATATATATACATTCATGAAAAGTAATGATAAATGCCCATCCCTGGACACTTTTATTTTTCCGTTTATCATTACTCTTCACAATCCATCCTTTCATACTTCATCCCTAAGGTTAGAAATAATCGTTATTTCTCCTTAAGGATAAATTTCGATTTTTCGTTTAAAGGAAACACATGCGGGATAATTTTCAAATCTCCCTCTTTGTTGGATCTTCACATATATCCACCGTTACCTATTATTATATTAAGCCAATATAATAATGTTATATGTTTACAGTCTTTCCATAAGGACAATTAACATGACACTATACCTACGACAATTATATATTTATATTCGGGGGGTCGGTGGAAGGATGGTCTAAACCCTTGGTTTCCGACCGCTACGACCCGGGTTCGATTCCCGTATTGGGCACTTTTTTTTCTGTTTAAAAAAAAATGCTCCAATGGCCCCCGATTCTTGCAAAAGTCCAACCCCACCAGCGAGTGCAAGTAACCAAAACGGGGCTCTGGTACATTTGTAAGTGCAAAGTCGAACTGCTTTTCACATGTGTAGATATGTGGTGCACTTACAGTAAAAGCAGTCGCCTACTTCTACCCACGGGATAAGCAAATATATATATATATATATATATATATATTAATAAATAGTTATTTAATTTCATAGTCCAGTTTTGTATTAAGATTATCTTCACTTAATACAAAACTGGACTATAAAATTGAATAACTATTTATTATTATAATTAATTTAGATTTAGCTTGCTAATCTAATCAAATCTAATTGATATAAGTTATCATTATTATCAGTTTGCTCCTTAAGTTTTAAAATTAGAATCACTGTTATAATTTTGTTATATAGTTTCTACACTATATATATATATATATTGCGTTGAGTTGTTTACATTTTGTGTTGTGACAGATAGTTCATATATACAAATGATGTGAATATATACACCACTATTTGCATCATTGAAGTATAACTCTTTTCATTAAGATAGAGGCTGCCTGGCTGGCATTCATAGTTCTTTATATTAAGGATACTTCGGCCAGTAAATCTTTTGTCTCGACGTTTCGACAAAAATATTTTTTCCTCGTTAGAAGCGAACAAAAATAAAAACATTCGACAAAGCGTTAAAAATTATTCTTATTTTTATATTTATTATATTATTTACGAAACAATTTCACATCAAGAATGCTGGACATCAGTATCACCCTATATCCTATATATTCTCACATTAGACAACCTTCCTACATTAGTGTCGTAAACAAAAATAAAAAAAATAAAATTTTATAATTAGGTAACAGGAGAACAATTAGTGAGATTTTTAATTAACGTTTGTTAATTGGCAAGGGTATTTAATACCCTTAATTTATATATATTTTATTTTTTGACATCTTTTTATTTTCAAAAATTTAGTTTTATTATAAAAACCAACTTTCTATAGTGTGTTGTTTCAGTTAATTTAAGGTTTATACCGATATATAGGGGATATGCTGAAATTACTATTAATTAAAAGAGTAAATATTTCTTATTTTTTCAAGTTTTTCATATTATTATATGGGAATGGGCTCTTATTCACCTATATTGTTGCATCAATTTCAATGCGCCCTACATTTATTCAAAATTTTCTATGATTATCAATTATTTTATTTCCAAAGCGCTATATCCCGTAAGGGATACTTTCGCCAAACAAGGAGAAAAGTTTATTTACATAAGTTATTTACATTATTCAACGCATGAAAACTTTAGAGATCCAGATTTTGTAGAAAGTTTAGAATGTATTTACAAAATGAATTGAACTTTAAATATGATTTTTTATCGGAAATCAAATCGTTAATTTCACAAACAACTAGTTCATTCTTCATTCTATAATCTTGAAATGCTGGACAATCGATCAGTAGAGGTCATGAGGTTTGATATTTAATATTTATTTAAAACAGATTATTAAGATTATCATCATCCCTTTTTATAGTTTCATTCCTTTTGTAATATTTTATTGTACATATATCTTGATTGGTTATTGGAGCGAGAGAGGACCTAGACGAAGACTGCGGTTCACCACCTACTAGGAAGACAAAGAATAAATATACACAATAACTTTAAAAGGTAATTTACTTTTATTTACTTTTCTTTATTTGCTTTGAGTATGGAAAACCGCTCGGTGTATAACACCAAGAAGGAGGAAACCAAGGTCGACGACTCGTCAAAGCTGCAACTTGGTGGAAAAATATGCAAATATTCATTACGTTTGTTTGAGTATGCACTTATACACAACAATATCTTGATGTTAATTAAATAATAAATCAAATTTAATTGCCATCTATCGTTAATATTTTACACAAATAAATTTACTGGCAAAGCTATCTTTTAAATATCATCAAATATTGTCTCTATTTAAGTAAAATATTAATTAAATAATACATCGCATTTCTTTAGACAAGTTTCTTTCTATTTTTATTATTGCAATCTCAAACTTTCGGGCATCTCTGTTTTTCTACAAGAGAGAGAGAGAGAGAGAGAGAGAGAGAGAGTATAATAATAATAAATAAACGCTATTAGATACACCCATACCTCGCTTTGCGTCGGGGTTACGTTCCAAAAAAACACGACGCAAATTGAAACGACGCAAAGTGAAAATATGTGAAGGCGCAATCAAAAACAAAGGTGTTGCCATTTTTTAGGAAAAAGAAAAATTATAGACTCGAATCTAAAACAACGCAACTTCGAAAATCTAACGACGCACAGTGAAAATCAGTAAAAATTAAGAAGCGACGCAACTTCGAAAAAAACGCAAAACGAAACGACGCAAAGCGAGGTATTGGTGTACTCCATCTTTATAGTATCTAACGGCATTTATTATTACTCGTTATAATTCTATATATAATAAACAGTAATCCTTAATTACCATGTAATTTAAAAATCATTTTTAGTATATATAAATATTTGAAAATTTATAAATATTAATATAAATAATGTTTTATATAGCTTTTAATGTTTTGTGAAATAGTAGTACAAAAGTGAAATTATACTGAGATCAAATGGATAAATTAAGAAAAAGGAATTTCCTGATTGTTACGCCATCTGTAGGAATAAATATATCAACTAATAGTTTCTTCAAAACTTCACATTATTTGATAAATAATGGTTTGGCTTTAATCGCGTCTATACACACGAAAAAAAGGAGCTGACCATTTCTAGTTGGAATTCCATACCATGACAACTTATCTAGTAATATATATTTTTAATTCATTAATAAACATTTTATAATACAATATAATATAATGCGGCTTGTGATTGTAAAACGACATATGAAATACAGTATAATATATACAGTATATTACAGTAAAAATAAAGTACTATCCCGCATATGTTTCTTTTCAGCGAAAATTCAAACATGGCATCTGCCCGGTAAGCGGAACACTGTGGGTTCGATTCCCATCCCTGGACACTTTTATTTTTCCGTTTATCATTACTCTTCCCAATTCACCCTTTCATACCTTATTCAAAAGGTTAGAAATAATCGTTATTTCTCCTTAAAATAAATTTTGAATTTTCGCTGAAAAGAAACACATGCGGGATAATATTTCATATGTCGTTTTACAAACATTTTATAATTAAAATTAAGAGTATATAACATCTAATGACTGTGGTAAACACATACAAATGTATTTCATAAATCAATTCTATTTTACGAAGTGTAGCTATATTGAAACATTTAATCCGTAAGAAAAATCTGTACCAGAAACAAACGATACAAAATCATATCCAAAGATTGCAACATGGCTGATGTAAGTGACGAATATATTGAAAGAATATTTTCGATCAGAAGATACATCGTGCGATACTTTTACCATTACCAATTAACTTAATTACACTTTTCCTATCAGTATTCATAATAGATAAGCCATCCTATATTATAATTAATAGAAATTAGTAAGCATACACAAAAGGCTTTATGAATTAATTGGGCAATAATATTTACACCTTATCTAAGGTGTTGTTTACAGTACGTGGGCACACTACTGGAGGGGACGTCGATTGATCGAAGGTGTGTACTGTACGTCGTATTGTATTTCAATTTTGTGGGGTAAAAATAGCCGGTGGTTGTTTGTTTGGAGGAGTCAGCGGGATAATGACAGGTCACGCGACCGCCACTCCCTGACCTACTTGTGTCCCTGTCCTGCTCCGACCCTCTCTATAACCTACTTGTTCTCCTGCTCTGACCCTCTCTCTGACCTACTTGTGTCCCTGTCCTGCTCCGACCCTCTCTGACCTACTTGTTGTCCTGCTCCGACCCTATTTCTGACCTACTTGTTGTCCTGCTCCGACCCTCTCTCTGACCTACTTGTTGTCCTGCTCCGACCCTCTCTCTGACCTACTTGTTGTCCTGCTCCGACCCTCACTCTGACCTACTTGTGTCCCTGTCCTGCTCCGACCCTCTCTGACCTACTTGTTGTCCTGCTCCGACCCTATCTCTGAACTACTTGTTGTCCTGTTCCGACCCTCTCTCTGACCTACTTGTTGTCCTGCTCCGACCCTCACTCTGACCTACTTGTGTCCCTGTCCTGCTCCGACCCTCTCTGACCTACTTGTTGTCCTGCTCCGACCCTATCTCTGAACTACTTGTTGTCCTGCTCCGACCCTCTCTCTGACCTACTTGTGTCCCTGTCCTGCTCCGACCCTCTCTCTGACCTACTTGTTGTCCTGCTCCGACCCTCTCTCTGACCTACTTGTTATCCTGCTCCGACCCTCTCTGACCTACTTGTTGTCCTGCTCCGACCCTCTCTCTGACCTACTTGTTGTCCCTGTCCTGCTCCGACCCTCTCTCTGACCTACTTGTTGTCCTGCTCCGACCCTCACTCTGACCTACTTGTGTCCCTGTCCTGCTCCGACCCTCTCTGACCTACTTGTTGTCCTGCTCCGACCCTATCTCTGAACTACTTGTTGTCCTGCTCCGACCCTCTCTCTGACCTACTTGTGTCCCTGTCCTGCTCCGACCCTCTCTCTGACCTACTTGTTGTCCTGCTCCGACCCTCTCTCTGACCTACTTGTTATCCTGCTCCGACCCTCTCTGACCTACTTGTTGTCCTGCTCCGACCCTCTCTCTGACCTACTTGTTGTCCCTGTCCTGCTCCGACCCTCTCTCTGACCTACTTGTTGTCCTGCTCCGACCCTCTTTCTGACCTACTTGTTGTCCTGCTCCGACCCTCTCTCTGACCTACTTATTGTCTTGCTCCGACCCTCTCTCTGACCTACTTGTTGTCCTGCTCCGACCCTCTCTCTGACCTACTTGTGTCCCTGTCCTGCTCCGACCCTCTCTCTGACCTACTTGTTGTCCTGCTCCAACCCCCTCTATGACCTACTTGTTGTCCTGTTCCGACCCTTTCTCTGACCTACTTGTTGTCCTGCTCCGACCCTCTCTCTGACCTACTTGTTGTCCCTGTCCTGCTTCGACCCTCTCTCTGACCTACTTGTTGTCCTGCTCCGACCCTCTGTCTGACCTACTTGTTGTCCTGCTCCGACCCTCTCTCTGACCTACTTGTTGTCCTGCTCCGACCCTCTCTCTGACCTACTTGTTATCCTGCTCCGACCCTCTCTCTGACCTACTTGTTGTTCTGTTCCGACCCTTTCTCTGACCTATTTGTTGTCCTGTTCCGACCCTTTCTCTGACCTACTTGTTATCCTGCTCTGACTCTTTCTCTGACCTACTTGTTGTTCCTATCCTGCTCCGACCATCTCTCTGACCTACTTGTTGTCCCTGTCCTGATCTGACCCTCTCTCTGACCTACTTGTTTTCCTGCTCCGAGCCTCTCTCTGACCTACTTGTTTTCATGCTCCGACCCTCTCTCTGACCTACTTGTCCTGCTCCGACCCTTTCTCTGACCTACTTGTTTTCCTGTTGTACACGTTTGTTCGGCGGGACATATACTAAAATTGGAACGATACAGAGAATATTAGCATGGCCCCTGCGCAAGGATGACACGCAAAATCGTGATACTTGTTGTCCTGTTCCGACCCTTTCTCTGACCTACTTGTTGTCCTGCTCCGACCCTCTCTCTGACCTACTTGTTGTCCCTGTCCTGCTCCGACCCTCTCTCTGACCTACTTGTTGTCCTGCTCCGACCCTTTGTCTGACCTACTTGTTGTCCTGACCGACCCTCTCTCTGACCTACTTGTTGTCTTACTCCGACCCTCTCTCTGACCTACTTGTTGTCCTGCTCCGACCCTCTCTCTGACCTACTTGTTGTCCTGCTCCGACCCTCTCTCTGACCTACTTGTTGTCCTGCTCCGACCCTCTCTCTGACCTACTTGTTGTCCTGCTCCGACCCTCTCTCTGACCTACTTGTTGTCCTTTTTCTGCTCCGACCCTCTCTCTGACCTACTTGTTGTCTTGCTCCGACCCTCTCTCTGACCTATTTGTTGTTCTGCTCCGACCCTCTCTCTGACCTACTTGTTGTCCTGTTCCGACCCTTTCTCTGACCTACTTGTTATCCTGCTCTGACTCTTTCTCTGACCTACTTGTTGTTCCTATCCTGCTCCGACCATCTCTCTGACCTACTTGTTGTCTTGCTCCGACCCTCTCTCTGACCTACTTGTTTTCCTGCTCCGACCCTCTCTCTGACCTACTTGTTGTCCTGCTCCGACCCTCTCTCTGACCTACTTGTTTTCCTGCTCCGACCCTCTCTCTGACCTACTTGTTGTCCTGCTCCGACCCTTTCTCTGACCTACTTGTTTTCCTGTTGTACACGCTTGTTTGGCGGGACATATACTAAAATTGGAACGATACAGAGAAGATTAGCATGGCCCCTGCGCAAGGATGACACGCAAAATCGTGATACTTGTTTTCCTGCTCCGACCCTCTCTCTGACCTACTTCTTGTCCCTGTCGCGTCCTTTCCCTTGTTTATTAGATGGCAATCAGATACTAAATTGGCTTCTTTAAAGGAACCCTTTATATTAAACATAAATACTACATTGAAAGCTTTTAATTATCCAAATTACACATGAAAAAGGCCAGAAGAGTTATGATGGGTATTTTAAGACTACTTTTTCTGTGAGTGCACCACATGTCTAAACACGTTGCAAGTTATTAGACCTTCAGGCCTACAATGTATCAGCACCCATTTTAGCTACTTTCACTCACTGGTTGGGTTGGACCATTGTAAGAATCGACGGCTTTTGAAATAATCTTTTCTTTAGAAAGATTGTCCAATGCGGAATTAGATCCCAGGTCATGGCTGTCTGAAATCGAGTTTCTTCTTCTTCCTTATCTCCACTCAATCATATTAGAGTGTCAAGATTGTAAAGCTAGAGACTTTCGATGGTGTCTGTTGAAAACCATCATGATTGAGTGAAGTAGAATGCGTCTGCCTTTGTCATTAAGACTGGGAGCACTACTCAGTGGCAGGCCAACTTAGCTCCAAAAAAAAAAAAGGCCACCTCTGACATGAGGAACAGATACCATGTACAGCCGCTACTAACATGGAGTACAAACGCTGCTCAAGTGTTCATGCCACTACTTCAACACCCTGCCACTGGAATATTATATGGATTTGTTTTTTCCAAAAAGTTGTTTTGAGGTTTAGCATTTAGACAAACCCATCCTCGAAATAGTAAAAGCTAAATATGGCGCGCACCCATTGATTGAGAAAAGTTATAAAGAAACCTACTCTTTTCGTCAAACTCAAATAACACCAGGCAAAATACTGACAATTTTAATATATTTCTATCAATAGATTCAAAACCAATTTAAATATTGGAAATATTTTGTTTCTATTTTAGAGATAGTTTCTTTTATATCTCATAAGAAAATATTTCTTTATTTTCTAATATTATTTTCTAAAAATAAATCCTAAACACAAGAAAGTGATATTTATAGAAAACTAAAAATGTGGGTGTTCATATTTTCATAGTTTGCAATTGGCTTCCTAAAAGGCTTAAAAGCTTTTATCACTCCTAAAGATGGGGAAAAAAGGGGGAACATTTTATTTTATAGACAATTTATTAGAGCTCCTAGAATCAATAAAAACTTTGGGCCTACATACCGGGAGTCTAAACCAGAAAGTCAACCAATAGAATGTACTGATTTTTTTTTCGCCTACAGTCAAATATGGTAATACTTAATTACATAGAGGTTAGTTCTGCATGTCTTTTGAATCACAGTTATACCACATTGTGGAATATAAGTGCAGTGATTTCATATGCTTTTTGTCTTTTCTTTGGAAGATAAATTCTGTAAATATGCAAATATGTATATTTTGTATAAGAGAAAGGTTATGCAAATATAAAAAAAATAATAAAGTGTACCGCGAGAGGGTTCACCACTGATGAGCCAGGCCCTTCCATTAGTTCATCATTGCAATAAAGGCAGTAGAAATTGTTTTCTTACAGAAAGAATCATACACGTCCAAAATCGTTCAAATTTGATATTTCTGATGAATGATCACCCAATGTTTATCAGTAATGAAGAAAGCCATATTTGAATCAAGGATTAAGATCCCACGGCGTGTTTATTGGACGACAGAGGCATCGCGTGCCTTAGGCGCTGTTCACCAGGCAGGTCACGTGGTTTCCCTGAATTATAGCTTACTTCTGTCACCGATTGCTTCCCAAGCCATTGATCCAATCATCTGACGTGGCTTCTCGGAAGTGTTTACTCTTTAGAGTACACCCGCAACAGCCCTACAAGAATGCCAAGTAACTACACCATGGCCTTGCTTCCACAGAATTAGTTACAAATATAGTTTAGAATATTATCTTTGAAATATAGTTCTAATTTTAGAACGACATTTGAAAATTATCCCGCATGTGTTTCTTTTGAACGAAACATCTAAATTTATTTTAAGGAGAAATAACGATTATTTTTAACCTTAGAGATTAAGTATGAAAGAATGAGTTGTGAAGAGTAATTATAAACGGAAAAATAAAAGTGTCCAGGGATAGGAATCGAACCCACAATGTTCTGCTTACACCATGTCCACAAGGCTACCCTGGACATATTTTTCCGTTCGTAAATATTATATAAAGTAATTCATAATATAATATAATGCGGCTTATGATTGTAGAACGACATTTGAAAATTATCCCGCATGTGTTTCTTTTGAACGAAAAATTGAAATTTATTTTAAGGAGAAATAACGATTATTTCTATCCTTAGGGATGAAGTATGAAAGGATAAATTGTGAAGGGTAATAGATCTATTTAAATTGGTGGAGAACATTCTTAATATTAAGATGGAAATATCAAGACTCTTCTGTAAATAAATTTATTTTTTATAAAAATTCGAAACTATTATAGACGCGTATGATTCTTTTTAAAAATAAACACTTTCTACTGCTCAACTGCAATGTAAAATTACCAGCAATTTCTCCAGTTTAATTTTTTCAATGCAGTAAGGACAGTAGAAATTGTTTATTTTTAGAAAAGAATCATACCCGTCTATACTAGTTTCGAATTTTGATAACAGATGGCACGCTAATGCATCATAATAAATTCATTTTTAAAACCATTTATTTAATAAGTATCTAGCTTTCAGGGCATGAAATTGCCTATTTTTCATAATTCAATACGGGAAGTCTAATATTTACACTATGATATTGAAACAAGGAATTTCTTCTTGAACATTTAATATTGTTCAAAGCAGTCAATTACAGAATGTTTCTATGACGAATTAATCTGTTATTTATTGGCATTGAATGTAGATTGAATGTTGTTGGGATAAAACAGAGATCACATCGACAAGGCGAACAACCCGTCCAAGTAAACAGACGGACGTCAGAGTGGTCGTGAACAAAACGGCACCCAAATGAGACCCCTCACGCGAGGCCATTAAAGCAAAAATTGGCTCATTTCCTCTAAATATTTAATGTTCAGTTTATATCTCAATTTGGGCTTCTTTCATACAGTACTACCTGTTCCTTCGACAGTCGAATAGGATCCTCTTCCCTGGGTGTATTTGCAGAGAAGTGGAGATATTCTTCTTAGATCTTTTAATGATCATATTTATATAACTTCTGATCTAAGGGAAGAAAACCAACTTTATCTGACTAATACAAAACAAGCTGCTTGCAATAAAGACCAATACATTAAGTTAAATATATTCTTCAGGATGTATATTTTGAGGCGAAAGTATTGACTGTACATATTTCAAGCCACTATTTATAATTACTATATGCAAAATTTGACATCGAACGTTTAATTTTCATGATTCCCAATCTTCAATTGTATTAATTGTATATAATGTAATATATACACGCAATTATCCAAATTGTGGATATGGCGTGTCTCTCCCAACTGTTAAATAAATAAATAAAATCATATTTATATGTTCCCATAAAATTAGGCATTCCTCTCTTTAAAAATTCATTAAAACAATGCTTTTAGGTTTATCATCTCACACAACGTGATGGAAGTAATGAAGAATGAGCCGTAACTAAAGCTTTGGCAAATTAATACAAAAACCAACAACTTGCATACCAGAGGTTCGTACTATATTCCTTCCCAGTACAAGAATGGGTGCGATTTCATAAATTATTACGAGAGGACTTATGAAATTGGTCAAATTTAGCGAAAAGTGTTTACACAGAGCAAATTTTCCAGGGTAGGTCGCTAGAAGTTACCGCAGCAAAACAAATGCAATCGAGGAAATGTCAGAGTTCTTTAATTTAAAATGTAGAATAATTTTTTTCTATTGACTCCAACTTTGAGAAATAAATTCAATATTACTCCGAAACTGGTGCAATGTGAGATAATTACAAGTTGATTATAAGTTTATAAGGTTCAACAGGTTCAAATCCCCCGAGGGAACCTTTTTACAGCATCAGACTGTAATTATTGCCCAAGGGATCGTCTCTCTAATGACCTGAACTTCCAATTAAGTCAGTTTAGAGAGTGGAATACGCAGACGATCTTAACAAGCGCTCGTTTGGCAAGCTCAATCAGCCTTCACAATTATCTTTGGTGCCTTGGATTATTTATAATGGATTCACAAGCTGAGTTGGCAAGCACAGCTAAAATATCTTAACTCTAACAACTTTACTTCGCTTCGGGACATCACAAACAAACGAAGAAAATACAAAGATTTAATAGAACCGTCTTATGGTTAACTATTAGAAGATAGTGTCTAATATCGCTACTATTAATTTTTATTAACTATTTCTTATTTGTAGAATGACATTTGAAAATTATCCCGCATGTGTTTCTTTTGAACGAAAAATCGAAATTTATTTTAAGGAGAAATAACGATTATTTCTAATCTTAGGGATGAAATATGAAAGGATGAATTGTGAAGAGTAATGATAAACGGAAAAATAAAAGTGTCCAGGGATGGGAATAGAATCCACAGTGTTCCGCTTACCGGGCAGATGCCATGTAAACTACACTATATATATATATATATATATAAAAGATGCATATATTGGATTTCTAATTATTTTATTGTTCCAATATTTCGAGGGGCAACTCGCCTCTCTTTTACGAGGATGTTTTTGTTTTTCACTAAAACATGCGTTTTATGGATTGCCAAATCTTCAAAATATATATATATATTAATTTTTTTTCTATCTAAAATAAAAACATATTATTCTAACATATAATTACTTTTATTACATTTTTCTCTCCTAAATAAGATATAAAAATAATACATATAAACAACTTTTTAATCTCATCTAACTTAAACACAAAAATAATTATCAACTTTTATCTTATATAATTAATTTAGATTTAGCTTGCTAATCTAATAGAATTTCCTTTTTATATATAAATATTACTATTATTAAAAGTTTTAAATATAGTTATATCAATATATAAATCCACCTTAACTCACTCTATAATATCAACTTAATTTAAATTATATTTAAGATTAAAAATTTTATTTGATAAACTTTATTATTTACATTTCATATATATATATATATATATATAGTATATAGGCTATATTGAATAAAAATCACTTCATACAATTTTTATTATTCAACTTAACTATTTGATAAAAAAAAGGTTCTTTTACCTTTGATATAGTTACGCCAAGTCACAGCTTTGCAGGGTAATCTACCTTTATTTCCTCTTTATAGGTATTGTATGTGTTTCCCGATAAGGTTTCCATAATAAAGGTAAATTATAAAAGTAAATAATGAACTACTTACCTTCAGAAGTTGTTAAGTTCATTTATTTGTTGTGTTGTCCTCGTAGTTGTCTTCCTCGTAGTCTACACGTCCGTAGCTTTTGTCTCACTTGTTGTCCTCACGTCTATCTTCAAAGTCATATGAAGTTCCAGTGTTGACAAATAAACATAATAAAAAAATAAATACTCTCTCTGTCGTAATATAATAAATAATCATTGAAAAACTAATTCATATTATTATTTAAATCAATTATAAAAATATTATAATTTTGATGAAAAAAAAGTTACTAAAAATGAAGAAGGCATTACCTGACCACGAGCACAATGTGCTTTTTAGATGGCAGAGCGCCATCTAGTGGAGCAAAAATAAATTAAACGTTTATTTAACTTGCTCTGTGATATTTGTCCAACCTAATTTCTTGATAAATCCACGAAAAAAAGTTATATACATCATGTTCCCGAAATATCAACTCTACCAATATGGTTTCACAGAACCAAACGTAATATAAACTTATGATGTAAATTTCACTCAAAACTTAAACTAATAATGAATATCTTTATTGATAACCACAAATTAAGCCAGCTTGAGAGCATATGAATGGCTTTTCGACTGGGATTTTGATTGCCAAAGGAATACAACTAAATTGCATATTCTATGATACAAATTTTAGTAGAACTATATATTTACATAGTTACAGATTGAAATGGAATATTCTATGCACAATTTTTATAGAAGCTTTATATTTACATAGATATGATTTGCATATTATACAGCTTTTTCCTTCCTGCGGTCCCTCCTGGACTCTTGGAATATTCGACCAAATTCTGGTTCTTTTCCAAAGTGACTAACGTGGCAACGGCACCCATTTTCCAATGATGAGCAAAACCGATATCTCCAGAAATATAGTGGACATTGCGACTGTTGTGATAGAGATGCATGGAGACATCTGAGGCTCTTCATTGGACACGAAATCAACAACAAAAATACAGTATACACACCCAAGATAGTGGACATTGCTGCTGCTGTCATAGAGATGCATGGAGACATCTGAGGCTCTTCGTTGGACAAAACAACAACAATACAGTATACACACCCAAGATAGTGGACATTGATGCTGCTGTGATAGAGATGCATGGAGACATCTGAGGCTCTTCATTGGACACGTCAACAAAAACAATACAGTATACACACCCAAGATAGTGGACATTGCTGCTGGTGTGATAGAGATGCATGGAGACATCTGAGGCTCTTCTTCGGACATGACAACAACAACAATACAGTATACACACCCAAGATAGTGGACATTGCGACTGCTGTGATAGAGATGCATGGAGACATCTGAGGCTCTTCATTGGACACGACAACAACAACAATACAGTATACACACCCAAGATAGTGGACATTGCTGCTGCTGTGATAGAGATGCATGGAGACATCTGAGGCTCTTCATTGGACACGACAACAACAATACAGTATACACACCCAAGATAGTGGACATTGCTGCTGCTGTGATAGAGATGCATGGGGACATCTGAGGCTCTTCATTGGATACGACAACAACAACATATATGAATATAGGAAAAATATTCGACTATATTTTCTATCTCAATCATATAGGACCAAATGTTAAAGGTATTGAATATAGAAGAGATTGGAAAAAAGCTTATTTCATTTGTGTTAAACGCTCCTAGCAAGTTCACCGTTAGAATGCTACAACTAATGTATTGGAAATAATAGTCGGTATTGGAAGGTTCAATTTTGGTGATGGGTTTGAAAATGACGTGATATTTTATTATAGACCTGCTAAAGATAGTCTTTTATATATTTTAGTGTATGTTATAACCATTTTCTCTATTTATTTATATAAAATATTTGAAAAGTAAAAATAAAAATCAGGTTAAAAAGTTTATTTTAATTTTAAATTTGCAAACTTTCAAGAAAATATTTTGTTCTTAATTTATGCTCTTCATGAAGAGCAGTATATTTGCTCGAAAACTTTTCACCTGATTTTTATTTTTCCTTTTTCAAATAATTTCTGGGTAACTATTGCTCATATAAAATATTTATTTGAATTAACTATAAAAGTGAATATTCATTACAAAAAGAGTCAAAAGAAAGAACGAATACATTTCAAACGTAGATTTCTGCAAAATATATTTGTCTTAATACCTCCCTCTTTATCCTCAATGGTGAAAATGAATAATCATTGAAATAGATCACAAACGGGATGATCATTGTGAGACAGTGTGGTAACCTAAAACAATAATAATTTTATATAATATTTACGAACGGAAAAATATGTCCAGGGTAACCTAGTGGACATAGCATCTGCCCGGTAAGCGGAATACTGTGGGTTCGATTCCTATCCCTGGACACTTTTATTTTTCCGTTTATCATTACTCTTTACAATTCATCCTTTCATACTTTATCCCTAAGGCTAGTAAAAATTGTTATTTCTCCTTAATCTCGATTTTTCGTTCCAAATAAACATTTGCGGTATAATTTTCAAATTTTCTATTTACACAATCATAAGCCGAATTATATTGTATAATAATATTTTCGCTACAGTTATCATCATATATATATATAATATATATATGTTTTGCATGTATTTAATAATTACACCAATATATAGTTGTTTTGTATAGCTAGTAAAAAAACTTTGTATGTATTATGAAATAAATAAAGCTTCCAGGGCTAAATTTCTTGTACAACCTTTTATTTTCAAGCTTTCGGACTATTCAGTCCTTCAACAGTAGTATCACGTTGACAACTCAATAATAAATACTATTTTTATATAAACATTAATATTTACATATTTGAAACATAATGATATATTATCTTATAAAAACATATATATTTATAATTGTATGTATTTCTACTGTCCTCAAAGCTTATGTCCATAGTTCATCTAAAATACACATTCCAAGAGTCTAGCATCAGTATCACTATAAAAGGAAGATCGAAAATGCAATATAACAGCGGTATGGTAGATTAAACTGGCGAAACCGCAAGGAGGGTTCACCACTGATGAGCCAGGCCCTTCCATTAATATTTTTAATCGCAATAAGGGCAGTAAAAATTGTTCAAACTTTAAAAGAATACTACGCGTCTATAATAGTTTCGAATTTTCATTTCCACATTTGTTGTGAAAGAAGAACTGCAGTCCTGAAATCTTATGTCCATAGTTTACTTAAATACCATTTCTAAAATTCCATCCTTCATTGCAGCATATATAAGCAGAATCGTCCAATTAAATTTTATATCGCATTAAGAACAGTGGAAATTGTTTAATTTCTAAAAGAATCATACGCGTCTATAATATAGTTTCCAATTTTCATACTTATGATATATTAAGAAAATTTATTACATTATTTCTGTTTGAAAAACACCTTTTTCTGTATGTATGTAACGAATCTTTCAATAGAATGATCAAGATATGCATTTTTAAAAAATATTCCCACATGAATTCGGTACACAATTTCGTGTTTGTGTTATTATTCATTAAAAAGTATTAATTGTGTTTTTTTTAATATAAAGAATATTTATCATAATAATTGTCTCTTTTTGAATAGAAGTCTCTGCATGTGTAATACATAACGTAGGTAGAATAAACATTATTATTCCTTATTGAGTGAATTCCGTTTGATGAAGTTGATGCATATGTAATATTGTTGCAAATGTGCCAACGAATGGATGAACTGGCAGTCGTGTACGTGAGGCGAGTGTTGATGTTCTTCCCACACGCAGACAACAAGAAGCAGAGGCAGGGCTAGATGTTAGCACAGAGAGGGATCGGGGACAGCCCAAGAGACAGAGGTAGAGGCCATGACACAAGCTTGGATGCCTATTACCGAGACATGGAGAGAGAGAGAGAGAGTGTGTGAGAGACAGAAGCCGCCTGCCGATCGCCACACCCTAGAACATCTGCTGACCCCCTGCCAAAACCTGTCCTGTTTACAGGGGTCGTCTAAAAAAAGTCCCTGGGGACCCCACATGGGCTGGGCGTTGCCTTTTCCCTCCCCTCTGTCCCTGCCACCAGCTGACCGAACACTCTTTGGATCTTTATTTCGACGTCACCATTTTTAGTTTTAAATACAAATAGGGGGTTAAAATACAAATAGTTTATACACAAAATATGGGGTGGTAGTAAATAGAAACAATCTACATTTCAATAGAAGGGTAGGATCTTATAAGGTGTCAGCTCTAACAAATTGGAAGATATGTGACATATACTAAAAGTGTCATACAGTTTAAAATATAATATATACATAATTGTTTATTTGTTTTGAATAATATTTCATTTATAAATTAATCTCATAATTTAGTCTGTGAAAATAAAATTATTGGACTGGTGACAAAAAAAAAACTGAAAATAGATGGCTTAATGTTATGTAGTTATGATATATAATTAAATGTGATGTTTATATGTAATTTTGATCTTCATTGAATGAAATATATAAAGATTAAGTGTGTTTTAAACTTTATTAACATGCACGAAACAAAGTGTAAGATGCCTCAGCCAGGTAGAATAAATTCTTCCTTTATTTCACCGGTAGAGGAAGATACGGTCAAGCTTCAATTTAATCAACACAAATCCTTCTTTTTTATTTCCTGAAGTCTTAGTTTCCTTTTCTTCCAAGTAACGGCCATCTTAAATGGTTTCTTCCAACTTTCTCTTCAATTGTTATCATTAGGTACCCACCCACTCCTATCATAGATTGATTTGAAGTTCAGGATATCTCAGAATTCTATATAGGTATAGGGTAAATGGAAGTGCTGCAGAGACTTCTATCAATATAAAAAAAAAAAACAATTATTATGTTAGAATTTTTATTTGAAAAAAAAACAGAATTAATACTTCTTGATGAATAATAGCACAAACGTATAATTTTGTACTGAAATCATGTAGAAAATTTAAAACATATCATATCCTGATCATAAAAATGAAAGATGCTAATGGCTTATGCCATTTGTTGGAATAATTTTAAACTACTTGTTGATTTATTTTCCAATTATTTCAGAATTCTAGTTATATATATGTTATATTAAAATATTATTTCATTTAAAAATATATTTCATAGATTCAAATATTCTGTTTAAATCTACCACCAGATGTCGGGACTTTCCCTATATAAAACCGATTGTTGTTGTTTCCCGATGGCCGGCTCAAACCTTTTGTACATTATATAAATAAGTTTTTGTTTCCCTTGTTCTACTCGCCTTAAGCCAGGGAGTAATTTTGCCAAATTATGTTTATATATATATATATTTATATATATTTATATATATAGTCCTTAAGCTCAATTAAAGAAAGCACTAATCAAAACTCTTTTAAATATATTGTCACGACTGCATTACCAAAATCCTCAACATGATCAAAAATACAACGGAAAATCTCTTTTTTAAAAAAATTATATAATATATATATTATCTGATATGTATAATATTCTGTGGAATAATTATTATAATTCAACGTTTATTTTAAATTTATTTCATAAGTTGTAAAAGCCATCCACAACTTTTAGTTTCATAATCAAGATATTTGTTTTTTCTTGATATTATTCCGATTTTTCGTAAAAAGAAAATATATTATAATTAGTGGTGCTCTCATTGGTTTTAAATTTTCTCGGTAAACAGTTGAATATAGCGTAGTTTTCTTTCAATGCTTTAAGGTTATTTTATATAATTGGTTTAATTTCTAAAAATATTGTAATCCACAAGATTCAACATTCGAATAAAAAAACGGAAAATCTTGGACAGAAAAAAATATGAGGTGTTATTATTACAGGATATTTCGACGATCAGAATGTTCGTCTTTTTTCAATCAAAGATGTGTCGCTTTTATTTGAATAATATTTTATATAGATCATACACCAAATAAAAGCCCTTACATGCTAAGCTTTTCAAAACGTCTTTATTAATATTTTATCTCCCCCTCTTTGAAAAATAAAATTTAATATTAAAAAAATATATTTAAACTTTTATTCTATATATATTTTTATAATACAATATAATGCGGCCCATGATTATAGAATGACATTCGAAAATTGTCCCGCATGTGTTTCTTTTGAAAGAAAAATCGAAATTTATTTTAAGGAGAAATAACGATTATTTCTAACCTTAGGGATGAAGTATGATAGGATGCATTATGAAGAGTAATGATAAACGGAAAAATAAAAGTGTCCATGGATGGGAATATATTTTTTAGGTATTATATAATAACCAAAGAAATAAATATTATTTAAAATAGAAATAACTTGAATTTCGTTGATATAAAAAGTACCCAATTATATTATTCAAAATAAGATATTCATTGAGCCCCAATGCTCTAACCCGATTAAAGAAATCTTCTGCTATCTTGGCTATAGTAGGGAGTTATGTGTGTGCTATCTCTAATGACCTTCGCTATACTAACCTAACTTAACCTAATCCTGTTTTAACGGCTTCTAAATTGAGGGATTAGAGGATTTAGAAGTTGAAAAACTTTACTTACTGCTAGCGGGGGGGAAGTTTGGATTGGGCTGCGATAGAGAGATTATGTCTTTTTTTATCTATTTGTTTTTGGAGTGTACTTCATATATATATGTTGTAAAAATGAGATTTCTGTTGATTTTTGATCATCTTGAGGATTATGCTATGGTAATGCAGTCGTGGTTAAAAATCTTAAAAGTATAATAAATCAAATAATTTTGATTAGAAATTACTTTAATTGAACTAAAGGAATATACATTAACAAAATTAATAAAAATTACTTGCCTGGCTTAAGGCGTAAGAATCTAAAAAATGAAAAGTTATTTACATAATGTACAAAAGGTTTGAGCCGGCTATCGGGAAACAACAACAATGAGATTTTATAGGGGAAGTATGAACTCTGGCGGTCGATTTAACAGATTATTTGAATCTATGAAATATAATTTTGAATAAAATAATATTTTAAAATAACATATGAATATTTATATTTATATAATATAAAATGAAAATATTTTATTTTTTAAAAACATGTATTTTATTTTCATCATTGACTATTCTTTTATTTTTGACCATAGATTTAGAATACCTTTTGAATATTGTTGTTAATATGTATAGTTAATCTTTTATTTTTTAATTCACGAATACAGGATTCATTTTATAAATTCTATATTACTGTGAAAAATATTTAATGTGTAATTATTTTCAAGTAATTTAAGATAAAAACTACTTGATAAGTAAATAACTATCTTTCCTTTTTCACGACTGCACCTCCAATTCTTTATCATTCCAATAACAAAATATTATATTCATAACATATACGAGTATATATATATATATATTTATAATTATTATTTAATATATTTAGAAAATTTTTTATAATTACATTATTTTTATATTAACATAAAGATATAATAAAGAATGTAATTATAAATACGTGTATATTGTCTCGTGATGAAAAGTAATTAAATAAACTTCCAAAGTATTTTATATTAATTTATTTATTGGGATATAGATAGAATGTTATACTCGTATACAACGAGTATACGAGTATAATGTATGATATAATGATACGAATGCTTTTGAAATTATATCTAAATGAAATTTATCCTAATTCTCGCTTATGTTTGTACCTTTTGTTTCTAATTGTGGAAAGAGAAGAGATAGAACAGGAAGGCCGGGAGATACCGCGGGCCATGTTGAGTTGCTTCAGGGTAAATACCAGACGAGAGTGGTGAAACAGCTGTTACTTTCCACACTTCACTCACTCTGTGGTGTGATGACGTCACCTTGGGCTGGATCTTGTATATCATCGTCAAAAACCTGTTGTCGCTGTACACAGTGAGAAATCGGCGTTTCTAGCGGTTGTTGATGGTGGTGTCTTGTCCATGGAGCAGATCAGATCGGTCCGTGCACCCTGATTACAATACCGGCCAACTGAGGTGGTGGTGTCTTTTCCATGTAGCAGATCGGTCCGCGAACCCTGATCACAATACCGGCCAACTGAGGTGGTAGTATCTTGTCCATGGAGCAGATCAGATCGGTCCGTGCACCCTGATCACAATACCGGCCAACTGAGGTGGTGGTGTCTTGTCCATCATGGAGCAGATCGGTCCGTGCACCCTGATCACAATACCGGCAACTGAGGTGGTGGTGTCTTGTCCATGGAGCAGATCAGATCGGTCCGTGAACCCTGATCACAATACCAGCCAGCAAAGGTGCCTTGTTCGTATGGATGTCCTCTTCTGGATTGATGTCTGCCATATAGAGGGCTGCAAGGATGGCCGGGAAATTGTATATATGGTCCGGAGTGAGTTGGGTGTTTCAACAACAGTGTTCCTGTAGGATCTAGCCATGTCTGGGTTTATTCCTTTAAAATGTCCTGTTCTGATTCTTGATACTGTTGCCGTTAAATCTCTGTTAATGCTGAGGTTGCACTTGGGCTGGTATTTTGGTTTTTGTAATGAGTTTTGCTATTGTATTTGCGTCTTTTAGTGTAATTGAACTGGTTTCCAGTGCCTATTTTCGTCCTTCCTTCGCTAGGCCATCAGCCTGTTCATTGCTCTCTATTCCAACATGTGCTGGTATCCATTGCATTGTACATCTTTTGTCCATTGTGTTTCTAGCTGTTGAAAGGGGCAATTCCAGATATTTCTACGATAGAATACTATTATGATTTGCATAATGTTGTAATATTGTCTATGTTAATTAACATATCTGCCTATATATCACATTTTTGTTGGATTATTGATCTTATCCAAAAGGCCGTGAAGAGATTGTTGGATTGTTGTAGTTGGCTAGCGGTTATTGGATAGGGCAGGCCGGCGTGAGTTGCTGATGTACATATAATTTGATATTTTGTCCTTCTTTTATAGCTTTATATCTTTGTGTAATAAAGGATCTTTCTCTTCTACGAATCTATAAATTTTTATCAACACTTATCAATACATTTAAACTTTAAAAAAAAAACACTATCATATAGATAGTTGCCACGTCTAAATCAGCACAAACTAAATATATGTGACAAATATATACATATATATATATATATATAGATGGAGAATTTTCCGGGAGGAAATTGATCCATAGAAGCATAGTGCACCTCTCTCTTCAAAATAAACGTCTAAAAAATAAGCTGATGCTTTGGCTTTGTCACCGACCCGTGGCCGCTAGTTGCGGCGACAGTCAATAGATGGCGTCAGATTCTGACGGGAGAGGAGCCTTATGCTTCTCTGTATATATAAAACAGAAATTCCTTTTTGAGATACTGTCTACAAAATGATGATGAGGGCCAACAACCCGAAAAGCGTTCGTGGTTGGTTTCTCTTGATCAATCAATAAACTGGGTTGTTCAAATATAACGGAACAAGCTAGATCAACATTCGTAAGACATTTTGGTTCAAATGTTTGCCAGTTTTAAGGCTTAATAAAGACTCATCGATAGAATTCCTCAAATAGTCATTAATAAATTTTAATATATTTTATTCTTATTTGACATATCGATAATGATATATCGATGCTCTCTTTCTCTGTATATATATTTATTTAGAAAAAATACTCAGCTATTAGGGTTGTTACATAGGATCGATAAAATTCTCTAACACCTCTACAGCGACTACTCTATATATTAGTTTTATCTAAGGCTTAGGTGAACATCGTGAATTAGAGGAGGTTGTCAGATTTTTTTCACAACACATACTTTGTCATTAGGGGCTAGGTAATTAAAGCAAGCTTACGAAAAAGAACGTGTTTTAATTAGCAATTAATATTAAAGGACTAAGAAAAATGGCGCTCAGTGTAATTGCGAAAAGCAACGGCGTGATTAATAGGAAAAGGATAATTTTGAAGTGGACGTCCGGATTGATTATTCATTTGTAGCAACAGGTTCTACAAGGAGCCTTTTTGGTCGAAGTTCTTCTTTACTTAACATTTTTCTAGAATGAATGAGTTGAAGCCTCTTGAGATTTGTTTCATCTTGTAAAATTGGCGAATGTTTTGTTTTGGAATAATTTGGAGCTAAGTAGAAAATAGATCAGGAAGCTATTTACAATCTTCGTTTTTATAACAGAATTAATTAATTTTATAACAGAATTGGAATTAATGGATGAATAACGGAATATAAATCAGTAGGGAAAATTATTAAAGAATGTTTTACAATATATTTTTTGTGTATTTTTGAGAATTTTATATTAATTTATACTTTAGGGAAAGTTGCCTGTTGAAGGACGTCAAAGTCCGAAAGCTTGCCGAAATTACAGCATTAATAAAAGAAATTCGTTTCCGTTAACTTTTGTTCCTTTTCTATTTAAACCTTCTTCCAATGTTTGTTTGGAATCAAATGTATATTCGACTCTTTTGTAAGAAGATAATAAATAGTGTTGTATTTCATAAATTGCATGAAAATGGTAACAATTTAACAAATTTATGAGGCATTTAAAATATTGAACGAAAAAACATCCCAAAATTTTGAACTATTATAACAGCCATACAAATTTATAGAATTAACATCAAACGAAATAAGGAAATATTTCTAAAGCGACATAAATATTGAATATTATTCATTTTCTTTATATCCATTATATCAGTTTTCTATTTTTGTCCATCATATCGGGTTTTCAAGCTTTATCCGTCAATTCGTTTTCCAAACCTTACCCGATATGTCGTATTTCAAACATTACCCGTCATATCGTATTACAGACAATATCCGTTATATCGTATTTCAAACTTTATCCGTCATATCGTATTTCAAACATTACCCGTCATATTGTATTTCAGACATTACCCGTCATATCGTATTACAAACATTACCCGTCACATCATATTTCAGACATTACCCATCATATCGTATTTCAAACATTACCCATCATATCGTATTTCAAACATTACCCGTCATATTGTATTTCAGACATTACCCGTCATATCGTATTACAAACATTACCCGTCACATCATATTTCAGACATTACCCATCATATCATATTTCAGACATCATTCTTCATATCGTATTACAGACATTACCCATCATATCGTATTTCAAACATTACCCATCATATTGTATTTCAGACAATACCCATCATATCGTATATCAGACATTATTCTTCATATCGTATTACAGACATTATCCATCATATCGTATTTCAAACATTATACGTCATATCGTATTTCAAACATTACCCGTCATATCGTATTACAGACATTACCCGTCATGTCGTATTTCAAAAATTACCCGTCATGTCGTATTTCAAACATTATACGTCATATCGTATTACAGACATTACCCGTCATATCGTATTATAGACATCACCCGTCATATCGTATTTCAAACATTATCCATCATATCGTATTTCAAACATTATACGTCATATCGTATTTCAAACATTACCCGTCATATCGTATTTCAAACATTACCCGTCATATTGTATTTCAGACATTACCCGTCATATCGTATTACAAACATTACCCTTCACATCATATTTCAGACATTACCCATCATATCGTATTTCAAACATTACCCATCATATCGTATTTCAAACATTATCCTTCATATCGGAATCCATATCAACTATACGTAGATTTCTAATAATTTCTGAATATATATAAATATTATTACATTAGAAATTCGCTCTAAAGTATTTTTGGGAAGTGATAGGTGTCTCTTCTATATATGTTGTGTGTGTGAATAACAATATATATTTTGGAGAAAAACATAGCTACATCAACGAATAGTATATTTTGACTAGATTTTAAATGACGTCTTTTCACTCTGAAACGTCGGAGGTTAAACTATTAATTGATATGCCTGTGTTTTTATCTAAATCAACTTCCAACCAGCTAATGATTTATAGAAGAAATTATTTAATTGAATTAAGAGATGTGTGTTTGGGACATTAGATCACACCTATTAGATTACTGTGAGAGGAAAGATCAATCCCCCAGATTAGCATTTACTACCATCGGTTCCAATCTAATTTGGATGTACGTGAGGTATGAGCCGCGGGGGTGGATAAACTTCAAAGTGAGGTCAATTCTCGAATTTTCTAATATCTTTCGCACAACCTTTGAGTCATAGAACAGATTAACTTATTCTGAGGTTGTCTGGCCAGCATTCATATTTCTATGAAAAATAGACATTTCGGCCAGTTAGAGTTTTTTTTTCAACGTTTCGACAAAAATCCTTTGCCTAATTTGTAAATACTTCTCCTGATGAAGACAAAGATTTTTTGTCGAAACGTTGAGAAAATAAAAACCTCTAACTGGCCGAAGTGTCTATTTTTCATAGAAAAAGATTTACTCAGTTTAATACATCAATCCTGATAGTAGATCCTGAAATATGATCTACATATAAACTTTATATGTTCCTTTATATTATAAAGGTATTCCTTTATATTATAAAGGAATTTAAACAATCAAACAGGTTACTGGAAATGTGTTTCTTTTCATTTTATTGAATCAGTCTCAAATTTTCGGGCATCTCTGCCTTCTACAGTAAAACATAACGACAAACGTAAAACGCAGCCTGATGCCAAAATAAATACTACTAATTACTATTAAGACATTAAGGAAAGAATGATTCTTTGGAAATATCTTTATTTACGGAGCTGCTAACCAGAATGGTGTATTTTCTAGCCGTGTTTATTTCACACATTAGGCAAACTTCTACTGTCCTTATTAAGATGAAATAATATTAGAAGAGGTTGACCTATTAGTGGTGAAATCTTTCAGCGGTTTAGACAATATAATTAAGTCGAATGGTTGCTTTGTGCCTATACAATTTTTACAAAGAAGTAAGCAGGAAATATAACTTAGATTTATCGCTTCTCCTTCATTACATGATAGTGATTGATCATCATGAGGATATGGGTGCAAGCCGGCAATGAGAGAGGAGAATCTGTATATGACTAGTGTCTTAATAAAGGCTTTATGTGTGAATCTATTGCTGGGAGGATTCACCACTGATGAGCCAAATTCTTCCAATATTTTTCATCGCAGTAAGGACAGTAGAAGTTTGTTTCACATGTAATCGGTTCAAAATCTCATTAATAGGTACCGCTCAACAAGAGCAACCTAGTTCATGATAATTGAAACAGTGAATAATATGTGAAGGTTATTCACATTTTAAACAGAATTTTAACGCAGGGATTCAATCCCGGTTCATGACTGTCGGGAATCGAGGGTGTTACCCACTCGTTCACCGACTTTTTGTTGTTGTTTTATTTTTCATGTGTAAAGAAAATCCATGCTCCTTAATGTTTTTATTTATTATATATATATTGCGTATGATATTGTTTTTTACAGCACAATACAACAATGTTGGCAATTTATTATACATAGATGGCACGTTATGTAGCTTTATAATTATCCACATTTTGAAAATAGAGCAATCCATAAATATATCTTAAATTAAGAAGGCATATTTTGGATAAAAATATGATTTATTCACCAATATTTCATTTGGCTGAAAGCCAACATTATAATACCTATGTAATACCCTGAAAAAGGTTGGCGTTCAGCCAAATGAAATATTGGTAAATAAATTACAATTCGATCCAATATATACCTTTTTAATTAAATTATCCACATATTCTAATAGCCCTATATATTGTAGCATAAGCCGACTTCATGTAAATATATCCATTGTCATTTGTTTATTGTAAAAAATACAAAATATGTAAATTAGGGTCAGAGATATAAAAACTATCTTTTTGTTTGTAGAGTTGAGTTAGTTAAACTTCTCTCGCTTATTAAAAATGCTTTTGATTGCCAAACGACTTGCTAATTATTTCATCACTACAATATATCAATAAAAAATGTTAGCATTATTTTAGTTTTATAGAGATTGTCTTCCATATCATGATATTTGAGATAATACAACCTAACCTGAAATTGAAATTGAGAAAAAAGAAGATTCTAATTTTCAACTTTGAGTTGAAAATTAATTGCGCCATCTATCAGAATAATTTATAACTAATCGTTAATATTCAATTATTCCAGAATGCAGTTTAAAGAACGTTTCTTTTATTATTGTGTTAAATTATCTGTGTACAAATTAACATTTAAACTAGCAAAACTGCTGAGGGGGTTCACTACTGATGAGTTAGACTCTCCCATTATTTTAAAATTGCAGTAAGGGCAGTAGAAATTTGATTTATTTAAAAATGAATCCTAAGCGTTAAAAATAGTTTAAAATTCTTATAAAGGATCTAAAATAATATTTGAAATATGAGATAAAATTATTATATATGATTGAATATATAACCAAAATACAATGTAAAATAGTCCTGATAATTGAAAATATACTTGAATTTCGTGATTATAAAGTTATTAGTATCAAAATGAATATATAAAATTGAGGCTTTGAAAAATACCAATTATTTCTGAAGAATTCTTCAAATTGATATTTGAATAACAAATAATTTGATTTGAAATTGTTTATTTGTTCACATAAAATATTGCTTTGACCCCTATAATATTTCCTTAGAATAACAGATGACATGATAATACATCTTATTAACTTGTAGATCTAATATCTAATCCAAATTGTACCTTATTATTTTAGATAGAGGTCAGTTTAGGTGACAGCTCAGTCTATATAGTGAGAATTTAGGTAAAGATGACAGAGAGCTGTTTGTTTGCTGACCAATTAGATGATGGGGGCTCGACACGCAACCGCGTTATGAATTTTGTACCTCCACATTGCCTCAATTACACCTCATTGTATTGGCTGGTACTGTACACGCTTGTTCGGCGGTACAACTAATAAAATAAGAATGATACAGAGAAGATTAACATGGCCCTTGCTAAGGATGACACGCAAAATCGTGAAGCGTATTGGCTGGTTCCTACAATCGATACCTGCTGTAGATATTGTATTGAAGAGAGAGAATATTGTTATCGATTTTTCGCATTATCAACTCTACCTATGATATAATTGCACTTTAAAATTCTCTGGTCCTATACCGCTTGTTCGGCGGTACAACTACTAAAATAGGAACGATACAGAGAAGATTAGCATGGCCCTTGCTAAGGATGACACTCAAAATCGTGAGGCTAATTGGCTGGTTCTTACAATCAATACCTACTCTAGGTATTGTATTGTATTGAATAATTTAGGTATTGGACTAAAAAACTGCTTTTCATATATGTAGACATGTGGTGCACTTACAGTAAAAGCAGTCGCCAACTTCTACCCACCAAATCATGGCCTGTACCACATGTACTAGGGATAAGCAAAAAAAAAAGAGAGAGAATATTGTTATCGATTTGTCACATTATCAACTCTACCTATGATTCAATATCACATTCAAATTCTAATTATATTTTCTTAACAATTAAGAATAATACTCAAACTGTAACAAATCTTTATAAATCTTGATATGTATGCCTTCAATGCTATGTACCATGCTTATTAATATATACATATGTTCTTTTATCTAATTACAAATGGTGCTAGAACGCTATATAATACAATCTATTCATCTATACATAAATCACCAATGATATTTTCAATTGTAACGTTTCCAGCCACAACCTCCGAAGATATTGAACAATCCAAAGAGATCTATTCACCAAATTTTGATATGATGCATTAGCGCGCTATATTTTATAAGAAATATAAAGTATTCTTGAACAGCGCATGTTTATTTTTTATTTAAAACAATTTTCAACTGGCCTTACTGCAATGTTAAAATAATGGGAGAGCTTGGCCATCAAAGGTAAACCCTCCTAGTGGTTACTCCAGTATCCATACCGCTGTAGTAATGCATTTGCTGTTTTCCTTTTATATACTGATACTGAATATAGACTCAGAAAGGGTCATATAAATGAATTATGAACATAAGCTTTGAGGACAGTATAGAAATACATACAATTATAAATATATTATATGCTTCGAGCATTGCTCTTCCGTAAATTGTCGTATTATATATATATTATTGTGTGTGTATGTATTTATAGTGTACCTCCTTCAAATCTCATGTTCATACATAATTTAAAATACACCTATCCCCCGATTTACACGGTAGATACGTTCCTGAGAAAAACGTGTAAATCGGGGGATAGATGTACACAGAAATAAGAATAAAATGCATTGACAGGTTAAAATATGTAGTCAGCACATAAGCTCGGGATTCCTCGTGAGATGTGTACACAGCGCATGTGTTCAATCACAGTAGCATTTAGTATAGTGCGATAAAAACAAAAATAAACTTATTTGGAAATCCGTGTAAAAGCGAAAACGTGTAAAACAAGTACCGTGTAAATCGGGGGATAGGTGTAATATTTTCAAGAATTTATCTTCAGTGTCCTTCTTTTACAGGTGTTTTTTTTTTCTTCTAAGTATAAACATTTCAAAATCGATATTTTAAAAATACCTTATGCGTAACTGGACTCGAGCCCACTATACTTGCTTCAAATATTAATTTTATAAATTCATTTCAAATATTTTTACTATTATTTTTATGCCAAATATTTTGCTGATATCATAAATATTGTGTTTTTATATGTGCTAATTTTGTTTAAGTATTTCAAAATATTTTCTGCAATTTTCAAACACGCCAAGGATTAATAGAATTATATTGTGATATATTCTAAAATAGAAATTATATTATCAATAAAATAATACTTTGTTACTATATATAGAATTAATGTTAAGAGAAAAAGTGACATATTTAAAAAACATAAAATTTAAATAATTTTTTTATACGCCTGTAGATTTGTTTTCACCTTTATACTTTCAAGTTTTTGTCGAGCTATCTCTACTAACTTGCATATCTGTTCGTAAATACATTATACAATCAAAGACAAAGCCTAAGGAAGTTATACATTTTACAGCATGTTATATCGGGATTCAGACAATAACTCTGAAAGATATTACAGTGACCTTTATTGAAGACACACGAGATAACATCAAATAAACAGACCCACTTCCTTATTTTTTGTCCATGAATGTAGATAATACATAGTGTATTTAAGGCTATATATTAAGGATGGTATCATTCAACCTTATTTTGACTATACTTCTAATCTCAACATATGCTAGGTATAGTGATTACTTAGGTAACCTAAATAGATAGATATTTCAGTATTTTGTATGAAACTGCTAAGAATAAATAAAAGATAAAAGTGGCGTGTTTCTATATCAAAAAGGTATAGGCTTAGCGATCTTTTCGGACAATAACCCTCTACAACAGGCTATAATACAGGCCTATATAACACCCTTTTAAATGACGTAAGTGTCCGAAAATTCACCAAGCTTATACCTTTTCATTATATAATCTCGTCACCTTTAGCTTTTATCTTTTCTAATCAATGATAAAGAGCTATTCCTTCTAGCACACGTGGTATAGGCCATGATAATCATAGTGGGTAGAATTTAGCGACTGCTTTTACTCTAAGTGTACAACATGTCTACTCATGTAAAAATCAGTGGCCCTTTGCACTTATAAATGTGACAGAGCTCCGTTTGGAATTTGTATAAAACCTTTTAGATATTTTAAGATGATCGAAAATAGTTCGAAGTTTCAATAAAATAAAACTGAATAATATCTATCAGGATATATTTAACTGTATATATGTGAATAGGGAGATGCGTTAATCAATTGTTTTTTTTTTTTTTTTTAATTTTGAATGAATCGATTAGATTTTCTAATTATAAAATATATCTTAAGTTTATCATAGAATTCAAAAGTTGCTGTTGTTGCTTATTCCTTAAATTCAAAAGTTAATCCAATATATTAATTTAGGCAAACATAAAGTATAAATGCATTTATACATAACAAATAATAGATATATCATAACTATGGCGTTCTAAAAATTAATGGAATCATATATATATATATAAATATAATAATCAAAATATAAATAGTGTGATCAAAAATATAATTTTTAAAAATAATAATGAATATAATTCGAGAAAAAAAAATCATACTTCAAAAGAATTTTCAAAGCTATGTAAATATATATTGATTATTATCAAAATTTTAAAGAGTTTTTATACTTTTTATACCATTGATTAATGCAAAAAAAAAGTGAAAAAACTTACAATAGAAAGACAAAAAACATTATCTCCAGCTATTGTAAAAGCAGCAACTTTTTTCTGAAGCCTAAGGTGGATATTGATTTTTTAAAAAAAGAAACTGAATTTTCTTTGTGCATGTTAAATTTTTTATCAATCTCAAACTTTCACTTGAACCTTCGTATTTCTATCTCTAACAAATCAAACCAAATTTGTGTTGTATCTTAGTATATATTACTATAATTAAAAAGACATATATTGGATCAAAAAATCATTTATTTTAACAATATTTCAGTTGGATGAACGCCAACCTTTATCAAGGTGTTATAACATTTTCATTATTGAATTCATTATTTCATTATTACAATTAAAGATTTATTTATGGATTGCTCTATTTTCAAAAATATATTACTATAGTAAAAGTTTGTATAACAATCTCAAAAGTAAAAATAATAAGTAAAAAAGCTTCCGAGGGTGATTTTCTTGTTTTATTATTATTTCTTTTACATATCAAGCTTTCTGGTATCACAAACCGTTCTACATTGGTATATCTACATAGATCATATACTACTGTAGAAATGTCTTTTTTACTTATCCTTGAGCAGTAACAAGCTCGTTAAAAAAACAGGGTTCAGTTGGCCCGACTGATAGCACCCTGTAAGGGCTCCTATCCTTGGGTTACAGGATAAACAGCAGTTCTCCATATTAGGAGCGGCTACACAAGGCGTCTGTTACTCATGTTAGAGGCGGCCATTTAATACCAGGTCAAAGTCCAAGTTACACCTCTCTGTAGGTGACCTGGGGGAAATACTGGATAAAACCAGCGCTTTAACGTAATTGGCATATATGCTATATGGAGTCGAGCATAACAGAAAGGTTTGTGATACCTGAAAGCTTAAAGATAATTGCCTCATTATTATTGCAATACTAGACGAATGACCCGGGCAACGCCCGGGTTTACCCGATTAAATGTTTTATTCAAACACTATTCGTTACAATTATAAATTGGCGCCGTGGATGTCACTCTTGTGAAACGTACCGCTCCAAACTTTACATGTACATTAGGTCAGCTGATATTACCTCCCATCTTCACCGCTAGAAGCGCTGCTCGCGAGCTAAGTAGAATAATTTGAATATATAGTTTTAATAATTGATTTATATATTTTTTGAAATAGCCTATCGTCTTCCCCGTATTTTTTTTACCTATGCATGGAAATTTAGGTTCGAATTAGTGAACTACTGCGAATTTGTATACGGGACATACAAACAAACATACAAACATTCATTTATATATATATAGATATTACATACACTCATGAACAAACCTTGAAGAGTGTAAAGTATTTTATGCAACTGGTAGTTTTTTTTAAGAAAGAGGAAGTTTTGTTCACACTCGGTTATCTCGTATGTCTTCAATAAAGTGACTATAATATCTTTCAGTTATTGTCTGAATCTCGCTATACATGCTAAAAGGTACAACTTCCTTTATCCATGAGTGTATATAATACAATTATACAGGTAATATTAATTAACATACTTATTAAGTATAATTAATATTTTCTGATATTCTATAATACTTATTTATTCTTATTTGAGTCATTGAATAAATATAATTAAAGCTCTATTTTATTGAAAAATGTTATTCTTCAAAATATTTTTAGGGTTCACGATTTTCCTTTCTTTTAACTTTCAAAAATGTACAATTTCTGAAATATTCAAATATATCCTTGTTCTACATAGCTAATAATTACTCTGGGTGTCTATAATGGACAAGCATTTCCATAGAAGTAATCTACTTAGAGTAAACAATGTAATATTGATATAACCTAAATAATGGAAGACCGCTACACTTGCATTTAGTGCGAATACATTTCATACTGATTAAGTGGAATTGTATTAACAGCTAAATTAATAAAATATTAACAATGTCTATCTTTTTTATATTAGAATTAGCGAGATATTTCAAAATCCAATGCTTTTCTACCGACTTTCTAGCTTATCAATTAAAATAATACAACCGGTTCCTAGAAATGTAAAACAGAACATAATACACACACATACAGCTATATTGAATCCACCGTTCTTATAAAGATTCACCACAGAAAGGAAGCATAGTACAAAACAGAAAACAACATTTCAAAATTAATTCGATTTTCTTTTTAATTTCCAAAGATACCTAGGTCTAAATCATCAATAGATTTTGTAATGTATAGTATTAAAGAATATTATTAATTTTTTATTAATATCATCTAGAGAAAAAACGCATTAACCTTTTGCAACTTTTTTTTTCTGGACGTTTAGGTCGCCTACAGTTGTCGTTAAGTTGTTATCACAATAAATAATATCACACATTATTCTTTTATAGATAATTCCATAATTGTAGGTTGGGCTTTGATTAATTCAAGTTGAATACCTTATTAACCTTTTTATAAACCTTTTTATTCAAAATATAAGTTTGGCGTTCACACGCTTTTTCGGCCTAAATACCTGTTTCATGATATTTCAGGATTCAAAGAGGAACATTTTTTATCACTACCTTCAAGTGTTTTACTGAGTTAATAAACATTAACTTGCTTCGGGATTTTATTTTTTTCTATTGTTTTCTCATACATGGTACTATGTACAATGAATATGGCGCCTCTGCCACCGCTGCAGAGTTTGGTGAAGAATCACCAGCGGGTCTCCAGCGACACCACGTATTTCGCGATCTACGAAGAAAACGTAGATCGCGTACTTCGCTGCTGAAGAGATGGTGATGGCGTGGTTCTCAAGATCAACTGAAAAGATAATAGATAAAGAAGCTAAAACGATTAATGCAGGAAGTAAATAAGAAAGAAGAAAGCAGGGTGAAAAGGAATAGCCGTGAGCCATGTTTAAAATTCACCCAGTAATAATAATTAATTTTATTTCCCTCCACCTCATTGATTGCGACAGCAGGTCTTGAGGGAAAAATGTAAATTAAATTAACTCCGTCCTCTAGCTAATTAGATTAGTAGCTAAAGACAGATCTCGTGGCCACGTCTTGATGGTGAGACACAGCGGTTTTACTACTCTGTCAAATAATGCCATCTTTAAAGTCGAACTGAACATCCAAATATACTTACTAATAGTTATTGTCATTAATGATAAAGAAAAAGTGACGCTATTTAGATATTAATGTATTTTGAAAATAGAGCAATCCATAAATAAATCTTTAAACAAAAAGGCATATATTAAATCAAAATATAATTTATTTTACCAATATTTCAGTTGGCTGAATGCCAACTTTTATCAAGGTATTTAAACATTTTAAAGTATGTCAACAAAAAAAAAAAATGTTTTGTTGTTGCCATTCTTTAAAGTGTTTAAATACCTTGATAAAAGTTGGCGTTCAGCAAACTGAAATATTGGTAAAATAAATGATATTTTGATCTAATATATGCCTTTTTATTTAAAAATTTAGATATTAATGTATGCATTAATAATGTAAGTTTAGTCCAATTGTTCCATTCTTCTTGGATTTTATAACAGAAAATAATACAGGAACTAGCACTATCTCTTATCTGTTTATCTTCCGCATCCGTATTTTCTCTACTCGCCTTTATAAGCACTCTAAAACTTCAAAGGAAAATAAGTTTCCATTTCTATATTAGAATGAAATTGGAGATTTATCCTGATCACTGTCCAGCACTCTACAGGCTTAGCCATTTTAGGACTAAGTATTTTATACATCAAGTAATTGAGAAAAATGATATTATTTTTGAAATAAATATAGTTAACGATAGATAAAAAAGTAAACAAACATTAAACAAGTTGAATATATCATAAATTCGTATAAGTTCCTTGTAAAGTTCTAGATGTAGAAGATTTGGATTCAAATTACAAGGGAAGGAATCGCCTGACATCATTTGAAGAATAAACAAAAGTTAACGGCGACGAGGTTCTTCTATTATTTTATTACTACTTTTCTTAGAAAAGTTCTTATTATGTAAATATTTACCTGTATATAAACATTATCTTTCAGTTTCTTGAAAATTTGCCTGTCGAGGGACGTAAAAGTCCGAAAGCTTGCCGAATTTACAACTGTAATAAAAGAAGTCGTCAACGTTAACTTTTGTTTATTCTTCATATCATAAATATCTTCATTATCAATGATAATTAACCATTAATAGATCCAACAAAATATATAGGTATAATCTAGATCATTCTTTTATATGGAAAGGGGAATTTGAAGTGAATACGTTTGGATAAACTGCTATTTTTGTCCATAGTTCTTCTAAAATACCCATTCCAAGAGTCTACCAACAGTATCACTATAAAAAGGAAGTTCCAAAAATACAATATAACAGCGGTATGGTAGATTAAACTAGCGAAACCGCTGGGAGGGTTCACCACTGATGAGCCAGGCCCTCCCCTTAATTTTTCCATTGCAGTAAGGGCAGTAGAAATTGTTTAATTTCAAAAAATAATCTTATGCCTTTAAAATAGTTTCGAATTT
Source organism: Cordylochernes scorpioides (assembly GCA_030710605.1). Lineage (NCBI taxonomy): Eukaryota > Metazoa > Arthropoda > Arachnida > Pseudoscorpiones > Chernetidae > Cordylochernes > Cordylochernes scorpioides. The sequence goes on from CP092882.1 coordinate 64,837,995, forward strand.
TGATAAACTGCTATACCACAACGCTATCAATTTGTACAACGGCGTGAATAACAAAAGAATGTAAGAAACAACGATAATTTCCCTATTTGTTACAGAATAAGAAACGTAAGTCAAGGATAAGTGCATCTTTATAGAATTATAATTTATTCTTCTATAACAAAAGGATACGTTAGTTTGATGTTTGGTTGACAAATATGTTGTAGAACATCGTGTTATACAGAGGGTGTTCACACTTATAGGAAATGAGCGCCCGGTGTAAAAAAGGAACTATTTCTTTATTTTAAAAAATCAACAACGTGGAATTCGAAAAGGCTTAAGCTAATTCTAACACGCAATACATATCTTTTGTTATTTAAAAAATAATTGCCCTTCAAATACAATAATTTCATAAGAGGTTATACAGACTGTAGTTCTCTGTAGTTCTGAATTCTCAGAAAAATGTGTTTGGAGTCGGTCGGTCCACTTGGCTAAAGAGGAGTCCTGGGGAGAGAAACAATGGGCGTAATTAACTGAGAGTTCAAGGGTATTTCCACTAATTACTGAGAGGTAAACAAGCTTAACATCACAACATGGACACCTCTTTATTTATAGAAGCCTTTAATACTTCTATTTAATACAAGATTTTGGGTACATTCGTGGAGCAATGGTATAAACCGTTGACTAAGGATAACCACGAAACAGGATCGAATCCCGCATTGGTAACTTTTTTATGATAAAATATATTGCTTCAATGGCCTCCGATTAGTGCAAAATAAGTGAAAATAGCCAAAAAACGGAGTTCTGACGCAATTATTAGTGAAACATTCATACTTTCTTCCAAACTGTGTGACAAAACGTGGTTTCGACATCCTGAGAGGTCATCCTAACGAAAATATTTTGATTTCCCTTTTAGCATAAGTTTGTTATTGATTGAGCTATATTCAGTTTCATTGTTATCATTATCATAAGAACTCATCAATAAGTGAACTGTGAATGGGAAATAGAATTGTAAAAACCTGGATTATTAATTGTGAAGCTGCCAATGATTTCGCAATTTGAATCCACCAATTACTACAACTATTGTATTTTTCATATCATTTTTACACACACTCTTAAGTATGTGTGAACAAATCTTAAGAATGTTGTATCTTTTATCATGTATATCGGAATTCATACAATAAATCTGAAAGATAATACAGTGACTTTATTAAAGACACACGAGATAACCAAGTGTAAACAAAATTGCTTTTGTCTTCTTAAAAAAAACTTTCCACTTGCTTATGTTTTATCCATTAGTGTAAAGTTTGGCTTTTGTCTGAATATGATCCAACTGGTGTGATTAGGTTCATTTATTATCAAAACCATAATAGAATGACATTTGACAATTATCCCGAATGTGTTTCTTTTGAACAAAAAATCGAAATTTATTCCAAGGATAAATAACGACTTCTTCTAATCTTAGGGATGAAGTATGAAAGGATGAATTGTGGAGGGTAATGATAAATGGAAAAATAAAGTGTCCAGGGATGGGAATCGAACCCATAGTGTTCCGCTTACCGGGCAGATGCCATAATACGTTTTGTACTAGGATTAAATTAACCAAATACCTCGTTTTAATGAATATTTAAGAAAGAGGTTCCAAAGTTGATATATACAGTATATACGATGGCACATTGAAGCCTTAAGATTACTCTATGGTTATCAATAAATCACGAACAACACATCATAGAAGGTATCAGTTGTTCAGCATTCTATATACAGTTACGAGCGTCATGCGTTCTTAATAATTCTTCATCTCTGTCACCGTTTGCTTTTTTTTTTTTGGAATGGCGCTCTCCTATTGGTTGGCTACGATCACGCCACCTTTGCCCCCCCCCCCCCCCCCCATCATGCCCCTCCCATTCGCTTTTTGGTTTTTGTAACTATTGTGTTGGAGTGGGTCGCTCCTTAAATAATCTATTGTTAACAATAGATTAGTAGTAGATAGACTAGTAATCTATAATTACACTTATTACAATTAATTTATTTCCAAAGCGCTATATCCCGCAAGGGATACTTGCGCCACACAAGGAGAAAAGTTTATTTACATAAGTTATTCACATTATTCAACACATGAAACCATTAGAGATCCAGATTTTGTAGAAAGTTTATAATGTATTTACAAAATGAATTGAACTTCAAAAATGTTTTTTTTTTAATCGGAAATCAAATCGTTGAGTTCACAAACAACTAGTTCATTCTTCATTCTATAATCTTGAAATGTTGGGCATTCGATCAGTAGTGGGGGAAAAGCTTAAGAAAGTATTATTTGCTTCGTTTTTCAGAACATTCATTCTTGATTTGAGAAAGGTATCTATAATTCCTGGAATAAATGGGTCATAAATTTGTTGATCATCTGTGGATAATTCAAACATAATAGGGATTTATTCAAGTATGAAGATTTAAATATTGAGAGAGTATATTTACTGGAAACCTTTAAAATATAAATTACAATTTGAAGACTATTAATAACACACAGATAATGGATTTTAATTACTATCCGTTTCTTCAAAATATAACTAAACTATACTATCCCAAAGATTATGTCGCGAGCTCTACCTTATGTATATATAGTGGCAATAATTACGCATCAATTATAAGTGCGAAAAGAGAAAAAGGGTGTGTGTAATCATTGGGTTTAATTAATTAATTGGAAGCACGCAACGATTTGCCATCGGAATATATCTAGAATGTTAATGATCAGCCGAGAATGTGGCTATTCGACAAATTTATATTTAGCAGTATTCTACAGTACTCTTTTATATTCCATAGGCTTGGATTTTCTGTTTTATTTTAGCGATATTTCCTTTTGTTAGACTAATCTTTACGAATTGAACATCCACATAAACGTATATACACATTTTAAAATATATTGTCATTTATTGATTACCAATTATTTTATTTCCAAAGCGCTATATCCCGCAAGGGATACTTGCGCCAAACAAGGAGAAAAGTTTATTTACATAAGTTATTTACATCATTTAACGCATGAAAACATTAGAGATCCAGATTTTGTAGAAAGTTTAGAATGTATTTACGAAATAAATTGAACTTTAAATATGATTTTTTGATTTATTCATTGATTTATTGATGCCATGAAAGTTTCTATGTTGTGCACAATCAAACAAGGAATCTTTTCAGGACTGTAGTTATGTAGATATTGATGGAAAGGAAGTTGCTATGATATGAACAACAAAAAAGGAATCTTCTTCTTCTTTCTTATCTCCACACTGGGTGAAGTAAAATGCGTCTACCTTTGTCATTAAGACTGGGAGCACTACTCAGTGGCAGGCCGACTTAGCTCCAAAAAAAAAATGGCCGCCTCTGACATGAGGAACAGACGCCATGTGCAGCCACTCCTAACATGGAGTACAGACGCTGCTCATCCTGTATCCCTGGATCAGGAGCCCTTACAGGGTACTATCAGCCGGGCCAGCTGAACCCAGGTTTTTTTACCGAGCTTGTTACTGCTCCCCCTCCTCCTTTTTCATCCGGGCTTGGGACCGGCAAAGGCGGAGTTAAAAGGAATCTTGTCAGGTTGTAATTATGTAGATATTCATGCCATGTGTGTGTGAAAGTTTTTATGAAATGAAAAAAACAGCAAAGAATATTTTCAAGATGTAGTTATGTAGACATAACTGTCATATATGGAAGTTGATATAATATGAACAATTAAACAAGGAATCTCATCAAGTTGTACAGTAGTTATGTAGAAAATGATGCCATTGCAGTTACTATGATATGAGCAAACGAATAAAGAATCATGTCAGGTTATAGCTATGTAAACACTGCTGCAGTTACTATGATATGAACAATTAAAAATGAATCTTGTCAGGCCTGTAGTTATGCAGACATTGATGTCATGGCAGTTCCTATGATATGAACAATTAAAATATAATATTGTAAGGTTGTAGTTATGCAGACATTGATGTCATGGCAGTTCCTATGATATGAACAATTAAAATATAATCTTGTAAGGTTGTAGTTATGCAGACATTGATGTCATGGCAGTTACTATGATATGAACAATTAAAATATAATCTTGTAAGGTTGTAGTTATGCAGACATTGATGTCATGGCAGTTACTATGATATGAACAATTAAAATATAATCTTGTAAGGTTGTAGTTATGCAGACATTGATGTCATGGCAGTTCCTATGATATGAACAATTAAAATATAATCTTGTAAGGTTGTAGTTATGCAGACATTGATGTCATGGCAGTTACTATGATATGAACAATTAAAATATAATCTTGTAAGGTTGTAGTTATGCAGACATTGATGTCATGGCAGTTACTATGATATGAACAATTAAAATATAATCTTGTAAGGTTGTAGTTATGCAGACATTGATGTCATGGCAGTTCCTATGATATGAACAATTAAAATATAATCTTGTAAGGTTGTAGTTATGCAGACATTGATGTCATGGCAGTTACTATGATATGAACAATTAAAATATAATCTTGTAAGGTTGTAGTTATGCAGACATTGATGTCATGGCAGTTACTATGATATGAACAATTAAAATATAATCTTGTAAGGTTGTAGTTATGTAGACATTGATGTCATGGCAGTTACTATGATATGAACAATTAAAATATAATCTTGTAAGGTTGTAGTTATGCAGACATTGATGTCATGGCAGTTACTATGATATGAACAATTAAAATATAATCTTGTAAGGTTGTAGTTATGCAGACATTGATGTCATGGCAGTTCCTATGATATGAACAATTAAAATATAATCTTGTAAGGTTGTAGTTATGCAGACATTGATGTCATGGCAGTTCCTATGATATGAACAATTAAAATATAATCTTGTAAGGTTGTAGTTATGCAGACATTGATGTCATGGCAGTTCCTATGATATGAACAATTAAAATATAATCTTGTAAGGTTGTAGTTATGCAGACATTGATGTCATGGCAGTTCCTATGATATGAACAATTAAAATATAATCTTGTAAGGTTGTAGTTATGCAGACATTGATGTCATGGCAGTTACTATGATATGAACAATTAAAAATAAATCTTGTCTGGATATAGATGAGTAAACAAAGATGTCATGGCATGTTGCTATGTGATATTGACAATCAAACAAGGATTCTTGTCACTTTGTAGCTTTGTAGTTGCCTAGGACGTTGCTATGATATGGAAAATCAAGCAAGAAATCTGGTCAGGGTATAGATGAGTAGACAAAGATGTCATGTAAGTTGCAATGATATGAACAATCAAACAAGGAATCTTGTCACTTTGTAGTTGCTATGACAGTTGCTATATGATATGGACAATTAAACAAGAAATCTTGTCAGGTTGTAGTTATGTAGTTGCAGTTGCTATGTGATATGACCAAACAAACGCGCAATCTTGTCACTTTGTAGTTTTGTAGTTACCATGTCAGTTACTATGTGATATGGACAATCAAACAAGATATCTTGTCTGGATCTAGATGAATAGACAAAGATACCATGACAGTTTCTATGTGATATGAACAATCAAACAAAAGAACTACCTCAGGCTGTGACTGTTGGTAGAGAGGAAAAGTCCCCAAGGAATGCCATCAGGTCTAAGAAAGGGTAATGCATTTAGCTCAGGTGGATAGGAACGCAATTTGGCGTAACGAGCCTGGTCCCACTGACCTCGTTATCTTGCAGGGGTACCAGACTTCCTATCGTGTGATAGGTTTCCCACTTCAGCCGATTATTTCAAACCAGGGCGTGATACATCACAGATATTTCTGAATTTGAATTCAGAATATTCAAAATTCATTTCTAAAGCCCTTATTCTGCTATGATTAAAACCTGAAGGAAAGAGGATATATATTATTTTTCTTTCTGAAAATAAAGCAATTCCCATATTTAAATATTTATATAATAGAAAGGAATATATTGGATTGAATAAAAATATTTATTGGTGATATTTGACAAAGGTAATGCCTTGACAAAAGTTGGCGTTCAACCAATTGATATATTAACAAATAAATATTTTATTCAATACAATATATGCCTTTTTATTATCTATATATATTTATATAATTAAAAAGGCATATTTTGGATCAAAACGTAAATAATTTACCAATATTTCAGTTGGCTGATTGCCAACCTTTTTCAATGTATTACATTAATATGTTGTAATACCTTAAAAAAAAGGTTGGCGTTCAGCCAATTGAATTATTGTTAAATAAATTATACTTTGATTTAATATATTCCTTTTTAATTGAAGATCTATTTATGGATTGCTCTATTTTCTCAATATATATGATTTTATATATTATATGCATTTTGAGAAATTTTAGGCTTAGATTTCATCTCAAAGGTATATTGAATAATTATTCCTTTCTGAAAAAAATATTTAATCAGATTAAAATGAAGGGACTTGCATAAAATACTAAAATAGACTTGATTACGAAATACAAAATTGATATATATTTATATTTTAATAAACCATTTTATGGTCTTATTATCTATTCAAAATGTTTATATAAAATAATTCAGAGCTTAATAAAGTGAATATTTAATGTCATAATTAATATGGTTTTCCCTATATATAGATCTTTTGTAATAAAGAAAATATTTTATCTAAAAATATAAAATGCACATATTGAATTTTAGTATATGATATATCTCTCTCTCTATTTTAATTAATTCATAATTTTAATTTAGAATTCAATTTGAATTTTTAATATTTTAATAAAGATACTTGGATTTAATAGGTTGGATTGGAATATAAAAGAGGATTCGTCTTATTTTGAAATTTTCTAAAATAAGATTTCCTTTTGATTTGATAATTTACCCTAAATGTTCTCTATTCAAGGTTGATTGGAACCAATTTCAGTCATTGTGAGCTGAAATGAGACATTGAAAGGATTAAAATGATCTATATATAACGATTGGAGAAGTTTTAACGATAAAATTATGATACAAGGTTGTCTCAAAAGTTCGTTAACACCTGCAAAAAATTGAAATACAAATATTATTCGCCGTTATGTATAATGTCTTTGTATAATACACTGCGGCCTGTGATTGTAAAACGACACTTGAAGTTACACCGCATAAGTTTCTTTTCAACGAAAAATCAAAATTTATTTGAAGGTGAAATATTGACTATTTCCAACCTTTTTGAATGAGGTATGAAAGGGTGAATTATGAAGAGTAATGATGAACGGAAAAATAAAAGTGTCCAGGGATGGGAATCGAACCCACAATGTTCCGCTTACCGGGCAGATGCCATGTCCACTAGGCTACCCTGGACATATTTTCCCGTTCGTAAATAATACATAAAGTAACTTATAATACAATATAATGCAGCTTGTGATTGTAAAACGACATTTGAAGTTATTTTTCGTTGAAAAGAAACTCATGCGGTGTAACTTCAAGAGTCGTTTTATAATGTATTTGTTTTCTGTATAAAGTGACTGACAAGACCGAAAGCTTGAAAATAAAAATTTCAACAAGAAACTTAACCCTAGAAGCTTTATTTATTTTATAATAAAGAAATATTGTGTTATGTATTATTATGTATTTGCCGTAATAATATTATTCGCCAAGTAATAAGAAAAACATGAACTTTTGGGACAACCTTATATTTAAAATATTTCTACTCTACCATTAGAGATTCATATTGTATAGTCATTTACACCAAAGTAATATGAAGTCTTTCAAATATTCAATAATAAAATGCTTGCAAAAATTGAGAATATTCATAAATGATTAAAAGAGTCAACAAAAGTTATTTTAAAATAAGATATGAGAATTAGTTCAATATTGAATATTTTTGACCCAGATATTATATTTTCTAAAATATAAAATCTCAAAAACAGTTTATCTAAAATGATATCAAATTAATATCAAAGTTAAGTCAAGATATGAAAGATTTTTCACAAAGCTATATAACCCACTTTCCATTCAGTTTTATAGAATTAATTTCCATAAGCCACATCGTTTAAGACTGTCATAGCAGATGGAATCTACGATTTCAACATCTATAAAACTATATTAAGCTTTAGTTTGACGTAACCTTTGTAAGGCACTTATACTCATGGACAAAACTAAAGAAAGTGTAAAATCTAATTTTTAATGACACAAAGGCAATTTTTTACACTTGTTTATATAGTGTGACTTCAATATAGGTTAATATATATCAAATATCTTTCAGAGTTATTGTCTGAATCCCGATAAACATGTTAAAAGGTAAAACTTCCTTAAGTTTTTTTTCCATAAGTGTATCTTTCAGAGTTATTGTCTGAATCCCGATATACATACTAATAGGTACGAATTTCTTAAGTTTTGTCCATGAGTATATCGCGTTGAAAAAAATAAAATAATTTCAAATGTTTTTTGATTCAATCAAATACGGGAGCTTTGTAAACTTTTTCAGTTTCACATATCCACAGAATATTTTAGAATATCGATTAACAAACGAAAAGCGAGATGACCAGGACAGAGGTCGGTCAACTGCGGCTTGCGTGGCTCTTTGGATGTGAAGCTGCGGATCTTTACATAGTTCTATACGTATTTATTATTTATGTGAGTACTATTTATTGTTGGCAAGATAAAATTTTGTGGCTCTTTGAAAACTTTGAAATTTTGTAAATTGCAATTTTTGACTCTTTCGACTCAAAGGTTTGCCGATCTCTGGAATAGGAGACACTCAGTAGATGACATGTTTCAATCCAAAACCTAGGTGTAGTTGATAGATATTTAATTAATTGGCACTTTTAACAAAGGGTAACTAGACCTAATCCAAATTATTGAAATTCTAGTAACGTTTTGGCAAGAGTATTGTTACTATCATCAGACAAAGTACTGAGTACTTGTTACCTATTGATTCTAATATATAAACCAAATGTATATTGTAGCGTAGAAATCAGGTCTTTGTATATCTGAAGGTGTGAAAGTATTTATTTATGACGTCACCACGACTAGTTGATATTTATCAACAACTCAACAAAACTATCTACAGCTAGAGAATATCGAGCGAGCAAGCATTTATTATTTTACATAAACAGAGTGATATATATTTATATTATAAAACTATTTTAGAGGCGTAATATTCTTTTTAAAATAAAACAATTTCTACTGTCCTTACTGCGATGGAAAAATTAAAGGGAGGGCCTGGCTCATCAGTGGTGAACCCTCCCAGCGGTTTCGCCAGTTTAATCTACCATACCGCTGTTTTATTGCATTTTTGGAACTTCCTTTTATAGGTGACTGTTGTAAGACTCTTGGAATGGGTATTTTAGAAGAACTATGGATATATCTTTTGAATATTTTCATTGAATAATTAAATTAAATAATAAATTATTTCTTCGCCACAATATTATTAATAGTACTCTTATCATTATTTAACTTTTCCTTATAACTCAGAAGCCAATCTTTTAAAGACGAGAAGTGTCTCAATAAAATGGCGTTTATTGCTATTAGTGTCAACTTCGAAGTTAACTTTACACTTCTCGGTACTTCAGTTGAAAATGGAAAATTCTTTTCTAGAGGAAGAAAATTCGAAAGAGTGAAAAGTTGTTTAAACATCTTTAAAAGAAGTATTGAAAGAGTAAAAAATAGGTTGATGAATTCTGTGACCATTAAATGGCTATTAGCACCACAAATGGTCGAAAGATGACAAATTCTAGTGATATTTTTCTTATAAACTCATGGATAAAACTTAAGTAAGTTGTACCTTTTAGCATGTATATCGTGATTCAGACAATAACTCTGAAAGATATTTGATACAGTGAACTTTATTGAAGACGCACGAGATAAATACACTCATGGACAAAACTTAAGGAATTTGTACCTTCTAGCATGTATATCGGGATTCAGACAATAACTCTGAAAGATATTTGATACAGTGAACTTTATTGAAGATACACGAGATAACTACATTCATAGATAAAACTTAAGGAAGTTGTACCTTCTAGCATGTATATCGGGATTCAGACAATAACTCTGAAAGATATTCGATACAGTGAAATTTATAGAAGAAACACGAGATCACCAAGTATTAACAAATTTTTCAATGTCCACTAAAAAAAAAAAAAACAGACAATCATTGACTTCAAGGATTCTCCACTTAACTTTTACCAATGAGTGTATATCAGACCATTTATAAATAATAATATCAATAATATTACACTTGAATAGAAAATAAAGAAACTTTCCTCTATAAAAATCATTTGTTTCTTATAGATTATAATATTTTCTTGGTTGTGTAAAATGGTTTTCACAAGTCACAATCGAAGAAAGAAATGTGCTGAGAGAAACAAAGCCATCCACCAATTGATATCTACCAGATGCCTCGGGGTGAATTCTATATTTTAAGAAGAACAATTTCTCCACTTCAACCCATCTATTTTAATGACATGCAGGGTCTCTGTCTTTATAACTTGTTAGATGCCGTGTTTCATATTTATTTTTCTTAGTTGCAAACATTTCCTTGTTATAAAGTAAGCTCTAGTGACAGAAAAAGACACTCTGGTGCATATTCATATATGAAATATTAACTATTAGGTGTGAAAAATAATACAAAAGTGAATTTGTACTTGGATCAGGTAGATAATTTAAGAAAAAAGGCATTTCCTGATTGTGAAACTGAAAGTTGATATTTATTCCGATAGATGCCGCAAGCCATCAGCAACTTTCAGTTGCACGATCAGGAAATGACGTTTTTCTTTATTTATTAGGTTCCAGTTTTTTTTTAAATAAAACCTATTGAACAAATTTCTCTAGTCTTCTTTCTGTTATGATGTATTGTGGGGGTTCAATTCTGATGAAGCAGGCCCTCCCAATATTTTTATGATTGCTGTAAAGGAAGATTTATTTTATTTTATTTTTCAAAGAGACAGACGTCTTATATATTGTTTATATTTTCAAATACAGATAGCATGCTGGGTAATCATGATTATTTTAATATTTTTATTTGACCCTATTTCTTTTTTACCCAACTTTTAATTTGAAAGACATACTTGTGATAAAATTTGAATATTGATGTAATTTTTAAAAAATGTTTAGTATTTTTCTTATTTAGTTTTTTTATGTAGAGTAGAAATAATGGGTGTGAATTACATTATGTGAACTACCTCATGTCTACGTATGATGTACTCTGTGTCACCTCTAAGGAAGTCTTTCTCAAAGTGGGGAAGCTTCCCTTGCTGAAGAAATTTGTACATATACAACTGTATATATTTCCATATATAATCTTTTGTTAATTTTATTATAGGATTTATTTACATAGGCATTGATTAGAAGACAATAAAAGTGTTTGAAATTTCAGAATAAATTCTCTAAGAAACTACCTCATGTCTACGTCTAATGGACTGGATGTCACCTCTATAAAACTACCTCATGTCTACGTCTAATGGACTGGGTGTCACCTCTAAGAAACTACCTCATGTCTACGTCTAATGGACTGGGTGTCACCTCTATGAAACTACCTCATGTCTACGTCTAATGGACTGGATGTCACCTCTATAAAACTACCTCATGTCTAGGTCTAATGGACTGGATGTCACCTCTATAAAACTACCTCATGTCTACGTCTAATGGACTGGGTGTCACCTCTATAAAACTACCTCATGTCTACGTCTAATGGACTGGATGTCACCTCTATAAAACTACCTCATGTCTACGTCTAATGGACTGGATGTCACCTCTATAAAACTACCTCATGTCTACGTCTAATGGATGGATGTCACCTCTATAAAACTACCTCATGTCTACGTCTAATAGACTGGATGTAACCTCTATAAAACTACCTCATGTCTACGTCTAATGGACTGGATGTCACCTCTATAAAACTACCTCATGTCTACGTCTAATGGACTGGGTGTCACTTCTAAGAAACTACCTCATGTCTACGTCTAATGGACTGGATGTCATCTCTAAGAAACTACCTCATGTCTACGTCTAATGGACTGGATGTCACCTCTAAGAACCTACCTCATGTCTACGTCTAATGGACTGGGTGTCACTTCTAAGAAACTACCTCATGTCTACGTCTAATGGACTGGATGTCATCTCTAAGAAACTACCTCATGTCTACGTCTAATGGACTGGGTGTCATCTCTAAGAAACTACCTCATGTCTACGTCTAATGGACTGGGTGTCACCTCTAAGAAACTACCTCATGTCTACGTCTAATGGACTGCATGTCACCTCTAAGAAACTACCTCAGGTCTACGTCTAATGGACTGGGTGTCATCTATAAGAAACTACCTCATGTCTACGTCTAATGGACTGGATGTCACCTCTAAGAAACTACCTCATGTCTACGTCTAATGGACTGGGTGTCATCTCTAAGAAACTACCTCATGTCTACGTCTAATGGACTGGATGTCACCTCTAAGAAACTACCTCATGTCTACGTCTAATGGACTGGGTGTCATCTCTAAGAAACTACCTCATGTCTACGTCTAATGGACTGGATGTCACTTCTAAGAAACTACCTCATGTCTACGTCTAATGGACTGGATGTCACCTCTAAGAAACTACCTCATGTCTACGTCTAATGGACTGGGTGTCACCTCTAAGAAACTACCTCATGTCTACGTCTAATGGACTGGATGTCACCTCTAAGAAACTACCTCATGTCTACGTCTAATGGACTGGGTGTCACCTCTAAGAAACTACCTCATGTCTACGTCTAATGGACTGGGTGTCACCTCTAAGAAACTACCTCATGTCTACGTCTAATGGACTGCATGTGACCTCTAAGAAACTACCTCATGTCTACGTCTAATGGACTGGGTGTCATCTCTAAGAAACTACCTCATGTCTACGTCTAATGGACTGCATGTCACCTCTAAGAAACTACCTCAGGTCTACGTCTAATGGACTGGGTGTCATCTCTAAGAAACTACCTCATGTCTACGTCTAATGGACTGGGTGTCACCTCTAAGAAACTACCTCATGTCTACGTCTAATGGACTGGGTGTCACCTCTAAGAAACTACCTCATGTCTACGTCTAGGGATTGGGTGTCACCTCAAAGAAACTACCTCATGTCTACGTCTAATGGACTGGGTGTCATCTCTAAGAAACTACCTCATGTCTACGTCTAATGGACTGGGTGTCATCTCTAAGAAACTAACTCATGTCTACGTCTAATGGACTGGATATCACCTCTAAGAAACTACCTCATGTCTACGTCTAATGGACTGGGTGTCACCTCTAAGAAACTACCTCATGTCTACGTCTAATGGACTGGGTGTCACCTCTAAGAAACTACCTCATGTCTACGTCTAATGGACTGCATGTCACCTCTAAGAAACTACCTCATGTCTACGTCTAATGGACTGGGTGTCATCTATAAGAAACTACCTCATGTATACGTTTAATGTACTGGGTGTCATCTCTAAGAAACTACCTCATGTCTACGTCTAATGGACTGGGTGTCACCTCTAAGAAACTACCTCATGTCTACGTCTAATGGACTGGGTGTCACCTCTATGAAACTACCTCATGTCTACGTCTAATGGACTGGGTGTCACCTCTAAGAAACTACCTCATGTCTACGTCTAATGGCCTGGGTGTCACCTCTAAAAACTACCTCATGTCTACGTCTAATGGACTGGGTGTCACCTCTAAAAACTACCTCATGTCTACGTCTAATGGACTGGGTGTCACCTCTAAGAAACTCCCTCATGTCTACGTCTAATGGACTGGATGTCACCTCTAAGAAAATACCTCATGTCTACTCCTAATGGACTGGGTGTCACCTCTAAGAAAATACCTCATGTCTACGTCTAATGGACTGGGTGTCACCTCTAAGAAACTCCCTCATGTCTACGTCTAATGGACTGGGTGTCACCTCTAAGAAACTACCTCATGTCTACGTCTAATGGACTGGGTGTCACCTCTAAGAATCTACCTCATGTCTACGTCTAATGGACTGGGTGTCATCTCTATGAAACTACCTGAAGTCTGCATCTAATGGACTAGGAGTTACTTCTATAAAACTACCTCATGTTTACGTCTAATGGACTGGATGTTACCTTTATGAAACTACCTCATGTCTATGTCTAATAGGCTGGATGTCACCTCTATGAAACTACCTCATTTCTACGTCTAATGGACTGGGTGTTACCGCTAATAACCTGCCTCGTTGATATTTTAATGAGCTTGGTGCCATTATTAAAGAAAATACTTCATTTCTACGTCTAATATACTGGGTGTTACCTCTGAGAATAGGTATTTCATATAACGGGGACAGTGAAAGTGTTTGATATGAACAGAGGTCGAGTTAAGACGTTTCCCAAAGTGACGTTGATGTCTGAAGTGGTTAGATACCCGACGTCAATCAGATACCTCGGGCCGGGCCGGGACTCTGGGTCACGTCGGATCAATGCCCGGCGCCGGCAAGTCGGGGCGTCATCCGGGGTACGTTGTTGATTTATCTGGGACTTCCCGTCTGGGCAGCTTCCAGTGGTGTCACTTGTCTGTCTCCGTGTCGTGGTAGTGTCCACCTATTATCACTTCTTATCATAGCTGTCACATCTCTACTATATCTTGTCATTTTTACTTCTGTGTCCGTGTTATAGTGTCCACCTCTGTGTTATCTTGTCACATCTATTTCTGTCGTGTTGTTCACCACTGAGTTTTCTTATCAGATCTACATTTGTCGTGGTGTCCACCTTTATGATGTCTTGTTCCATCGACTTTTCTCGTGAAATCTCTACTATGATATCTTGATGTATCAACCATTATCGTGCAAACGACCTCTGCGAAATCTTTTCACAGCTACCACTTCAACAAGCCAAGACTTTCCTCCAAGATGACGATGTCCCTATAGACGATACGAAAACAAAGCAGCTTTTCAAGCCGCAAGAAAAAAGACGCAAAGGTACTAGGGACAAAGTTCAAAGACTTCGATGGAATCCTTAGTAGAAGCACGTCAGATCCATGTTAGTAACTACAATAATTGCTAGCTGTGGGTCACAGCTCCCATAAGGAAGGAGCTATGTAACAAATTATTTATTATTTTTTTAGCAGAGTATTATTTTTATGTTTATATTTTGCTACTCTATACACTTCCCTAATATCACACGTGGAAATATTCTTATTTATTTACATATTCCATTTATATGAATGAATATAAACAATTACATACAGATTGTATATGCATATACCCATGGATAGAGAATGTCCATCAGTCACTTGTTAAACCTTGTGTATCCTCAATGGTACAACCGCTAACAAAGTTCCAAACCTCCGGGGACTTGCGTAACCAGAAAATGGTTCCACATTTAGATCGTTGGGCCAAGTGGGAGCGATTAGTTGGGTAGCTCCGATGGCTTCATTTAGTGTGGCCATGGCAACGGGATCTTCGTACCCTAGATCACGTGTACCTGATCACGTCAGGTGAACGTTTCCGCCGTGTGTCATCGTGTTTATGGTGAACTATCTTTGGACAGTGTACGGATCGTGTACGTCTTTGTTAACTCCATAATTGTCAGCAGGAATTTTAGATGAAAAGGAATAAAGAGACCCATATCCTGTTGGTTAAGTCTATATCAGGTTCTATCTTTAGCTATGACAGCTAGACCATCGCACTTCTTGAAGTGTAACTAGGAATTTACTTAACTATAGCCTGTTGATTGATTATATAATGTTTTTATCTTCAGCTATGGAAGCGATGTATCATATTACTTAAATAACAAGGCACTTAGGTACCTATGGTCTGTTGGTCAGTTTTATATCATGTTTGAAAATTCAGCCTATGACAGCTAGACGATCGCACTTCTTGGAGTGTAACTAGGAACAATGGTACCTATGGCCTGATGGATGATGATATTAGGTTTGTATTTTCAGCTATGGCAGCGATGCATCTTATTACTTGGAGGACTAGGAACCTAGGTACCTATGGCCTGTTGGTTGGGGATATCGGGTTGGTATCTTTAGCTATGGTAGAAAAAAAATATCGTACCTCTTGTATTTTAACTAGGAAAAAAGATACCTATGGTCTGATGGCTAGTTTTATATCTAGTTTGTATGGCAGCGATTCATCGTATTTCTTGGGTGACTAGGAACTTAGGTACCTATAGCCTGTTGATTAGTTTATATCAGGTTTCTATCTTCAGCTATGTCAGCGGGGCCATCGTACTTCTTGGGGAGTGTAACTAGAAACAATGATACCCCTATGGTATGTTAGTTGATTATATCAAATATTAATCTTCAGATATGGAAGCGAATCATCGTATTTCTTGGAAAACTAGTAACTAAGGTACCTATGGTCTGTTGGTAAGTTTTATATAAGGTTTGCATCTTCAGCCTATGACAGCTAGACCATCGTACTTCTTGTGACTAAGAACAGAGGTAACTATAGCTTATTGATTGGTGATATAGGATTTGTATTTTCAGCGAAGGAAAAGGTAACATCGTACCTCTCGAAGTGTAACTAGGAAAATAACTTATGGCCATATGGCTGTTTTATATAAAGTTTGTACTTTAAGGTAGCTCTATAGGTTATATAAGTTTTGTAGATTTATTTATACAGTAAAATCATCATTTTTATTGAAATAGAACTATACACAGATGTATCTTTGACATATTGGTTGGTTATGCCAGCTATGGCCATTCTCAGCTCTAGCCACGGAATTGTACTCTATATGACTATATCTGTGTATGCATGCGTGGGGCGGATCACATTCAAAGTAATGGTTAGCGACTCTTTAGAATTATCACTTTGTGAATATTAGCTTCTTGGATAGAGACTTTAATTCAAACAGAATGCAGGTATACATAAAATATTGGTAGGTTCATATGTATATCTTAATACCTTCAATTCTTCTTTTTTGTGTTATTTTCCTATGTTGCGCTCATATGACACGTAACTACCGAAGAAACAGCGTGAACTTGTTATAACCCTAATTTCTCTCTTAAAAAAATATACAAAATATTTTGATATCTTAAACTATATTGTTTATCTACTTCCATTTTAACAATCTTTACTTCTTTTCTTACATCAATTTTATTTTATATATACAATACCACTTTAATGTATATATATGTCGTACATTTTCTTTTTTGGTAGTTTCCTCAAAGTTTTCTTTAAAGGATTTTTTTATGAACAATTATTTAACGAATATCCTGTGGATGCTCGATTTAACTCTAGCAATATATTGACTAGAGAGTATTCTCAAACTAGGAATAGAAATGTGGGTATCTTTATTAAAAGCTAAAAAAAGATCGAATTCCGAGAGAATAAATGACGTTTTTATCTGACCTTTTGATCACTAATATAAAACTAATGAAACAATTAGTCTCGTAGCTCAAAATGCCAATCGAAGAGATTTTATAGTGTTGTAATATTGGTCAAATATATTTTTCTCTAGTAATTCTATTCTCTTTCTCTATATTTACTACTTATATATATATATATATATATATATATATTTCTATTTTTATATTGTTTTTATTTTTTTTTCATGTGTTACGCGTATTTACGCAAGTTTGGCCTTAAATACCCATTTCTTGGCTTCTCAAGAAGCCTATGGGACCAAATATCTTTTTGTTCGCAGTGGTACAGTCTACTCCACGCTGACGAGCGCCAACAGCGCGAAACGCGTTCGTGGATGGATTTTCTTGATTTATCAAGAAATTGGGTTGGCCAAATATCAGGGAACAGACTAAATCAATGTTTAGTTGAATTCTGTTCCATCAGATGGCGCTCTGCCTTCTAAAAAGCACATGTGCTCCTGGTCAGGATATGACTTTTTATTTTTAATATATATTGTACTTATACTTACATTATATATATTTGTGTTACATTTTTCTTTTATTTTTTATCTTTGATATGCCATGTTTTTCTCTTTGTATAATTTATATATACGTATATAGATGGCTATTTTTTATAATTTATTTAGTCTTCTTAGAACCTCTGAATTTTACATGTTTTACTTGTAACTTGTTCTCTACTTGTTTAATATGTAAATATTTCGTCTTTCGTTTATCTTCTAAAAATTTCAAATGGCTGTACATATAAGCTTCATCTCTGTCTGTGGTATGAGCAGTCTGTTATCTGCAGTCCCTTTATCAGCTTATGAACACTATCTTTATTAAGTTGAAAACACCAGACCCTCAGGGATAAGTTTCTTAGAAGAAATTTCAAAAAAATTACAAATCTCTGGCTTTCTGTTTTTCAGGTTATGGCTTTCGGTCACGAGAATTCTTCTGCAATTGTATCACGGCATGATGTTTTTAACCTTATATTAATATAAGGGATTATTTCATTTAACTATTTAATATTTCATTCCACCTAAAAGGTTCATGTAGGTGATAAGTATATGCCTATTTGTTTTTTATATTAACACTTAACCTCTTTTTTTCTATATTTTTAAAATTATTTTTTTCATATTTATTAATCTATTTGAGAAGTTTTATTGTATTTAAAATATAAATAACACATCTTTGGTATGTCTTTAGATTACAAATCAGAATACACTATAAAACGAAACATGTAAAAACTATTGTTCAGAATGAATTAAAAAAAAGAGAACCAATAATGAAAGTAAAGTCAGAGGGGGAAAAGGGTTCGAACATAAATATTTTTCAAGGAAGTCTACAAAATGCCGCAATATTCAAAGAAAAGAAATGTGGTCGCATTTGAAAAAATATTTTTTTTTATCTCAAACCTCTCTCTGGGAGAGGAAATTCTCTATGGTCGTTGGTATTCAGTGAAGTCTTGCAGCTAACTTGTCCTGAGCCATAGACTTGTGTTGCATTGGAATTTGTTCCATACATTATCCTTAAGAATTATGTATAAGAATAAGTGAAATTGATATTTAATTGAAATCATTTATACATCTTTTACTAGATTGTCCTGTTTTTCAAGATCCAAGTATTTTTATTTCCTGTAAAGTAATGTATATTTAATTCAATACCTTTTGTAGATATATTTTAAATTATATAGCAACAAATATCTTTAAAGAAACTGATAATTTATATAATGCTGATTTTACATATTGCCAGACACTTCTTTCTTTTGTACACAGTTATTTTTCTCGTTTTATTTTTCTTTCTCGTTGTTAACATCATATGACTATTCTATTCACGGCCTAAATTTATTGTATATATATGTATAGACAAATGTAAAGACATACATGTATGACAGTGCAAGTATCCCTAGGGGGACATAGCGCTTTAAATTGAAATAAAATAATAATTTATACTAAATAACCTAAATTTAATAGAAACATTTTGAAATTTAGTTTGAAAATTATAAAATAGACATATTCAAATAGTTTTGGGAACTCTACTATCAGTACGGTTCCAATGACGGCTGAAATTCCTTGTGGTTGAATTGAAAAAAAGCAACTGATTCATATTTAGAAACCTCACTTACGCTTTTATTACATAGAAGCATCTCTATTCTATGTAATCCAAATCTTATCAATAATTGTGCTATTATCAAAATATATATATTTACATTATATATACAGTTAAACCTCCATGAGATGACACTCGTCCTAGAGGATACCTCTCTAAAAAGGACAGTTTTTACTTACAAAAATACCATTTTTACTGTTTAACAACTCTCCGGTAAGATGACACCTCTGTCTAAAGGACACTTTGACTCTGCAACCAGGTGTTGTCCTTTACAGGGAGGTTCTACTGTACATATCTTTGTGTGTTTGAAAATAGAGCAATCCATATAATAAATTATTTAAACATGCTTATTTTGGATCATAAAGTTTAATTTTCCAATATTTCGTGAGGCAACTCGCCAAACTTCTTCAGGGAACAAGATTGTTTTGAGATGCTCGCGTGAATTGATACGCGAGCATCTCAAAACAATCTTGTTCCCTGAAGAAGTTTGGCGAGTTGCCTCACAAAATATTGGAAAATTAAACTTTATGATCCAAAATAAGCATGTTGAAATATTTTTGTGTATATTTAACTCTTAAATGTGTGTGTTTTTATATATTGGTGAAAATTTGTCTTTCAAATATTCAATTGAAAATTATTATAGAGCTGTAAAGAATGGGTTCTATAATTATGGATAACATATGAATAACACCAGAAATGAATTTTACATGTGCGTGATTTTGTACTATTGTAAATTTGTCACTTTTGTGTTCTAAATTTTCAGACTTAACTTAAGACTTAGTTTATCCCTCTGATCCCAAGTACAATTTCACTTTTGTACTGTTTTCTCAGGTACGTGTTTATATTTTCTTTATTAACCAATAATGAGTATTCACCTAATTCTGGAATAATTAAAAATAAACGAATAGTTGATATTTATACCGACAGATAGCGCAAGTCTAAGCAATTGCACGATCTGAAGATGCATTTTTCTTAAATTATTCACCTATTTCCAGTACAATTTCACTTTTGCATTATTTTTTTCACATTAATCAGGATTGTTTCAAGTTACCAAAACTACTGCTCCTACTTGAGAGTTTTAAAATATAAAGAAATGTACACTTGGCAGTGAAAAGATAACGGTTAAGTAAATTTTATTGAAATATTCATAGTTTTTTTTTTTTCAAGTAAAAAAGGAAATAGTTCAACCGCTTTCACAATATTTGGTTTTCATTACAAAATAAGCTTTGAATAATATTTACCCTTTATTTTTCTGCCAGTATGTAGATATTATCAATATTCATTTTATATATAACATGAGGTTAATATAAGAAAAAGACTTAGTTTCGTATAATATGCATATTTCTTATATACAATATAAACAATTTTCCTTCTTTTTCATATAGACCACATTATACACTATTATATAGCATACACCCATACCTCGCTTTGCGTCGGGGTTACGTTCCAAAAAAAACACGACGCAAATTGAAACGACGCAAAGTGAAAATATGTGAAGGCGCAATCAAAAACAAAGGTGTTGCCATATTTTAGGGAAAAAAAAATAAAAAAAAATTAATGACTCGAATCCAAAACAACGCAACTTCGAAAATCTAACGACGCACAGTTAAAATCAGTAAAAATTAAGCAGCGACGCAACTTCGAAAAAAAACGCAAAACGAAACGACGCAAAGCGAGGTATTGGTGTACTATAATATCCTCTAGCAATGTTATTTAAGGAATTTGTGGAAAATATCAAATCATCAACCCGTTTCTACGTAATCTCAAATATGAATATATTAATGATGATATTTGAACCAGATTACAGCATTTAAATTTATAATATTATCCTTTTTTTTCTGCTAGCAAATTTAGATAGACGTTTATTTTATTATCTAGAATATTACAGCATTATTATATATTTCATATATGCTTGTGTGTAATTCCAAAGAGATTTGATATAGAAAGAGAGAATATTTGAATTTCATTTCAATTTAAAATCTTGAAAAATTTCTGAAAATATTGAAAGAACTACCCAACTTCTTTCCAGTTGAATTTGTATTTCTCACATCTAGATATTGTAAAATTTTTGAGAAGTAGAAAATTTATCTTAGAATTCTAACAGATTTCTATAAAATGATAAAGATAAAAACAAATCTTATTTGAGATATCATAGTTTTGATTCTAAGTAAATAGAGATAATTAAACAAAATGCAATATAATATAATGCGGTTTATGATTGTAAAACCACATTTGAAAATTATCCCTCATGTGTTTCTTTTCAACGAAAATTGCTAATTTATTTTAAGGATAAATAACGATTATTTCTAACCTTAGGGATGAAGTATGAAAGAATAAATTGTGAAGAGTAATGATAAACGGAAAAATAAAAGTGTCCAGGAATGGGAATCGAACCTACATGGCATCTGCCCGGTAAACAGAACAATGTGGGTTTGATTTCCATCCCTGGACACTTTTATTTTTCCGTTTATCATTACTCTTCACAATTCATACTTTCATACTTCATCCCTAAGGTTAGAAATATTCGTTATTTCTCCTTAAAATAAATTTTGAATTTTCGTTGAAAAGAAACACATGCGGGATAATTTTCAAATGTCGATTTACAAAATACAATTTAACGCGTCATTCTATATACAGTTACGAGCGTCATGCGTTCTTAATTCTTCATTTTTCATCTCTGTCACCGTTTGCCTTTTTTTTGAATGGCGCTCTCCTATTGGTTGGCTACGATCACGACACCTTTGCCCCCCATCATGCCCCCCCCCCCCCCCCCCCCACTCGCTTCTTCATTTTTGTAACTATTGTGTTGGAGCGGGTCGCTCCTTAAATAAATGCATATATTAGTTAATAACTAAATGGAATCCTCTCTTTCTTTTTCCCAGTAAGAGACGCCTACGGAAGCCAACAGTACATAGACAGATAAAGCACATAGGCTATAGTTATTAACTAATATATGCATTTATATAAAGCGCCAATTTATAATTGTAACAAATAGTATTTGAATCAAAACATTCAATCGGGTAAAACACGGGCGTTGCCCGGGTCATTCGGCTAGTCTATATATAAGAGAAACAACAACCAAGCATAAAGGTCTTCAAACAAACAAATGGCCAGGTTGAGAAGTGTCTTAAGTCATGTAGTAACAACCTCTGACCTACGTCTACCTACAAACAAAGAAAATAAATGCCTCAGAACAATTCCATGTCAAGTTAATTAACCTTCATAACGGTATTTATTTTGTTTCGGACCTTCTTTGTGATATGAGCTTAGTTTGGTTCTCCTTGTTTTGTTTTTTTTTTATTGTTTCCGTCGCCGTTCGATCTAATTAGAAACGGAGGAAAACTTTGTCTTTTTTTATACCTCTTCCTCTGATTTCACCCGACTCTCTCTCAAATAAATAAACTGGCCCGTGAGCTCAAATTGGGAAGACTGGACGTGGCCTGGATTCCAACAGGCTCACTTTGTTATAGATATACTGTGTGTTCCCTTGAAAGTATTTTACAATTTTAAAGTGCAATAACATGATTTTTTAATCGATATACATCAACTATATAACGGCAGTTTAAATAAAGTTTCAACTAAACGTTTTTTTTCATTAATATGTTATTTAAGATGACAGGAATTCTATATAGTGTAGCGAAGAAAATAATCAAATAGGCTTCCAAATTACTTTAAATATTTATTTAATTATTTATATGAAAGATTTAAATATAAAATAAAAGTTACTATGTACATGAGCCAAATCGACCCAGCAGTTAGAACAAGAGAGGAGAACTGAGTTTTTCTAACTTCCACGTGGCGCCACTGTTTTTCCCGATCGGTCCATCCTGTCCAGATAAGTGGGAATACCAGGAAACTCTGTCATCCTGACAATAGTGTATAATGTGGTCTATATGAAAAAAGAAAGAAATTGATTTTATTATATATAAGAAAAGAGGGGAATTGTACGAATCTAAGTTTTACCTTAAAAATGTTTTTTTTATATATAACCTAATTTTATATATATTATGATTATTGGTAATATCTACATACTGACAGAAAAATAAAGGGGTTAATATATTATTATATTTGATTCTAATATTTGAAATACCCAAGATGCATTTCTTCGTTGCCTCTTAGACTTACCAAACTTCACACCAGGATATGTCCTCAGAAGAGAATGTGGAAGAATATCAACTGAACTTAATGCTGTAAAACTCACATTAAAGTTTTGGGTCAGGATTTTAAAAATGGAGACGAGCAGATTACCACATGCTTGCTTAAACTATCTCTGGAAAGTCACCGCGAAAAAGGAAATAGAAAACAGTTTTACTCAAAATTTAATAAAAATTCTAGACTCTAAGGGATATTCCTTTCTTAAGGGCTGCGAAGACTACTTAGCCATACAGAAAGAATTGCCAGGCATAATTAGAACTACCACAGACCAACTAATTCAAAACGATCAGATGAAAATCACTGATTCAACCCACTTTGCTCACTACAAATTTTTGAGTGAATCATTCATGACAGAGGAGTACCTACGATTAAATATCTCGCTTCCCAACAAAAGACTAGTTGCACAACATAGAGCTTTATGGCAATATTTCAGGGAAAAAAGAAAAGACTTCTGGAAAGAAAATGGCCGGACTGTTTACTTTGTATGGATCTCATGGATGATAATTTGGTTCACTATTTCTTCCAATGCCCTCTCTTAACAGAAAAACGTACTGAAATTTTCCCAAGCCCTACCTCTGGTCAATTTAGATACCATCGCATATGTCAACTTCTCTCTTCAGCTCTGAATGATGAATTACTGATTTTTAGATACTTTAAGTTCTGCACAGAAGCTGCGCGCATGAGAAAGAATGCAGGGCAAAGGATACTGGAGGATGAACTATCTGTAAATAGGTAACTGAATGTGAGACAAACTTTATTTTGTTGTAAATGTTTCCTCTTCCCTCTCCTCTTGTTGATGTGTAAATACGGCGAATCCTGTATGGGGCGGAATGCCCTAAATAAAGGCTTTTGTTGTTGTTGTTGATTCTAATATTTGAAGTTTTACCTTAAAAATGATTTTTATTAATTTCATGTTAGTGTATCCCTTAGGTCTGGGGATTAAAGACTGTTGTTCCTTTGAGAGGACAGAATTGGTGTTTTTCTCTCTTGCTCTTTCACAGTCTTTTTATTGCACTTCGAAATTGTAGAGTAACTTTGACACCCTGTATATATGTGATGTTCCTTCGATTAAATATATAAATATGTTTTACCAAATTAAGAAACAAATTTTAATTATATATCTTTCTAATGCTATATATACACTTTTGGATATATTCATAACAACAATTACAGTGCTGCCAAATCCAAACATTCAAAAATAAATTAATTAAACAGAGTATATTATAATATTATTATATGGTATATTACAATATACATATATGTAAATATTACATACATCTTCCGTTGTATTTAAAGGATGAAAATTCAATGCAATCGCTTTATCATTGATAAAGCAATATCGTTAAATGATTTCATCGTTTACATATACCTGTGTGTTTATGTGGGTATAGTTAGATAATATTACAAAACCCATTTTATAATGGATTATTTATTGAAGAATTCGTAGGTGTTTCATTCATAACATAATAGATGTATAGGTAAATTCTGATATATTTAACAATAAATTCCATGATATCGTTATATATAAATTGTAAAAAATTAACATAGAGTTAGTTAAATTCTTCGAGATTATCATCAAACATGTTCCGAACATGAACTCCCCAAATGGCAGGGATCTGTCTAGATTCAAGGCGGCTTTAAGCTCCTGATCCGGACGTGCCCTCGGAGAGGGCTACGTCGATTGTATATATCTCTCTTCATTCCTACCATTATTATTACCTTATAACTCTCTTTGAGTGTAAAGATTGACGAGATGTCAATAAAGTTTTTTAATTGTCAAAAAAAAAAGAGTTAGTTTTATAGTTAATAAACAATCCATATATATGGCATGATTGGGGCAAGTGATAAGGATGCACACAGGAGTAAGGATCCAGGAGTAAATACTCGTGAGGAGTAGATCAAAGAGGAAAAGGAAAGTCCGAGGACCACCCTGGGAACAATTACCGTGGAGAAGGACTCAGAGCAATCTGTCTACCGATCATTAAATCCAATTCTCAGTAAATAGTGACCGCAAATGGGGTATATTTACCGAAATGTACATTTCTAGAATACAGGACATGTGATCGACTAGGGTTAATATTACTAGTCAACTTTCCTTTCCTTCTTTTTATACTTCCACTAGCCGAATGACCCGGGCAACGCCCGAGGTTTTACCCGATTAAATGCTTTTATTCAAATACTATTCGTTACAATTATAAATTGGCGCCGTGGATGTCATTCTTGTATAATATATAAATGAGTTTTAAAAATTGTAAAAAAAAAAAAATGCATCGGCCGGGAATCGAACCCGGGCCGCCCGCGTGACAGGCGAGCATTCTACCACTGAACCACCGATGTTTATGAGAAATGGCCATATTTGGGTATTTATTCCATTCACAAAGCAAACGGTGACAGAATTAAGAATTGTTGCTTGATTATGACGTTGATAACTATATATTAATACATAATCCATTACTTACTGAAAGTATGTAAATGAGGAAGAAAGACAAAGTGCTCTATTCCCGAAAAGAGGCAGATTTCAAAGGACTGCAAAACAATAATCAAGTTGTTTTAGTTAACAAGAGAGATGTTAACTATTCTTCTATGAAGATGTTGGCTGTATGTTTATTTGGAAAAGGATATAGCTGTATCAACTAATATTTTATTTAGTTCCTGACGTTCAGTGAATGGCTGTCATTCTCTTTATGGGGAATGTAAGGAGAGTAACAGCGAGTCACTAATACTGTTGATATTTGAATATTATTTATAGAATTATTGATCATTTTTGTTTGATAAACGAATATTATTATAGTATTTGCTGGTTCTATTGAGTAACTTGGTACTAAATACTATTGGTATGCAGTCGTGGAAAATCTTGAAAATATAAATAAAAACAGTTTAGATCAATATTGCTCTAATTAAGCTTATGATATATAAAAAAACAACATAAATTGAGAAATATATTGTCTGATTTAAGGCATTAGAATAAAAAAATTAAAAACTTATTTACATAATTTACAAAATGTTTGAGTCGGCCATCGGGAAAAAACAACAATTTGGTTTTATATAAGAGGAAGTCGCGACATCTGGTGGTAGATATAACAGAATATTTGAATTTATGAAATATAATTTTAAATAGAGTAATTTTTCTATAACATATATACATACATGATACTATGTACATTGAATATGGCGCTTCTGCCAGCACTGTAGAGTTTGGTGAAGAATCCCCAGTGGGTCTCCAACGACAATTGTTCCAATGTGTATATAGGTCAATATTGTTTTTTTTTTTTTTTTTTTTTTTTGCTTATCCCGGTCAATATTGTGACACCGAGGAGTGTATGATGGGAATCCATACACACTCTAATCACTCCGCCATCCTATAAATAATGAACGACCGCCGGAGATGTGCAAACTGGATTAGGCCTAGTTGGACTTAAGCCGCCTAAGCAGATTATGTAACAACCGCAGTCCATAGTGAGGTTGTAGAAATCAACGTTTAATGCTTCTATAGTGTTGCTTCATATTTCCTCCAATAATTATTATAATCACTAATTTTTTTATTATTGATATAAGTCATATTTTGAAAATAGAGCAATCCATAAATAAATCTTTAATTAAAAAGGCATATATTGGATCAAAATATCATTTATTTTACCAATATTTAAGTTGGCTGAACGCCAACCTTTATCAAGGTGTTATAACATTTTAAAGTGTGTCAACAACAAACTCAGCGCCACATAACGTCAACAGCATTAGGTTTTTAAAAATATTTTGTTATATTCAATGGAGAGAAAATAATTGATATATATATTTATTTTGAAGATTTGGCAATCCATAATTAAAATTATATTTAAAAAAGATACATATATTGGATTTCTAATTATTTTTATTGTTCCAATATTTCGAGTTGCCCCTCGAAATATTGGAACAATAAAAATAATTAGAAATCCAATATATGCATCTTTTTTAAGTATATATTTATATTATGGACAAAATAATTTTTGTTATAACACCTTGATAAAGGTTAGCATTCAGCCAACTGAAATTTTGGTAAAATAAATGATATTTTGATCCAATATATGCCTTTTTAATTAAATAAGTTATATTGTAAAAGTTAATCGTAAAATATTTGTATTGATGTATATATTTTCCGATAGGGTTAATTAGTTATTTAAATTTACTACTTTATGACAATAGTGCAATGTAATAATAATGCTGGTTAATTCAGTTAAGGTTTTTCCTTATTATTAAACTCTTGTCTTCAAATGAATTAACTATATCATTATCATTGAGTATATAATTTTTGTCAATATTTTCGGTGACACTATTTGGCATCATTTGGAAGGTTAGCGTAAGAAGAGGACAACTTTAGGCGGAGTCAAAGAAGACAAAATCTTTAGATAACATCATCTTCTAATACATAAATGGTATAACTATTTAAAGATTTAAGAAGGCAGACAACATTCTAATGGTTTGGCTAACACTTAAAAGGTATCGAATGAAAGCCAGGATAAGCTTTCGACTTTATTTATGTCATGAGGAAAGACACTCTATGTTATTGAAGGAAGAAATTGCCTTAAAATGTGATAAAGTCAAATTTATTTCGCTATAACTATAGACGGAAGAATGCATTAGCAAACCATTTTTGCATCAAACACTGCGGAGAAAACTATATAAAGAAAAATGATTGAAGCTTTTGAAATATTGTTGCACCAAGTTGCAGCTTTGCAGGGTCGTCGACCTTGGTTTCTTCCTTCTTGGTGTTATACACGTTTCCCGAGCGGGTTTCCATATTCAAAGCAAATAAATAAAAGTAAATAAAAATAAATCACCTTCCAACGTTATTGTGTTTATTTATTCGTGGTCTTCCTCGTAGGTCGTGATCCGCCGTCTTCGTCTCGGTCCTCTCTCCCTCCAATAACCAATCAAGATATATGTACAATAAATATTACAAAAGGAATGAAACTATAAAAAGGAATGATGATAATCTAAATATTCTGTTTTAAATAAATATTAAATATCATAGAATATTTTGAATAAATGTAAGACGCTTTAAAATTGTTGTAACAATATGGACATGAAGAAAGCTACTCAGAGAGCCATGGACAGATATATATATATATAAAGACACAAGTGTTTCAATCATAAAATAAAATGAATACTAGTGAATCCCTAGAATTCCCATAATATATAAACAAAGACTGCCCAACTTCAGATACATAATTAGAGAAAATGGTTTAGAAAAGATGTTGATGTTTGGAAAATCGAAGGAAGAAGGAAAAGAGGATCTTCTTCAAAGAACTGAATAAAATAGGTCAATAAAATACCAAAAGGTCGCTAGATGAATTGCGAGTGATGGTCACTAACAGATTAATGAATTCAGATTTATGGCCACTAAAAATTGAACTCAACTTTTGGACATTAAGAACAATAATCTTTTATATTATTATTCGTTAGGGAAAAAATATACTTATTTAAGTTTGTGCCAAAAGTTTGTGTTTTAATTAAAACGTTGTTTTTCTTATTACTTGGCGAATAATATTATTACGGCAGAAAAAATAATAATACATAATACAAAGACATTATACAAAACGGCGAATAATATTCTTTTTCACTTTTTTGCAAATGTTTACCAACTTTTGGGACAACATCGTATTAAGAATGAAGAAATAAACAAGAGTGAGATGAAACCACTCAACAGCAACCTGATGTAACAGTATCTTATGGCACATTTCTGATTAACTGAGGTTATTTTTCTAGAAATAATAGCATTTATTCGAGGTATAGAGGTAAATATTTATGTGAACTTTTCTTTATTGATGTAAATTAATTTCATATAAAGTATTTTCTTTGTCAGTTAACATTTTAAAGGTAATTGTGATTTTTTTTTAATCTTATTGAAGAGATCTGACAAATTTTACACCGATTTCCAGATGTTTCCGGATATTATTCTATGAAGTGAAATTGAATACCAAAATCTTATTAATTATCTATATTCTTATCTTAAAAAAAGAGAAACCTGGCTCTCTATTTCTTTTTCAAAATATTTCTAAAGATTCCTTTATTTATATAAATTGCAGATTTTTTTTCTTATTTCAAAGACTAGACGAATGGCCCGGGCAACGCCCGGGTTTTACCCGAGTGCGTATATATTTTAAAAACGTTTTAATTCAAATACTATTCGTTACAATTATAAATTGGCGCCATGGATGTCACTCTTGTGAAACGTCCCGTTCCAAACTGTGTGTTTTTTAAATGTTTTAATTAAAATACTATTCGTTACAATTATAAATTGGCGCCGTGGATGTCTCTCTTGTGAAACGTCCCGCCCCAAACTGTGTGTGTCTTGAAAATATAAAAATAAAAATATGAATTTTCATAAAGATTTCATCATGTCGATTTTTTTTTTGCATTTCACCTACTAAATTAACTTTATGAACGGAAAAATATGTCCAGGGTAGCCTAGTGATCATGGCATCTGCCCGGTAAGCGGAAGGTCGTGGGTTCGATTCCCATCCCTTGACACTTTTTTTATTTTATCCATTCTGACCAAACTCTATCCGTGAACTTCACACAGTCAGAATAAGGCAATTATATAAGTAGATAAATAAATAATTATCATTAGATAATGATAATGATCATAATGATGATGCACGCGTTGATGACCAAAATCTATCCGTGAACTTCACACAGACAGAATAAGGCAATTATATGAGTAGATTAAGGTGAGGCATTTATTATAGCAATGTGTCGCCTGTTAAACTACAACCTCCATTATAAAATTGTCACATTTTTGTAACTTCTTTTGCAATTCAACTGAAAAATCAGAAGATATACTTGTACACAAGTATTTATTATCTTTCGAAGTGAAGAATAGATCATAATGACACCCTGACCTGTGACTAGCCCCTGAGGAAAGGCACTTAATGAAACGCTGTTGTATGAGTGTCTCCAGAGGAAAGGCTTATAATAACACACTGGTGCACGAGTGTTTCCAGAGGAAACGCATATGATCAAACGCTAACCTGTGACTGGCCTTTAAGGAAAGGGTCATAACGACACACTGATGTATGAGTGGATCCATAGGAAAGGCTCATAATGACATGCTGACCTGTGACTGCTCCCCGAGGAAAGGCTCATAATGACACACTGGTTTATGAGTGGCTCAATGGGAAAGGGTCATAATAACAGGCTGACCTGTGACTGCTCCCTCAGGAAAGGCTCATAATGGCATCCTTGTGTATGAGTGGCTCCAGAGGAAAAGCATATGATTAAACGCTGACCTGTGACTGGCCCTTAAGGAAAGGCTTATAATGACACACTGATGTATGAGTGTATCCATAGGAAAATGCATTATGATATGCTGACCTGTGACTGCTCCCTGAAGAAAGGCTCATAATGACACGTCGACCTGTGACTGCTCCCTGAAGAAAGACTCATAATGACACTCTGACCTGTGATTGCTCCCTTGGGAAAGGCTCATAATGAAACGCTGGTGTATGAGTGGCTCCAGAGGAAAAGCTTATAATAACAATCTGATTTACAGCTGAAGGGTTAAAGGTACTAACAGGTATTGCGCGATGTTCGCACCTTAAAATGTCAATCAGCGATTGTCAATCGGTGGACACTAGGCCTAATGAAGGAGACGTCGTGACCCAGTTCTCCCCCCATTGATCCCGGTCGACAGGTGGTCGAATGGGGGAAGGACCCCATTGGCGCCATCGACCGAACAAGCCACAACATCGCCGGCCTGCACTCACTTTGTGAAATCTTTACCATCTTTCAAAACTTTGAAACCTTCGGCGTCAACACCAAGCTAGGACACCGTTACATATCGCCTATACAGACAAGAAACGTTCTTTGTTCCTCTGAGTTGATTAGTGATTTAAGATTTCTAAGAAGAATAAAGCATCCCTTCTTATTCTATGTAAAAGAAGACAGAATATTTCGAGGGATTACTGTCATTGCCATTATACCAGTTTACAATAGATTGATTGAAACCCTTCTCGATATTTTATTAGTAATTAACCAAACAATAATTTCCACATTCAGAATGTGATTAAATAATAAATTGTTTTCCAACATAAATTTGGTTCTTCATTGATTCAAGATTAACCCCAATTGAGATTAATATTGAAACTGATTTATTATACAATGTTCATATAAGATTATACATGGTTAATTACAAAATTAAATAAATACGAATAAATAAGATTATATAATTATAAATATAGGGATAAATAGATATAAATAGATAAAAATAATTGATAAATATACATATATATATATATAAATATATACAAAGTTATATTGGTGGCGCCCACCCTAATTGAATGGTTATATATTCTAAATTTCCTTCTTGTCCACAATGATATTTTCAGTTTTAGGCAAGCTATTTGGTATGTATTTTATTTATCATTGAATTAAAATTTTTAGTTTACGATAGTATATGTTATTTATATAATAATGGAAATCATATAAATGATTTACTGCAAATTTATCAGAATATATATTAATGGAAGCGCACTCTCTCTCTTTAGGAATCGCAGGAGATCCTCATAAGGCGGGTGGAGAAAAATTTTGAAAAACTGAACGCTGATTCATTCCTATATCCCCTCTATGAGGAGATTTGTAGGTTTGAAGTAGTGGTCCTATACCGCCATGTGAGGGAGGTACTCTCCAAGACACTCTCGACAGAAAACAAGATCATTCTGTGTGATTTCCTCCACATTAGGAACAAAGACCCATTTATAACCAAGGGCCTATCCGAATTCAGGATGTCTTGTAGCCCTTGATCTAAACCAATGAAGCCTGTTTAGATTTCATTATGTATTTTCATCCTTATTATTGTTTTCATATTTAATCATTGTTATTATTTTTTATTTCTTTTAGTTTTCATTTTTCACTATAATATTTTATGAACGATGTAATAAATAATTAGAATCTCAATCTCTCTCTCTCTCTCTTTCTAATCTTTCCCTTTCTCAAGCTGTAGATAGAATAAACTGAAGATAGAATGGAGAATGAAATAGTTCCAAGTAGAATGCAAGTTAGTTAATAAAGATAGTAAACAGACACAACACTATTTAAAATTAAACACGTCAAAATATAAACATGTATAACAAATTGACGATGCATAAAAAAAGGTTAATATATATAAATCTTTAAATAAAAAGGCATATATTGGATCGAAATATAATTTATTTTACCTATAATTCAGTTGGCTGGACGCCAACCTTTATCAAGGTATTATAACATTTTAATGTGTGGATTTAAAAGCACGAATGTTTCTTTTATACATAACTAGACGAATGGCCCGGGCAACGCCCGGGTGTTACCCGAGTGCGTATATATTTTAAAAGTATATTTTATAATTTTAGATTGTATAAGAAACATATTTTCATTTAAGTATTGTACTTTATGTAAAAAAGATTAAATAATTGTGCAAAACGGTATAATATATATATAATATATATAATATAAGGGTATATATAAATAACGGTATAAAGAAATAATGAGCCTATCGTTCAAATATAAAATTTATGATATAAAATATATAATCATATATTAACTTTATGAACGGAAAAATATGTCCAGGGTAGCCTAGTGGTCATGGCATCTGCCCGGTAAGCGGAAGGTCGTGGGTTCGATTCCCATCCCTTGACACTTTTTTTATTTTATACATTCTGAACAAAATCTATCCGTGAACTTCACACAGTGAACTTCACACAGACAGAATAAGGCAATTATATAAGTAGATACAAACTTCCACCGCCCCCACTGCGATGAAAAAATATATATTGGGAGGGTTTGGCCCATCAGTGGTGAACCCTCCCAGCGGCCTCTGAGAAGCGGTCTGGTGGATTAAATTGGCGAGCCCGCTGGGAGGGTTCACCACTGATGGCCAAGCTCTCCCAATATATATATATTTTCATCGCAGTGGGGGCAGTGGAAGTTTGTATTATGTATAAAAGAAACATTCGTGCTTTTAAATCCTTTCATTTTATATGTATAGCTGGCGCGTTATTGCTTTGTGTTATTTTAATGTGTGTCAACAACAAACTCACATAACGTCAATAGAATTAAGTTTTAAAAATATCTTGATAAAGGTTAGGCGTTCAGCCAACTGAAATATTGGTAGAATAAATGATATTTTGATTCAATATATGCCTTTTTAATTAAAGATTTATTTATGGATTGATCTATTTTCAAAATATATAAATCTATAATAAGATTGCAGGAGAATGAGTATGAATCAAAAGAGGCATCTCTCTCTTTAATTGTACATCATAACGATGCCATTGTACATCACCTTAGTAAAATACATTACTAGCGATGTACAGGTATACAGATTGGCTTTGCGTCTGAATTAATCAAAACTGGTCTTCTTCTTCTTCTTTCTTATCTCCACTTAATCACACTAAGGTATCAAGCTTGTAAAGTTGACAACCATCATGATTGGGTAAAGTAAAATGCGTCTTCCTTTGTCATTAAGACTGGGAGTACTACTCAGTGGCAGGCCGACTTAGCTCCAAAAGAAATGGCCGCCTCTGACATGAGGAACAGACGCCATGTGCAGCCGCTCCTAACATGGAGTACAAATGCTGCTCATCCTGTATCCTTGGATTAGGAGCCCTTACAGGGTACTATCAGCCGGGCCAGCTGAGCCCAGCGAACTTGTTACTGCTCCTCCTCCTCCTTTTTCATCCGGGCTTGGGACCGGCAAAGGCGGAGTTTCAAAACTGGTAATTTGACTTATTCTTCATCGTAAAGATAGAGGCTGCCTGGCCGGCACATTCATAGTTCTTCATCATTAAAGTTTTATACTAGGGAAATGCAAAGTGCCATCGTTTTGATGTATAATAAAAGGAAAAATGTCTCTTTTGAAATAAAAATATATCTTTTAATGGGAAATATTCGAGAGAATTTTGATTTTATAATGAATATGCCATAATTTTAGGTTTGATTTTTGATCACTTCAATTTGAAGTCTTCATCAACCTTTTTATTCAAAGTTTATGAAGTCAATAACTTGAGTTGACATATTTTAATCTATCATTCATTTTTTTATTATTATTATTTCTAGTACACGTGGTACAGGACATGATAATCATGGTGGGTAGAAGTTGGCGATTGTTTTTACTGTAAGCGCACCACATGTCTACACATGTGAAAAGCATTTCGACTTTGCACTTACAAATATGCCATAGCCCCGTTTGGTTACATACACTCGCTGATATGGTTGAACCTTTGCAAGAATCAGGGGCCATTGGAGCATTTTTTTAAATCAGAAAAAAAGTGCTCAATGCGGGAATCGAACCCGGGTCGTAGTGGTCGAAAACCAACGGTTTAGACTATCCTTCCACCGACCCCTACATCTAACATTCTTAATTCAAATAAATTCATTCTATTAATGGAATTTCGTTCATTATCGGTGTATAAAAAGTAAATTTGTATTTTTGTCTTCAATCTCTCAACACAGGGATGTATAGAATTTGTCAAGTGTCATCAACCATCGTCAAGGTAAAAACATTTATGTCAATTAATTAGAAAAAGATGTATCGGACATATCAAGAGCTTGATTGGGAATTAATTAATTTTCTTCTCTTCTTATAAAAAAGGTTGTTAAGTGGCTCTTTGAGAGGTAACTGTACTCCTGTAATGAAAAATTTTCACCCTGCGATATTTATTGAGGATAAAATATGTTTAAGATTAACGGGAGGAAGGGTAATTTTTCTCTCCAAGATCTTAAGTTTCTTTCCCCCTTCTACTTTAATCTCTCGGGATTATTAAAGTTCTGAAGAAAGGAGGAGGCTTAGCTAATCAAGTCTCTCTCACATTAAGTTTCAAGTTTATAAAATAGGAATTCCTGTCAAAATAAACGCTAAATTTAAGCGTCATCTGTTGATCTATATCGAAATAACGGATTCAGGTGGGTTATGACGTCCCAAAACCTGACAAGGGCCATTAGTGGGAGCCTCTAACTTTACCAAAGCTGGTGTTGTGGCTTTGTCACCGATCAGGGTATGTACTTTACTGTACGTCGAATCTGTTTTAAACAATATCTCTCGTTGAACGATGATTTATCATTAAGAATAGTCGCTAAACTGAGCGCCATCTATTGATCCTCTCAACAAACACAACGGTCTAGGAACAGTTACAACGTCCTAAAACTCGCACTAGACTGAGGAGGGCTATAGCACATATAAATTTAGTAAATTAAATTTTAATTGCCATCTATCGTTACAATTTTACACAAATAAATTTACTGGCAATGCGTTTTTTTTTTAATATCATCAAATATTATCATTGCAGTAAGGTCTGTAGAGATAATATTTGATGATATTAAAAAAAAATAACGCATTGCCAGTAAATTTATTTGTGTAAAATTGTAACAAATAAATTTCTCCCATTTGACGCTCCTATCTTTGCCAAAGCTAGTGTCTTAGCTTTTCCACCGAGACATTTTGTTGTACTTATAACATTCTAAACAATACCTCGTTTAACGATAGTTTAGAGTTAGAAATATATAAAAATAGATTCTGTTTGATGATTAACTCATGGATAAAACTTAAGGAAGTTGTATCTTTTAGCCTTGAGTTTCAGACAATAACTATAATAAAATATCTCTGACTACTAATATATTTGATACATAGTGACCTTTATTGAAGACGCACGAGATAACCAAGTGTGCACAAAATTGCTTTTGCCTCCTTAAAAAAAAATAAAAACAGACAACCGACGACACATTAAAGACTTTCAACCAATTATTAACTCCATGTATATATATATATATGATACATTTTGAATGATATAATGTAAATTTTATCTTGTTTTTTTTTCTAAAGATTTAACTAAATGGTGTATGTAAATTTTGTTTTGTTTAAAAAAGATTTGAGGAAAATAAAGAGATGATTATTGAAGTGGAGACGGCCACAAACGACTGCTAATTCTTTTTACACATCTAGAATAGAATTATATCATATATATACAAAAATATATCAAAATATGTTTCCAAAAGACTTTTAATATTAGATAGACACGTTTAGGGGTCTAAAAAAGAGAGAAAGGAAGAAAGTATTAGCAAGAAATTGACCATCAACTATGTACAGTCTTGCTGGAGAAGGATAACAAACACAGCCTTTCTTCTAAACATCTTCTTCTTTATTTTCTAACACGATATTCTCAACTTGTAATTCTAACTGTAGATACTAAATGTATAATATTGAAATCATTCATCACTTACAACATAGAAAGAGGTTTGTACATGATTATAGACTATTCAATTCTATTCTGGATACGTATCTATTAGCTGATTCCTAAACGCCATCTAACTATTTCTAGCTAAAATAATTCATATCAATTAATTCATATATATATGTCGATAAATTAATCCCATGTATCAATATTAAACTGGAACTATCAAACATACAGGGATAGGTTACTTTTTTATTTATATTAAAAATAAATCTTCACCTATGGAGGCTTGATATTTTCACCTTAATATACACCTTTATATGTTTTATATTTTGTATATATGTTTTAGAATAAATTCTCTGAGATAGATATTATTTGCTTGATATGTAGTCGTGAAATCCTTTAGAAATTCCTAATGAAAACCTTTTAGATCTCTAGTTCCTTTAATGATTAAATAGTTTGAGAAAGTAATATCTGATTTGAGACGCGAAGAAGAAATAAAATTTTAAAAAAAGATACCGTATTTATATATTTACAAAAGTTTTTGTGTCGGCCAAACGAAAACAACAACAATAAATTTATATAGAGTAAAATCGCGACATTTGTGGGCCGAGTTAACAGAGCTCTCCCTAGAAAATATAGATAAAGATATAATAATTTCCATATTACACATATATATATTATTTAAAAAATGAGAGATTTTCTGCTTGAATTTAGATCATGTTGAGGATTATGGTATGGTAATGCAGTCGTAGTTGATATCTTTAAAGTATGATAATGAAAAATAGTTTTGATCAGTAATTTAATTGAGTTAAAGGGATATATAAAAAATACATAATTTGATAAAAGTGCTGCCTGGCTTAAGGCGAATAGAACATGGAAAAACAAAAGATTATTTACATAATGTGAAAAGGTTTTGAGCCGGCCAACGGGGAACAACAACAATGAGTATTTATAGGGAAAGCGTTACCTCTGGCGGTCGATTTAACAGAGTATTTAAATCGATGAAATATAATTTTAAATAAAATAATACTTTAATATAACATAATTTTAAATAAAATATTTTTATATAACATATATATATATACAGTAGTTACCTATATTATAGCACGAGTTCATTTCTATAAATTGACCTGGGTTCAAACCTTTTAAAAGAAACAAAAAATTTAATCGTCATTTCATCCTTAATACAATTTAAAAATATAAAACATAAATACTATAATTAGTCTTTTATATATTAGTCCATATAATATATATATTATAAAACAAAAAATAATATTTCTGTTGTATTTTAGAATTGTTGAGATTATGCTATGGTAATGCAGTCGTGGTTAAAATCTTGAAAGAATAATAATTAAAATGGTTTTGATTAGAGGTTGTTTTAATTGAGTTTATAAAATATAAAAAAACATAAATTTTATAAAAGTACTGCCTGGCTTAAGGCGAGTAGAACAAAGAAAACAAAATATTATTTACATAATGTACAAAGATTTGAGCCGGCCATCGGGATAAAACAACAATGCGTTTTTATATGCAAAGCGTGACCTCTGGCGGTCGAATTAACAGAATATTTGTATCTATGAAATATAATTCCGAATAAAATAATATATTTTAATATAACATATATATATTATACTTATATATAATATTCAATATGATATGAGATAGCCCGTGTGTTCTATAATTGACACGGGTTCAAACCCCCAAAAAGAAACAAGAGATTTAGTCGCTATATCACCCTTCACACAATTAACAAGATAAATTAGAGATAGGATCGATTCCACCCAAGGGAAGTTTTTTCCCTCTCCTCGAGCTAGGTGATCACAGTAACCTAAAGCTAAAGAAGGTTTTCTCTTCATTCTTTCACCCAGCAAAAAAATTCTCTCGACGTCTTCGGAAATAATTATCAATTTGTTTTTCCCTAATAGGCCGTGTCTTGCTCGTTTGTTAAAGCCTTAAGTTCATTCTAATTTGACACAAACTTTTTTTTTTCTCAAATTGAAATATTGTAAATGTTTTTGTTTGCATTTAATTATTGATTTTATTGTTAAATTTATTTAACTCAACATTTTTTAAGATATAGGCTGCCTGGCCGGCATTCATAGTTCTTCATATTAAAAATACTTCGATCAGTAAAGCTTTTTATTGTCTCATACTTGATCAAAGTCATCTCTAGTTGCCTTGCCATCTTGGATACCTCGGGGCCAAAATTAGTCTTAATTATCGTAAGGTTGCCTGGCCGTAATTCATAAAATAGGTTTACTGGCCGAAGTGTTTTTAATCTGAAGAATTTTCTAAGACGTTATTCCTGCTCTTCTTTGAATACTGTCGTCTTTTAAAGGAAATATATTTAGGTAAAGCTTAATTAAAGTAAAGTCTTGAATGTGATATGATATTTAAAACTCTCATAGAGTGCGTCGATGCCAATATTTCATATAAATTATTGATTTTATTGTTAAATTGATTAACATTAACATTTTTAGAACTTCATTTTGGAATTTCGTCAATATATAAAATCTATATTGGAAAAGCTTACTTTAAGCAAAGTGTTATTTTATCTCGATATGTAAACACATAGAGCACGCAGCGTTTCGTTCTTAATTAGAAGGAAGATTTTTCCTTGAAAAGAGTAAAAGCGCTTTTTTTTTTCGCCCCGAAAAGTCGGGATAAAAGTTTTAAAATATTTGAGTTAAATCAATTTTAACTCGAATTTAGAGCCAACCTAGGAAATAGTGTGTTCCCTTATATATTATTTAGCTATTCCAACGTATATAAATTACAATACTTTGTAGGTTTTTACATTCACATGTACAAAACTTAAGGAATTTATGTGTCTTCAATAAAAGTCATTGTGTATAAACTATCTTTCAGAGTTATTGTCTGAATCCCATTATACATGCTGAAAGGTACAACTTCCTTAAGTTTTGTCCATGAGGGTATATAGAGCCAACCTGAAAAATAGAGTTTTCCACAATAAAATTCTTTATAGTTTCCTATATATTCAATTAGTAATTGTGGTTTTATATAGATTTATATTTATTTTTACTTATCTTATGTAAAGAGAATTACATGAGCATGTTAATCATGATAGATATTAAGCGACTGACCTGTCGCTATATACAAATCAATATATACGTGTATATCAAATTAAAACACCAAAGCGCGAATGTTTCCTTTCACAAATAAATCAAACTTCTACTGTCCTTACTGTAATGAAAATAATATTAGAAGGACTTGGCTTATCAGTGGTGAACTCTTACAGAAACATTCGCGTCTTAATGTTAACATTTGTTATATATAAATGGTGCTTTATTGCTTTGTATATCACTATATGTAGAGAGAGCAATTCGCATTTCACACATACAATATACCATAGACCTGTTTGAATACTTGTATTCACTGTTAGAGTTTGGTCTTCTACAAGAATAAAGGAAATGAAATTATATTACTTTAAGATAGAATAATTGTTTTTAATACAATCTATTTTTACTCTACAGTTGAATCATTATCGTTCTACACCTCAGAGAGACATAGGTATTCTATAATCTGTATATATTTACCATGTGTATATAATCTTTCAACATGTTTACCCCTTCGTATATTTCCCACTTTCATGGGTTTCTCCGTATTGTAACCCCAAGGAGAATCCTCTGTAAGACCTGTGGGTCTTAATAAAGGTTTTTGTGTATGTGTGTGATATAGGTATACTCCTATATAAAAATAATTGATTATATTCAAAATAATATCGAGTAAAACCTACTTTGAAGTTTTATATTCACAATAAAATAAAAAATTGAAACTATTTCAGACATTCTGAATATATAATTTTTCTTTTGATTATATTTACTCTGTTTGGAATGTATATATTAGATGGTTTATCTCCCAATAAGCTTGGAAGACGTCTAGTGGCTCACCTGGGGCACGTGACCTGCTGCGTGCTTCACAGCAAAACACTTTGTAAAAGATGGAATATCGATCCATCGAAATATCGGTTTAATAAATAATCGTAGTAAAATCCAAAATAGGCCTTATTTTAAAATATTTCAGACATGTATGATTCTTTATAAAATTGAACAATTTTCTACTGCTCTTACTTCAATGATAATTCAATAGGTTGGCCTGTCTTCATCACAGCTAAACTAAGCCAACTCATTAATTTATAATTGCAGTAAGAGTAGTAGAAAATATTTAATTAAAAAAGAATCATACACGTCTAAAATTGTTCAAATTTATTTTAACAAAAGGTGCACTAATATATCATAATAAAATAAAAGCCCTTGTCACAGAGGTAACGTGTCACGTAAAGTCATTAGCTATGGGAATCTATTTAAAGTTAGGGTATAATATGTTTGTAATGGTTTGGACGTTGTATTAGCATCGACTGATTCTATGTAATTTATTGGAGATTAGGGCTACTGGGATAAATCATTAGTAATTTCTGTCAGTATTGTCATAATGGGGCTATGGTATTTCTGGATATCGAATAGGTTGCCTTTGGATTGAAGTATCTGGTAGATTGGTGATCCGTTTTCTCTATGGTGCTCTTCACGACTGTCTATGGGTCTGTCAATTTATCCAATGTAGATGGTATTACACTCATTGACAAAACATAAAGACGACAAAGTGTTCTATTTGGCCGGTCGCCTGTTTTTTTTTTTTGCTTTGAAGGAGACAGAGGCTCAGTATTGTCATAGTGGGACTATGGTATTTCTGGAGATCGAATTGGTGGCATGTGGATTGAAGTATCTGGTAGATTGGTGATCCGTTGTCTTTATTTTAAATGTATTTTGGTGTTCTCTATGACTATCTATGGCTCTGTCAATATATCCAATGTAGATGGTATTACACTCCTTGACAAAACTTAAAACTTAAAGAAGACAAATTTTTATTTGGCCGGTCGCCTGTTTTTTTTTTTTTTTTTAAGGAGACAGAGGCAAATGGGTCAAAACTGGGTCAATCGGTTAGTACAGGTATAAGATTCAATATAACTAAAGATTAAACGAAATATCTTAAATAATGCGTTAAAATTAGCTAATCAATCCCTTTATCTGAAAGAATATATTATAACGTTGCCTAGATAATTATCATATTGCCAATAGTTTTTACTGACGAATAATGAGTAGTTTATATGTATGTATGTTGCATATAGCTATAAATAT
Organism: Cordylochernes scorpioides; assembly: GCA_030710605.1. Taxonomy (NCBI): domain Eukaryota; kingdom Metazoa; phylum Arthropoda; class Arachnida; order Pseudoscorpiones; family Chernetidae; genus Cordylochernes; species Cordylochernes scorpioides. The sequence goes on from CP092882.1 coordinate 64,879,827, forward strand.
CATATGCAACACAACTATAAGTATATATAACAACCTCCATTCCCACAAACATCGCTAGGAAAACTAACATATCTGTTATTAAAAATGATTAACTATTCAACAACATTTGGACGCGTATTATTCTTAAAAAAAAAACTACTATCCTTAACGCAATGAAATATTAACATGAAAAATGATTAAAATTACTTATAACAGATATTCACTAGGGCATCATGTTAACATCCGTCAATCTTATTATAAAGCCATAAAACAACATCTATATTTGGCAAATGGAAACATTCTAGTACGAATTTTTCTTTTAAACATAAAATAAAAGTTCTACTGTCCTTACTGCAATGAAATATTAACGGCAAAAATAGTTCAAATTTATTTTAATAGATGTCGCACTAATGCATCATGTTAATTTCAATCTATCCTATTATAAACCAATAATACACTCGCCACATATTCTATATACAGTTACGAGCGTCTTTCCTAATCAATCAACCGGCCGACTCAGTCACCGTTTGCTTTTATTGGTTGGCTACGGTCACGCCACCTTGCCCCCCCCCCCTGCCGGCGGCGCGCGCCCGTTGGCTGCCGGCGAGCACGTGACTTCCCTGTGCGCGCGCATGGCGGGCGGTAGGCGGTAGAATTGCAACAAATAGTATTTGAATCAAAACATTCAATCGGGTAAAACACGGGCGTTGCCCGGGTCATTCGGCTAGTATAATATATATTTATGTTATGAATAATTTGTTTGTTGTTAGATAAAAGTTTGATAAGACAAAGGATCGATAAGATAAAGGGTTGAAGGTGCAGTTGTGATAAAAAAAAAGATAATTATTTACCATCAAGTAGCTTTTATTTTCAATTACTTGAGGAAAATATTACACATTATTTATTTTCATATTATATAAAATTTATAAAGTTAATCCTATATTAGTGATTTAAAAATATAGATATGTTAACTACGGATATTTACAACAAAACTGAAAGTCATTCTAAAAACGATGATAACAAAAGTTGAAAAATCAATGAATAAAAATAAAATATATATTTTTTAAATATAGAAATATTTGAGTTTTTAGGTTATATAATATATATATATACATATATACATAGTTTTTAGGTTATATAATATATATATATATTGAGCAATTCATTTTAAAAACATTAAAAGAAGTGCATATTTTGGATCAAATACTTTTTTCAAAGGCTTACAAGGGGTTTGAATTCCTTGAAGAAGATAGGCGAATAGCATCTTCAAAATATCTCAATATGTTTTAATAATAAAATTGATCCAGAATAGGCAATTCTATATATAAATATATATTATAAATAGAAAAAGAGATTTTCTGCTTGACTTTGGTTATCTCGAGAATTATGCTATGGTAATGCAGTCGTGGTTAAAATCTTGAAAAAATATATTTTTTTAAATAATGAAGATTAGAAATAGATTCAATTGAGTTTGAGGAATATATATAAAAAAAACATAATTTGATAAAGGTACTTCTTGGTTTAAGGCGTAAGAATTAAAAAAAAATGAAAACATATTTACATATTGTACAAAAGGTTTGAGCCGGCCATCGGGGAAACAACAACAATGAGTTTTTATAGGGAAAGCGTGACCTCTACCTGTCGATTTAACAGAGTATTTGTATCTATAAAATATAATTTTAAATAAAATAATATTTTAATATAACATATATATAGTAAATGAAAGAATTAAAGTAAGAAATTTTTTTTAACATAAAACACAAACATTATACTGTCCTTACTGAGATGTAAATATATATTGAGACCACAACCTATCCGTGTAATAAGAGACATGGTCCCTATTCACTACTACAGAAAGTCGATAGAAAGGTTTGGCAGGAAGGATAGCAAGATACCGTTAAAAAAGAAGAGGTATAATGAAAGGTGTCAAAGATAGCTGCGATCAGTTTTTTACCTCCCTTCCACTAATCGATCTTTACCTGAGATGGATTAAAGGATTTAATTTCGGCAATTAGAGTTTTTTTAGAACGAAGTTGGTTTTCTTTTAGCGATCTATTGGCTTGGTGTTGTCTCCTGCTACATCTCTACAGATCATTCATCGTTTTTTTTCTTGTAATAGCTGTTGTGACTCTTTACCTTTAATTCTATATAATTATCACTACTGTAGCAGATGAAAAAAATATTGTAATTATTATAATCTAATTATAGCATTATGGCAAAATATGTTTTGTCTTCGTCAGGTGAAATAAATATGATTTTAACGCCTTGCAAATACTTTAATTTTATTTTTTTCCTGACGAAGACAAAATAATTTTGTCAAAACGTTGAGAAAATGAAAAACTCGTAACTGGCCGAAGTGTCTATTTTTCACAGAAGCATATTTTATGTATTAATATATAGTCTAAATGCTTTTCACAAAGTCTTCTATATGTGTAGATATGTAGTGCACTTACAGTAAAAGCAGTCGCTAACTACCCATCATGATTATCATGGCCTGTACCACATGTACAAGGGATAATAAAAAATATTTTAATAACGTTATGAACTTATGCAATCGATGATTGAATACTTGTATAAATATTTGATATTTAATAAATAATATCTGAATAAAATTGAAAAAACTATTTTAACAGTTCTTACGGAGGGTGTTTCCTTTCAAATGAAACGATTTCAAACGTCCGTTAGAACTTTATTTTTCGAACGTGAATTTTTTTCATGTGTTCTATGTGCTTCCCCTTCTTCTTGGCTATCTCCCTGCATCGGACTTTCCAAGCTGCGAACACTTCCTTGACTTTGGAGAGCGAAAAATTCGACCACTCCTCTTGTGCGGCTTTCCAAAGAAGGAAACAGTTATAGCGTCATAGTGAAAAAGCTAAAAGCAGAAGGACTAGATGTTGGCAAAGCTACAATATGTAGGGTAGTAAATGGCATCGGAAAGAAAAGGGAAGCTGAATCCAATGGGCAAAAATTTCAAGTCGATCGACCACGTCCGGTGCGGACCCCCGCCACGGTTTCCAAGGTAAAGCGGCTAGCAACTACTGAAAATCCACCATCTCAGCGCCAACTTTCCAGAATGTGTGGAACATCGCTAAAAACGATAAATAACATCATTCACAAAGATTTGGAACTGGATACCCGACGAAAAGGCAAGGTTCACAAGCTCACCCCTTTCCACATGAAAAACCGTGCAACGAATGCCCGGAAGCTCTACGAGGAACACCTGGCCGGTTCCAGATCGGAATATACTGCAACATTGGACGAAGCATGGATGTATGTGACGTATTGCAATGGAATCCGGAAGATCTGTTACATCAAAAGAGGCAATCAGGTCCCGGATAATTGGGTTCACCAATGCTCCGAAACTTTCCCTAAAGGTTTCATGGTTGTCGGGGTAATGACTGGCCGTGGAGTCCTTCCGCTCATAAAGGTTCCATCGAAGGTGAAGGTGAACTCAGAATTCTATATAGAATGCGTTCTGAAACCTGTCATCGAACAACTGAAGGACCTTTACCCAGGGGAAATGGACAAAGTGTTCCTTCATCACGACAAAGCCTCTTCCCATACCTCCAACAAAACCCAACAGTTCCTACAAGAAATGAAGGACACCCTAGGCCTAAATTTTATCAGGAACTCGGACATTCCAGTGAAGTCTCCCGACGCCAGCCCACTGGATTTTTACGGGTTCGGTATGTTGAAACAACGGCTCTTCAACCGACGTCCCAAAACTGAGGCCGGACTTTGGAAAGCCGCACAAGAGGAGTGGTCGAATGTTTCGCTCTCCAAAGTCAAGGAAGTGTTCGCAGCTTGGAAAGTCCGATGCAGGGAGATAGCCAAGAAGAAGGGGAAGCACATAGAACACATGAAAAAAATTCACGTTCGAAAAATAAAGTTCTAACGGACGTTTGAAATCGTTTCATTTGAAAGGAAACACCCTCTGTATTTTATAAAATAAATGAAATTTCCAGTGTTAAGTTTCTTGTGTAGCTTATTTTAAAATTATTAAAACATGCCTTTCTCCTCACTCACTTCTCAAATTGATTTGAATACTTCAATGTACTATATTCTATTCAATGTGACTATTGTATGTTTTAAGGCATTTGGAATATGGCTCTTACATAGGTTGTAGGAATGGTAACCTATAATTTGGATTGAATTCTGATGAAGTTCCATATTTTTATTATAGATAATTTAAAGATAATATATGTATTTTAATAATAATTATCAAATGGATTTATTGATAAGACAAGCATTTCAGACTTTTTCCAATCTTGATTTAACATAACCGAATATTTATGGTTCTATAAAGATGAAAAATAATGCAGAAGAAAAAGTATTTAACATTGTTCCCAGATGTGAATGATTTAACTTTCTTGTACACACACAACAACCACTCAAACTTTGATTATGAAAATATAATAGTTTCGAATTCTCTTAACAGACTTCGTACTAATGTATCATATAATTTATATACTTTTATGAACACTGTCGATTAATAAATGTAAATTTGTAAATATTCACTTCTAAGTTCTAATTTGTTGTTTTTTGTTTCCTCTCTATTAGGTGCAAATACGGTGTACTTGTACGGTGGGGAAACTCCCCGGCTGAATATTTAAATTTGTAAATTTTAAATTCTTCTATAAATTAATATATAATAAGACAAAATAGCCTAGCTGCGAAAGCTTTAGACTTTAGAATCTGATGTTCCTGGTTTAAACACACTTTTCGCTATCTTTTTTTATTCTTTAATTATTTTTGTGATCTCTTCCTCATTTTGTAAATATTGACTGAGTTGTCAATAAATTGGTTTTAATTGTCTAATAGGTGTAAATACATCAAACTAGCGCGCCTTTTTTATTATTTATTATCATTTACAAAGCACGCGATATCCGTCTTGGATATTTGCATGCATACACAAGTTTGGGAGCTTTTACAGTAATTATTAATATGATTTTAGTTATTCAGAACAACATGAAAACTTTCTCCATTGATTATTTAAAATAGTAATGAAGATTAAGGAGAAAAGATTTTTATTCAGATAAACGTGTGACAAGCTTTCGGGCAATCACGCCCTTCAATAGGTTGAAGGTTCATGTTGAAGGGAGTGACTGCCCGAAAGCTTGTCACACGTTTATCTGAATAAAAATCTTTTCTCCTTAATCTTCATTACTATTTTAGTTATTATAATAGAAATTATTAACGTAGTTAGTTAACGATTTAATTACCCTATAATGAATATTAGTTAACATCACAGTTAAGAACAGAAATTTAGAGCTATTTACAGCATATAACTATTTACCATTTATTACAGCCCAGGCTATCTATTACTAAAAAAACATTCTACAAAATCAATTAAAATTTATATACATATATCTATTATTAACTATTTAATTTAGACAATTATTGATTAATAAATAATAAAAGTTAGTATACCATGGTGAACATGTGAGATTACAGTAGACTCTCCTATAACGCGATTAATGTGTTCCGTGTTGTATGAAATCGCGTTATAGGAATTCGCGTTGTACGAAATAAAACTTGTATAACGCGAATGTTGTTAGGGTAAATTGTTTTATTTTATAACGCGTTATACGAAAATTCGTGTTGTATAAATAAATTTGTCGCAATTTTTTTTATCGCGTTGTACGAAATCGCGTTGTAAAAACTGGCGTTATAGGAGAGTGTACTGTATATGGCAACGTGGAGCCTAAGGAAGGAGTTCTAGGTGAATGAGAATAGAACCTACCTCTCTTCAAATATTCTTCCTTCAGAACATAAATCGGTATTTTATGCCAAGCCTTGTTTCAAAGAAAGGGAAGTGCTTCCCTAATAAAAATTCATGAGGCTACCAACTCTTTTTCAAATTTCCATTTTTCAATAGATGGAGGAACGGTCAATAGAAGCAAATGTAGTCCAAATGAACTCTCTATCGCTTTTTTACAGGCATTTCCTATTTTATTCCATGTAGTCTACTTTTTTGAGTATTCTCGTTTTTTTTATAATATACTTAAAGAATTGTTATTCAAATTTAAATAATATAACTATTATAATTAGAATATCGTTTTATAATACAATATAATGCGGCTTGTGATTATAAAACGACATTTGAAAATTATCCCGCATGTGTTTCTTTTCAACAAAAAATCAAAATTTATTTTAAGGAGAAATAACGTTTATTTCTATCCTTCTCAGCGCTTTCACCAAATAATCTCCAGACAGCTCTACTATTGTATTGGGTTGGTTTTCTTATACACTTTGATCTTAGCCAAAAGGCCGAGAATTATATACCCTGCATTTACTATGGAATGCAGCTTAGATGTTTTTAGGAAATCTATGGACATAAGCTTTAAGGTCTGTATAGAGTTGTATACATATAATTATAAATATTTGCATAGATTAAGGCAAAAATAGTTCTTTATCAAATCTATTATTAGAAATTTACATATATATAATATATTTTCGAATAGTGAAATCTTGAAATATTTTTAGATAAGTAATTCCTTCCAAATTTTAGAGATTTATCGAGTACGTCCCACTTATTGTTTTTTATAGGCAGTTTCCAACTAAACATGAAGATATTATGATACATTTTCTATATAAAAGATCGATAAAGAGGTTTATTTTATTTACTTTAGTGGAGCTTTCGAACTCTCGCTCTTCTTCAGCCAAAAGACGATATTAATAATATGTGTGGTAGAGGGCGATCTACAGCATTCACTAGTGCTCTACAAGATTATATACACTCATGGATAAAACTTAGGAAAGTGGAAAACTGTTTGGTCACACTTGGTTATCTTGTGTCTTCAATAAAGGTCACTAATATCTTTCAGGGTTATTGTTGAATCCCGATATACATGCTAAAAGGTACAACTTTCTTAAGTTCTGTTAATGAGTGTATATACACTTGGTTATCTAGTGTGTCTTCAATAAAGGTCACTGTAATATCTTTCAGAGTTATTGTCTGATTCCCGATATACATGCTAGAAGGTACAATATTCTTAAGTTCTGTCCATGAGTGTATACACTTGGTTATCTATAGTGTCTTCAATAAAGGTCCTTGTAATATCTTTCAGAGTTATTGTCTTAATCCCGAAATACATGCTAGAAGGTATAAATTTCTTAAGTTCTGTCCATGAGTATATATACACTTGGTTATCTATAGTGTCTTCAATAAAGGTCCTTGTAATATCTTTCAGAGTTATTGTCTTAATCCCGAAATACAGGCTAAAAAGTAGAACTTCCTCAAATATTGTCAATGAGAATGGAAATATATATACTATCATCTCAGAGCCTATTTTATTTGCGAAAATACAGAAACCCAAGCAGAAAAGCTCTGTAGGTACATGATCTTTTACAAGGTAAATAGTTAAAAGGAAAATATATCATTTCTTAAAATATATTTGAAATATAATTATATATAAAAGGGCTTACCTGGATAAATTTATTGCACAAAAACAGTTTTTTTTGTGCAATAAATTGATAAAAACGGAAGAATTCCTCGTAATATTTATTAAAAATGTTTTTCTTTTACAGATTCTATTAAATCCTTTTTTATATAATTATATTCAATATATCGCTTTTTGACTTCAACTATATTTAAAATATATTTGATACCTTTTGGTGTATCTTTGATCTTTATTTTCTAAAGCTCTTTATAAAAGTCACTAAACATATGGTAATATTTTACAATCTATATACACGAAATTATGCCATTTACAATGAATTATTTTATAAATAAAACGGTTACTAATGACTTCACTGCAATGAAAAGTATTGGGAAGGCCTGGCTCATCAGATGGAAACCCTTCTATCGGTTTCGCTAGTTTTCTAGCATCAACAATGAAGCTTTTCCATTGCTGAAATCCAAGAAAGCGTTTTATTTTTTAAGAGTGAGAGAAATATTGTGCTATATATCCTATAATCAATAGTTTCACTAGTTAATCTTGGTTTTAATAGTTTATGTAAAAGGCACCTCCTTATCGTTCTACTGAAAGTTGCTGATGGCTTGCGCCATCTATCGGAATAAATATCAACTATTCTCTTTGATTTCTAATTATTCCAGAATTGACCAATTACCCATTCATCCATGACATCAGCAACTTTCAGTTACACGATAAGGAGATGCCTTTTTCATAATTTATGCACCTTATCCCAGTACAATATCACATTTGTACTATTATTTCACATTGTTTTTAATAGTGTAATTTGTAATGTCTTCAAAATATTATATTCTTAATTGAATAATCGGGTTAGTATATCCAACAGATAAAAAGAATCAGAAAGCGATGAATTATAATTTAATTGCCATTGATGACTTAAATATTGAATAAATAGAATAAATAATTGTGTTGCAGACGATGCATCATAATTCTATATAATAGTCAGTGGACGAGTGGGTAACACCTTCGATTCCCAACAATCATGAAACTGGATTGAATCCCGCGTTAACATTTTGTTTATATGTTGATAACCTTCACATATTATTCATTATTGCAATTATCATAAACTAGGTTGCTCTTGTTGAGCGGTACCTAATAAAGTGATTTTGTAACAATGAACTATTATATATAAAACAAAATATATTTTACAGACATTCTATTATAATTATTCTTCAAATACAGATTGTATTTTTAGGAATTCTAAACCATCTATATAATAGTTTGTATTGTCTACTTCATAATATATATTGTTAGAAACATAAAATATTTCATTATTTTCTCTTATTGAAATTACCGTCAATTAAATATATATTGCCATTAATTAATAATATATGTAAATCTAATTTAAAGTTAGAGGATTCATTAATAAATTTAATATAATATTTGAAATATATATATTCATATCATTGAATGGATATTATACATCGACAACAATACATCTATAAATAGATATTTTGTTATCGTTTGGTATGTTATTCTGTTTGGTGGCGCCAGGCTTAATCTTGTTAGTACGAGTGTTGTGTGAGTTCTTTGATCTCCCTTAACTTATTTATAGATATACCCCAGTACCTGTCTGTGTTCAACTTATACTCTCTTTCATTCTCCCTCTCTGTAGTAAACGGTGGAATAAAATAAATATCATATTTGCTGACTAATCATTGATATATCATTATCATTTTATTATTATGATTTATGCAAATTAGATAGTTATTGATATGCAAAGAATTGGGTTTAATGTTGATAAACTTTAACAGAAGGATGTGTTATGGAAGATCAAAACATCGAATCCATATACATATATATATGGAAATTTTAAAAATACTTTATGTATTATTTATGAACGGAAAATTACGTTCAGGGTAGCCTAGTGGACATGGCATCTGCCCGATAAGCGGAACATTGTGGGTTCGATTCCCATCCCTGGACAATTTTATTTTTCCGTTCATCATAACTCTTCATAATTCACCCTTTCATACTCCATCCAAAAAGGTTAGAAATAGTCAATATTTCACCTTGAAATAAATTTTGATTTTTCGTTGTAAAGAAAATCATGCGGTGTAACTTCAAGTGTTGTTTTACAATTACAAGCCGCAGTGTATAATATTATATGGAAAATTTGCCGGGAGGATATTGATCTAAAGATTTGTCAAAGCTGGTGTTGTGGCTTTGTCAACGAACCGATGCCGCTAGTTTGCGGCGACGGTCAATAGATGGCGTTTAGTTTTGACATCTATTTTGATGGGAGAAGCGACCTTTGTCTTTTTAGATATATATAGAATATATATCTAAAGAAATATAAAGAAAAGAGATTTTCTGTTGTATTTTAGAATCTTGTTTAGGATTATGGTAATGTAATGCAGTCGTGGTTAAATCTTGATCAGTAATTTAATTAAACTAAAGGAATATATAAAAGAACATAATTTGATAAAGGTAATGCCTGGCAAGTAGAGTAAGGAAAACAAATTATTATTTACATAATGTACAAAGGTTTTGAGCCGGCCATTGGGATAGAGAGAGAAAATATCTTTATTTTACCCTAGGCGCCATTGGGATACAACAACAACGAGTTTTTATAGGGGAAGCATGACCTCTGGCGGTCGAATTAACAGAGTATTTGGATCTATGAAATTTATATGACATAATAAAAATATGATTTTTATTATTCATTAATATAATTATAATTTAAATAATCATAGAATTAACACAGAGTTAATTCTTTAAAATCTTTAACAAAAGGAGTACAACCCAAGATGTTTTTTGTATATACTTAGATTATATTTATAAAATTGTATGTATGCAAACTGTTTTGTTCTTAAAATATAATTAAAAAAATAAATACAATTTTGGATATAAAAGTTATCATTTCACTTCAATCCACGACTGCATGAATGAATTGGTAACGTACCTAAAATACATCTTTTTTTATGACATCTTTTTTAATAGTCGACAGGATGTATTTTAACCCTGTACGAGAAGAATTCCAATAGATTTCAAAGCCATATATTGCAACTAAGATATTTGGGAAAAGATATAGATAAAAGAATAGCAATTATGGAAGTCGAAACTTTAATTAAGAAATTAAAAAGGATAAAAAAAAGTATAAAAGGCATTGAAGAAAATATCGAATCCATTGTGTCTATGGTAGATGTAAATGCAACGAAATGCAAACTAGAGTATGCAAATAATGATTTGATGAAAATGAGTGATATTTTCTTGCAGAAACTTGAGGATGAGGATTTGAATGACGAAGTGGAAAATTGCATAGATAAGTGTATAAGATTAAAGTGTGAATTGGATTTAAGGCATAATGGGCAAGAAACATCTGAAAAAAAAAGTAAATTTACATGTTAAAATGCCTAAACATGAATTGCCAACTTTCGATGGTAGATTAGAATCATGGCTTTCATTTAAGGATTTATTTTATTCTGCAATTGGTTCTAATTCACAAATACCGGAAATTGAAAAGTTACAATATTTGAAAGGCCAACTGAGAGGCGAAGCCCTAAGACTGGTCAACGCATTTCCAATTACAGCCGATAATTATGTTGAGGTTTGGCAAACCTTATTAACAAGATATGATAATCCAAAGGATCTGATTTTCACCCAAATAGATAATGCATTAAGATTACCAAAGTTAGCCGATGACAACCATGAGTCAATGTTTAAACTTCTAGATAGTTGCAACGAGATAGTAAGAACAGTGAAGGTATTAGGTTACCAAATCGATAGTTTATCTGATGTGTTTTTCGTCGAGATCATACAAGATAAGCTTGATAAAACCACAAGAAAACAGTGGGAATTGCAGAACAACCCAAGGGTTGTGCCTTCAATTAAGGATTTAATGGAATTTCTAGATATTCACGCAAAAAGCTTGCAGAATTTGCCAAATAAAGATGCAAATGTGGAGAAACATTCAATAAGAAGGGAATCACATAAGGAAATGGAGGAGTCATCTATTAAAAGGGAAACAGCCCCAAGAATGGAAGTACAACAAAAGCAATGGGGACATCCAGGTAGAAGCCCTATGGACTATAGTTCTAAAAGACGTCCTTGCCGAATTTGCCTGAACCGGGGACATGCCGGACGCTTCCATCCTGAGAATAGGTGCTGGTTTCGCGAGAGGGCCGTGCAAGCCCCCCCGCTGCAAGCTTCATGTCCGTGCCGTCTCGATCCATGGACACCTTGACGCAGACAACAGCCCCTTCGAGCGAATGCCGACCAGCTCCGCCTCAACACTCCTGACGCCAAGGTCTGTATATAAATCTAAATGTGAATAATAACAGTATTGTAGCTCTCATGGATACTGGCTGTACCTTCTCTATAATTCCTCAACATATGATAGATAAGATTCAACCAAACTATGTTGTTTTTAATAATTTACCTCTTATTAAACAGACATCCGGTATGCTAAATATAAATTCAAAAATTAATGTTAATACAACTATAGGATTTATTACTAGAGATGTTGATTTTTATTCCTCTGATATTAATTTGCCATATGTATTGCTTTCTTTACACCATATAAGATTATTTAAATTAGACATTGATTTTCAAAGTTTTACAATTACTCAATTTGGTAGAATTCTTAATGTTAATTACCATAACCCTAATAATAATAATTATACACATCATAATGTAATTCCTTTATTTAAATCTATTATTCCTCCTAATGAAAATGATTTTAGAAATTTTAATAGTGTAGAATTTGATGAAAAACTTTCACCATATGAAAAATCTGATTTAATTAAATTAATTAATGAAAATAAGGAAGCGTTTGCTGCCCATAAAATGGATATAGGACATATTAAAGCAGATCCAATTAGAATTAAACTTACCTCACAAACACCTATTTCATTAAAGCCTTTTAGACCTTCCTTCTCGGACAACATTGAAATTAAAAGACAGATTGAAGAACTTTTAAAATATAATGTCATTAGACCATCTTATTCCTCATATGCATCCCCTGCTATGTTGGTGAATAAGCGAAATGAAGGTAAAATTCGACTAGTAATAGACTACAGAAAATTAAATGATATAATAAAAAGAGATTCTGAGCCCATACCAAGAATAGATTCTATATTAGATAAGCTTTCAGAAGCTAATATCTTCACTACACTAGATCTTTTATCAGGTTATCACCATTTAGATATACACCCAGATGATAAAGAATACACAGCTTTTACTACCACTCACGGACTTTACGAATTTAATAAATTATCTTTTGGATTAAAAAATAGTCCAAGTCAATTCCAAAGAGTTTTAAGGCAAATTTTAAATAAATATGATGTTGATTTTTGCATGAATTACTTCGATGACTTCATTATATTTTCAAATAATTTTCAGGAACATTTGACCCATTTAAAAGTAATTTTAGATATTTGCATAAAGGAAAATATTAAGCTAAAACTAAGTAAATGTAAATTCGCTACTTATCAGATTTCTTTTCTAGGATATGAAATATCAAACCATCAATTTTCACCCAGCACTAATAATATAGAAACGATTAGAAAATTGAATTCCCCAAGGAATAAAAAGGATTTACAACGAGTTTTAGGATCTATTAACATTTACTCGAAATTTATCCCTAATTATGCTAAACTCAGACTCCCTTTGAATAATTTGTTGAAAAAAGATGTAAAATGGAAATGGGATGAAGAATGCGAAACCGCATTTTCTAAATTAAAAAATATGATAACCTCAAAACCTATATTAGCTATCTATAATCCCAAATATCCTATACACCTTTACACGGATGCTAGCCAAGAACAGATCGGATCTATCCTAAAACAAGAACAACCCGATGGGCGTTTAAAGCCAATAGCGTATAGAAGCCGTAGAATGACATCTTATGAATCAAACTATTGTGTAACTGAGCAAGAATGCCTTGCTATTATTGATGCTGTGGATTTCTTTTTACCCTACTTAGATGGCGTGCATTTCACCATCCATACAGACCATGCTTGTCTAAAGTATTTGAAGAACATAAAGAACCCAAAAGGACGATTATTTAGATGGAGCTTAAAGCTCTCAATGTTTGACTTTGAGATAAAACACATAAGAGGAACTGAAAATAAAGAAGCTGATTTTCTCAGCAGATACCCCATAGCTCATTTTGTTTCTGACCCAGAACTAAAACAAGCTCAATTTGATGATAACATCAATGATAGGAAATATACTAAATTTAATGGACTTTTAACAATAAAGAAAAAAGGATTAATCAAAAGTGTTGTTCCACCATCATTAAGAGAAAAGTATTAATAAGAGCTCATCAAGATTACGGCCATATAGGAGTATCTAAAATGTTAAATCTAATTTCCCCTATCTATTATTGGCCCTACCTAATTCAAGATATTTCTAATTATGTAAAACACTGTGAGGTGTGTCAACTCAATAAAATATCTCACCAGAAGAAATTTGGTCTGTTGGAAAGTCTCCCCCCAGCTAAGGATCCTTTTGATCTTGTGTCTATAGACACAGTAGGTGGACTAAATTACTATAATTCCACAAAGAAATTCCTTCACATCATCGTAGATCATGCTACTAGATACATTTGGGCTTTCCCCTCAAAAAGTCAAACTACTGACTCATATATAAATTGCCTAAACAAAATTTTTCAAATACAAAAACCCAAACAATTTTTAAGTGACAGGGCACCATCATTTACTTCACCAAGATTTAGAAAATATTTGATTAACAATAACATTAAACAATTATTGACTTCATCATCAAGACCTCAGTGTAATGGGTTAAATGAACGACTTAACCAAACTATAATAACCAGGTTAAGATGTAAATTCAATAACTTGAAAGGAAAATCAATACCATGGACGAAATTGTTAGATTCAGTACTAAATGAATATAATAATACTCCCCATTCCATTACAGGCTATACTCCTACTTACCTTTTGTATGGTAAGCTCCCTTATGATCCCCCCTTAAAAGAATCAGAATTTTACCCCCCTATAGACACTGCCAGAACAAATGCCTATAATAATACATTAAAATTTCATCAGATAAATAAAATTAGATATGATCAACATTATCAACCTTCCACCTTTAAAGTAGGCGATAAAGTTTGGTTACAAACCTTTTACCATCCAGATAACCGAAAATTAATGCCTCCAATGTCTGGGCCATTTACAATCTTAAAACAGATATCCCCAGTCAATTATGAAATTGATAAACCCCAATCTAATTTAGGAAAAACTACCATGGTAATTCATTCATCCAAATTGAGGCCATACTACTCAAAAGAAGGATTTGAGTTAAAACTGACAAAAAGTAAAATACCCACTTTAGAGAAAAAAACAAACCAACAAGTGGCACCTAAGGTAGTGAAAAGTAGAATCCCTCTTCTTACTAAATAATGGTAGGGAAATCTTAATATAAATAAGACAATACCAAAAATAACTACGTCTAAAAATTAAGCCTTGAGAATATAATTTTTGTGCACACATAAGATATAACTTGACACTTTTCTTTTCAATTGTTGTAAATATTTTACATTTTGATTTTATTTGTTGAGAAATTCACTCATATGATTCTATATATTTTTCCCTCACAAATTTTATATGGAACATTTCATATTCGAACATTCTTTTTTTTTTTTTAATGTAAATAGTAAAACTTCATGTGTAAATATTTTTCATTATGTGGAAGTAAATAACCCATTATTTTATGTTTTTATTCTGATCAAACCAAATAAATGTGAAACAAGATGTTGGATACCACTCGTCATTATGAGAAATAAATTTGTGATTTTCAAAAATATATTTTTTGGCATGTGGCAAAATACCTTTTGAATCTTGAGAGCCTGAGAAGGCCTACTCAATTCATGAGGTAAATCCCCTTATGAATTATAGGAAGGAGACACCTATAAATTGAAATAAGATTGGATAATTTTCAGCTACTGTCAAGAAAAAAGGTACCAATAGGAATATGTAGAAGGAATAAAGAGCATCATTGATATAGTTTCAATTGGTATCCTCCATCTTAATTGATAATCTATGTAAATAATAATGATACTTTTTTTTTACTTTGAAAATTACTCCCTGATTTTTATCCTTGGAGGGAAGAAATGACATAATAAAAATATGATTTTTATTATTCATTAATATAATTATAATTTAAATAATCATAGAATTAACACAGAGTTAATTCTTTAAAATCCTTAACAAAAGGAGTACAACCCAAGATGTTTTTTGTATATACTTAGATTATATTTATAAAATTGTATGTATGCAAACTGTTTTGTTCTTAAAATATAATTTAAAAAAATAAATACAATTTTGGATATAAAAGTTATCATTTCACTTCAATCCACGACTGCATGAATGAATTGGTAACCTACCTAAAATACATCTTTTTTTATGACATATATATATTTTTAAATATAATAATATTTTAATATAACATATATATAATGCTATATAATAAAATAATTTTAATTACTACTTTGAAAATTATTTCAAAATTTTAGATTATTAAGGTACTGTCAGTTTTTTAACCTAAGTGAATCTCCTGAATAAGAATTTTGAAAAGCAACAGATTTCTAGAGATGATTTTCTTTTCATTTTATTAGTGCATTCTTAAGCTTTCGGACATATCCGCCTTTCTTCGGTAATACAAATACGAATAATAATAAACGCCGTTAGCTACTAACTACATATATAGCGATACAGAATTGGCTTGCTGTTCTGACTCAAAGTTAAATTCAAAATCTGTATTTCTTAATATATTTTAATATTCTCTGTTCTCAAAAAAAGCTATTAATATATATATATAAGCAATGGGCGCTTCTCTCATCAAAATAAACGTCAGAATCTGACGCCATCTATTGACCGTCGCAGCAACTAGAGGCCTCAGGTCGGTGACAAAGCCACAATACCAACTTTGGCAAACTTAGAAGCGTCCACCTAGAGACCATGGTTTCGGACTAATGTTCCTCGTCAGTCTAGGGCGGACTTTATTCCATGAGATCCACACGGGATCTAATGGAATCTTCACAATCTACCAAAGAGGTGTTTAGCTGGTAACGTGGCTGGGCAAAATCTATTGGCAAAACATAGATGGAATATTGCCGAGAGGAAATTAATCCATAGAAACAATGGGCGCTTCTCCCGTTAAAATAAACGTCATAATCTGACGCCTTCTATTGACCGTCGCCGCAACTAGCGGCCTCAGGTCGGTGACAAAGCCACAACACCAACTTTGGCAAACTGATAAGCGTCCACCTAGAGACCATGGTTTCGGGCTAATGGCCCTCGTCAGTCTAGGGCGGAATTTATTACATGAGATCCACACGGGATCTAATGGAATCCTCACAATCTACCAAAGAGGTGTTTTGCTGGCAATGTGGCTGGGCAAAATCTATTGGCAAAATATGATGGAAAATTTGCCGGGAGGAAATTAATCCATAGAAACAATGGGCGCTTCTCCCGTTAAAATAAACGTCATAATCTGACGCCATCTATTGACCGTCGCCGCAACTAGCGGCCTCGGTGTAGTTTTTGTTTGCGTCGATTTACATTTTTTAAAACAAAAACATTTATAAACATATCATACAAAAAAGTAATCAAAATAAAAAGAGAAACAATAATATATATTAGGAACCTGAACCTTTCAGGTTTAAAAGAAAATCATAAATATACTTACAAAAATAGTTGAATCTATGATAATTCTCTCTGTTATTTACAAATTGATATATATCTACAACATTATTTATTGTCTGTTGTCTAGCGGTGAAGAATAGTGGGCATTTCAGCAGTAGGTGTTTAAAGAGTTATAATAAAGGTCACTCTATTTGTACATCATTCTCTAACATCTTCTATATGATCAGTATATTCAAGAGAATCCTTGTATGAAGATTCTATGTAGAGCTGTCAAGCTGTCGAGGCCTAGCCGCCATCTTAGCTACCCCAGCTATCTGATCGCGTCTCTTATCTCCCCACAAAAAGTGGCCGGGGAAGGATAATTAGTTAAAAGACATCGAGTTCCAAATAATTATAACCACCAGGAAACACATCACCATAATTGAATTAGCTCATAATTAAATATTAATTAATAATTAGGATGATCGAGGTGAGTAAACAAGCTCTTCTCTTTCTCGACAATGTGCAGTAGACTTGCCAGGATTTCTTCTTCTTCTTTCTTATCTCCACACTAAGTGAAATAGAATGCGTCTGCCTTTGTCATTAAGACTGGGAGCACTACTCAGTGGCAGGCCGACTTAGCTCCAAAAGAAATGGCCGCTTCTGACATGAGGAACAGACGTCATGTGCAGCCGCTCCTAACATGGAGTACAAACGCTGCTCATCCTGTATACCTGGATTAGGAGCCCTTACAGGGTACTATCAGACGTGCCAGCTGAGCCCAGGTTTTTTAATGAGCTTGTTACTGCTCCCCCTCCTCCTTTTTCATCCGGACTTGGGACCGGCAAAGGCGGAGTTGCCAGGATTCCTACAGAGAGATACAGAGTAGCTTCTTGAGTATTTACATAGCATAGCTTACTGTGTGTGAATACATGTTAGCCACCCGGTGGATTGTAGATCCATCAATCTTCAGTGGAAATCTCCTCTGAAGAAGGTGACAGGAAACCTTCGAAGCGTCAAGTAAATAACGAATTTTAAGAACTATACATACATACACATATTTAATATTTTACACGAATAAATTTACTGGCAATTCGCTTCTTTTAAATATCATTGAAATTATTATTAAATATGATATCATTGCAGTAAGGTCTGTAGAGACAATATTTGATGATATTTAAAAGAAACACATTGCCAGTAAATTTATTTATGTAAAGTTTTAACAATAGATGACAATTAAAATTAATTTATTAATATACATATTTAATTAAAAAGGCATATATTGAATCGTAATATCATTTATTTTACCTATATTTCAGTTAACTGAACGCCAATCTTTATCAAGGTATTATAACATATTTAATGTGTGTCAACAACAAACTCAGCGTCACATAACGTCAACAGAATTAAGTTTTAAAAATAGTTTGTTATATCAATGGGCAGAAAAAAAAATGATATAGGTTGGCGTTCAGCCAACTGAAATATTGGTAAAAGAAATGATATTTTGATCCAATATATGCCTTTTTAATTAAATATTTATTTATGGATTGCTCTATTTTCAAAACATATACATATATAAAAATACGTTTGACAAGTTTTACCGCGAAATATTCTTTTGAACGATAAATAATAATTTATTTTAAGGAGAAATAGCGACTATTTCTATCCTTAGGGATGAAGTATGAAAGGATGATTTGTGATGAGTAATGATGAACGGAAAAATAAAAGTGTCCAGGGATGGGAATATTTTCCCGTTTATCATTATTCTTCACAATTCATCCTTTCATACTTTATCCCTATGGATATAAATAGTGGTTATTTCTCCTTAAAATAAATTACAATTTATCGTTCAAAAGAAAATTATGTGGTAAAACTTGTCAAACGTGGGTTTACAATCATAAACCTCATTATATTGTATTATATATACACATATATTAAAATAAATTATTTTGTTGAGATAAGAGATTAATTTGCTTGATATCCTGTCGATTATTATTATATTGTTATGCACACAGTGTGGTATATAAGAAAATATACTAAATAAACTTCACAATTTGCTTTAATTGTGCCAATGAAAGAATTTAAGAAGAAATACCTGATTTGAGGCGTAAAGAAGAAAATATAAGATAACATATTTACATATCTACAGAAAGATTTGAGCCGGCCAACGGGAAACAGAAAAGATGGATTTATATAGGGAAAGTCGCGAAATCTGGCGGTCGACTTTACAGAGTAGTTTGTTATAGAAATTATAATTTCAAAAAATAAAATGATATATATATAAGCAGAATTAAATATAATTTATATGAAAGGTAGAGAATGAGTAATGATAATTAAAAACAAATTATAAAAATATATTACTTTCAGGAATCAAAAATGTTTTTTTATTTTAAGTAACAACATAGGGTTATAACAAGTTTTAATTTATTTAATTTAATTTATTTATTTATAAATAGTTCTACTTACGCCTTTAAAATAGCTTCCCATCACACTACATTAAATTTCCGTAATTGATTTCTAAAATAAAGTGAAATGTTCTCTCAACTCTCTATGAATATTGTAACATACTTTGTATTTATTTATTTATGTAAAATATTTAATAATTCTTTGATTTTTATTAATAGTTAGGTTGTTATCATCTTTATAGTTATCATCAAATAAGACTCGATATCTCCACATGGGATGCTTACGTCAAGAAACAACACTAAGATACTATATTACATAAACAATTGAATATTTACAAGATTTGAGTAGAGTTTAAAGAAGAAAATAAAGGAAAGGACATTAAAAATTTATTAGAACTATGAATGTCTTCATTACAAAATATAGAATAGATTAATATGGTGTAAACCGTGAAAAACTATCAGCAAACAGCTTCCAGGATTGAGTTATATTGTTTTATTGTATATTCATCTCAAGCTTTTGGGTATCACAAACCCTTCTACGGGAATATATGGTCAAAGGTCCAACCCCACTAGGAAGTGCGAATAACCAAACGGGGCTATGGTACATTTGTAAGTGCAAGGTCGAACTGCTTTTTACATGTGGTGCACTTACAGAATAGCAGTAACCAAATTCTATCCATCAAAATTATCATGGCCTCTACCACATTTATTAGGGATAATAATTTTTGAAAACGTTTTGAATGATCGGCACACTATCATACCATAATTTTTGAAAATTATTTTTAAATTTACACACACAAAATGATTTGAATATTATAAATTCGTGTCTGAGGTTCAAATCATTAAACAAAATTACTATATGTTACGCGAAGTTTAAGAGAAGCATTGAACGTTGAAAACGACCTGAATTTGCATCAGATTTATTGATTCTTGCAACAGGCCAACGCATATTTGTACATATTTGCTGCACCATTGTTCAACTTAATTTTCCTAAAGACACAAGATTGCGTTACTACTCTAACCATTATATTCTCCTGACTTTACTCCCCCACAACCTTTTCTTCTCCTTAAAATAATAAAAAAGTCTGGAAAAGACATCGATTTGACTCAATAACTGAAATAAAGAAGAATGTGAAGCAATTCTCAATCTGCAGCCTCAAAAAACATTATTGACTGTATTGACTCATCCATTGATGAGCTCTACTCTTCCCCGGCAGCTACCATCAAAAGTCTCAAGCTTTACAAGCTTGATACCCTAATATTATTAAGTGAAGATAAGAAAGAAGAAGAGAATGTGAAAAAATGTCAAACACCTGAAAGAAGAGGATTTTATAAGCATTCCGATACCAGGAAAAAAGATGGGAAAATAATATATAAAATGGAGATGTGTAGGTGTGATTATTTTGAGATATCTTACTATATTCTACTAAACCTTTGTATTTCTTCAAATATTTACCATTTTCCTACATATTATTAAAGCTCTTTGCATTTATATTGTATAAAACATATATTCTATACATAAAATATTCTATTAATATTTATTCTATATACGAATTTTAGTCAACAAAAGGTTATATCTGTTTATACTCTATTTATAGTGAATAAAGTTGAATATATAAAAGCATCAAATAAAATATTAAAAAGCTGTTGATATATGAATAATTTCCAGTTATATATAGAAATATAATTCACTCTTTTAATATAAAATATTTACTATAAACCTATGTTAGCTTATATTGAAAACTAAAATGTTTTTGTATATAATAATTGTGCATTTTTACCTGAATATATTTTCAACCCAATCTATTTTAAATTATATCTAATCAAATGATACTCTTTTGAACACGTTTGTATTTTCTAACAAAGTTGAAAACTATGTACAAAATTATTTTTTTCTTTACAATATTTTCTAAGCCTAATTAATATTCGGTTTTACTATAAATATATATAGTATGTAGATAAGAGAATATATTTTTAATAACATATATATCAGATTCTTAGAAAGATGTACTGTGAAAATATCTTAGCGCAGCACTATTAAATTAGGTTTAGAACAACAACAATCTAATCCGCTTATATTTGGAAGATTTAACAATGTTGACATTTTGTTAACCCGCTACAGGCCAACATCAATCTTTTTGGATGCCATTTGGACTACGTATTTCTCCTTACTTTTCTATTTTTACTCAGTATATATGTAAGTGGTACAGTCGATGTAGAATGAAGGCTGTACAGAATATTACGAGTAACAAGATAAGGTTTTAATTGTGTTATCTTCAGTTGAGAGAGAGAGAGAGAGATTGAGATTGAAACTGATTTATTACAAAGTCAATATACGATTATATAAGGTTAAATACAGAATAAATATAAATATGATTATAAATTGATAAATGTAAGGTTCCAATTAAAAAGAACGAGTAAGAATTAACACGAGGAGATCTATGACATTAGAAAACCCCACTTTATTACTCTCTTGACCTATATATACACATCGCGCTTCACGCGGACATGCAAATCAACCATCCTTTTAAAGAAACAAAAGGTAAATATGCAGAATATACAAATTTACAAATATACAAAATAAAACAATACCATGCAAATATCCCAAGGTATGCGACAATAAATATATGAATAAATCGATATAAATAGATAAAAAAGATATATATATACAAGGTCTTCATTGGTGGTGCCCCCCACCGCGAGAAAGAGAGAGAGAGTGGGATCTGGATGAAGAGCAGAGGTTGGTTCCTGGCTGACTTACAAAACTTATGATATTGACTATTCGGGTAAATACTCAGACAGTATACCTGATTTAAATAAAATTGACCTATATTATCTCTCTATATTGATGTGTTAATCCAAATCAGTGAAGATTCTCTAGATTATTTTATTTTCTTCTTTCCAATCTCTCTGTTTAACTTTAACGTAGTTTTATTTTGAAAACCTGATGACAGGCTAATGAATCATAACCATATTTTATTTATTAACTTATTTCTACCAGCTATTAGCAACAATTTGAAACCCTATACATCTTATTCAAGTCAAAGAGTATTATCCAAGCCAATACCATGTTTAATAAGAAGAATAGATTTGATTCAATATCCAATATTTGTGAAGATAATGTAAAAAGAGATATTATGAAAGATAGAATCACTTTATTCAAATATAAATAGCCAATAGTGTTAGGTGCCTCATCCAAAACAGAAATATTATCTACAATAAAATATTTATTCATGATAAAATTGTGAAAAATTACAAACCAATTTGAAAATCAGTTATAAATATCCACGCTGCGCGCGTTTGTTTTTGTAAATATTTCTGGTGGGATAAAGTCGTTATTTTATTAAGCCCGTTGAAGAGCGATTATCACTTGAAAGCTAGCGTTTTTTAATAAAAAGTATCTCATTGTGAGAAAATATTTGTAATTTTAAAAATAAAATATTTGTCTACATCAACAATGTCTAAAATACGAACTTATTTCTTAAAAAACACAAACTTCGTGTTTTTTTTTTTACTTCACAAAATATAATTGGCTCTTACAGTGAATAATTAAGAAAATTCATTAGCGACAATCGAAATCAATTTGAGTAATTCTAAATATTTGATTAATTTTAAGCCTATTTTAAGAATTAGATTCGGTTCTAAAAACTACAACGCACACGTTTTTACTTCATCTTTATTCACTAATTCTATTTAAAAGTCATTTTACTTAACAAGCTTATGCCTATTCTGATTGCGTGTATAATAAAAGACATATGTTGTAGATAGAAATTATTTATTTAAACAATATCTCTGTTAGCTGATCGTCAACCTTTTTCAAGGTAAAACAACCTATTTACCTTTAATAAATGCATAAAATACATATATATAGTACATTTTAAACTGTATAATAATGACACTTTTAGTATATGTCACATATCTTCCAATTAGTTAAAGCCGATACCTTATATGATCCTACCCTTCTATTAAAATGTACACTATTTCTATTTACTACCACCCCATATTTTGTATATAAACTATTTGTATTTAAACCCCCTATTTGTATTTAAAACTAAAAATGGTGACGTCAAAAAAAAAAAAAGATCCAAAGAGAGAGCGGTCAGCTGGTGGCAAGGACAGAGGGGAGGAAAAAGGCAACGCCCAGCCCATGTGGGGCCCCCAGGGACATTTTATAGACGACCCCTGTAAACAGGACAGGTTTTAGCAGGGGGTCGGCAGATGGTTCTAGGGTGTGTTTCTCGGCAGGCCGCTTCAGTCTCTCTCTCTCTCCAGGTCTCGGTGATAGGCATCCAAGTTTGTGTCATGGCCTCTACCTCTGTCCCGTTGGCTGTCCCCGATCCCTCTCTGTGCTAACATCTAGCCCTGCCTCTGCTTCTTGTTGTCCGCGTGTGGGAAGAACATCAACACTCGCCTCACGTACACGACTGCCAGCTTATCCATCATCGGCAGGATCATTTGAAACAATATTACATATATATACTTTTGTCTTGAAATATTGCTGAATAAATACTTTTTAATCCGATATAAACCTTTATATTGTAGCAAAGTATTTATTATTTTATTGAGATAGTATCATTTTTGATGTTTATATTTTGCTATACACCCTGTAAACTTCCCTCATTGTTTTTTTATGATTCATAATTTGTTAGTTCTATTCATTAGACCATATCTTGTATGTAAGAGGCCATTTAAAAATTAATATAGGTGTTGATTTTGATAGTTCGTAAAAACATTATACGTAAATAATTCTCCATAAAATGCACGCATGGATAAAACTTAGGAAGTTGTACCTTTTAGCATATATATCGTGATAATGAAAAAAAACTCTGAAATATATTTGATAAACAGTGACCTTTATTGAAGACACACGAAATAACCTAATGTGAACAAAAAATTGCCTCAGTTTCAATCAAAAAAAAAATAAAAACAGATAACCAGAGACATGAAAATTTTGTCTATGAGTGCAGGATTAATTTAGGAATCTTTCTTAAATTGATTCATATAGCTGATTATATATATAAATGTAAAGTTAAAATAAACTACTTAATTATTTTAAAAAATATATTAATTTCCAATTTTATGAAAATGACTGTACTTAAGTAAGAAATATTCCTAAAAATGCAATCTTTTGATATAAATATCTCAATATATATATATATATATTATTTTTTAAGAACAAACTCAAATTTAAAGTTTGAGTCAAAAGGCGATCCATTAATTAAGAATATATGAAAGGGCGTACCTGGATCTGTAAAGAAAAAAAAAACATTTTTTTTTCTTAAAAATTTTCCGTCAAAAGTAATTATTGATAATGATAAAAAAATAATAATAAATAATAATAATAATATAATAAAATATTTTGAAAATTAAAGGCTTTTTAGTAATGCAGTATTTTTAAATGTTTTTGAAACAAAATTTAAGGAAATAAAAATAAGAAACAAATTAAGTTGACTGCGATTATTAGAAAAAAAAATTAAGTTAAAAGAGACAAATAAGGTTCGGGGATTTCTTCGTATCTATTTACACTAGCAGGGTCCTTCATTGATGCTAGGGCCTCCAGGAACGGCCAGGTACGCCCTTTCATATAATCTCAAATTTAAAGGTTTCGAATTTTTAATTTATTCAAACATTTTCGATGACAAAATATTATTTATAATACCAATATATTCTGGTGAAATAGGAATAAGTATTTGAATTAAATAGAAAACCTTAAATTTTTATCTAAATTGCTATTTCAATTGTATAAATTTGTAACAATGGATTTGGGGATTTCAACAAAAATTGTTCAAATGTAAAAAAAAGAAGAATACAATAATAGATTTCTGGATAGTTAAATGGAACCAATTAAATTTGAAATTTCTAGTGTACCTATGCCGGATGAATGCATCTACCATTTCCTTTACTGTATAGCATTGAATAATCATTATAAAATGGTATTCTATTATATATATATATATGTATATCTAAAGAGAAATACATTCATGTATCCTTACGATTATATATTGGAATTTCGTTTAAATTCTATTGTAGAACGACATTTGAAAATTATCCCGCATGTGTTTCTTTTGAACGAAAAATCGAAATTTATTTTAAGGAGAAGTAAGGATTATTTCTAACCTTAGGGATGAAGTATGAAAGGATGAATTTTGAAGAGTAATGATAAACGGAAAAATAAAAGTGTCCAGGGATGGGAATTACTCTTCACAATTCATCCTTTCATACTTCATCCCTAACGTTAGAAATAATCGTTATTTCTCCTTAAAATAAATTTCGTTTTTTTTTGTTCATAAGCAACACATGCGGGATTATTTTCAAATGTCGTTCTACAATCATAAGTCGCATTATATTGTATTATAAATGCTATTGTCATATTAAAATAAATATCTGTACTCACAGAAATATTCTGAATATTTTAACTTAATTTTGCCTTACTCATAGATTTTATTTTAAAATTGTATATTTTTACAATTAAAGCAAAAATTGAATTTGATATCAAAATGAATTTCTAAAAATAAATATATTTATATTATAGATAATGTAAATTTGTCAAATAAAAAAAATAATATAATTTTTTATTAAAGTAAATGTCAAATTTGTTTTAATTCTTTTCCTGAAATGTAATTGAATTGTCTTTTGAAATTTATTTAAAGAAGTTCGTTTGTTTTATTTTAGTTTTTTATTTTATTTCTCGTCTGTCTAAAAAAATCAAGTTTTAAATTTGGATGATCCTTGAATTTCTGCCACCTCCGCGAATTCTCTTTCACTCTGACATTTAAAATTTCATTTTTTATAACTTTGGTGGATTTTTCTTATTATTATTACCAGTTGCAAACAAGACACACTATATCCTATCTAGATAATTGCGCGTGAAACTATTTACAATAATTGTAGTAGAGTAGGTAACAGAATTATCAAAAAGAAAATAAACAATTAATAAAAAGAGCATTGAATAAACATATACAATAAACAAATAAGCAACAACATAAGCTGATAGAAGAAATCGCAAGGTAGTTATTTACAGTATGTTAAGCAATGATAGAAGTTGATTTAATGAAGTTATGTGTAATAATTAGTATCGTGGAGAGAGAAAGTTGATCAAGTTGAGCTATTTACAATGTGTTATATTTTTTAAAGTAACTTATTAATTATTTACATTGATGTGAATCAATTCGCAGTCTCAAGCTGCATGAAGCTGTCTATTTATAATAAAAAGTCTGCAGAACCTATTAAATTTCGTATATCTTTCCCTATTATAAACTATTTGACCCAGATAGGTTCTTTCCATCTTGCTCTGCTGTCTTAGGTTTGACACCAGTGGGCATGAGTTCAGAATGTGTTCGGGGGTTTCTTCTCTTGCTCCACAAGAGCATCTGGGCGAATCTATTTTTCTAATTCTGAAGAGATATGATTTGAAGTTACCATGACCCGTAATTGTAGAAGTTTGGTTTGACAAATTTTGGTATTTTTGAGGAGATGAAAAAACTTTGAAACAATTGTTGGATTCTTGTTGGATTAATTATTTACATTGATGTAAATCAAGTCGCATAGTAGTGTAGTTCCTCAAGCTGCATGAAGCTGTCTATTTATAATAAATTTTCTTAGTGAATTTTCTTAATATATGGAATATCCTATTTCCTGTGAAATATATTTCCTTGATCCTTTCATTTCAGATTAGGGTTAAGTTGTTATAATAACCAACAGGTTATAATGATATTTTGGATGTTTGGTTCCCGAATCCTGTAATTTCGACTCGTATAATGTATTCTGTATTATGTTATACTAAATTTGAAAGATCGTGTGAGAACGCTGTTCAATCTCAGATATATTTTAACGCCTTGCAATATGCTTTATTTTTATTCTCCATAACGAATACAAAAGAATTTTGTCGAAACGTCGATATATTCAAACATTTTTCTGGCCGAAATGTCTTTGCTCAAAAAATATATTTTGTATATGAACGTTTTTAAAAACAATGTGTATTGTCTTTATGAACTTATATAATGATACATGTGATAATAAAAATACCTTTTTTGATATTAAGTTAGTAAATAAAATATGTCTGAAGAATGAAGTAAGCCACTCAGAGAAACTTGAATATATGTATTTTAATATTATTCCCTTTTCTCTCTCGCATCAATTTTGTTAATAAATTTTATTAGACGTAATATACTAGCCTATTCAATGCACAACCTTGACACCTAATGTGTACAAAAATGTAATAGGTATTGTGGCAACTAGCTTCAAAGGTTGGCTTTCTGCAGTCTAAGAAAAGGGACAGCCAGGCAATAAAAATAAGTAAAAATCCCGTCCCTTCAATATCTTTTTTAAGATGGTGAGTTACACAATGTGTTAAATCAACTATGTATCGATCAATGTGAATATGCAAATATAGAATGTGAAGATATATAGTGATTATTGGCATTGATATCTTTATTTTACTCAATGTACCTTGAAAAGAGAAAATCCTCTCATTGGTTGTGGTCATCCCATTAAGCCGATAATCTTAGGAGACGGGAAGTGAGAGGAAACTTCCGTAAAAAGGTTTAAGCACGAGAGGTATTGATCCGTGATATCCTCCGGAAGGTTCTAGCGACGATATATCGTCGCTTACACTAGCTGTAGTGTTCGTTAGACGTCAACTGTGATATATTTCAACGTATTCATAGTCAGGGTATGTCCTTTGTATGTTTTAGTATCTTTTAATCTAATATCAAGGTTTACCTTGTCGATAACATAGGGAAATATTGGGATGGCCTGTCTCACATTGATGTTAAATTCTCCCAGTGGGTTTACACTTATAGAAACCTAATGCATTTTATTGGCTTATCTGTGAATATTTATGGATGTATGTGAATATGTGATCAATGAAATCATTATGACGCGAATATTTCTTTTCACAAATAATTCAAACTTCTCCTGTCCTCACTGCGATGAAAAAATAATAGGAGGGCTTGGCTCATCAGTGGTGAACCCTCCCAGAAGTTCCGCTTATTTGATCCTTTGGAGCTCTAATACTGTATTGGATCATTCTGCTCTTATATGCTGCGCTGAATGGTGGTATCTTAGAAATGGTATTCAAGCAAACTATGGATATAAGCTTTTAGGACAGCAGAATTACTTTTAAATATATGCATGGTGCAATGCTCTTCCGCAAACAATATGGACAAGGCCAGTTAGGCATAAATTGTGATTATGTATAGTTGTTGGGTGCTTTGGAGATATGTGTGAATCCCTGTGACTTTTTATGAATGTGTGAATGAGTGTGGTTGTACTTGAATGGCTGTGTGTACATGTGTGTTGTTGTATGTCTTTTTTATTATCCCAAGTATAGGTGGTACAGACAATGATGAGCATGGTGGGTTGACTGCATTTACTGTAGGTGCACCACATGTCTACACATGTGAAAAGCAGTTCAACCTTTGCACTTACAAATGTATGCTTTTGGTTGTGTGTGAATATGTGTGGTGTGGCTCGAATAATGAATGATGAAAAGAACGATATAGACAGACAAGAAGAATATTCACACCAATAAGAGTAAAATGTAATGTGCAAATATGTGACAAACAAATTAGAGAGAATCAATTCAAGGTTTAGATATACCTAGAACATGTATACCAATAACGACAAAATGTAATGTAAAATAAATACAGGATATATTGATAAAAAAAGGATATAGACAGACAGGAATAATATCATCAACAATAAGAGTAAAAGGTAATGTGAAAATATGTAATAAACAAGGTGGAGAGAATATTCAACTCAAGGATTAGATATACCTAGAACATGGACGCCAATAACGACAGAAGATAATGTAAAATAAATACAGGATAAAATGATAAAAAGAAGGATATAGACAGACAAGAAGAATAACATCAACAATAAGAGTAAAAGGTAATGTGCAAATATGTAATTAACAAAGTGAAGAGAATATTCAACTCAAGTATTAGATAAACCTAGAACATGGACGCGCGCGCGCCAATAACGACAGAAGATAATGTAAAATAAACCCAGGTGTAGATAATAATAATGAAAAATATAGATCGTCACCAAAAAGATCAAAAGGTAATGTGCAAATATGTAATAAACAAAGAGAAGAGATTCAATTCAAAGGTTTATATTTGAAATATTTGTAAGTGCAAAGTCGAACTGATTTTCATATGTGTAGACATGTGGTGTACTTACAGTAAAAGAAGTCGCTAACTATCCACCATGATTATTAAGGCCTGTACCATATGTACTAGGGATAATATTAATAAAAAGTTTAAATATACGTGGAAAATAAACAATTTGTTTTTTGACAAATAAAATAATTTTATTGACATCTTGTCAATACATGCAAAGTACACAGCCTGCACTATTTAAAAAAAAATATATATATATATATATCGTAATTTGAACAATGTGATATGTAAGTAATAAAGTATGACGCCTTAAAATATATATATATATTTAGTTTAAATACAAATAAGGGTGTACAGGCTATATTAATAAAGATATAGCATATATACAAAATATGGGGGTGGTAGCAAATAGAAACTATACATTTTAATAGAAGGTAGGATATTTTAAGGCATCGGCTCTAACTAATTGGGAGATATGTGACATATACTAAAGGTGTCATTTTTATACAGTTTTAAAATATACGATATATATGCATCATACTATGTACAAAGAATATGGTACCTCTGCCACCGCTGTAGAGTTTGGTGAAGAATCGCCAGTAGGTCTCAAGCGACACCACGTATTTCGCGATCTACGAAGAAAACGTAGATCGCGTGGAAAATAGAGAATCCAATAACGACAAAAGATAAATACAGGTAGATAATAAATGATATAGATAGACAAGAGCCAATTGAATTAAAGATGCGGACTAAAGAGGAACAATTTTATCTTCCGACATCGCCATGCTATTAAGAATGTATTTATCCCAGCGGGAGCCGTAAACTCTCAAAATAAGGAAGCAGAACGTTGGGGAATTTAATACGACGACATAGTGCTATTTGTGCCCTTTTAACGATGCTTACCCTATGGAAAAATTAGCGCTTTAATTAGAAAGCGTCCTTTATTATCGACAATCACCCTCTTTATATCATTTCCTATTTATAAATTCTTCTCGTGTAATTAGGAACAGTATTTTGAAGTATTTAAGTTGTAGTTTCAAGTTCCATATAAGAATTTTGGTTGTTTATATTTAATTAGTCTTCAAAATTATCAATCAGCCAGATTAATTGATATTTGTTAGGGGAAATATTGAAATATTTAAATTATAAGAGTAAAATAAATTATTATTCTAATTTGTAATACAATCTAATGCGGCTTATAATTGTAGAACGACATTTGAAAATTATCCCGCATGTGTTTCTTTTAAACGAAAAACGAAATTCCGTTTATCATTACTCTTCACAATTCATCCTTTCATACTTCATCCCTAAGGTTAGAAATACCGTTATTTCTCCTTAAAAATAAATTTCGATTTTTCGTTCAAAAGAAACACATGCGGGATCATTTTCAAATGTCGTTCTAAAATTATTATCCATACACTCGTAGATAGAATTTAAGAAATAAAAAGTCTTTATGTTGCTGTTCAACTGTTTTTTAAGGAGACAGAGCCAATTTTGTTTATGCTTGGTTATCTCGCTTGTCTTCAATAAAAGGTCACTGTATATCAAAATTCTTCCAGAGTTATTGTCTCAATCCTGATATAAATGCTAAAAGGTACAACTTCCTTACCCTTTGTCTATGAGTGTATATATTTTCCTTATATCAAATATATTTTTGATCCCACTAAGGAGAGTAGAAAGTTTGAATTATTTGAAAAATAAACTTAAGTGCATTAATGTTTTTAAAAATATATTGATGGTACGTTATAGCTTTATGTTTAATATAATTTATATCAATAACTAGCGGACGTACCCGGCTTCGCCCGGGTTTTACCCGAGTAAAGGTTTGTCTAACAAATCTCTCGATAAAGTGAACATTTTTCCCGGTCCCTTGAAAAATATTCGATAAGTTGAATAAAATCAATATTAATTGGTTCCCTCGGTAATTGGTAGTTAAAGGAATAGTATCTTGCCTTGGAATTGTATCATTATTCTTGTATGGATGTACCCGGCTTCGCCCGGGTTTTACCCGAGTAAAGGTTTGTCTAACGAATCTCTCGATAAAGTGAACATTTTTTACCGGTCCCTTTAAAAATACTCGATAAGTTGAATAAAATCAATATTAATCGGTAATTGGAAGTTAAAGGAATAGTATCTTGCCTTGGAATTGTATCATTATTCTTGTCTCAAATAAATTGCCGTGTCATCCTGAATTTTGTCTTTCCTAATTTTCTACATTACAAAATCATCGTATCATCATTATAATATTTAGAGCATATTGTTGAATTATAACAGATAAATTAGAATATTTATCTTGATTATTTTTAGGCGGAAAGTTATTTCAAATATTTTATTTGCTAGAAACCTTCCCAGTACTATACTAAATAACTTCCCAAAGTTTCATGGTGTTCCAATGAGTGGTTTGGTCAGGCATAAAGGACAGACACACATACATTCATTTATATATATATACTAGCGGATGTACCCGGCTTCGCCCAGGTTTTTCTCGAGGGAATGTTTGTAGTCTAGTAATAAGAAAATATACTACACCTAAAAACTATCAGAGAAAAGAGAAACCACGGAAGATGAACAGAAAAATGCTTACAATGGATGTTATGTTTACGATATCAAGTTAAATAAAAACAAAGATAAAATTTGCATATGTTGGTCACTATAAATTTGTATATTTGTTAGGCAATATTAGAAACATGATAAAACAATTGGGTATTTAAAAACAAATGTAGAAATAAAAGTTGAAGTATAATAAACAATGTTAAAGATTAGTTTTAATTATTAATCAAGATTGTGTGTGAATATGTGAGAAAGATGTAATATCGTTGTTGTTTTCTTGGCCGACTGTTTTACATATGGTGTTATCTTAAAATTGCTTGTTTTGAATATTTTTTAGATTGAGATTATTAGCTAGTATGTAAAAAAAATAACTCTGTTGAAATTTAATTTTGTATTTATATATAAATAAAATTAACTCTGTTGATTTTTTTTGTATTTAATCGATAACAGCGAAGTTACGCATGTTAATGTTAGGTAATATATTTTGATGTTAAGCAAAACCTGCTCCATCTCGTTTTACATAAATGTTGAAAATTTGGTTGAAATTGATGCATTGTAACGAAAGGTTTTAGTGATGTCCACTTATGAAATTTCCATTCTATTAATATAGATATATTCATTCTAATAAAAATCAGAAAGAAGATATATTTGTGTATGTTTAATATAAAATATATTATTATAGAATCGTATCAAGACGGAATTGTGTTTGTTATAAATATAATAGCACATTGCAAATAGAGATACATATGATCAACTGTTATTATTATAATATTTGTAGATATATGCAGCGCTAACCATTGTCATGTCAAGCATACTCGGATATTATGGTTAAGTCTAGAATACTCGTACTGTAGTTGTTATGAAATATTTAGCTGTCAAGGAATATATAGGTATTCTGTGAAATAAGCTCTTTATATATATAGAAAGGGAATTAAATACATAAAAAATCTTAAAGAAAAGTAAATTTACAAAAGAATAAATCTTCTTAAAATCATTCTATAAATAAATTCCGCATTAAATATTGAAGCAACGTTAAAGATATAATGGTTAGAAGGCAATGACCAAATAAACTAATTTAATATTTTTCTAAGGTTTATCGAACGCGCGCGCGCCTCTAAATAGAATAAAAAAAGATTATAACACAAAAATGGAATATTCATCGAGCCAACGTCAAAATCTAGGAAGGTTTTCATGGAGAAAATTGGTAGCAACTTGTTGTACTAGCCTCCCTATTTTTGGCAACTTTTTATGTAGCAAGCATTTTGTAATCTAATAATTGATGATGGAATTTACAAAATTGACAGGCATTGTGGCTGCTTGTTTTTACCCCTAAAACTTACAGCCCAACCTAAACCTAAATGTACAATATCTTTGCGCTTAAAATTTATTTCTTCGTATTTTTTTGTAGTTTAGTCAATTTTCCTTGTCATCAGGCTTTCTTCTGCAATCTAATCAATTTTCTAGCCAAATTGAATTATCAAATATAATTCGAATTAGATTAGAAAGACATACTAACTAATAATACTTGAAAATACTTATATAATACCAAAAGACAAATATAATCGCCATTCTTATTTTAATGATGAAATATTTTCACTATTTTGATATAGGTTAACAATTTATATGCATTTATATACATTTTTCATTTTAATTTAGACATTTTTCATTTTAATTTAGACATTTTCAATTTTGATTTAGACATTTTACATTTTAATTTAGACATTTTTCATTTCAATGTAGACATTTTAAATTTTAATTTAAACATTTTTCCAGATTAAAATAAAAAATGTCTAAATTGAAATGAAAAATGTCTAAATTAAAAATGAAAAATGTCCAAAATAAAAATGAAAAATGTCCAAATAAAAATGAAAGTGTCTAAATTAAAAATGTTAAAATATAAATTAAAATTGTCTAATTAAAAATTAAAAACCTATATATCAATGAATTAAAAATAAAATATATATTTTTTTAAAATACAGAATATTTGAGCTTTTAGATTATATAATATATATATATATATATATATATACTAGCCGAGTGACCCGGGCAACGCCCAGGGTTTACCCAAAGGGCCTGCAGAGACTTTAAAAGTATAGATATATATAGATATAAATAGCCGAGTGACCCGGGCAACGACCCAGGTTTACCCGAAGGACCCGCAGGTGAGAAACTATAGTAGAAAAATTTTAACAAATCAGAAAATGAAAGTGCAAACAACAGAACTACACTACTTTAAGGACATGAGAGCACATGCACAGTATCACCACACGTGTAACATTTTCAAAGACCCTGCTTAGGATTAAAACTTCTCAGAAGCATAACAATAGCACCAACCTAGAGTTAAACTGGTGTGGATGCATTCCTCTGGGAGTAAGACTTTTGAGAAATTCAGTAGGGAGTTATTTTGCTTCTCCGCATTCTAACACTCCAACTGTTAACACTGAGGAAACACTGACTCATGTTTGGTAAGCAATTTCAGGGAAGAAACTATAGACATTGGATTGAATAAATTATTAAATAAATTGCATTAAATAAAAATATATATATTATCAGATTTAAATAAATATTATTAGAGTGAAAAAAAAAGAAAAAAATTAATTAGAAAATAAAATTTCGAACAATACAACTATATTGCAGATAAGAAAAGAGGACCTTATTAAAAAATAAATAAACAAACTGCAATTCGACACTATCGATAATTCGACACTTTCGATAATTCGACCATTTTAAAAATCAAATTTTCAAGGTTGATTGTTGTTTAAATACAACTTTACCGGTAAAAAGGTATTACAGAGGCGAAGGCAGCCACTTTAAAATTAAACACAGGCTCTTGTAGGAAGAACCGAAATATTCAGAATGAATGGAAGTCTGAAATCTGAAGGACCAAAAGATATGGGTCATCTTTACATGTATGCTATCCAATGTTCGCACACTTGAAAAAGCCACTTAAAGTTGTCCGTGCGTAAACACAGGCTCTTGTAGCCAAGGTTTGTCCTTGAGCCTTATTTATAGTCATAGCAAAAGCCAACCTTAGTGAAAACTAACGCCTCTCTAGAATGAAGCGAAGGTTGGTACCTGAAGGGGCCAAAGATATTTCAGACACTATACAGTGTGTTCAACTTTGGGCACTGTCAGTATATGTGCTGCGAACAATACAACTATATTGCAGATAAGATAAGAGTACCTTATTAAAAAATAAATAAACTGCAATTCGACACTATCGATAATTCGACACTATCGATAATTCGACACTTTCGATAATTCGACACTTTCGATAATTCGACCATTTTAAAAATCAAATTTTCAAGGTTGATTGTTGTTTAAATACAACTTTACCAGTAAAAAGGTATTACAGAGGCGAAGGCAGCCACTTTAAAATTAAACACAGGCTCTTGTAGGAAGATCCCAAATATTCAGAATGAATGGAAGTCTGAAATTTGAAGGACCAAAAGATATGGGTCATCTTTACATGTATGCTATCCAATGTTCGCACACTTGAAAAAGCCACTTAAAGTTGTCCGTGCGTAAACACAGGCTCTTGTAGCCAAGGTTTGTCCTTGAGCCTTATTTATAGTCATAGCAAAAGCCAACCTTAGTGAAAACTAATGCCTCTCTAGAATGAAGCGAAGGTTGGTATCCAAAGGGGCCAAAGATATTTCAGACACTATACAGTGTGTTCAACTTTGGGCACTGTCGGTATATGTGCTTCGAACAATACAACTATATTGCAGATAAGATAAGAGGACCGTATTGAATAACAAACAAAATAAAAAATCTTTCAGGTGAAAAATTATAGGCATTGGTAAAAAAGTAAAAAAGAGAAATAGTAATTGGGGTTCTCTCTCTGTGTCTGCGGCGAGTCATATTACCACGCCTAGCTGTTAGGGGAGTGAATCTTCCACGGCCTTTTCGAGGCATGACAGAAGACGCTGAAAAAAAAAAAGGTAAAATAAGAACCAAGCAGAGGAAAACTATAAAACTGAAAGCCAGGACAGGCATAAAAAGAAAATTCCAAGCATGTGAGGAAACAATAGATGAAAAAAAAAAAGGATTCCAAAAAAAAAAAAAAAAAATACAGCAAAAAAGAAACCAGACACAAAAAGCAACAATTGAGTACACAAATACAGCATCAGCCTATTTATGAGAAGAAAAAAAAAAACAACAGACACAAAAATGGAGCTAAATTTAAATGAAAAACTATAAAAGATCAAGTAATCAAATCAGGCATTATGAAAGATACTGTTAAAAAGAAAATCAGACACAATAATCAGACAAAAGAATAAATGAGATTTTATTCTTTAGTTCATTTATTAAATAAGACACAATAATGGAGCTAAATTCAAATGAAAAACTATAACAAATTAATAAAAAAAAAAAGACCTAATCCAAATGTCACCATCATCAGACAAAAGAAAAAATGAGATTTTATTCTTTAGTTCATTTATTCTTTTGTCTGGGGGTCGGTGGAAGGCTGGTTAAACCGTTTGGTTTTCGACCACTAGGACCCGGGTTCGATTCCCGCATTGGACACTTTTTTCTGTTTAAAGAAAAAAAAAATGCTCCAATGGCCCCCGATTCTTGCAAAATTCCAACCCCACCAGCGAGTGCAAGTAACCAAACGGGGCTCTGGCATTAGTAAGTGCAAAGTCGAACTGCTTTTCACATGTGTAGACATGTGGTGCACTTACAGTAAAATAATAAGGTCCTCTTATCTTATCTGCAATATAGTTGTATTGTTCGAAGCACATATACCGACAGTGCCCAAAGTTGAACACACTGTATAGTGTCTGAAATATCTTTGGCCCCTTTGGATACCAACCTTCGCTTCATTCTAGAGAGGCATTAGTTTTCACTAAGGTTGGCTTTTGCTATGACTATAAATAAGGCTCAAGGACAAACCTTGGCTACAAGAGCCTGTGTTTACGCACGGACAACTTTAAGTGGCTTTTTCAAGTGTGCGAACATTGGATAGCATACATGTAAAGATGACCCATATCTTTTGGTCCTTCAGATTTCAGACTTCCATTCATTCTGAATATTTCGGTTCTTCCTACAAGAGCCTGTGTTTAATTTTAAAGTGGCTGCCTTCGCCTCTGTAATACCTTTTTACCGGTAAAGTTGTATTTAAACAACAATCAACCTTGAAAATTTCAGTTTTAAAATGGGCGAATTATCGATAGTGTCGAATTGCAGTTTGTTTATTTATTTTTTAATAAGGTCCTCTTATCTTATCTGCAATATAGTTGTACAAGAGAAATAGTAATTGGGGTTCTCTCTCTGTGTCTGCGGCGAGTCATATTACCACGCCTAGCTGTTAGGGGAGTGAATCTTCCACGGCCTTTTCGAGGCATGACAGAAGACGCTGAAAAAAAAAAAGGTAAAATAAGAACCAAGCAGAGGAAAACTATAAAACTGAAAGCCAGGACAGGCATAAAAAGAAAATGCCAAGCATGTGAGGAAACAATTGATGAAAAAAAAAAGGATTCCAAAAAAATACAGCAAAAAAGAAACCAGACACAAAAAGCAACAATTGAGTACACAAAGCCTATCAAATAAAGCCATCAGCCTATTTATGAGAAGAAAAAAAACAACAGACACAAAAATGGAGCTAAATTTAAATGAAAAACTATAAAATATCAAGTAATCAAATCAGGCATTATGAAAGATACTGTAAAAAAGAAAATCAGACACAATAATCAGACAAAAGAATAAATGAGATTTTATTCTTTAGTTCATTTATTAAATAAGACACAAAAATGGAGCTAAATTCAAATGAAAAACTATAACAAATTAATAAAAAAAAAAAAAGATCTAATCCAAATGTCACCATCATCAGACAAAAGAAAAAATGTCAATCTACAATTCGAAAAATAATATAACCTCAGCCTATTTCAAGCATGTGAGGAAACAATTGATGAAAAAAAAAAGGATTCCAAAAAAATACAGCAAAAAAGAAACCAGACACAAAAAGCAACAATTGAGTACACAAAGTGTGCGAACATTGGATAGCATACATGTAAAGATGACCCATATCTTTTGGTCCTTCAGATTTCAGACTTCCATTCATTCTGAATATTTCGGTTCTTCCTACAAGAGCCTGTGTTTAATTTTAAAGTGGCTGCCTTCGCCTCTGTAATACCTTTTTACCGGTAAAGTTGTATTTAAACAACAATCAACCTTGAAAATTTCATTTTTAAAATGGTCGAATTATCGATAGTGTCGAATTGCAGTTTGTTTATTTATTTTTTAATAAGGTCCTCTTATCTTATCTGCAATATAGTTGTACAAGAGAAATAGTAATTGGGGTTCTGTGTCTGCGGCGAGGCATATTAGCACGCCCTAGCTGTTAGGGGAGTGAATCTTCCACGGCCTTTTCGAGGCATGACAGAAGACGCTGAAAAAAAAAAGGTAAAATAAGAACCAAGCAGAGGAAAACTATAAAACTGAAAGCCAGGACAGGCATAAAAAGAAAATGCCAAGCATGTGAGGAAACAATTGATGAAAAAAAAAAGGATTCCAAAAAAATACAGCAAAAAAGAAACCAGACACAAAAAGCAACAATTGAGTACACAAAGCCTATCAAATAAAGCCATCAGCCTATTTATGAGAAGAAAAAAAACAACAGACACAAAAATGGAGCTAAATTTAAATGAAAAACTATAAAATATCAAGTAATCAAATCAGGCATTATGAAAGATACTGTAAAAAAGAAAATCAGACACAATAATCAGACAAAAGAATAAATGAGATTTTATTCTTTAGTTCATTTATTAAATAAGACACAATAATGGAGCTAAATTCAAATGAAAAACTATAACAAATTAATAAAAAAAAAAAAGACCTAATCCAAATGTCACCATCATCAGACAAAAGAAAAAATGAGATTTTATTCTTTAGTTCATTTATTCTTTTGTCTGGGGGTCGGTGGAAGGCTGGTTAAACCGTTTGGTTTTCGACCACTAGGACCCGGGTTCGATTCCCGCATTGGACACTTTTTTCTGTTTAAAGAAAAAAAAAATGCTCCAATGGCCCCCGATTCTTGCAAAATTCCAACCCCACCAGCGAGTGCAAGTAACCAAACGGGGCTCTGGCATTAGTAAGTGCAAAGTCGAACTGCTTTTCACATGTGTAGACATGTGGTGCACTTACAGTAAAATAATAAGGTCCTCTTATCTTATCTGCAATATAGTTGTATTGTTCGAAGCACATATACCGACAGTGCCCAAAGTTGAACACACTGTATAGTGTCTGAAATATCTTTGGCCCCTTTGGATACCAACCTTCGCTTCATTCTAGAGAGGCATTAGTTTTCACTAAGGTTGGCTTTTGCTATGACTATAAATAAGGCTCAAGGACAAACCTTGGCTACAAGAGCCTGTGTTTACGCACGGACAACTTTAAGTGGCTTTTTCAAGTGTGCGAACATTGGATAGCATACATGTAAAGATGACCCATATCTTTTGGTCCTTCAGATTTCAGACTTCCATTCATTCTGAATATTTCGGTTCTTCCTACAAGAGCCTGTGTTTAATTTTAAAGTGGCTGCCTTCGCCTCTGTAATACCTTTTTACCGGTAAAGTTGTATTTAAACAACAATCAACCTTGAAAATTTCAGTTTTAAAATGGGCGAATTATCGATAGTGTCGAAGTGCAGTTTGTTTATTTATTTTTTAATAAGGTCCTCTTATCTTATCTGCAATATAGTTGTACAAGAGAAATAGTAATTGGGGTTCTCTCTCTGTGTCTGCGGCGAGTCATATTACCACGCCTAGCTGTTAGGGGAGTGAATCTTCCACGGCCTTTTCGAGGCATGACAGAAGACGCTGAAAAAAAAAAAGGTAAAATAAGAACCAAGCAGAGGAAAACTATAAAACTGAAAGCCAGGACAGGCATAAAAAGAAAATGCCAAGCATGTGAGGAAACAATTGATGAAAAAAAAAAGGATTCCAAAAAAATACAGCAAAAAAGAAACCAGACACAAAAAGCAACAATTGAGTACACAAAGCCTATCAAATAAAGCCATCAGCCTATTTATGAGAAGAAAAAAAACAACAGACACAAAAATGGAGCTAAATTTAAATGAAAAACTATAAAATATCAAGTAATCAAATCAGGCATTATGAAAGATACTGTAAAAAAGAAAATCAGACACAATAATCAGACAAAAGAATAAATGAGATTTTATTCTTTAGTTCATTTATTAAATAAGACACAAAAATGGAGCTAAATTCAAATGAAAAACTATAACAAAGTAATAAAAAAAAAAAAGATCTAATCTAAATGTCACCATCATCAGACAAAAGAAAAAATGAGATTTTATTCTCGAGTTCATTTATTCTTTTGTATGATGCTGTTGCTGAAACGTCACACACTATTAAATTATTAGGATTAGGTCTTATCAATGAGAAAAAAAAAGATGCCAAAGAGAGATGAAAAGATTCCAAAAAAGATAACCAGATACAAAAATTGTGCTAAATTAAAATGAAAAACTATAACAAACACTTATAAAAGAAAATTACTATAGAATAAAAGTAATAATTCAATCTAAAATTCGAAAAATAATATAACCTCAGCCTATTTATGAGAAAAAAAAAACGTTGCCAAAGACATTAGGAAAGATAATGCAAATAAGAAACATACACAAAAATTGATCCAAAAAAGATAACCAGATACAAAAATTGCGCTAAATTAAAATGAAAAACTATAACAAACATTTATAAAAGAAAATAAATATAGAATAAAAGTAATAATTCAATCTACAATTCGAAAAATAATATAACCTCAGCCTATTTATGAGAAAAAAAAAAACGTTGCCAAAGACATTAGGAAAGATAATGCAAATAAGAAACATACACAAAAATTGAGCTCTATTTAAATGAAAAACTATAACAAAGTACTTACAAATCAAATACAAATAATCAAATGAATGCAGAAATTAGTAAAAATTAGTAAATAAGAATTAGTAAAAGGTAAACAAAATACGGATTTCAAAACAAACGAACCGTTGATGATAAATGCAAAAAATCTACGATTGTAAAATAGATTAAATTAAAAAATAAAAATAACTGTTAACATTAGGAAAATAAAAACAGGCCTATGACACGAAGAAAAAAATAACGAAAATTTTGGTATATAGATTGTTATGTGTAGTTCAGAATCTTCGGAGGAGATAGCTCAAGACTTTACAATGGAAAACTCTGTTACGGTATTATCTATATAGATGAGCTTTTTCAAATTATATTTAAAAAAAAGAAAATAATAACGAATCATTCTCTAACAATTAAAAGACATATTATACTACAGTATGAAATATGTATGGGGAATAGTAAAATCAATCACCAATTTTTAATTTAGACATGAGGCTAACTTTATATAGATAGAATTGATCTATTTTATTCTCCATTATTTATTTTTGTCTTTCAATTATTTATTTGTATATTATTACTAACCCTAAACTTGATATCTTCATTTTCTCTCTAAATCTAAATATAAATATGAATTCTAGAAGGCAAATAAATGTAATTCAATTTTAAAATTTAATATTTGTTCTCATCTAGGGATCTATAAGGCAATCTAAAAATAAACTCAGTTAGCCAACCTCCCGTGTGGAAAAAGGATTAGACCAAAGAAAAATTCAGTTTTTCTATATTTTTAAATCACAGACTGCAAGGTTACCAGATGTTCCTTGAGAAAATCCTCTCACAAAATCTCTTTTGGAGCCGAGAAAATCGCCTTTACACCTTTCTATGTCGCTCCATTTACCTTTGTAAAATGTTGACCTATCGTTTGGAAATTGATATATTCCCGCCTTTTTTTCTTTTCTTTCAATTTCTTGGTCAGTAGTCAGTAACGTAAATAAAATAAAGTTGCTCTATGAATACACAAATTATAATATTTTAAAATAAAACTAATATTTTATAATTTATTTTTCTAATTTAATTATTACCATTGTTAAAAAAATTAAGAATAATTTATTTTCAAAAATATAAACGAATACTTTTATAATTGCGTATAAATCTTGGCAAACGAAATTTAATTTTAAAATTACATTCTTGCCCCTAATAGATTTCAAGAATCATAAATCCAATAATATACAATTAAAATATTAGAAAGAAATA
The DNA here is from genome assembly GCA_030710605.1 of Cordylochernes scorpioides. Lineage (NCBI taxonomy): Eukaryota > Metazoa > Arthropoda > Arachnida > Pseudoscorpiones > Chernetidae > Cordylochernes > Cordylochernes scorpioides. The sequence goes on from CP092882.1 coordinate 64,922,026, forward strand.
GAGGGTACGTTTTTATATTTTAATATTATCAATATTTATAAAAAAATCAATAACATTAAAATAATTCATAATTACTGAATTTCGTATTTCGACAAATTACAAAATATTTTAGATGAACGGCAAAATTTTTAAATAAGAATATAAATATTATAAAGGTTTATTGTTAGAAATCCATTTTTTATTCCTTTATAATATAATAAACATAATAAATATAATAATATTATAAACGTAATTCTTTATGGATAGATCACCAAGTATTTCTAGAGCTGTTTTATTCTATATAGACGATAGAAATATCCACTAGCCTTCGTAACTCATCGAAATTGGGAAAGGAAAATAATAAAAATTGGACACATGAAAGTGTTGATTTTCTTGGAACTGTGCCTAACCGTATTTAGAATGTATTACAGCTCTAGATATATTTTATAGACTAAAGTTTCTCTTCCTCTCTATATTTTCGCATCAATTCTGTTATCTATTTAACTAAGCTTTAGGATTTGTGTTTCTTTAGATACAAACTAATTTCATTATACGGCGGCTGTTACACTATTCTAGATCTTGATAAATATAACACGAAATCATGGCCTATGATATTAAGGCAACAAGATGAAACATAGAATTGAGAATAAAACATTCTGTAGTAGTTTGAAGCGAGAGATAACTTTGGTATTCCAATTATATATATATGTGTATTTTTAATTAAAAAGGCATATATTAGATCAAAATATCATTTATTTTCATTAATTTTCAAAACGATATCAACCAGTTTTGGCTACGACGTTTTACGCCTTGCAAGAACAATAGAAAGGCTTCGATCTTCAATCAACAGTTGGAAGTTACATTTCAACCACAGATGTCTGTCAACGGGAATTATTCCACCTTCTTTAATTCTTGGTAAAATAAATGATATTTTGATCCAATATATGTCTTTTTAATTAAAGATTTATTTATGGATTGCTCTATTTTCAAAAAAATATATATGTATATATATAGATAAAACAATAATAATTGTATATAATATTATATATAAATTAGCTGTATACAGGGTGTACCAGGTAAATTGGGACTAACTTTGACAGTCCATAAAACAAAAACTACTTGAGATTAAAAACTTGTTTTTTTTTTCATTACGTAGCCATATTAATGTAAAATGCAACAGTACATGTGTGCGCAGTGTAGTGATGAAGAGTAACCGAGAATTTGAAAATCGAGCTGCCATCATCGTTGCTCTGCGCGCCGGAAGGAGCCCCAAAGAGATAGTGGATTTTCTTAAGTTGCCCAAAACCACTATTTATCGTGTCAAGAAGCAGTTTGATGAGGCCGACAGTAACAAAGAGGGGATAGCTACAAGGAAAAAGCACTCGCGTCGATCGGACAGGGTAAGAGGCGAAGAATTTGTCAAAAATGTCAAGGAGAAGATTGATGGAAACCCTGGGAAGAGCATGAGGGCCATAGCCAAGGAAATGGACGTTGGCTCTATGACAATTGTCAGAACTATCCATGAGGACCTTGGTCTCAAGTCTTATGCCCTTCGGAAAGGTCAGTTGCTGACTGAGAATATGAAGAATAACAGAAAAGGAAAGGCTGCTGCCCTCCTCAACAACCTGAAACACGACTCTTTTGGCATGCTAAGGTTCTTCTCTGACGAAAAGAACTTTGACGTGGACCAAAAGGTAAATCCCAGGAATGATCGCTGGATCTGTAAAGACCCCTCAGAGATACCTGTCGTGATGCACACGAAATTTCCTGCCTCCGTAATGGTCCTTGGCGTTATCAGCAGTGAAGGTGATGTCATGCCTCCCCATTTCTTTGAGAAGGGCCTTAGGATGAACGCTGACACCTACATCAATGTTCTGGAGACCGTTGTGAAGCCTTGGATGGACATGGTGGCCGCAGGAAGGAAGTATGTCTTCCAACAGGACTCAGCTCCAGCCCATAAGGCAAAAAAGACACAATCGTGGCTGACACTTAAAGTCCCTAGTCACTGGGGTCCTGATATTTGGCCCCCTAATTCTCCAGATTGCAATCCCCTCGACTACTATGTATGGGGCGTTGTTGAGAGAGATGTCAACAAAGCTCCTCATACCACCATCCAGTCTGTCAAGAAAGCAGTTCACACGGTGATGACCCAAATGGACAAGGTCATCGTCGCCAAGGCCTGTGCTTCATTCCGCACTCGCCTCGAGACTGTTGTAGCTAATAATGGAAACTACATTGAATAAATAAAAACTATATCCTTTTATCTACTACTGTGTCAAATTTCATTCGGATATTTTAATTTTTACTTGCAAAAAATTTCAGTTAAAATACCATTGTTGAAATTCCCAATTTACCTGGTACACCCTGTATATACTAAAAATGTAATATTTAACTGTAATATTTCATTGGTCTTGTAGAATGAGAGTGATGCACGCGTTCTCCCGTGTTTTAATGTGAAACATCCTCGATAAAGAGAGGCGAGTTGCCCCTCGAAATATCGGAATAAAAATATATTTATAAATCCAATATATGAATATTTTCTGAATATATATATATATATCTTAAGGTAATAAATGATGCAATCTCGCTGTATTGATAAACATGAATATATATAAAAACACACAAAGAAAAAACCTATTTACATTATATTTGTTAATCATTTGAGAAAGTTGAAATCATTAAAATTAGGATCAATATATTACGGGAATTATTGTGTCGATTCCAAAAGGTTTTTATAAGTAGTTTCAATTCCATAATCATTGATAACTATATCTTCCAAAAATACATTCCCTATACGAGAATGGTATTTCTAACAAGGCTTATAGATAACACAGAGGTATAATAGGACAGAACAATGATATAGATTGGACATGCAATAAATATATAACCAGAAGACATTATTCCCAATAATGGGTTATTAATAGACAGAAATATTATAACTGCCCTAAGGGCACATCAATATCTTCAATTAAGGTATCGATTCCCCACAACTTGAGACGTTTTTCTAGTAGCATATCTATTATATGGTACATTAATAACCTGATTAAAGAGTTCAAAAATGGATTTTTATGAAATTTGTTATAGGGTAGATTCAGAAGAGAAAAAATCTAAAGAATATTACAAAAAGATCCTGATATTAAACTATAATGTCTGTACACACTAAAAGATTCATTCTCAAACACAACATTTGATAATTTAGTAAAAATAAATAGTATACATGTGACATTGAACTGGGATAAGGTTCATAAATTAAGAAAAAGACATCTCCTTAGCGTGTAATTGATGTCGCAAGCCATCAGCAACTTTCAGTTTGCACGATAATGAGATGCCTTTTTCTTAATTAGATATTTTGTAATAACACCTATCTGCTAGGTGTAGTTGAAATATAATATGATTTGAATTCTAAAATTGTGGACAATTTCTAACTGCTCTATGCTTCTATATTTAGAATTAATATTGAAAGAAATTAGTGAGACAATTCCGAAGCTAAAAATGCTTGTAATCAAAGCAAAACTTTAAAATTGTATTAGAATCTACACAATCATTTATAGAAATACAGGGTGATCCAAAAGTCCCGCACTATTTTAAAAATTAATAACTCCGCGAATATTTGCGCTAGAGCAATGCGGTAAACACCATTGTGTTCAGGATGCAATGGGATTTTTTATGGCAAATAATGAAAAATTCGAAATTGATTTTAGTTACAATTTTATTCGCCAGATGGCGCACTACCAGAATCAGATATTCAGCTGCCAAATTGTTTGATAAATTGAAAAATATAACTGATCGACACGTATTTTTCCTTTTTGAATACCAGGAAAGAACCCTATAAACATCAAATAACAAATTAATAAAACACCACTTCGCCAAAAGTATGAAGAATTGGTTAACAATTTTTAAACGCGCCATCAATGTCCAGGGCCACGAGAAGAACCCAAGCACCCTTATTTAAGCCCATCTCAACCCCCTCTAACACCTCGTTTAGAGCCGTGGTTGTGGAGTTCCCTTCCCTAAAACCATGTTGGAAAGAGGAAAGGAGCTCATTACTCTCTAGCCAGTGCTTCAGTCGCTGAGCTAGTAGGCTATCCAGGACCATACCTAGACACACTAGTAAAGAAAGCGGACGATAATCATTAGGAGAAATACCCTTTCTACCAGACTTTTCGAGAAGCACTACCCGGGCAACCTTCCATGCCTCAGGAAAAGTACCAGTGTCCAGGCACCTATTGAAAAACCTGGCAAGAAGTGATGGGTGCATTCTTAACAGGGCTTTCACGACCGTGTTATCGATCCCTTCGGGACCAGGAGATTTCCTTTTCCCGAACTTGAAAGCCGTCAGTTTCACCTCATTCTCAGAAAAGGGCGGATCCACCAAACCACAAGTGGTCAGAGAGATCTCGTCCTCTGGTTCCTCGTTTCCGAAGTGACGATCCAAGTTGTTTTTATTTTATCTCCTGCTTTCGAGCGAGTAGGTCTAGAACACATTCTCTCTGAATTTTCTCATTGTTGGTGGATGAAACAGCACCAGTGATTATTTTGGCCGCTTTTGCTTGAACACTGTCTAGTCTTACTTTTAGTGATGAGCTTGAGGGGGCCCTGACCGGTGTTGCATATTCCATTATCGGCCTTATTAAGGTGATATATGTTGTTCTGAGAATTCTGGGTTTTTCTCCCCAATTTGTTCCACATAGCCATCTCAGAATGTTTAGTTTTCTGGTAGCTCTTTTTGAGGTGCTAATTATGTGTTTTGAAAACTCCAATTCCTCATCAATGACAGTTAAAATAATTTTATTGACATCTTGTCAATACATACAAAGTGCACAGTCTGCACTATTCAAAAAAAGATAATATGCATTATATACATGTGATATCTTGGGACCTCTGGGACCAGTGTTACCTGATGCTAGACGAACCTCGATGTCAACTCTACCGTGCAGTCGTGGTGGAAGGCGACACAGCTGGGCCAAAGGTGAAATAAGCAAATAGAGATTCCACTTAGAAGCATCTGAACGTCAAGAAGGAATGGGACGAGGAGATTTCTGGCAGGAAAGGGTTTACCTTTTATCGGAGCGTCCGGTGGACAGGGATTGGAACGAAGACTAACTAAGGACTGACTAACTGAGGATCGGGGCCTCCTTTTATAGCTGAGCTGGGTCCGAACAGGTCACTGCTCTTTTCTGACGTAAACAGGGGGGGAAGTTTTATTATCCAGGAGGGCCACGACCTCGTAAAAGTTGGACTGGGTTTGCTAGGCCTTCTCTCCTATTTTCACCTAAGCCTGATTAGTTTTAACCTTAATTTTCTCCTGTTAGTCTCCATTCCTTCTATCTGTACAGTTGCTATACTTTATTAGATTCTTACGCGGTACAGATTGATGTTAGTTGAGGCTTTCTATTTGCAGTAAATAAGAAGTTATATACAATTACGTGGTGGAACATGTGGTAGTAGATATCTGGACTATTTACAACAATTCCATGGTCTTAAATCATCACATACACTATGTACAATGAATATGGCGCCTCTGCCAGCGCTGCAGAGTTTGGTGGAGAATCGCCAGTGGGTCTCCAGCGACACCACGCATTTTGCGATCTACGATGAATACCTAGATCGCGTACTTCGCCGCTTAGGAGATGGTGATGGCGCGGTCCTCGAGACCAACTGGAAAGATCCAGGACTGCAGTATCACACGTTCTTCATTCCTTGGAAAATTCTCCATTGACCCAAACCTTTAACCTTCTTACCCTTAAGAAGTCTGCAATCCAGGTTAAGGTTTTTCCTCTTACTCCGATGTTGTGCAGCTTTTCACGTAATTTCTTCCTCCACACTCGATCAAAATCTGAGGTCATATCAAGGAATATAGCCGTGGTCTTCTTTGGCGGTTTTTCCTGGAAAGAATCTATTATTGATTGACAGAAGTAGAACAGTTGATCAGTAGTACAGTGCTGGGATCTATAGGCAGTTTGGTAGAGGTTTATTTTATTATTGTTAGTGAGCCAGACTATGAGCCTAGAGTGGATAATTCGTTCTCTTATTTCACAAAGTATGCTGGTGAGAGCAATTGGCCGATAGTTCTTGGATTCCTTGGCATCTTTGTTTGGTTTCAGTATTGGCACAGTAATTGATTTCTTCCAATTCTTTGGTAGTTCACCAGTTTACCATGAAATGTTCAGTATTCGTAGGAGTTGTTTATTAGCTTTGTCTTCAAAGTGTTTAATCATTTGACCAAAGATTAGATTATCTCTTGGTGACCTCTTAGATTTTTTTATTGATGAGTTTAGCTCATTCAGTGTGAAGTCTCTCGAGAAAATATCTTGTTGATGGAAGTATTTTGCTTGTTTAACTAACTGGTTTATATTATTTTTAGAGTTCTGTCTGTTGCGTTCCCGGTTTGGATAGATGAAAAGGGAGGATACGCGATGTGACTTATTAAAGTTTCCTTACTTAAGTATATATATATATAGCAATTTAGGCCAACAACCCATGTATATAACCCGCAGCAAGACCTTAATGTTGTATAATAGAAGCACAGCTGTCAATGATGCACTATCGACATGTGTCTTTACATCATCACATGTAATGCAATTTGTGAAATTAAGGTGTGGGGGGTAGTACCATAAAGCAAAAAGGAATGAAATATGTATGAGAGGAAACAAGAGAATTTCTCTAGATATTTATTTAAATAAATTAAAATTTGGGAACATGTCTATACTGACGAGATATGCTATTTACATAATAAAAATTTAGATAGAGGTGACCTGAAGTTACTTTATAGCCCTTTAGGGCCCATGCGAAATCTAGGTTGGTTACTACGCAAAAAAAAGGGGGGGGGGGCGCTAAGTCATAATGACAAATGGCTTACCTTTTTTTGAAAGTGCCGGCAAAGGTCTGGTCTCCCGTCTGAAAACTGTCCTCTCACTGAGCGACTCCGATTGAAAACTGCCTTTTGGCAAAGAACCCTCTTTTATTCATGTCTCTCTCCGTTTTCATTCGCCGAAAGAAACACCAATCAAAATGGCCAACGGCTCCAGTATATGATTTCACAGACGCCCCCGGCCTCTCCCATCAAAATAGAACATATAGTATTACCAAAACAAAAAAATCTAAAGAGAGAAACAGCTACGGCGATAGTGTAAAATTTCAGACCCCAGGCCCCCCTCCTCCACATGGATTGAAATACGATCCTCCCTTTTTCTCGGGACGGTATATATATCGCCCCCCCGTCTTGGCTAAAAATCGACCCAGGCCCCTTTTACCTGGACTGTAATGTGATGCTTCCTTTCTCGGGAAGGATATTTTATAAGGTTCAGTCTTTTAGAGATCTTCCTTCTCCATTTTTTTTTTCTGGTCACCTTTACCTAAATTTTTGGTGAGGGGAATATATGTACATATGGAACAACAGCTTCCAGCGCGGATGTCCCTGGATATCACTGGTGTCTTCTTCACCAGGCATCAGCTTTCGGCATGGAAGTCTGGTGTCATCAATTGTCTAGGTTTCTGGGCAAAAAGATGGTCTGTAAGTCTATGTGGGAGGGAAGCCATGTATCCATTTGATTTGATTATACATACGCCTTCTGTTGGGGTATGGTTACAAAAAAACGTGCCCCAACATGTCTTCATTCGTATATTTGAGTATGGAAGTGCTTGAAAGATATTCAGCAATTATGTTAGTCATCTGTTTGTTCTCGTTCTCGCTGTTCTATTCATATCGGTTAGAGTATTGGAGGATTGGTGTTGGTTTTGATTTTTTTCTAACACTCTAATCATATTCCAGTGTTGGCTGTCCTTTCTTGGATCCATTTTTTCGCAGAACTCTGCCATTTTTCTCTTGTTTGCATATCCAAATTTCTTGTTCTATTTTGTGACTAATTTCAATGTGTTACTTTCTCTTTTCTTCTGTTTTATTTTTTAAAGAAGTTCATTGATATTGTCTCTCTCTGCAATCATTGCCTCGATATTGTGGTCCTTCCAGTAATGTATCCACAGGTCTAACGTCTCCTTCTAGGTATCGATGCTTTTGCAGCTTTTGATATATTCGAAGAGAAGTTTTCCAAGTTTTTGTCAAGCGTTCTGTAATTCAATTTTTCGTTGCACAGTTCTTCAAGCTTTTCTGTGAATTTTTTTCAAGTCGGCTTTCCTAAAGTTCCATGTTCTTTTATTCTGTTGGACATTCTCAATTTTGAAGTTTAGGGTTGTTAAAATTGGTCTGTGGTCACTGATTGCGCCTCTCAGGATTTTCCATTGTGTTGTGGGTGCGATGTTGAAATTTATCGCTGTGATGTATATTGCGGATTCTGTGCCTGTCGACTTGGATAGATAGGTGTTCTCTCCCTTATTTAATGGTGTAAGGTCGAGGTCGGTGACCTTTGTTATCCTGGACAGATGATCCCCAAGTTGAACTTTTGGCGTTAAAATCGCCGAGTATGATTGTTATATCCGAAGAGGCTTCACTTAATGTCTCTATTGTGTGTACCCATACAAAATTCAAAGATTTCACGAGCTGAAAGTTGGCGATTTTGAGATGCGTCAAGAATTCGCTGCATGGGTTTTCCGGAAAATTGATATTGATGAAAACTGGCTGTCGAATGTTCTGTGGACAGATGATGCTCATTTTCTCTAAACGGAGAATCTAACATTCAAAACAGCCGCTTTTGGGCAACAGAAAACCCTAGGATATTTACAGAAATGCCACTTTATCAGCCTAGAGTTACAGTTTTGTGTGGGTTTACTTCTTCTTTTATTATTGGGCCATTTTTCTTTGAAAAATCAATGGAAGAACTTTTAAAACCGTTTTTGTAACTGGTGAACGTTATGTTCATATGGGGTATTCCCATATTGCAGGGAAAAAGCACTAAGCGAAATAACATTCATGAAAGTTGGAGGACCTCCTCATATCTCCCGCGGTGCCAAACAATTGCTGAAGAATACGTTCGTTGAAAATCGTGTGATAAGTCGCCACTTTATATACCAGTGGCCTCCAAGATCACCAGACTTGACGCCTTGCGAATTTTGTTTATGGGGGTACATTAAATCGTGTGTTTATCGATGCTGGCCTACCACATTGGCCATGTTAAAGGCTTCTATCAGATGGCACGTTTTATCAATTTCAACAGATATGTTATTTAATGCTGTCCATTCTGTCATTTATCGTCTGCAGGCGGTGATTGAGAATGAAGGGTGCCACATTGAGCAAGGATTGTGACCTAATACAAGAGAGAAGGCAGTTACCTCATGTGTTATATAAGCTGCCATGTATTATATTATCTACCAATATTTTGCAGCTCTTTGTGTTGGGATATGGGGATAATAAATGCTGTCCTCACATCTTGACTCTTTTTTTTTTTGTGAACAGTAATATTTTGTTTGTCATTTGCTCACATATTATTTCGTGCAAACCAGAGTGTTATAACTTCTCGAATAACACTGGTGCACACAATTTTTCCCCCTTATGTTTAGTTTTTCGCTTTTCGCTCATTAGAAGAAATAGCATAAGGAATATTTTCTGTACACCAATAACTTTAGAAATTTTGTGCAAAAAAATAATACAAAATTATTTTACTACCACGTTTTTCAACGCAAAAGGTCGATTTGAAAAATATTTTTATTTGAGGGGACACATTTTTTAAAATTGGGTACAGTATAAGAGAGAGTTGAATTAAAAATATTAGAAATTTATTATCTTCGGAAACACAAACCGTATCTAAAATATCAATTATTTTTTTGCTACATGTTTTAATTTGCATTTACCTATTTTACATATCTCTGATTGTATTTAAAAATTGTTAACCAATTCTTCATACTTTTGGCGAAGTGGTGTTTTATCAATTTGTTATTTGATGTTATTAGGGTTCTTTCCTGGTATTCAAAAAGGAAAATACGTGTCGATCAGTTATATTTTTCAATTTATCAAACAATTTGGCCGCTGAATCTCTGATTTTGGTAGTGCGCCATCTGGCGAATAAAATTGTAACTAAAATCAATTTCGAATTTTTCATTATTTGCCATAAAAAAATCCATTGCATCCTGAACACAATGGTGTTTACCGCATTGCTCTAGCGCAAATATTCGCGGAGTTATTAATTTTTAAAATAGTGCGGGACTTTTGGATCACCCTGTATGTTGGATCGTTTTTGAAGACAACTTTCAGATTTCTAAATTTAATTTATTAAACTTTAAACATTTTTAGAAATAGAGAGAGTTAATTACCTCGTATTTTAGGCAACAAAAGAATCATCTAATTTACATACATCGTTCTAACCAGATTAAACTTGTACAAAAACAGACGACAAAGAAAATAAACAATTCAATGGTAGAGGGTAAGTTCCTATTTTTAAAAAGCATTCACACTCAAAGAATAATCATTTTCTTGCTTCAAAATATATAGAATGTGTTTGTTTATCTAATATTGGACTCCGCAGTATAGATATGACTATATGGGACATAAAGAAATTTCAGGAAACATTTCTAAGTCAGTTCGTATTTTTTCAATTTCTTCAGCTTCAATCGTATACAGCCATCTAGTGTGTGAAGTAGCAGAATATTCTTATCATTCTAAGATTTTATCCCATATATATATATAAACTTGTATGTAAATTCGACGTGAAGATGTACTTTAGGATCTCCGTGTTGAAGGGCCCGAAAGCTCGAGAAATAAAAGAGATAATACAACAACAACAAAAAGCTTTATTAAGACAATTTAGTCTTATACGGATTCTACAAGCACAGAAATGTAGGGCACATACAAGAATAACAGTAGTAACAACAACAAAAGTCCCTGTTATGACCTTTTGGTCTTATACAACTTCTCTACGTAGAAGAGGGTATATACAGGAACAATAGTTACAATAATTAGCAATGTTATTTACAATGTGTCAAGGGGGATAGTAGCAGGAAAGGAGTTGCTGGGGATCTAGAGTATTAACATGGGTAGATGTTATTATATCTCTTGAGGAAAGATTACGCGACAATAAAGTTGGGATATCCAGCAGGTTAAGAATAAAAGAGATAATAAAAAACGAAACCCTTGATCCCTTATTGATTATATTAACGTTTTCATCTATTTTGATTATCCTTATCTACAGCAATATTGGAATGGGAATATTCCAGATGAAGAAACTCTAATCCTAATCGCTGCCATCCAACTTTTTGTGTTGTGTTAGATGGCAGACTAGTACTTCTATAGCTTATATAGAGATTTGTTCGAGTTGCATAACTGGTTGTATCAGCTCAATGTTATACCAACTGCAAATACGGTAGTGCTTATATGGAAAGCTGTTTGCATTATCATCGTTTTTATATAACGGAATTGCTCGCAATGTTCCCTATACTATTACATCACCTAATTCTGATTTTCTAGCGAGATTCGACAGCATTTCCTACTATGTATTGCTTGATTTATGCTAGCCTACCTTGTTTCAATGAAAAATAGAGACTTCGGCCAGTTAGTGTTTTTATTTTTCTGAACGTTTCGACAAAAATAGTTTGTCTTCGTCAGGAGAAGTAAATAAAAATAAAGAATTTGGCAAGGCGTTAGAAATTGTTCTGAGGTTGCACGTGAGAACGCCCTTACAACATCAGACCAATTTTTAACGCCTTGTCAAATGCTTTATTTTTATTTACTTCTCCTGAGAAAGACAAAATATTTTAGTCGAAACGTTAAGAAAAATAAAAAACTCTAACTGGCCGAAGTGTCTATTTTTCATATAATATGAATGCCTGCCATTCAATCTCTATCTATACGACACCTTGTTCCAATTGTTTGCTGAAGAGCATCCCTCGATGACAATATAGTTAGTTGAATATCATAACCAATATTCCCCTACAATGTCAGATATATGAGAAGAATTGTCAAATACTGCATTATAACTCTAAAATGCGTTATGGTAGATTAAACTGTCGAAATTGCTGTGGTTCCTCTACTGATTACAATTACAATTATTGTATTTCCAAAGCGCTATATCCCGGAAGGGATACTTTCGCCAAATAAGGAGAAAAGTTTATTTACATAAGTAATTTACATTATTCAACGCATGAAAACATTAGAGATCCAGATTTTGTAGAAAGTTTAGAATGTATTTACAAAATGAATTGAACTTTAAATATGATTTTTTATCGGAAATCAAATCGTTAAGTTCACAAACAACTAGTTCATTCTTCATTCTATAATCTTGAAATGCTGGGCAATCGATCAGTAGATGTCTTGAAGGTTTGTTCCTCAATACCACAAAAGCTATGATGAACTAAGAATTCTCAATAGCAAGTTGGTTTTATTTGATAGAGATAAAACCAATCTCAATCGTTTAATTTCACATATTGTGATATCACGTTATTGAATTCTGTTGAATTAATCATGTGTGTGTCAATTTTGAGTGAATAGGAATCTCGTGTACAATTAGAACAAATTCCCTGTTTAAAAATACATTAAAACTAGTTATTTTGCTCTTTACCTCTGTACATTATACGACGTACGAGAGAGAGAGACGTATATTATACTTGTATTCAGATGAACGAATAAGCCACAATACCATTTTGGCAAATTCAGACTAAAGCCAACCTATATACCATAATTTTTTATATTTTGCCAAATGTTTTAATTTTTGTTTGCTCCTGACGAGGACAAAGGATTTTTGTCGAAACGTCGAGGTAATAAAAAATATTTACTGGCCGAAGTATCTTTACTTTGAAGAACTATATACCATGGTTTCGCGTTATATCCTAAGAGATCGGCTTAAGCTGAAACAATATTCTATAAATTCAGTTGATTCTGCTTCCAAATAACTGTAAACACCGTATGCATTTGTTTTTAACTCTAATTCTATTTGCGGTTTACTGTAAACTATTTTCTCCTGTTGAAGGGCTCTCATACCCGATGGCTAGATATTTGTCAATTGATATTTTTACAAAGAAATATTTTCCTGAAAGCCTGAGGTTTTCTCTTTTAAACTTTAGGTGTCCCATACAGTTATATTCTACAGCCATGTCTCAAACACCTCTCTTAAAAACCTTCATAAATATATTAAAATAATCACAAAAATAAAAAGGTTTTAATGCGTTGAATAATGTAAATAACTTATGTAAATAAATTTTTCTCCTTGTTTGGCGCAAGAATCCCTTGCGGAATATAGCGCTTTGGAAATAAAATAATTGTAATTGTAATTATAAATAAATGATGCTTCCAGGGTTAAGTTTCTTGTACAACCTTTTATTTACAAGCTTTCGGACTTTTCAGTCCTTTAACAGGAGTATCACGTTAACAACTTAATAATAAATACATATTTATATACACATTAATATATACATCTTTTAAATATTTATTATATATTGAGAAAAAATATATTACATTATTTCTGTTTGAGAAAACAAAATATTTGTAAATATTCGTGCATGGTGGAGGATACATGCTGGTTGAACGATATCTCGAGACTTTAAATTGATTTTAATAAATTCGTGAACTATTGTAGTATATATAGAATATATTATGATATTAAAATTATCATAAAATCTGATTTCATTATTAAAATATATTTCATTATCTCAGTCAAAAAGAGAAAAAAAAACTAAAAATCGATTAAGCGGTGTAAACACTCAGTAAAATTTAGGCGTAGGTTGGCAAATTTTATTTTAATTTTAAATGCAAAGAAGAAAAGACTATTAAATAGTTTCAAAAGCAAAAAAATTCAAATTCAGAATTAATTAAAAGCTTTATAAAAATTTACATTTCAACAACACCCACTAACATAATAAAAAATTCACAAAATAATAAACATGCTTAGCATTAATCAAAAAAGGATATTTTTATAAATAGAAACCAAAAGAAAATCACATAAAAGAATTTCCTTAAATACTAATTAAAACTAATCCTATTTTAATTATGATCAAAGAACACAAACACCAGGTATATATGCATATAAGAACTACCCCCCTATATACGTATAATCAACAAGGCTTAATGAATTTATTATAAAAGTTTAAAGAAGCTGCTCAAAGAAGATCAACTTAGAGGAATTAACATATGCCGCAGTTTATAAAAAGAGTTTTAAACATCCAAACAACGTCATGAATAATAAAAAAGGTTATCATAAGCTAATTACAGGCAGGTAAAGTATGTATGGGGGTGGAAATCTTGTTACTAAATATATTTTAGCTTAATTGGCGTTTGAACGTACTTCTTTCACCTTTTATCCCAATATTTATTTTAGGATCCTTTCGTTTAATTCGGCTAACTTTTTTGTACTTTTTATCCATCCTTTGTTTTAGTGTTTTATAGTAGACATCTTGTGCTTGTATACCAATCTTCTTTATAAACAATAGCGTAATTTCAGAACTGTTTCATTAATTATTTTTTTACAAGTTAATTTGACTTTTTATTTGTTTGTTTATCTCTGTTTACTTATGTTTAATTGAAGTTTATCTTAAAGTAAACTGTTTTGAAGATCAACAAGTATTCTAGGGTAAAGTAATTTACCATTTGAATTCTCTAGCTTATGAGATAACATGCCATTCAATAGTACCTATATGTATAATAAAATATTCGGTAGTTGTGAGGTTGGGTTAAGATCATGATTGGGAATAAGTAAAAAGAGTCTGCCTTTGTCATAAAGACTGGAGCACTACTCAGTGGCAGGCCGAATTAGCTCCAAAAGAAATGGCTGCTTTTGTCATGAGGAACAGACACCATGTACAGCCACTCCTAACAATGGAGTACAAATACTGCTCATCCTGTATCCCTGGATTAGGAGCCCTTACAGGATACTATCAGCCGGACCAACTGAACCCAGGTTTTATAGTGAGCTTGTTACTGCTCCCCTTCCTCCTTTTTCACTCGGGCTTGGTACCGGCAAAGGCGGATTTTTCGGGAGTTGTAATTTAGGCTTATAGATGTTCCAGTTGGAAAGCATGTAATCCCGAAAGTTAGATAACTAAAAATGGTTCAATAAACTTAGCTACTAAAGCCAACAACGAATGCATTTCGGGTCGTTGGCTCTCAGGCGTTTAGTTGATTTTTTTTTCAATAGATGGCGCTCTGCCATCTATAAAGCTCTGTGAGCGGTCAGAATATGCTTTTTTTATTATATAGATATATATCTAAAGAGATAAAGGTCGCCTCCCCGTCAAAATAGACGATAAAAACTGGACGCCATCTATTGACTATCGCCTCAAACTAGCGGCATCGGATCGGTGACAAAGCCACAACACCAGCTTTAGCAAACTGAAAAGCGTCCACCTAGAGACCATGGTTTCGGGCTAATGGCCCTCGTCAGCCTAGGGCGGACTATAGATATATTGTAACAAAGTATTTATTATTTTATTAACAGAAGTATCATTATTTATGTTTATATTTTACTACTCTGTAAACTTCTCTCATTGCCTATCTTTTGTTTATTATACATAGTTTGTTTTTATAATATGATGCACTAACGCGCCATCTGTTATCAAAATTCGAAATTATTTTGAAACCGAAAGATTCTTTTTGAAAATAAACAATTTCTACTGACCTTACTGCAATGGAAAAATTAATTGGAAGACCTGGCTCATCAGTGGTGAACCCTCCCAGCGGTTTCGCCAGTTTAATTTACCATACCGCCGTTATATTCCATTTTTGGAACTTCCTTTTATAGTGATACTTTTGCTAGACTCTTGGAATGGGTATTTTAGAAGAACTATGGACATAAGCTTTGAGGACAGTATGGTAGATTAAACTGGCGAAACCGCTGGGCGGGTTCACCACTGATGAGCCAAGCCCTTCCATTAATTTTTCCATTGCAGTAAGGGCAGTAGAAATTGTTTATTTTCAAAAAGAATCATACGGCTTTAAAATAATTTCGAATTTTGATAGTTTGTTTTTACCTTAAATAAATTGTTTTGTTATCCTGAAGTTTGTCTTTTCCTAATTTTCCACGTAGCAATATAATTGGTTAACAATTTACGGTATTTGAATATCCTGTATATATATTTGAATAATACAACAGGTTTCTATGGAGATTACCTTCTTTTTAATTTTATTAATATAATCTCAGGCTTTCAGGAATCTCTGCCCTTCTACAGAAGTACAAAAGATGAATAATAATTTTTTTACTTATCCTTTTATTAGTCTAAATTAGACAAGATCTTGGAGGTCATGCTCATAAAGAAGTTCAAGAACTCTTCTTGGTTCTCTGTACAGGGATTCTTTGTCCTTTCCAATACAATTTAGTATATATAATACACTGCGGCTTGTGATTGGAAAACAACACTTGAAGTTACACCGCATGAGTTTCTTTTCAATGAAAAATCAAAATTTATTTCAAGGTGAAATATTGACTATTTCTAACCTTTTTGGATGAGGTATGAAAGGGTGAATTATGAAGAGTAATGATGAACGGAAAAATAAAAGTGTCCAGGGATGGGAACCGAACCCACAATGTTCCGCTTACCGGGCAGATGCCATGTCCACTAGGCCATCCCTGGACACTTTTATTTTTCCGTTCATCATTACTCTTCATAATTCACCCTTTCATACCTCATCCAAAAAGGTTAGAAATAGTCAATATTTCACCTTGAAATAAAATTTTGATTTTTCATTGAAAAGAAACTTATGCGGTGTAACTTCAAGTGTTGTTTTACAATTTAGTATATGTTGGGGAGTGGCCTCTTCGGTTTTGCACCTAGTGCACATGGGGAAGCTTTTGGCTCCCTCTTTATAGACTAGAGGGTACAGGTGACCAGATTTCCATCTGGCAAACTGTGTCGACTTCCTTCTGTTTAGTTGGAGGGTCTGTTTGTTAGGGTTTTCATTTGGTGCCAAGTGTTAGGTTTTTTTGTTATTATTATTGTATTTTATTAATTAATTATAATTCATATTCATATAATTTTATTGTTACTTATCATCATTCTTTTTGTTGTTTTTTTTTTCTTCTGTTTTTTTTTGTATTATATATACAACTAAATCGCATTAAATCGTAGTGTAATTCTCTTTTGTTGTTTGAAATATATCAATTGAATCGAATTGAGTCAGCTCATTCTTTCTAGAAGAAACTTCAAAGAAAACATGCTAACACCAAGAATGATGCAAACTATCTCTTTGATTCCTTATCAGTTGTAGGTTTACGAGAGAGAATAATAATGAAAGTCGTTTGATATTAACTTCGGCGTTGTTATTATTCGTTTTTATGTACCCATGTAGAAGAACAGAAATTCCCGAAATCTTAAGATTTTATTAATAAAATAAAAATAAACTTTTCTCACAAGATCTGTTGTATTATTTTGAAATTGAGTATCGCGATTAGTGAAAGTTAAAATTGTTGAAGATATGAGTAAGACGGATTCCAATTGGAATTTTAAGATTCATTCTGATTGGCTTTCAAAAGGGATTTCTTTTATCAACTAAAATGCTTTAGATCAGGCCTCGCCAACCCGCGGCCCTCCGTTAAAAAAATTGCGGCTCGCCATTTAACTTTATATTTCTTTTGTAACTTTCATTTCTCGTCTGTATATTCAAAAACAGAAAATATATTGAAATAATTATAATATTTTTTATTATTTAAAATATGTCCCACAATTTTTAAAATACATATTTGATAACATAAAAAGGAAGCAAAAAGTTAGGAATAATGGTAATTAATAGAGAAATATATTTTTTATTTTTAATTGTTATTATTATTTTCATTTTAAAAAAGCAGACGAAAAATAATAAATAAAAACATTAAGCATCAAGGAAGTATTAAGTATTTTTAAAAATACATTTTAAAGTTAAAATTTTGATATAGTTAAAGTTTTTAGACCTTGTTTACGATTCCGTGCGGCCCGTGGCGTCATTTAGGTTGGCCAGGGCTGTTTTAGATGGATTTGTTAGAGAGAAGTTTGTGAGCCGAGATGTGTGTTCAGAGTGTCCTCCTGCGGAAGATGGTATGGAGAGATTTGCCTGCCCATCTCCTGACCGCATGGGACGCTACCGGTGCATTGACGACCATGTGCTCTGCGACGGCTTCATCGACTGTCCCAATGCTGAGGACGAAGACAGGATGTCATGCATGTTCTTCAAGACAGTAAGTATTCCATTCTTATAACTATCTCGGCCTATGTTTTTTTATCATAATTACTCAAGGACAAAACTTATGAAAGCTTTCTCTTCAGTATATATATCTGAATTCAGACAATAACTCTGAGTGGTAGTGGTGTCTTGTTCACTCTATGGAAAGGGGAGGTGCTATTGTCCCGTTAGTCAGCCACATTTCAAAATTCCCTGTAGGCCTTCACGGTTACGGTAGCGGCTTTTCTGTATAATGGTTGTGTATTGTCCATCCACGGAAAGGGGGAGTGCCATTGCCCCGTTAGTAGCCACATTTCAGAGTTCCCTGTTCACGGCTTTCTGTATAATGGTGGTGTCTTGTCCAAAGTTGCTCCATGGAAAGGGAGGATGCCATTTCCCCGTTAGTCAGCCACATTTCAGAGTTCCCTGTTCATGGTTACCGTAGCGGCTCGGGGCTCACGAGCCTGTACTTCGCCCTACAGGGCAGTCCCTTACTTGTGCTGTTTCTCCCACCCGCCACGTAGAGGAGGACTTCTGGGCAGAATAACAATAGCTTTGAAAGATATTTGATACACAGTGCCCTTTTATTGAAGATATACCAGGTAAACCAAGTGTGAAACAAAATTGCCTTTGTCTTCTTCTTCTTCTTCAAAAAAAAAAGATGACCGGTGACTAAAGACTTTTAAAATCTTTATACCATTCTCTCTCCCAAACTTCTACAATATATTTGAAATCATTATTTTAAATACAGTCGAATTTTGATAATTCGAAACCAAAAAGACCAAAAAAATTCGAATTTTTCAAAAATTCGAATTAAAAACGGAAATACTATTTATAAGATATTCTAGGGACCAAGATAAATATGTGAATTAAAGACGTTTAAATTATTCCAAGTTCTACTGTATATATATGTTATATATAAAATTTAAATGAGATTTTCTGCTTGAATTTAGATCATGTTGAAGATTATGGTATGGAAATACAGTCGTGGTTGAAATCTTTAAAGAATGATAATGAAAAATAAATCTATTTATAGAAGATTATTCTTAGTAAAATATGTAGCGAATTTACCAAATGAAAGAAGACAAGTTTCTTTAATTATTCGACGACGGAATCTTTCGGGCAAAAACCCTTCAACAGGCAATAAAGTATAAGAGTGTCGTATTTATACTTTATTGCCTGTTGAAGGGTTTTTGCCCGAAGGCTTGCATCGTCGAATAATTAAAGAAACTTGTCTTCTTTCATTTGGTAAATTCGCTACAAATAAATCTATCGACAAAAGACTTCAATATTTGTCTAAATCTGCAAACCTGTTAAAATGGATTCCAGAATATATTTAAATGAGGAAAGTCAAATTTGATATATAGAAACTATATATATATATGAAAATTCGAAACTATTATAGACGCGTATGATTCTTTTTGAAAATTAAACAATTTCTACTGCCCTTACTGCAATGGAAAAATTAATGGGAGGGCCTGGCTCATCAGTGGTGAATCCTCCCAGCGGTTTCGCCAGTTTAATCTACCATACCGCTGTTATATTGTTTTTTTTTCATCTTCCTTTTATAGTGATACTGATGATAGATTCTTGGAATTCTTTAAGATGAACTATGAACATATGTTTTATATATATAACATAATAAAAATATGATTTGTATTATTCATAATATAATTAAAACTCTAGAACAAAATAATTACATAACCATAATATTCATTAAAATTGTTTTCCTAATATAACTGAAATTATAATTTAAATATTAAAATTAAAAATAAGAACTAAACACAGAGTTAATTATTAAAATGTAAAGGAATGCCAAACAAAAATAATATAACCTATTTTGCTTAAAAAAAAAACCTAATAATAAGATTGTTGGAATCAGCTTGGTATGTAAAACTGTTTGCTTTGAGAAATAATGAAAATAAATATAATTTAAGACATAAAAGGTTATTATTCATTTTTTATTTTTATCCACGACTGCATAAAAGGTAACGTAACTAGAATATATGTTTTATTTTTATGACATATATATATAATATGCCTCAAAGGTTTCATATATTTTATATAAATATATGAATTATAGACAATAAAATTTGTATTTTATTAGATTTTAATTTCAAAAATCCTGAAATTAAATTAAAAGGTTCCGATACAATAACTTCCTGGCAAATTTAAAATTCATTTCTTTCCTCAAAAATCAATAAAACTCTTAAAAGACAATTATCACACTCATTATATAAATTGCATCTAAATTGTTACCGGTCAAATTTTATCATTCGCTAATTTAAAAATGTCACAGAATAAGTACAAGGCCTAACTACAATTAATAAATTTGAAGCTCGAATCTTCAATCTCCCAATAATTTCTCCCACTAAAAAGAATTTTCATTAAGTTTTTATGACAAGTAATTTTTTTAGAAACTTTAAAAATTGGCTGTCATTAATTTTTCTCCCTAAGCTATTTCCACCACATTTTTAAATATTAATGTTTCGTATGTTTGAAATTAAAAAGCAATTTGGAAATATTTAAAATTGCTGAATTTATTTTTAGATTTTCTTTTATTTATTACAATATTTGTCAAATCGAATGTTTTCAATTTATATAAATATATTAATATTTGTTTGAAAATATAATTTTTTCATTAAGAATTTCTATTCATAAAATGAACATATCATAGATTTCACCACAGAATTTGTAGGAAGGCATCATTCGATTAACTTAGTAGCTAAAGATTTTTCACTACTCAATGATTTAATGTTTTTTGACTTTTACCACGATTTTGAAATTTCCTTTAAAATTCCCAAATTGGAAGATTGGAATATTGTTCTCAATCAATTATGTTTATTTTTAGCTGTTTCCTTACATTTATATGTCACGAATATTTATCGCTTGTAAATTTTTAAAAAGATGACTAAAATTTATAACGTTTCATTTATTCAAACAAGACTATAAATATATACTGAATCTATTTCAATGATTCTATAGAAGCCAATATCTTTATTGTCGAGGAGATAAATAAAGCAAGGGCAAATTTGGGAATAAATAATTTATTATAAGGGGTATTTATAGGGAGAGAGAGAGTGTACAACTTACCCCAAGTTAAAAGATAATCCTAATGAACGGCCTCAGCCACCGTCCCGTTTTCCTTATTTACAGATCAACTTCCGAAAACCCCTCACACCTGTGGTCCCCCCCGGGTTCCAGGGATGATTGACAGGTGTCCCATATGGATGGAGCTACTTGACAATATTATACATTTTCAAATTCTTTAATATTAGAAGTATATTGACCTAAATTCTCTCTCTTATTTTGAATATTACAATAATTCTGCAGTTCTTTTTCACTGTTTAAATTTTATGATTTTTCTTGTTCCACAAATATGGATTATTTAATACGAAGATATGGATTACTCTATGTGGAATCTGAATAGAGAACTTCCCACCGTTTTATCGATTTTCAGATAATATGGAAGAAAGGGTGTGTCAAATTGGTTGTATGGTGGCAATATATGGCCAAGAGCACCACTAACCATCCATTAAATAGGAGCAGAAGACCCAGGGTTAAAAATAAACACGAAACTCTTTTTCTGCATTAGCGCTCAACAGGAAGTCGGCTGTCGTGGGAATTGGTGACGTCATCTTCGATCTGGGGCCGGAATAGCTGGGACTGGCTATTTTGGGACCCGGCGGCGGCCCCTTGTTACCTTTAGTGGGGTGTAGGGACATGGTGGTCCCTTGTTACCTTTAGTGGGGTGTAGGGACAATGGTGGGCCTTTGTTACCTTTAGTGGGGTTTAGGGACAATGGTGGTCCTTTGTTACCTTTAATGGGGTTTAGCGACATGGTTGGCTCTTGTTATCTTTAGTGGGGTGTAGGGACAATGGTGGGCCTTTGTTACCTTTAGTGGGGTGTAGGGACATGGTGGTCCCTTGTTACCTTTAATGGGGTTTAGCGACATGGTGGTCCCTTGTTACCTTTAGTGGGGTGTAGGGACAATGGTGGGCCTTTGTTACCTTTAGTGGGGTGTAGGGAAATGGTGGTACTTGTTACCTTTAGTGGGGTGTAGGGACAATGGTGGTCCCTTGTTACCTTTAGTGGGGTGTAGGGACAATGGTGGGCCTTTGTTACCTTTAGTGGAGTGTAGGGACATGGTGGTCCCTTGTTACCTTTAATGGGGTTTAGCGACATGGTGGTCCCTTGTTACCTTTAGTGGGGTGTAGGGACAATGGTGGGCCTTTGTTACCTTTAGTGGGGTGTAGGGACATGGTGGTCCCTTGTTACCTTTAATGGGGTTTAGCGACATGGTGGTCCCTTGTTACCTTTAGTGGGGTGTAGGGACAATGGTGGGCCTTTGTTACCTTTATTGGGGTTTAGGGACATGGTGGTCCCTTGTTACCTTTAATGGGGTTTAGCGACATGGTGGTCCCTTGTTACCTTTAGTGGGGTGTAGGGACAATGGTGGGCCTTTGTTACCTTTAGTGGGGTGTAGGGACATGGTGGTCCCTTGTTACCTTTAATGGGGTTTAGCGACATGGTGGTCCCTTGTTACCTTTAGTGGGGTGTAGGGACAATGGTGGTCCTTTGTTACCTTTAGTGGGGTGTAGGGACAATGGTGGTCCTTTGTTACCTTTAGTGGGGTTTAGGGACATGGTGGTCCCTTGTTACCTTTAGTGGGGTTTAGGGAAATGGTGGTACTTGTTACCTTTAGTGGGGTGTAGGGACAATGGTGGTCCTTTGTTACCTTTAGTGGGGTTTAGGGACATGGTGGTCCCTTGTTACCTTTAGTGGGGTTTAGGGACAATGGTGGTCCTTTGTTACCTTTAGTGGGGTTTAGGGACATGGTGGTCCTTTGTTACCTTTAGTGGGGTTTAGGGACATGGTGGTCCCTTGTTACCTTTAGTGGGGTTTAGGGACAATGGTGGTCCTTTGTTACCTTTAGTGGGGTTTAGGGACATGGTGGACTCTTGTTATCCTCAGTGGGGTTTAGGGACATGGTGGTCCCTTGTTACCTTTAGTGGGGTTTAGGGAAATGGTGGTCCTTTGTTACCTTCAGTGGGGTGTAGGGACATGGTGGTCCCTTGTTACCTTTAGTGGGGTTTAGGGAAATGGTGGTCCTTTGTTACCTTCAGTGGGGTGTAGGGACAATGGTGGTCCCTTGTTACCTTTAGTGGGGTGTAGGGACATGGTGGTACTTGTTACCTTTAGTGGGGTGTAGGGACAATGGTGGGCCTTTGTTACCTTTAGTGGGGTGTAGGGACATGGTAGTCCTTTGTTACCTTTATTGGGGTTTAGGGACAATGGTGGTACTTGTTACCTTTAGTGGGGTGTAGGGACATGGTGGTACTTGTTACCTTTAGTGGGGTGTAGGGACATGGTGGGCCTTTGTTACCTTTAGTGGGGTTTAGGGAAATGGTGGTACTTGTTACCTTTAGTGGGGTGTAGGGACAATGGTGGGCCTTTGTTACCTTTATTGGGGTTTAGGGACATGGTGGTACTTGTTACCTTTAGTGGGGTGTAGGGACATGGTGGTACTTGTTACCTTTAGTGGGGTGTAGGGACATGGTGGGCCTTTGTTACCTTTAGTGGGGTTAAGGGAAATGGTGGTACTTGTTACCTTTAGTGGGGTGTAGGGACAATGGTGGGCCTTTGTTACCTTTATTGGGGTTTAGGGACATGGTGGTACTTGTTACCTTTAGTGGGGTTTAGGGACATGGTGGGCCTTTGTTACCTTTATTGGGGTTTAGGGACATGGTGGGCCTTTGTTACCTTTAGTGGGGTTTAGGGACAATGGTGGGCCTTTGTTACCTTTATTGGGGTTTAGGGACATGGTGGGCCTTTGTTACCTTTAGTGGATGTAGGGACAATGGTGGTCCTTTGTTACCTTTAGTGGGGTTTAGGGACATGGTGGGCCTTTGTTACCTTTATTGGGGTTTAGGGACATGGTGGGCCTTTGTTACCTTTAGTGGGGTTTAGGGACATGGTGGGCCTTTGTTACCTTTATTGGGGTTTAGGGACAATGGTGGGCCTTTGTTACCTTTATTGGGGTTTAGGGACATGGTGGGCCTTTGTTACCTTTAGTGGGGTTTAGGGACATGGTGGTCCCTTGTTACCTTTAGTGGGGTTTAGGGACAATGGTGGTCCTTTGTTACCTTTAGTGGGGTTTAGGGAAATGGTGGTACTTGTTACCTTTAGTGGGGTTTAGGGACAATGGTGGTCCTTTGTTACCTTTAGTGGGGTTTAGGGAAATGGTGGTCCTTTGTTACCTTTATTGGGGTTTAGGGACATGGTGGGCCTTTGTTACCTTTATTGGGGTTTAGGGACATGGTGGTCCCTTGTTACCTTTAGTGGGGTTTAGGGACATGGTGGGCCTTTGTTACCTTTATTGGGGTTTAGGGACATGGTGGTCCCTTGTTACCTTTAGTGGGGTTTAGGGACATGGTGGGCCTTTGTTACCTTTAGTGGGGTTTAGGGACATGGTGGTCCCTTGTTACCTTTAGTGGGGTTTAGGGACATGGTGGTCCTTTGTTACCTTTATTGGGGTTTAGGGAAATGGTGGTCCTTTGTTACCTTTAGTGGGGTTTAGGGAAATGGTGGTCCTTTGTTACCTTTAGTGGGGTTTAGGGAAATGGTGGTCCTTTGTTACCTTTAGTGGGGTTTAGGGAAATGGTGGTCCTTTGTTACCTTTAGTGGGGTTTAGGGAAATGGTGGTACTTGTTACCTTTAGTGGGGTGTAGGGACATGGTGGTCCTTTGTTACCTTTAGTGGGGTTTAGGGACATGGTGGTCCTTTGTTACCTTTAGTGGGGTTTAGGGAAATGGTGGTCCTTTGTTACCTTTAGTGGGGTTTAGGGACAATGGTGGTCCCTTGTTACCTTTAGTGGGGTTTAGGGAAATGGTGGTCCTTTGTTACCTTTATTGGGGTTTAGGGAAATGGTGGTCCTTTGTTACCTTATTGGGGTTTAGGGACATGGTGGGCCCTTGTTACCTTTAGTGGGGTGTAGGGACAATGGTGGTCCCTTGTTACCTTTAGTGGGGTTTAGGGACAATGGTGGTCCTTTGTTACCTTTATTGGGGTTTAGGGAAATGGTGGTCCTTTGTTACCTTTATTGGGGTTTAGGGAAATGGTGGTCCTTTGTTACCTTTAGTGGGGTTTAGGGAAATGGTGGTCCTTTGTTACCTTTAGTGGGGTTTAGGGAAATGGTGGTACTTGTTACCTTTAGTGGGGTGTAGGGACATGGTGGTCCTTTGTTACCTTTAGTGGGGTTTAGGGACATGGTGGTCCTTTGTTACCTTTAGTGGGGTTTAGGGACATGGTGGGCCTTTGTTACCTTTAGTGGGGTTTAGGGAAATGGTGGTACTTGTTACCTTTAGTGGGGTGTAGGGACATGGTGGTACTTGTTACCTTTAGTGGGGTGTAGGGAAATGGTGGTACTTGTTACCTTTAGTGGGGTGTAGGGACATGGTGGTCCCTTGTTACCTTTAGTGGGGTTTAGGGACATGGTGGTCCTTTGTTACCTTTAGTGGGGTTTAGGGACATGGTGGTCCTTTGTTACCTTTAGTGGGGTTTAGGGACATGGTGGGCCTTTGTTACCTTTAGTGGGGTTTAGGGAAATGGTGGTACTTGTTACCTTTAGTGGGGTGTAGGGACAATGGTGGTCCTTTGTTACCTTTATTGGGGTTTAGGGACAATGGTGGGCCTTTGTTACCTTTAGTGGGGTGTAGGGACAATGGTGGTCCTTTGTTACCTTTAGTGGGGTTTAGGGAAATGGTGGTCCTTTGTTACCTTTAGTGGGGTGTAGGGACAATGGTGGTCCTTTGTTACCTTTAGTGGGGTTTAGGGACATGGTGGGCCTTTGTTACCTTTATTGGGGTTTAGGGACATGGTGGGCCTTTGTTACCTTTAGTGGGGTTTAGGGACATGGTGGGCCTTTGTTACCTTAATTGGGGTTTAGGGACAATGGTGGGCCTTTGTTACCTTTAGTGGGGTTTAGGGAAATGGTGGTCCTTTGTTACCTTTAGTGGGGTTTAGGGAAATGGTGGTACTTGTTACCTTTAGTGGGGTTTAGGGACAATGGTGGTCCTTTGTTACCTTTAGTGGGGTTTAGGGAAATGGTGGTCCTTTGTTACCTTTATTGGGGTTTAGGGACATGGTGGGCCTTTGTTACCTTTATTGGGGTTTAGGGACATGGTGGTCCCTTGTTACCTTTAGTGGGGTTTAGGGACATGGTGGGCCTTTGTTACCTTTATTGGGGTTTAGGGACATGGTGGTCCCTTGTTACCTTTAGTGGGGTTTAGGGACATGGTGGGCCTTTGTTACCTTTAGTGGGGTTTAGGGACATGGTGGTCCCTTGTTACCTTTAGTGGGGTTTAGGGACATGGTGGTCCTTTGTTACCTTTATTGGGGTTTAGGGAAATGGTGGTCCTTTGTTACCTTTAGTGGGGTTTAGGGAAATGGTGGTCCTTTGTTACCTTTAGTGGGGTTTAGGGAAATGGTGGTCCTTTGTTACCTTTAGTGGGGTTTAGGGAAATGGTGGTCCTTTGTTACCTTTAGTGGGGTTTAGGGAAATGGTGGTACTTGTTACCTTTAGTGGGGTGTAGGGACATGGTGGTCCTTTGTTACCTTTAGTGGGGTTTAGGGACATGGTGGTCCTTTGTTACCTTTAGTGGGGTTTAGGGAAATGGTGGTCCTTTGTTACCTTTAGTGGGGTTTAGGGACAATGGTGGTCCCTTGTTACCTTTAGTGGGGTTTAGGGAAATGGTGGTCCTTTGTTACCTTTATTGGGGTTTAGGGAAATGGTGGTCCTTTGTTACCTTATTGGGGTTTAGGGAAATGGTGGTCCTTTGTTACCTTTATTGGGGTTTAGGGAAATGGTGGTCCTTTGTTACCTTTAGTGGGGTTTAGGGAAATGGTGGTCCTTTGTTACCTTTAGTGGGGTTTAGGGAAATGGTGGTACTTGTTACCTTTAGTGGGGTGTAGGGACATGGTGGTCCTTTGTTACCTTTAGTGGGGTTTAGGGACATGGTGGTCCTTTGTTACCTTTAGTGGGGTTTAGGGACATGGTGGGCCTTTGTTACCTTTAGTGGGGTTTAGGGAAATGGTGGTACTTGTTACCTTTAGTGGGGTGTAGGGACATGGTGGTACTTGTTACCTTTAGTGGGGTGTAGGGAAATGGTGGTACTTGTTACCTTTAGTGGGGTGTAGGGACATGGTGGTCCCTTGTTACCTTTAGTGGGGTTTAGGGACATGGTGGTCCTTTGTTACCTTTAGTGGGGTTTAGGGACATGGTGGTCCTTTGTTACCTTTAGTGGGGTTTAGGGACATGGTGGGCCTTTGTTACCTTTAGTGGGGTTTAGGGAAATGGTGGTACTTGTTACCTTTAGTGGGGTGTAGGGACAATGGTGGTCCTTTGTTACCTTTATTGGGGTTTAGGGACAATGGTGGGCCTTTGTTACCTTTAGTGGGGTGTAGGGACAATGGTGGTCCTTTGTTACCTTTAGTGGGGTTTAGGGAAATGGTGGTCCTTTGTTACCTTTAGTGGGGTGTAGGGACAATGGTGGTCCTTTGTTACCTTTAGTGGGGTTTAGGGACATGGTGGGCCTTTGTTACCTTTATTGGGGTTTAGGGACATGGTGGGCCTTTGTTACCTTTAGTGGGGTTTAGGGACATGGTGGGCCTTTGTTACCTTTATTGGGGTTTAGGGACAATGGTGGGCCTTTGTTACCTTTATTGGGGTTTAGGGACATGGTGGGCCTTTGTTACCTTTAGTGGGGTTTAGGGACATGGTGGTCCCTTGTTACCTTTAGTGGGGTTTAGCGACATGGTGGTCCCTTGTTACCTTTAGTGGGGTTTAGGGACATGGTGGTCCCTTGTTACCTTTAGTGGGGTTTAGGGACAATGGTGGTCCTTTGTTACCTTTAGTGGGGTTTAGGGACAATGGTGGTCCTTTGTTACCTTTAGTGGGGTTTAGGGAAATGGTGGTCCTTTGTTACCTTCAGTGGGGTTTAGGGACAATGGTGGTCCTTTGTTACCTTTATTGGGGTTTAGGGAAATGGTGGTACTTGTTACCTTTAGTGGGTTGTAGGGACAATGGTGGTCCTTTGTTACCTTTATTGGGGTTTAGGGACATGGTGGGCCTTTGTTACCTTTAGTGGGGTTTAGGGAAATGGTGGTCCCTTGTTACCTTTAGTGGGGTGTAGGGACAATGGTGGGCCTTTGTTACCTTTAGTGGGGTTTAGGGAAATGGTGGTCCCTTGTTACCTTTAGTGGGGTTTAGGGAAATGGTGGTACTTGTTACCTTTAGTGGGGTGTAGGGACAATGGTGGTCCTTTGTTACCTTTATTGGGGTTTAGGGACATGGTGGTCCCTTGTTACCTTTAGTGGGGTGTAGGGACAATGGTGGGCCTTTGTTACCTTTAGTGGGGTGTAGGGACAATGGTGGTCCTTTGTTACCTTTATTGGGGTTTAGGGACATGGTGGTCCCTTGTTACCTTTAGTGGGGTGTAGGGACAATGGTGGTCCCTTGTTACCTTTAGTGGGGTGTAGGGACAATGGTGGTACTTGTTACCTTTATTGGGGTTTAGGGACATGGTGGTCCTTTGTTACCTTTAGTGGGGTGTAGGGAAATGGTGGTACTTGTTACCTTTAGTGGGGTTTAGGGACATGGTGGTCCTTTGTTACCTTTATTGGGGTTTAGGGACATGGTGGGCCTTTGTTACCTTTAGTGGGGTGTAGGGAAATGGTGGCACTTGTTACCTTTAGTGGGGTTTAGGGACATGGTGGTCCTTTGTTACCTTTATTGGGGTTTAGGGACATGGTGGGCCTTTGTTACCTTTAGTGGGGTTAGGGACATGGTGGGCCTTTGTTACCTTTAGTGGGGTTTAGGGACATGGTGGGCCTTTGTTACCTTTATTGGGGTTTAGGGACATAGTGGGCCTTTGTTACCTTTAGTGGGGTGTAGGGACAATGGTGGGCCTTTGTTACCTTTAGTGGGGTGTAGGGAAATGGTGGTACTTGTTACCTTTAGTGGGGTTTAGGGACATGGTGGTCCTTTGTTACCTTTATTGGGGTTTAGGGACATGGTGGGCCTTTGTTACCTTTAGTGGGGTTTAGGGACATGGTGGGCCTTTGTTACCTTTAGTGGGGTTTAGGGAAATGGTGGTACTTGTTACCTTTAGTGGGGTGTAGGGACATGGTGGTACTTGTTACCTTTAGTGGGGTGTAGGGAAATGGTGGTACTTGTTACCTTTAGTGGGGTGTAGGGACATGGTGGTCCTTTGTTACCTTTATTGGGGTTTAGGGACATGGTGGTCCTTTGTTACCTTTATTGGGGTTTAGGGACAATGGTGGGCCTTTGTTACCTTTAGTGGGGTGTAGGGAAATGGTGGTACTTGTTACCTTTATTGGGGTTTAGGGACATGGTGGGCCTTTGTTACCTTTAGTGGGGTTAGGGACATGGTGGGCCTTTGTTACCTTTAGTGGGGTTTAGGGACATGGTGGGCCTTTGTTACCTTTATTGGGGTTTAGGGACATGGTGGGCCTTTGTTACCTTTAGTGGGGTGTAGGGACAATGGTGGTCCTTTGTTACCTTTAGTGGGGTTTAGGGACATGGTGGGCCCTTGTTACCTTTATTGGGGTTTAGGGACAATGGTGGGCCTTTGTTACCTTTAGTGGGGTGTAGGGACAATGGTGGTCCTTTGTTACCTTTAGTGGGGTTTAGGGACATGGTGGGCCTTTGTTACCTTTATTGGGGTTTAGGGACATGGTGGGCCTTTGTTACCTTTAGTGGGGTTTAGGGACATGGTGGGCCTTTGTTACCTTTATTGGGGTTTAGGGACAATGGTGGGCCTTTGTTACCTTTATTGGGGTTTAGGGACATGGTGGGCCTTTGTTACCTTTAGTGGGGTTTAGGGACATGGTGGTCCCTTGTTACCTTTAGTGGGGTTTAGCGACATGGTGGTCCCTTGTTACCTTTAGTGGGGTTTAGGGACATGGTGGTCCCTTGTTACCTTTAGTGGGGTTTAGGGACAATGGTGGTCCTTTGTTACCTTTAGTGGGTTTAGGGACAATGGTGGTCCTTTGTTACCTTTAGTGGGGTTTAGGGAAATGGTGGTCCTTTGTTACCTTCAGTGGGGTTTAGGGACAATGGTGGTCCTTTGTTACCTTTATTGGGGTTTAGGGAAATGGTGGTACTTGTTACCTTTAGTGGGGTGTAGGGACAATGGTGGTCCTTTGTTACCTTTATTGGGGTTTAGGGACATGGTGGTCCTTTGTTACCTTTATTGGGGTTTAGGGACATGGTGGTCCCTTGTTACCTTTAGTGGGGTGTAGGGACAATGGTGGGCCTTTGTTACCTTTAGTGGGGTGTAGGAAAATGGTGGTACTTGTTACCTTTAGTGGGGTTTAGGGACATGGTGGTCCTTTGTTACCTTTATTGGGGTTTAGGGACATGGTGGGCCTTTGTTACCTTTAGTGGGGTTAGGGACATGGTGGGCCTTTGTTACCTTTAGTGGGGTTTAGGGACATGGTGGGCCTTTGTTACCTTTATTGGGGTTTAGGGACATGGTGGGCCTTTGTTACCTTTAGTGGGGTGTAGTGACAATGGTGGGCCTTTGTTACCTTTAGTGGGGTGTAGGGAAATGGTGGTACTTGTTACCTTTAGTGGGGTTTAGGGACATGGTGGTCCTTTGTTACCTTTATTGGGGTTTAGGGACATGGTGGGCCTTTGTTACCTTTAGTGGGGTTTAGGGACATGGTGGGCCTTTGTTACCTTTAGTGGGGTGTAGGGACAATGGTGGGCCTTTGTTACCTTTATTGGGGTTTAGGGACATGGTGGGCCTTTGTTACCTTTATTGGGGTTTAGGGACAATGGTGGGCCTTTGTTACCTTTATTGGGGTTTAGGGACATGGTGGTCCCTTGTTACCTTTAGTGGGGTTTAGGGAAATGGTGGTACTTGTTACCTTTAGTGGGGTTTAGGGACAATGGTGGTCCTTTGTTACCTTTAGTGGGGTTTAGGGACATGATGGTCCCTTGTTACCTTTAGTGGGGTTTAGGGAAATGGTGGGCCTTTGTTACCTTTATTGGGGTTTAGGGACAATGGTGGGCCTTTGTTACCTTTATTGGGGTTTAGGGACATGGTGGTCCCTTGTTACCTTTAGTGGGGTTTAGGGAAATGGTGGTACTTGTTACCTTTAGTGGGGTTTAGGGACAATGGTGGTCCTTTGTTACCTTTAGTGGGGTTTAGGGACATGGTGGGCCTTTGTTACCTTTAGTGGGGTTTAGGGACATGGTGGTCCTTTGTTACCTTTAGTGGGGTTTAGGGAAATGGTGGTACTTGTTACCTTTAGTGGGGTTTAGGGAAATGGTGGTACTTGTTACCTTTAGTGGGGTGTAGGGACAATGGTGGGCCTTTGTTACCTTTAGTGGGGTGTAGGGACATGGTGGTCCCTTGTTACCTTTAGTGGGGTTTAGGGACATGGTGGGCCTTTGTTACCTTTAGTGGGGTTTAGGGAAATGGTGGTACTTGTTACCTTTAGTGGGGTGTAGGGACATGGTGGTCCCTTGTTACCTTTAGTGGGGTTTAGGGACATGGTGGGCCTTTGTTACCTTTAGTGGGGTTTAGGGAAATGGTGGTACTTGTTACCTTTAGTGGGGTGTAGGGACATGGTGGTCCCTTGTTACCTTTATTGGGGTTTAGGGACATGGTGGACCCTTGTTACCTTTATTGGGGTTTAGGGACATGGTGGGCCTTTGTTACCTTTAGTGGGGTGTAGGGACAATGGTGGTCGATTGTTAATTTCAGTCATGATGGCCTCTTGAAGATTAAGCTAGCGAAATCATAGGGCAAGGTTTCACTACTGAATCTCCCAATATTTCTATCATTGCAGTAAGGGCAGTAGAGAATTGTTATATTCATTTTTATTATTAAAATATAAATCCGCGACCTCCTTTTCAGTATATTTTTCAAACACATATTGATACTAAATAAGATAATAAAAATAAGCTCTAGTGTCAAAAATAGGCTCTAAAACTAAGAGGTATGCATATAGAGCTTTCGATAACTTGCCAACTGGGGTTGGTGACAAAACCATAACCCTAGCTAGGAGAATTTGATAATAATCCACCCGGAAACATTGTGTTTGGTCTAATGGTCTTGGACAGTCTAGAGTGAGCTTTCAATCCACGAAATCTACAAAGGATAAAATTTAATCTTCAGAATTTTGACGTTAAGATATAAGCCTTTATTTTCATAGACCAATATCACACATTTTGGAAGAATTACCATGTAAATAAAATAAATCACAGTTTAATTGATGAAAATATATTATATTTTAGATGAATTGAGATTCAGAGAGAGAGAGAGAGATATTCAAACCCCAGGTTCCTGGAGCTCAGAGCGCAAACAACCCGGGGAGTCCAGCCCACTAGTATGGACTAGTGTTGTGAGCGCTTTTACTCGCATCCTATTTTGATTACTAAGTTGAACCAAAATTCGAAACTATTTTAAAGGCGTAAGATTCTTTTTGATATTAAACAATTTCTACTGTCCTTACTGAAATGGAAATAACAGATGGCGCGCTAGTGCATCATATTATAAATGTTCTAATAAAAGAAACAATTTGATATTTGCGGAAGAGCGATTGCTCGAAGCATATTATATATTTATAAATGTATGTAATTCTACTGTCCTCTAAGCTTATGTCCATAGTTCTTCTAAAATACACATTCAAAGAGTCTATCAACAGTATAAAAGGAAGTTCCAAAAATGCAATATAACAGCGGTATGGTAGATTAAACTGGCGAAACCGCTGAGAGGGTTCACCACTGATGAGCCTGGCCCTCTCATTAATTTTTCCATTGAAGTAAGGGCAGTAGAAATTGTTTAATATCAAAAAGAATCTTACGCCTTTAAAATAGTTTCGAATTTTGATAACAGATGGCGCGCTAGTGCATCATAAGTTGAACCAGTTGACCAGAAATTTCCATGCTGAGGTTGAATCTGGGGAGTTGTATAAATCTAGGATTGAGATGGTTCAGTCCGAGATGCATTGTCATCGGGTGATGTGTGTGTAGACCAAGGTGCACCTCGATGTTCTTGCGGATGCTCTGCTACGCTGGGCACGTGGTCGGTATTAACGCATCCCACCTTCTAACACCCAGCCAAGGCAGAAACGCGAGGGCAAACAACAACAACAACAGCCTCTCCAAGCCATCCCATCCCTCTTCAATCCTTTCTGGCCAACATGTCACAAACATAAAACACAGAGATGATGAAGAAATGCCTAAAGGGGTTAAACTTGACGCTACCTATCTGTTGTCAGTGTTGTATTGCCATATATTTATTCTGTGTAAAGGAATCCCAGAATTTATTCCTATACGGGTAAGTCTGCACTACAAATTGGTGCATTTACCTGCCCTTTTTAGTTCCATAAGTTTTTAACATTTATTTTTTGACTTCAACGTAAATTATTAGTTTGTAAATATGTACTATAAATATGTTGTGCAGTATATTTTTTATTTTATGCCTCTGTATATATATAATGATTTTTTGAAATGTCTTTTTAAATATTTATGTTATATGAATTTAAAAAAATATTTATGAAGGGTGTTTTCTTCCTAATTTTAATTTCTACGGGTACAAAAGCGTTTATCTTCCATCTCCTGTAAAAATAATTGTATTGCAAAAAAAAAACACAACGTCAAATGTTTAACCCTTTTACAACACAAAGCATTCGGGGGAATCTAAACAAAACACAAACGTTTATCTTTTCAAATCTATGTCCTTTTTTTCAAATATTATATACTTCAAATCCCCACTCTTTGATCTTGTGAAATATTATATAAAAAAGCTTTATTCGTTTTTAAAATGATGTCATATATTAATCTACTCCCTTTTTCTCTAATATATAAATGTAATTTTTGACTAAATTCTTATGCCTCTTAATTCCTGAAAATACAAACAGGCAATGATATAACACCGTGCATAATGTGAAGAAGTAAAACCATATTCCAATGATTCAGAAATCTATAACATATTTGCACGATAAATAAATTTATTCCCTTCCCAATTCGAGCATGATTCTTGTTGGCCTCTTTTTGAAATTGTGGTTTGTCCCTTACTAAATACTGTGAAGGTTTTATCCTCACAACCTTCCCATAATGACGGACAAATTACGTAATCTCAATATAACATATAAAAATACATATATAATATATATATTATAATAAATATATATTATAACTATATAGAGAGATACGTGAGGATTCATCCATGTGTTCATAATAATAAATAATAAAATCAAAAGTATAAATATATGTATTTATTTCAATATAGTTATCACTCGAAAAGATAGTTAAGTATTATCAAATACAATTTTCAATTTATTTTTCTAATTCAAACCAAACTTTTTTTTTTGTATAATCTCTCCGCCATTGTATTAAATTACAAAATAAGAATTTACTTTTTTTTCAAACCTTTACCTGCTAATTTTCACATCTTCATTTAAGGCTCTTTTTGAAGTGGTTAATAATAATAATAATAATATGCAGACACCTATTTTTATAGAGATATATCAATACTAGAGAGAGTAGAAATTGCTGAATTAAAACATATTTTCGAATATATTATCTTTAAATAGAGGTTTTACAGGATTCATTCACCATTTTATAAATTATTTATATTATATTTTTGATAGAAATTACCTTATTATTCAATCTATATATAGTTTAATTTATTTTATGTATTTTTTAAATATTAATTTTATTCTAGTAACAGAGAAGCATTATATTTGTAGTAATTAAGATTAATTGCAAAATCAATAAAATTATGATTCTATTATTTTATTTTAAGCATTCAAATATGAGCTTCGTAGAACTATATGGTTTTAGCACATATATATCTGCTTTATTTCATTAAAAGCGTGCCAATTGACAGTACCTGATATTTATAAAGGATAGAACTATGAAAATATAGAGTAGACTATGAACAAATGATATGAATTTCAATTATCATATTTTCAATTATAATATAAATTTAATCTTTAAATTGAGAATATTTATAAATATATTAATCCATAGATATAATGCGAGTATTAATAGGAAATATGATTTAGTAATTTCAAATATTAATATTTACTAATCATAGAGATGTTTATAAGCATATATGATCAGACGAAATTTGAGGAAAGTGCAAAATGGTATTCGAATTCCTATAATATGTTTGCCATAATATTTAATTCTTGAATGAAAACACATAATACATATATAAAATGTGAAAATATTCTTATATACCATAATTTTTGGTGTGAGTGTATTATATGTAAATTAGCCGAGACATTTTAGAAATTATAGATAGCACCAATAGAGTTGCACACGAATTTATCGCTTGCAAATTTTTAAAAAGATGATTAACATTTATAACGTTTCATTTAGTCAAACAAGACTAAATATATAGTGAGAACCTATTTCAAATGTTCTTTAGAAGCCATTCATGAATTACCTTTAATATTATATAAATTATATTAGATATATTTTATATTTACACACACACCCTACATATATTTCTATATTTTGAAATATTTTTTTATTAAAATATAAAATAAGTTCTGTTCATTTTTTTTTTAATTGAAATATTTAAAAAATAAGAATATATATTTTTAATTTTATATTTAAATTTTTAAAGATCTGGATCTCAAAACGTTCTTAATAAAGTCCATATATTCTAATAAAAATTAAAATTCTTATATTTTCTTTTAAATTTTTTCAAATAAAATTAGAATATTGTGCTTTGCATTTAATAGAATTTGAATTTCACATTTGTAAATGTTTCCCACTGCACCTATATATTTGTGATGTATAGTATTTTATAATAGAAAATATATCAAGTACAATTATATATTTAAAATATATTGCGTAGAGACAATCGCTTGAACTATATATTTCAAATATCGCTAGGCACCCAATAATTATTCAAAACACATCTATGTATATTTGAGGATGCACCCTTTATGACTTATAAACGAAATATTATAATTCATTTCTAAAACCATTCTATATTAAAAATTCAATGAATGTCTTTGCCTAACTTTTAAATCTATTTTTATATATGGAAGCGTATAACATATAAAATTAAATATTATGGCATAATATTAAAGGTATTCAAATATAGGGCTTGACATCTAGTTATATTTTTAAATATTTTCATTTAAGAATTCAGTGACTAGTGTTTAAAAAAAAATAAAACATGAATAATCCTGTAAAACCTCAAAAATATTTTATTAAATATTTTCTTACTTTAGAGTTAATTTATATTAAGAAAGTTTATATACAGCGTTTTTTAAAAAAAAATCCATAACTAATATTTACCCAAAATATATTGAATAATTGGTTATTAATTTCTATTTATGAAGGTTACTCTCTGAAAACAATTTTAACTATTCAAATAAGATACCTACAAACATTTGACTACTCTCTCTAGGATAACATTAAATAAATTATTTGAAATAATCAGAATGTTGGATAAAAATATAATTAAGTTTTATTCCGATTCGAATGCTAGTTTCCTTTTTTGAATATAAATCTAATTTATAAGATTACCTTTACTGTGTTTTATTATTCATTTTAACACGTTAAAACATATTGAAAGATTATATTTTCACCTTGAAATCAAAAATTCAATTTCTGGTGCGCAAAAACACTTGTTATATTTAGGTTGCTTTTCACATTATATTGTGAATATCTATTTTATAATAATTAATGTTATATTTTTAAAATGTAAAAGAAAAAATATTATAATAAAAATAATAAAATTCGCAGTCTATGTTGTGCGTAAATAATATATTTGACGGTGGTTTATTTTAAATGAAATAAAAAAAGTATATTATGCACACAAACTATATATATATTATAATGGGTTTATTGTTTAATATACTTTACATTGTAAGGCCAATAGACGCACAAAACACACATCTATAGCTATTTATATGCGGTAACAAAAAGGTCGATTTACAATTTCATAATTATATGTCAGTGTGCCATTTAACGTTTATATTTTATTTTTGTATATTAATATGCAATTAGAAAAAGCGCGGGAAAAGTCGAATTATTTTAGGAATAATCTTCTTTATTTTTTTAAAAAGATGATTTACAATTTTTAAATGCGGTTAAAAGTCGATTTTTAACATTATAAATATAATTGATGTGAGTTTATTATAAATGATATTAAATTTAAATGCGATAAAATGTCAACATTAAATATTGATTATTATAATAAAAATCCGTATATATATTTGTCAAATTATCAAAATATATTTCTCTAGTGGGGTATTTATTTTTATTTAATAAAAAATATATAAATATACAACACTATATATATGTATATCGATGTTCGATAGATAATTGTCTTCTGTAATTTAATTTAATCAATGAATAGAGAGTGAGAAGCCATGGTAGATAACTCTCTCTCTCTACGCACGTCTTAGATATAATTTTACATGTTCTTATACACTACGAACTTCTGCTAACATAAGCAGAAATCACTCGAGTCTTTCACTACAAAAATCGTGCTATTTGCTAATTACTACACGATCTATTATTAAAAATTATTATATATATTATAACTATATGCTATTTTATCTTCAATAAAAATATGTATAATTTTAAATAATCTCTATATTTTGAAATTAATGTTTCTAATGTCTTTTCAAATTACAATGTTGCGCCTATATTATATATATTAAACATTTCTAAAAATAAAATTGTAAAAGCTTTGTTTAAATATTTATTAATTATAGAAAATTTAGATTATTTTACTTAGTATTCCTATAGATATGTTTTAATCACATTTATTTAATTTCAATAATCAAAATATATGATTTTATCAATAGATTATTTAACATCTTTATATTATAAATAAAATTCTTATGAATATATAAATCAATATATATATTTTTTATATTTATCTTTCAGTTATCAAAGCAGCAAAACTTTATAATATATTTTTTGAAAATAGTCTAATATGTATTTATTTTAAAATGTGTAAAGATCGTGTAGCTATTTTTTGTTGCTATTTTAATTAGCTAATAAATATATTGTGTGCATAATACTGTTATTGACTATACATGATCTATATAACTCAAAATTATAAATATATCCAAACGCTCCTCTTTATATATTCCCTTAGCAAACGATATGTTTACAAAATGTATTCATCATTGTCATTATATATGTACTATAGAGAGAGAAATGTTCTATGTGAAAATATTTTTATTTCATATTCGTCTGCAAAAGAATAAAAATCAATAAAAATCAATTAGGAAAAAAAATTCAAACAATCGTAAAATATTATCACATTGTGAAAAAAAAAATTACAATCTATATATAAATATCTCTCTATATTCTATACAAGAATTTTATATTTTAGATATATGTGGTTATTCCATCCAGCCCCTCCCTCCATTTTTTCTTATTGTGACGAGTTCCTGAGAAGTGGGTACAAACCCAATTTGGCGTTTTACCACTCCTCAGGATGATTTTTAAAAGTGACCCCTACCCTTACCCAGCTGTACTAGTCAGAATGTTCAATAAATTCTATCTATTTTATCTCTGGTAAAGCCAGACTCGCAAATGGATCTTGTCTCTTTTCTTTATTTCCAAACACATTTACAATACCTGATGTCAAAATTTTGGCGATGCAGCTTTATCCCGTTCGAAAACTTTTGAATGGTTTTCACGCTTCCTAAAAGGTCGGGAAAAGGTAAACGATGATCAGCATACTGGGTGTCCAAGATCATTACGTTGCGAGTAAAACAAGCTCAAAATAAAGGAATTAATTAAATCTAAAAGAATAATTTCTATTAAAG
This sequence comes from Cordylochernes scorpioides, assembly GCA_030710605.1. Taxonomy (NCBI): domain Eukaryota; kingdom Metazoa; phylum Arthropoda; class Arachnida; order Pseudoscorpiones; family Chernetidae; genus Cordylochernes; species Cordylochernes scorpioides. The sequence continues at coordinate 64,960,863 of CP092882.1, forward strand.
ACTTATCTTCAGAGACTGGACTATCTGTAGGACTGTGTCATCAAATAGTAACAAAAGATTTGGACATGATCCGGACGTCTTCAAAATTTGTTCCCCGGATTCTAACAGAGGAACAACAGGAAGTTAGAATGGATGTTTGCAAAAACATGGTTGAAATGACTCGGACCGATCCAGAATAGATGCAAAAAATCATTACCGGGGATGAGACATGGGTGTATCAGTATGACCCGGAAACCAAACGTCAATCCAGCCAATGGATTGAAAGAGGGGAACCGAAACCCAAAAAGGCAAGATTTACAAAATCCAAAGTCAAGACATTGCTTGTTACATTTTTTTGATATTAATGGTTTGGTTCACCATGAATTTATTCCTTTCGGACGTATAAATTATTCAAAAGGTTTATTTGGGGATAATGAGGCGCTTAAGGGAGGCAGTGTGCCTTAAAAGACCTGAAAGATGGCTAAACAATGACTGGATACTTCACGTCGATAATGCACGTCGATAATTTTGCATTTCTTGGCCAAGCATTCAACTATACAGATCCCTCATCCACCCTATTCCCCCGACTTAGCCCAAATGACTTTTTCCTCTATCCTAAATTGAAAATGAAGTTAAAAGGAAGGAAATTTGACAACGTTGATATGATACAAGCTGAATCGAAGGCAACCTTGAGGAACCTCTCAAAAAGTGATTTTATCTCCTGCTTCGACAGTTGGAAAAAAAGATGGAACAGGTGTATTGAGGCAGGAGGAGCATATTTTGAAAAATATTAAATTAGTTTTTTTATTTGTTTTATTTTTTAAAAGATACAGAGCAGTCCTGGAAATTAATGAACGCACCTTGTATATTAATTAGACGAATGGCCCGGGCAACGCCCGGGTTTTACCCGAGTGCGAATATATTTTAAAAACGTTTTAATCTTCATCTAGATCTTCATCTTGTCTACACCTTGTATACATCTTGCTTCCTAGGGTTGCCTAGAGTGGCCGCTATAGACAGGGTGGTCTGTATGGACAGGTGGATGTATCACAAAGCTGATAACAGGGTTGCCTAGAGTGGCCGCTATAGACAGGGTGGTCTGTATAGACAGGTGGATGTATCACACAGCTGATAACAGGGTTGTCTAGAGTGGCCGCTATAGACAGGTGTATGTATCACACAGCTGATAACAGGGTTATCTAGAATGGCCGCTATATACAGGGTGGTCTGTATAGACAGGTGGATGTATCACACAGCTGATAACAGGGTTGTCTAGAGTGGTCGCTATTGACAGGGTGGTCTGTATAGACAGGTGTATGTATCACACAGCTGATAACAGGGTTGTCTAGAGTGGCCGCTATAGACAGGGTGGTCTGTATAAACAGGTGTATGTATCACACTGCTGATAACAGGGTTGCCTAAAGTGACCGCTATAGACAGGGTGGCCGCTATAGACAGGTGTATGTATCACACAGCTGATAAAAGGGTTGTCTAGAGGGGGGCAGGGAGGACACGTGTTCGCCGGCGGCAGCCAATGGGCGCGCATTCTATCCGTGAGCTTCAGAATAAGGCAATTATATAAGTAGATTAATTGTTCCACAGAGTGTGTGTAAGATCACAGGTAAATAGGCGCTAACCGAAAGAAAAAATGTTCTTTTGTTCAATATTAGTTTCCCTTTTATATTTTGTTCTCTCTCTTGTAAATCAATAAATATAATGTTTAATTAATAATTATTGGAATCAGTTTCATTAAAAATTCTAAGCCAAGTCAACAGATTACAAAATATTTTCTCACAATGAGTTTCTTTTTATTACAAAACGCAAGCTTTCAAGTGATAATCGCTCTTAAACAGGCTTAATAAAAAAAAACATCGACTAATTCCCACGGGAAATATTTACAAAAACATACGCGCGCGTATGCGAAAGGGAAAGTTTTGTAATAAAAAATAAACTCATTGTGAGAAAATATTTTGTAATTTTTCAACTTTTTTTGACAATTTTATCTTGAACTAAGATTATATTTTGAAGATGATCCTCCCTTCTCTTGACACACACTCTATTTAATACAAATGAAGAAACTATATAAAAGGGCGTACCTGGAACTGTAAAGAAAAAAAAAACATTTTTAAAAAATATTTCGAGAGATTGATCCCTCTTTATCAATTTATTGCACAGTAAATATAATTTACAAATTATTGTAGATCATATGAAAACTAATTTGTCATTGGTCAAAAATAATTATTGATAATAATACATTAAAAAATTAAAAATAACAATAAAATAAAATATTTTGAAAATTAAAGGCTTTTTAGTAATGCAGTATTTTATAATGTTTTTGAAACAAAATGTTAGGAAATAAAAATAAGAAACAAATGAAGTTGACTGCGATTATTAGTGAAAAATATTAAGTTAAAAGAGACAAATAAGGTTCGGGGATTTCTTCGTATCTATTTACACTAGCAGGGTCCTCATTGATGCTATGGCTTCCAGGAACTTCCTCTGGTGTGAATGAGAGAAGAAATGTTTAAAAAATATTCATGGAGTCGTAGATGAAGAGAAAGATCCTTTATTACCTAAAGATATAAAACTATAAAAGAAGGACAAAAGATAAAACCATATATACATCAGCAGCTTACGCCGGCCTGCCCTATTCACTTAACCGCTAGCCTACTAACAATCCAACATGGCCGCGCTATATAGGCAAATATGTCAATTAACATAGACAATATTAAATCTCTATGCAAATCAAAAGAGTATATTATCGTAGAAATATTCTTGAATTGTAACTTTCAACAACTTTGGCCAGAAAATATATTTTTTTTCAACCATGTTTTGCCATCCATGTTTTTCTTCACCTTAATTTCTATGGTAATATCTTTCTTTAAACTATATTAAATATATAACCTTTTCCTTGAATTTGTCTTCAACTTCAACAAGGTAGAACTAGATCCAGATTGTATATACAGATGGTAGATACTTTGGCCAGAAAATATCTTCTTCTTTCAACCATGTTTTGACATCCATGTTTTTTCTTCACTTTGATTTCTATGCTAACATATTTCTTTAAACTACCAACCTTTCCTTGAATTTGTCTTCAACTTCAACAAGGTAAAACTAGCTCCAGATTGTATATACAAATGGTAGATATTTTGGCCAGAAAATATCTTCTTTTTTCAACCATGTTTTGACATCCATGTTTTTTCTTCACTTTGATTTCTATGCTAACATCTTTCTCTAAACTACCAACCTTTCCTTGAATTTGTCGTAAACTTCAACAAGGTAGAACTAGCTCCAGATGGTATATACAGATGGTAGATACTTTGGCCAGAAAAATCTTCTTCTTTCAACCATGTTTTGACATCCATGTTTTTTCTTCACTTTGATTTCTATGCTAACATCTTTCTTTAAACTACCAACCTTTTCTTGAATTTGTCGTCAACTTCAACAAGGTAGAACTAGCTCCAGATGGTATATACAGATGGTAGATACTTTGGCCAGAAAAATCTTCTTCTTTCAACCATGTTTTGACATCCATGTTTTTTATTCACTTTGATTTCTATGCTAACATCTTTCTTTAAACTACCAACTTTTCTTGAATTTGTCGTCAACTTCAACAAGGTAGAACTAGCTCCAGATGGTATATACAGATGGTAGATACTTTGGCCAGAAAAATCTTCTTCTTTCAACCATGTTTTGACATCCATGTTTTTTCTTCACTTTGATTTCTATGCTAACATCTTTCTTTAAACTACCAACCTTTTCTTGAATTTGTCGTCAACTTCAACAAGGTAAAACTAGCTCCAGATGGTATATACAGATGGTAGATACTTTGGCCAGAAAAATCTTCTTCTTTCAACCATGTTTTGACATCCATGTTTTTTCTTCACTTTGATTTCTATGCTAACATCTTTCTTTAAACTACCAACCTTTTCTTGAATTTGTCGTCAACTTCAACAAGGTAGAACTAGCTCCAGATGGTATATACAGATGGTAGATACTTTGGCCAGAAAAATCTTCTTCTTTCAACCATGTTTTGACATCCATGTTTTTTCTTCACTTTGATTTCTATGCTAACATCTTTCTTTAAACTACCAACCTTTCCTTGAATTTGTCGTCAACTTCAACAAGGTAGAACTAGCTCCAGATGGTATATACAAACGCTTAAATGGAATCTTGTTTCAAATATGGCTGAAATATTTACATGTAACATTATCAGTATACAGTTAAACCCGTCTATAGCTCCTCCCTCTCTATAGCACCCGATTTTAAATACGTAGTACGATGCGATTTACATTAAAAAGTGACCTGTCTATAGCATCCCCTCTCTATAGCATCCTATTTTAGTGAGTCCCAAGAGGAGACGCTATAGACAGGTTTACCTGTATATATGGGGGGAGAAGTCCGACAAAACCTCCCTGCGGTCCCCCCTGGACCTTTGGAATATTCGAACAAATTCTGGTTCGTTTCCAAGGTGACTAACGTGGCAACGGCACCCATTTTCCAATGAAGAGCAAGATAGTGGATATTGCTTCTGATGTGATGGAGGTGCATGGAGACATCTGAGACTCTTCTTTGGACACGACAACAACAACAACAACAACTGTATATATTTACGGCATTGTAATCTAGTAGACTTCATGGCTTTCTAAATTGCCCCGTGAATTCATATTATAAACCAATTTAACAAAATTAATTTATCATCAATGATGTTTATTTAACTAAAGAACTACCAAAATAATAAATTTAACAGGAAACTACAGGAAATACACAATACGAGATGGAGACTGGATGTTGTAGCCCCTGCTTTCTTCTGGTTAAAGTAAACCATCAAATGAACAACTCTAGACCATAAACATGGTCTCTAGCTAACTAAGTGTGTGTGAAGTTCTCTATAATTATTATTAAAGCCCAAAGTTTTTTTGAACTCGGACTGAGCTGCATTTGTAAATATTATTACGGTATTTCCAAATCTTAAGAATGGGAGAGGACACACGTGATAGTGACGTCAGTCGTCATTGTGTCCTCACTAAATTCAGCGTCTGCTTTCTCCCCTTTACGCTGTTTATGTTCCTATGCAAATCAAGTGAATATCTCGAAAACAGATCTTCATATCGATCATGCGCGTGTTTTTGACCATTTTTGACACAGAAGCGGCGTAATAAAATTTCGGAAAACTTCCGAAGGTTAGCAATTTATTTATTTTACATAGCCTTTCTCTTTTTAACAATGGTTTCGTATAGCCTTTGTATTTTAATACACAGAGGCATGCATATTACATTAAGAATTAGATCTCTTCATACATCAGACATATTCAAAAATATTTTTTTTCTGTGTTGTGTTTGTTTTGATTTAAAAAAAAATTAAACAATAGTATCTTGTAAATAACAAGTCTAGATAAAATCTCCTTAATTAATAGTTAAATCTAAAATTTTGACACCTAATTTATATAATAAGAGAAACAGCGAATAAGGAATGAAGAAATTGTGTATTTAGTTTAGCTTTTATTGTTTAGTTTATTTGTGTGAAAATAACCATTGTTGCTTATATTGAAATTATACTCATGTGGACAAAACTTGAAGAAGTTGTACTTTTAGCATGTATATCTGGATGAAAACAATAACTCTAAGAAATATTTGTAAAATAGCGACCTTTATTGAAGACACGAGATAACCAAGTATGAACAATATTGCCTCGGTCTCTTTCAAAAAGACAGATGATCATCAACATCAAATACATTCTAATTCTTCAAGTTTTGTCCATGAGTGTATATTACATTATAACACGCATGTTACACGTTGAAGTCACTCTATTTGTTAAAAAGCTATATATCAAAAAGACGAATACAACAATAGTGTATGTATATGTATGGTGATTAATTTCTCATCTGAACGGTTTATTTAGCACGCCTAACAAACAGACAGAGAATAACAAAGTAGACTATTCTTCCTTTTTTCTCAACAAAGAATTCTAACCTATGGTGTTTCTATGGGAACTGAGACACAATAATTATCTCCTAACGTGAACTGTTCCTTCAATACGGTACCTAATCTTCTCGTAACTGGTCATAGGTTGGATGAAATCTATTGACGTCAAAACTGAACACACATTTAGCCTATTCTAATGATCATTTTACCAAAATTTATTCTTTAAAATACATTATACACCTTTCCCCCGATTTACACGGTAGATACGTTCCTGAGAAAAACGTGTAAATCGAGGGATAGGTGTATATTAAACTGTCAAATCTGAAAAGGTGTTCGCCCCCTAATGAATCAGAAGCCTCCCAATATTATTTTCAACTTAGGTAGCATAGAGTAGAATATCGCATTTTAGTATAGTGCGATAAAAACAAAAAAAAAACTTATTTGGAAAACCTTGTAAAAGCGAAAACGTGTAAAACAAGTACCGTGTAAATCGGGGGATAGGTGTATAGTCAAAATTCGAAACTATTTTAAAGGCGTAAGATTATTTTTGAAATTAAACAATTCTACTGCCCCCACTAGCGATTTCGCCAGTTTAAACTACCATACCGCTGTTATGTTGCATTTTTGTAACTTTCTTTTATAGTGATACTGTTAGTAGATTCTTGGAATGGGTATTTTAGAAGAACTATGGACATAAGCTTTGAGGACAGTAGAATTACATACATTTATCTATATATATAATTGCCTTATTTTGTCTGTCTGAAGCTCACGGATAGAATGCGCGCCCATTGGCTGCCGGCGAACACGTGATCTCCCTGCCCCCCTCTAGACAACCCTGTTATCAGCTGTGTGATACATACACCTGTCTATAGCGGCCATTCTAGACAACCCTGTTATCAGCAGTGTGTTACATCCACCTGTCTATACAGACCACCCTGTCTATAGCGGTCACTTTAGGCAACCCTGTAATCAGCAGTGTGTTACATCCACCTGTCTATACAGACCACCCTGTCTATAGCGACCACTCTAGACAACCCTGTTATCAGCTGTGTGATACATCCACCTGTCTATACAGACCACTCTGTATATAGCGGCCATTCTAGATAACCCTGTTATCAGCTGTGTGATACATACACCTGTCTATAGCGGCCACTCTAGACAACCCTGTTATCAGCTGTGTGATACATCCACCTGTCTATACAGACCACCCTGTCTATAGCGGTCACTTTGGGCAACCCTGTTATCATCAGTGTGTTACATTCACCTGTCTATACAGACCACCCTGTCTATAGCGGTCACTTTAGGCAACCCTGTTATCAGCAGTGTGATACATACACCTGTCTATACAGACCACCCTGTCTATAGCGGCCACTCTAGACAACCCTGTTATCAGCTGTGTGATACATACACCTGTCTATACAGACCACCCTGTATATAGCGGCCATTCTAGACAACCCTGTTATCAGCTGTGTGATACATACACCTGTCTATACAGACCACCCTGTCTATTGCGACCACTCTAGACAACCCTGTTATCAGCTGTGTGATACATCTACCTGTCTATACAGACCACCCTGTATATAGCGGCCATTCTAGATAACCCTGTTATCAGGTGTGTGATACATACACCTGTCTATAGCGGCCACTCTAGACAACCCTGTTATCAGCTGTGTGATACATCCACCTGTCTATACAGACTACCCTGTTTATAGCGGCCACTCTAGGCAACCCTGTTATCAGCTGTGTGATACATCCACCTGTCTATACAGACCACCCTGTCTATAGCGGCCACTCTAGGCAACCCTGTTATCAGCTGTGTGATACATCCGCCTGTCTATACAGACCACCCTGTCTATAGCGGCCACTCTAGGCAACCCTAGGAAGCAAGATGTATACAAGGTGTAGACAAGATGAAGATCTAGATGAAGATTAAAACGTTTTTTTAATATATTCGCACTCGGGTAAAACCCGGGCGTTGCCCGGGCCATTCGTCTAGTAAATATATAATATGCTTAGACCAATCGTTCTTCCGCAAATATCATTTTGTGTTTTTTATTAGAACATTTATAATATGATGCACTAGCGCGCCATCTGTTATCAAAATTCGAAACTATTTTTCGAAATTGTTTAATTTCAAAAAGAATCTTACGCCTTTAAAATAGTTTCGAATTTTGATAACAGATGGCGCGCTAGTGCATCACATTATATAGTATATGAAAATCGTGAAAAAGTCAATTATTACTGTGATCAGTTTGATAAATTAAGAGAAAGGTATATTCTCTGATCGTGCAAATAAAAGTTTTTAATGGCTTGCGCCATATTTCGGAATAAATATCAAATAATCATTGATTTTTAATTATTCAAATAATGAACAAATACCTTTTCACAGTTAAACAAGAAAAGCTAACCGGGTAGGCGATTCGGGCTGTTAGCCCTGTTATGTGTTATTAAAGTAAGTAAGAAGGATGAATCCCTAACCAATTTAACTTTACATGTTATTTACTATTAATAGCAATTATACAAAACAAATCTTGGTATATGTTTATACATGAAAACAACAAAAACTATATTTATTATATATACAAGTTCCTTTTCAAACACGAGCTCATCTATAGCCATTGTTACTCTGTGGAATATTCCAAAAAGCCCTCATCATCGCGGTGCAAGCTCAACGATCAAAAAAGCTGTTCTTTGAGGCATCTTGAAAAATCATGAAACAGGTATTTAGGCCGGAAAGGCATAAGCAATTCTGGAATAATTAAAAATCAAGGATGCTTATTTTCTTAATTTATCTTATATACTGTTTATTTATAATCGTTATAGACTAAACGTATTTTGAATATAGAAAATAATTTTGTATTTAGTTAATAAATTCAATAAAAGATGTAGAAGTGGTGATTTTTTCAATCTTTGCACAAGTTCTCAGACTTTGTCAACATCTAGATATATCTTTTGTCGTATGTATATTATCCTTTTATTAAAATTCGAAACTATTATAAACGCGTATGATTCTTTTTAAAAATAAACAATTTCTACTGTCCTTACTGCAATGGAAAAATTAATGGGAGGGTTTTTTTCCATTGCAGTAAGGACAGTAGAAATTGTTTATTTTTGAAAAAGAATCATACGCGCTTATAATAGTTTCGAATTTTGATAACAGATGGCGCGCTAATGCATCATAATATTATCCTTTTATTCACAACTCTTTATTTTATCAAAATTTGACTGGATATCAATGAATTTATTTTAAATTTAGTTTCTCAAGACCTCTTTAGGGTTCAGGAAAATCTCCTTGCGGTTTGTTTCGATGAAATCCAGATTATATTTTGGTAAGACTGGATATGGAACACTTTTGAGAGTGAAAGTGCTATGATATATATATTCATTCTGGATAAAAAGATTTGTGCCACTTAATCTACTTGTAAAACGGTTTTGTATATTCATATCAACTTCAACCATCTACTGGCATTTTGGGGGCAAATTGAATCTTCAAAAATGGCCTAAACAAATATAAAATCATGTATTTTACACAAATAAATTTACTGGCAATGCGTCTCTTTTAAATATCATCAAATATTATCTCTACAGACCTTACTGCAATGATATGAGTTATCGAATGAGAGGGTTCACTACTGATGAGCCAAGCCCTCTCATTCGATAACTCATATAATTGCCGTAAGGTCTGTAGAGATAATATTTAATGATATTTAAAAATAACGCAATGCCAGTAAATTTATTTGTGTAAAATATTAACGATAGATGGCAATTAAATTTATAAATAAAATCATGTGTTTTTAAGATTAACTATATGGTCAAACGATTTTATAGATAAGCATTTTAAAAGAAAATAAAAAGTATACAATTTATAAAAGGCATATATTGAATCAAAATATAATTTATTTTAACAATATTTCAGTTTGATGAACGCATTTACAAGGTATTACAACATATTAATGTGTTGAAACAACAAACTCTGCGTCACATAACCTCAATATGAGTTAGTTGTTGACACATATTAATATGTGAAAAAATAGTACAAATGTGATATTGTACTGGGACAAGGTGCATAAATTAAGAAAAGGGCATCTCCTTATCGTGCAACTGAAAGTTGCTGATGGCTTGCGCTATCTATCGGAATAAATATCAACTATTCTCGTTGATTTATAATTATTTCAGAATTGGCTAAATACCCATTCTTGATTAATCAAGATGAGGGCCAACAGCTCGAAACGCGTCCGTGGTTAGCTTTTCTTGATTAATCAAGAATGGGTATTTGGCCAATTCTGGAATAATTAGAAATCAACGAGAATAGTTGATATTTATTCCGATAGATGGCGCAAGCCATCAGCAACTTTCAGTTGCACGATAAGGAGATGCCTTTTTCTTAACATATTAATATGTTATAATACCTTGAAAAAGGTTGGCGTTCAGCCAACTGAAATATTGGTAAATAAATTATATTTTGATCCAATTGAAAATCTATTCATGGATTGCTCTATTTTCAAGATAGAAAAGTATGTAAATATCGTTAAAAGAGAGATGCTATAATATACATATATTTAATGGAATAATAATAGGCCATATAGCAATCTTCATGCAGAGGGATCGGCAGTTATGCGTCATTAATGTGGAACATAAAAAAAATAAATAAAGAGAGATAATGAAAAGATTCAAAGACATAAAAACATTATAATAACATGATTAGTAAAGATTAGGTTATTTTATTATTTTCAAGTTTATGAATATTTATATTAATGTATTTTGAGGCTTTTGAAGAAATATCTAGGACAAATTGGAGTGAAAAAAACCTAATTAATATTTGAATATGTTTTTTTGCATAATGGAAACCCCAACTAGTTTTTTAAAAGATATTGACGACACAGGCAGGGTCTCTCCAAAAACGAACCTCGCAATATCCTGTACATAAATTTGACGAATTAAAACTATTTCATAATTCCTTTAGTAATAGGTTATGAAATCGAAGACGCCCCTGTATAGATAAGAGTAATAAATTGAAATCAATTTATATAGGTTGGTATTTGTCAAAGCTGGTATTCTGTTAAATTTTATTTTATTACCAACATTGCGTTCTAAATTGAGATCCTAAACAAATATGCATTGTTTTGGAATTTATGAATAGAACGCTTCTTATTTTAGTGAATAATGCGATCTTTCTTCAAATATGTATATAAATATTAAAAATAAAGAAAAAATCTGCTTACCACGAGCACATGTGCTTTTTAGATGGCAGAGCGCCATCTAGTGGAGCAAATATAAACTAAAAGTTTATTTTTAATATCAACACCTGACCCACTTGTCTTTTATTTTTTTCTATTGTTTTTTCATGTGTTAAGCGTCTTTACGCAAATTTGGCCTTAAATACCCATTTCTTGATTTTTCGGGAATCCATTGAGACCAAAAAGATTTTTGGTCTCAATGGATTCCCGAAAAATCAAGAAATGGGTATTTAAGGCCAAATTTGCGTAAAGACGCTTAACACATGAAAAAATAATATAAAAAAAATAAAAGACAAGTGGGTCAGGTGTTGATATTAAAAATAAAGAAGGCATATCCTGACCACGAGCAAATGTGCTTTTTAGATGGCAGTGGTTACAGCTTCTCCACGCTGACTAGCGCCAACAGCGCGAAACGCGTTCGTGGATGGCTTTACTTGATTTATCAAGAAATTGGGTTGGCCAAATATCACGAAGCAAGCCAAATAAACGTTTAGTTTATTTTTGCTCCACTAGATGGCGCTCTGTCATCTAAAAAGCACATGTGCTCGTGGTCAGGAGATGCCTTCTTTATTTTTAATATCAACACCTGACCCACTTATCTTTTATTTATTTTTTCTATTGTTTTTTCATATATAAATGTGTTATATAAAATTATTTTTGTACATATGTAAATACGTTATATGTTATTTTATTTTTTAAGCCTCAAATCAGGTATTTCCTTCTTAATTATGCTTATCAACACAATTAAAGCAAATTATGATTCAAAACAATTGTTATTATTAATTATGGCCAACAATGTCATAGCTGTTTTTGGCCTTGAAATATATCACATTCTTTAATACTTTTAATCCTTAAACAACCTAAGAAAATTCTATCTCAAAATATATATACACATATTCTTTTGGAAATTATCACCTCTCAAACTAAATCAATTCAACCTACCTCCACAATCTATCTGTGGTTACAGTATGTGTGGTTACAGCCTATTCCAAGCTGACGAGCGCCAATAGCGCGAAAAGCGTTCGTGGATGGCTTTTCTTGATTTATCAAGAAATTGGGTTGGCCAAATGTCAGGGAGCACAATCTATCTATATATGGTAATAATTTCATGGAATTGATCATCGTCATGCTATATAGTAAGTATATAATGATACATTAACGCGCCATCTGTTATAAAAATTCGAAACTATTATAGACGTGTATGATTCTTTTTAGAAACTAGACGAATGGCCCGGGCAACGCCCGGGTTTTACCCGAGTGCGCATATATTTTAAAAACGTTTTAATTCAAATATTATTCGTTACAATTATAAATTGGCGCCATGGATGTCACTCTTGTGAAACGTCCCGTTCCAAACTGTGTGTTTTTAAAATGTTTTAATTAAAATACTATTCGTTACAATTATAAATTGGCGCCGTGGATGTCTCTCTTGTGAAACGTCCCGCCCCAAACTGTGTGTGTCTTGAAAATATAAAAATAAAAATGTGAATTTTCATAAATATTTCATCATGTCGATTTTCTTTTTGCATTTCACCTACTAAATCGATAGAGATAATTACATTTGCAACATGAACTTAGGTATATTGACTAAATAGAAAACTGCATAGTAATAAAGATCATTTTTTAAAGGCACCATATCGTTTTTTTTTCAATAAAATCGAAACAAAAATTAACGATAAATAACGACAATTGCCTTAAAAAGAAATTGCCTTAAAAAAAAGAAACATTCGCGGTGATTTTGTCTTGCATTCGTTTATACAATTATTATATACGAATGACCCGGGCAACGCCCGGGTTTTACCCGATTAAATGCTTTTATTCAAATACTATTCGTTACGATTATAAATTGGCGCCGTGGATGTCATTCTTGTATAATATATACATGAGTTTTAAAAATTGTAAAAAAAAAAAAAAAATGCATCGGCCGGGAATCGAACCCGGGCCGCCCGCGTGGCAGGCGAGCATTCTACCACTGAACCACCGATGGTTATGAAAAATCCCATCCGTGAGCTTCAAACAGACAAACAGACAGAATAAGGCAAATATATAAGTAGATTGTTCATTTAAAAAAAAAAGAAACATACGCGTCTATAATAGTTTCGAATTTTAATATAGTACGTATGTTAAAATTTCCCCAGAAATTATTGATATCAATATTTTGTCAGACTACAAAAGTTCAAGGCCAAAGAAAGTATTAAAACAATATCTAAATTTAGAATTTTAAAACAATGAATTTTTAACCTGCTTCAATTTCTTTCAATGTGTTTGTTGTTAAGAATCAATTTAATCTCTTCCTACATTGTTTATCCTGTAGCAAATTGAAACTTCGCCTCAGGAGCGTAGGTGGGGTACCTGAGCTGAAATTAATTTTCCCAGTATGGAATCTATAGAGTCATTTTTTTATTATTACTTAACTGAAATCACAACGGGTATGTTAGATAACTGTTAGTAAACAACGTTGTACAATGTTATGCTTTAAATCGAACGTAAAACAACACTTATTTACTGAATATTCAAACTTGTTATGGTGTCATATACTAAGCAATAACATAAATTAGATCAGTAACTAAACAGTGTTTCTATGTACTAAATTATTAACATTTATTTATTTTTAGTCAAAAGGTGATCCATTAATTAAGATTATTTAAAAGGGCGTACCTGGATCTGTAAAGAAAAAAAACAAACAATTTTTTTCTAAAAATATTTCGAGAGATTGCTCCCTCTTTATCAATTTATTGCACTAAATTGTGTGCAAAATGTGGGTGCAATAAATTGAGAAATTGATTTACAGATCCAGGTACGCCCTTTTATATAATTTATTTATTTACCAGTTGCAAACAAGACACGCTATATCCGATCTGGATAATTTCTCGTGAAACTATTTACAATAATTCATATTGTAGTAGACTAGGTAACAGAATTATCAAAAAGAAAATAAACAATTAAGAAAATGAGCATTGAATAAACATATACATTAAACAAATAAGCAACAACATAAGCAGATAGAAGAAACCGTAAGGTAGTTATTTACAATATGTTAAGCAATGATGGAAGTTGATTTAATGAAGTTATCTGTAATAATTATTATCGTGGAGAGGGAAAGTTGATCAAGTTGAGTTATTTACAATGAGTTATAAATAAATGACATGATTGACCAGAAACCACAATTATTCATAGCATTTTCTATTAAAATATTATCCCAAAGGTTCGTAGACACTGGAAAAAATGTAATTTGGCTATATGCATTATATTGTTATATATAACATGGATATATATTTGGATTTGTTGAAGATGTTTATGAACCTTTTGGACAACCTTATATTGGGGAGTAGTGACTGAACAATTTGTTACAAAATTTTTCATTACATATACATCTATGAAAATATTAAAGAAAAAATTGAGAGATAAAAATATCAGGTGTTGAAATCAAAAATAAAAATGGCATATCCTGACCAGGAGCACATGTGCTTTACAGAAGGCAGAACGCCATCTGGTGGAACAGAAATCAACTAAACATTGATTTAGCCTATTCCCTGATATTTGGCCAACCCAATTTCTTGATAAATCAAGAAAAGCCATCCACGAACGCGTTTCGCGCTTTTTGGCGCTCGTCAGCGTGGAGTAGGCTGTACCACTGCGACCAAAAATATATTTTTGTCCCAGAGGCTTCTTGAAAAACCAAGAAATGGGTATTTAAGGCCAAACCTGCGTAAATACGCTTAACCCATGAAAAAATGAAAGAAAAAATAAAAGATAAAAATATCAGGTGTTGAAATCAAAAATAAAAATGGCATATTCTGACCAGAAGCACATGTGCTTTACAGAAGGCAGAACTCTATCGATGTTTAGTTGATATCTGTTCCACCAGATGGCGCTCTGCCTTCTGTAAAGCACATGTGCTCCTGGTCAGGATATGCCATTTTTATTTTTGATATACATCTATATTGATGCAGTAATAAACGATGTTTCAATGTACTAAATAATTGACATAAGACAGTCAATCAATTATTTTACACATTACCATTTTATAGATAAACAAATTTAAGGAATACCAAATAAATATTTCAAATTGATGCATTTTTTTTCTTTGTATGGTCAGTGTATATTATAGGTGCAGTTCGAAGCATGTTTTTATATTAAAAACTCGTATATATGAGTATATATACATATTTTCAATTAATATTTTCATTTATTCATTTTTATGTTCTGCTCATATGACGCGTAATTGCCGAAGCTACATTGTGAGCTTGTTATAATTATAATTTGTTGAAAAATATAGACAGACCTTTTTGATACCTTAAAATATAATATTTATCTAATTTAATTTCAACTATATTCACTCCTTATACCGATTTTATTTTTTATTTTATAGATATAATATACTACCTTAATACATATATATATAATATAAAATTCATATTTCTGTTGATATCAATTATCTTGAGGATTATGCTATGGTAATGCAGTCGTGGTTAAAATCTTTAAACTACAATAATAAAAATAGGGAAGATTAGAAATAGCTTTAATTGAGCTTATGGGATATATAAAAACATAATTTTATAAAAGTACTGCCTGGCTTATGGCGAAAATTTAAAAAAAAATGAAAAACTTATTTACATAATGTACAAAAGATTTGAGCCGGCCAACGGGAAAGAACAACTACGAGTTTTTATAGGGGACGCATGACCTCTGGCGGTCGATTTAACAGAGTATTTAGATCTATGGAATATAATTTTAAATAAAATAATATTTTAATATAACATATATATATATATTATAAATGAAATAGAGAACATGGACTGATATATTTACTTAGTAGAAATATATAGAGAGTGTATACAAAAGGTTAAAGAATTCAAACAAGAGTCTGGGCCCTCTCTCGCAGTCCACCGGTGGCGGAGTCGGTTGGCGACACCAATAAAGACCTTGTGTATATTTCTGTATATATTTATCAATTATTTTATATATTTACATTTATTTATTCATATATATTTTATCATATTTATGTATTTAACCTTATATAAACATATATGAACGATATATCAAAGAAGTTTCAATCTCAATCTCTCATACAAGGATGGAATCTGGACAAGTCAGAGAGGAGATATCGCAGACATTAACAAGCTTGTCACGTCGTCCTATTGGGGGATTTGCCCGGGTGAAATTTCCTCCCACTGACTACCTAACTTTGACTCGGTGCTTTGAAATTAGGCCGTAATTGTTTATTTACTACATTCTTTTATTTACTTTTCTATCTCTTTAAAATGTTTCTCTTTCCTTTTTATAGTTAGCCATTAAATATTCTATATATATACTATCGTATTTCTACTTTATAATGGTTATATATTTATTTGGAAATAGGAAAGTATCAAATATAGTCCGAATATTCTCAATAAATATTCCTAATTTGAATAGGAAATTTTGGTTAATATAAATTGTCAAAATTCGAAACTATTTTAAAGGAGTAAGATTTATTTTGAAATTAAACAATTTCTACTGCCCTTACTGCAATGGGAAAATAGTACAACTCAAATATTCCTATATTTTAAAATATATATATTATAGTGCATCATATTATAAATATAAATTGTAATGAAGAATTTATTTTTTCTTAATAACATATTTATAATTTATATAATAAACTAAAAAAATGAATGTTGAAGAGTTATCTATTAAGTAAGGGAATTATAAACGTGTTTATTATAATTATGAGAAAAGGCATCTCCTTATTGTGCAACTGAAAGTTGCTGATGACTTGCGCCATCTATCGGAATAAATATCAACTATTCTCGTTGATTTTTAATTATTCCAGAATTGGCCAAATACCCATTCTTCATTAATCAAGAAAAGCTTAATCACGGACGCGTTTCGGGCTGTTGGCCCTCATCAGCGTGGCGCAAGCTCTACCTCAACGACCAAAAACTGGTCATTCAAGGCATCCTGAAAAATCATGAAACGGGTAGTTAAGGCCAGAATTGCGTGAGACCACGACACAATGCGAACACAATGTCCGTGGTTAGCTTTTCTTGATTAATCAAGAATGGGTATTTGGCCAATTCTGGAATAATTAAAAATCAACGAGAATAGTTGATATTTATTCCGATAGATGGCTCAAGCCATCAGCAACTTTCAGTTGCACGATAAGGAGATGTCTTTTTTCATAATTATGCACCTTATTTCAGTACAATATCTCATTTGTACTATTTTTTCACAGTGTTTATTATAGTTAGAAAATTTCTAACATATTAACATAATACATCTGCATATATTTTCAAATTGTCTACATTCAAAATCTTTTATAACTGATACAATATTTACTTAAACGTTGATTATAACAATAGATGTTTGAAGAGTTTCTATTGTTGTAAAGGCCTAGCCATGGTTTGTTGAGCTAATTGTGTATTTTGACCAATTATTGGAATGTTAGATGCAGAATAGAAATTCGGCAAAGCCAGGGACGATATAGGCAGCAAAAGCCCTTAAATCCCCTGTTTTTCGCTGAAAAACCACGTCACACAGCCAGAAGGAATGATGCATTCTCCATGCACCGAGCGGCCTTTGGTAGGCCCCTCGCGCCCGCCAGTATGGTCCGGCTACAATGGGGTTGACCACTCACCCACAGGCGTCTCCGAGAGTTCATTGGCAAGGTTGCTGACCGAGCCCTCCCGTTCGGACTTAGTAAAACCCGTCCTACGCTCCAATAGGACTCCCCCCCCCCCCCCCTTTAGCCCTCGAACCCTTATCCAGTACTCCCTGAATCTTCCGTCGAATCAAGGACCTCTGAGATACTGAGGTTGACGCGGGGAAACCAACGCGGAGGCGGGGGGGTGGTACTACTGTGTGCACCCCTTGGTTTTTCAACACCAGGCCTAGCCCTGGTGCAATTTTCGCGCACGGCAAGGACGCTCCCAATGACGCACACACAGAGCGAAGACCCAAGAGTTTCAAGACACGTGCGCCTCACCTCAGACAACCAAGGGCAGACGGCCAGCTTACAGCTTCACTGGACATCAGCCAGTGACACCCCTACGGAGGACAACACGCAGAAACGCCTCAACACTCACTCCCCTCTAGAGTGATTGTAGAGGGCGGGAATGTTAGATGCAGATAGAGTTTGAGAATTTCTACAGGCAAGCCTTTATTGAATATATGCAAAAATTGTTACACTAAATACACTGGCTTCCAATTCCCGCTGCCTGAAAGATACTCTACATTGATTGCCGTTTCTTTCAGATGGAATATTTTGGCCGACATGGTATGCAAGAAAAAACATGGTTGATAATTACATCTGTGGTGGATTTAGGTTTATTTAAAAGTAGAAATATATTTCAAGCTTTATATATTATACTCAAGAATTACAAGTCAACAATAGAAAAATGATGATAAGTTATATATTATGATATATACAATACATCACAGAATAATAATCTGTGGATCTGAAATTATTAAAATATAATTATACGACAATATCCTTTTGTTGTTTTCGGTTATACACATATTTTTAACTTAATACATTCATGACAAAATTAGGGAAATAGTTTCGTATTTAGATGCAAATAGTGTTTGAGAATTTCTACAGGGAAGCCTTTATTGAATATATGCAAATTGCTACACTAAATGGACTTGTCTCCAGCTTACGCCGACTGAAGGATTCTCTACATTGATTGCCGTTCCTTGTAGATGGAATATTTTGAACGAATTGGTATGTAAGAAACAACAGGTTTAACAATTTCCACGTTTCGTTGTTTTCGGGAATACACATATTATAAACCTAATACACTCATGGCAAAAACTTTACAATAGAATGGAAATCTTAAATATTTAGGTTTTCTTAGTATGCCTTATTGAAGAGGTATCAAATTATATATATATTTTTTTCTAAAATTTGTGTTTTATTAAAGTATAAATTATCTGCTTTTCACATGTGTAGACATATGGTGCACTTAGGTAAAAACACTAGCCAACCTCTTTCCACCATGATTAATATGGCCACATATACTAGGGAAAATAAAAGATGTATAATTTGGTACAGAAAATATTAATTATTTCATTAAAAAAAAGCAATATTCATTATATTAAATGATTGCTTACCTTAAAGAATCATAAAAGGGAAATTAAATATATAATTAGGTAAAAACTATTCGGTTTCCTAAAATATCATTTATCTATCGTTTAAGAAAAAAAGAATAAAAATAAACCCAGAGAGAAAGAGAAATGTTGAAAATTTAAATTCAGAATACGTTTAATGAAAGATACATTTAAGTTTTTAAAAAATAGCTAATTGGACTATTATTTTTTTTATTTAAAGAAATATTGAAATGTATATTTTTATTCCAATATTATTATAGAAAAGAAATAGAAATAAATCATAAACATGTGATTATATCCATTTTAGAAAAAATATTCTCCGTAAATAGATTCAGCGGGAAATAGATTCTACTTGTATCTTTCATGAAATAATTTAAATATTTATTTATACACTATAACTACCAACGATTTCTCTCTAAGTAAATATCTCTGACACAATTTATAAATAAAAAATAAAGAAGGCATCTCCTGACCACGAGCACATGTGCATTTTAGATGACAGAGCGCCATCTAGTGGAGCAAAAATAAACTAAACGTTTATTTAGCTTACCCGTGATATTTGGCCAACCCAATTTCTTGATAAATCAAGAAAAGCCATCCACGAACGCGTTATTTATAAAATTCCATTTTCCAAATTCTAAAAATCAACAGAAATCTCATCTCTTTTTTATTTATAATATATATATAAAAGCGAAAAATTCAGAATCTATATCATTACTATTTTATTTTGATTATGAGCGTTATTAATACAAATTATTAACACGCCATCTATATACAACGAAAAAAGAAATTAAGACGCGAATGTTTTTTTACAAATAAATCAAACTCCTACTGTCCTTATTGCGATAAAACCATGTTTTCATTCGTTATGAACGTTATATATATATTATTTGATAATTCATATTAAAGGTAAAATAATTAGCTGGTTTTATCGTTGAAGTTATTTCCTTTTTTTGATGATATGCTAAATAAATTTGGGTTGATATTGTGCTTCATTGTATAAATGTGTTTTTTTTTATATTCCATTCGTTTTAAAGAAGGTGAGAATTTATTTACTTTAATATATAGGTGTATAATATTATTGTGGCGGAAAAATATTTATATTTATTAATTTATAATTCAATTATTCAATGAAAATATATTTAAAACAGAAAATTACTCTGTATTTGTGAAATTATCATACATGTTACATAGCTTGCTTGTTCAATATTCTCTAGCTGTACATAGTTTCTTTGGTTTTTTTTTATAATTAATGACGTCATCAATAAAATATTTCGCATCTTAATATATTTAAAGACTTCAATTCCACACTACAATAGGTTGAATGAAATATGGCTAAAAGGTCATTTTGAGAATTCTTTTGATGCTTTTGAAAAAGTGGTTGCTCATAAAAATGTTTATTTACAAATTTTAGGTGTTAATTAGATGATTCTATTATAGGTGAAAATTTATTTTTGCCGGAAAGATATTGTTTCATATTATAAAAATAAAGAACTCCACTCCTACCAGAAAATTTTTCATTTATATTTTGTTCATAGATTTATCATAGCCACTCTATCAGATAGACACATCTTTGGGTAGATTGTGAAGATTCCATTTTGATATTTTGTAGATCTCATGGAAAAAAGTCTGTTCTAGACTGATAAGGGCCATTATCCCAAACCCATTGTCTCCAGGTGGACGTTTCTCAGTTTACCAAACCTAGTGTCCTGACTTTGTCACCAGACTGAGCCGCTAGTTTTCGGCGAAAGACGATAGATAGTGCTTAGTTTTTGCGCCTGTTTTGACGGGAAATTCGGCCTGTATTTTCATATGATTTTATGGGTGCTATCAAATTTATCTATTTCTCATAGAAAAATTATCTGAATGAACTTGAGTTTTTGTCAGACGGATCTTCTATAGATAAGAACGAATATTCAATCACGAATTTGTCTTCTAAAATAAAATAAACCCTATATTGCGAACATTGGGAGGTCTTAGCTTTTCAATGGAGACCCTTTCAAGTAGTATATTTTAGCCAGTTTACTCTCTACCTTTCAAAATATCATTAATGTCTTTACCTTTTGTTTATGACTCTCTCATAAACAGGTATATTACGATATTATAAACACATATACTAGCCAAATATGAGTTATATATATATATAATAAAAAGGTTTTTTATAATATTTAAAGAAAGTTATAGAAAATTTTGATGTCGAATTGAGGGTATAATGTCAGTATAGCAAGCTATATCTGAACAATATAGTAGAATCAAATATAATTTATATGAAAGATAGTTGTATTAGAGAAGGAGTAATGATCATTAAAAACAAATTATAAAAATATTAATTTTAGGGTATCAAAAAGGATTTTTATATTTAAGTAACAACATAGGGTTATAATAAGTTCACGCTGTAGCCTCGGCAGTTACGTGTCCTTTTCCCCTATGTTCTGCTTACATGACACGTAACTGCCGAGGCTACAGTGTGAACTTGTTATAACCCTATGTTGTTACTTAAATTGAAAAAACCTTTTTGATAACCTAAAAGTAATATATTTTTATAATTTGTTTTTAATTATATATATATATATATATAATGAGCTAGGCCCTCCCTTTAATTTTTCCATTGCAGTAAGGGCAGTAGAAATTGTTTAATATCAAAAATAATCTTACGCGTTTAAAATAGTTTCGAATTTTGATAATTATATATATATTGAAGTTTATAAATATAAATAGTGTTTATTAAATTCGAAATTTTGATTTGTATAAATAATATTTTTGATTATTATACATTGTAACAACACACTGCCTCCAAGGATACATTTCTTGCTTTATTTAAAAGGATATCTCAAGCTTACGGGTATCACAAAATTTCAACAGGACCATAAGGTATATAGGTATATTATAGGTATATATGTATATTACTATATATATATAATATATGAATGAAACAACTTTCATTTTTTCTTTCTACGAGGAAATTGTATTTTGGAGAGCCTGGACAATCAGTAGCGATTCCTCCCAGTGGTTTTACCATTTTGTTCTTTCTGACCATTATAAATATATTCGCCCTGAATATAGTTTCAAAATAATCTACAGATGGGGTACTATTACATTATTTTATCCAATAAACTATAATTTCTTATATCAATATTAAGGTAAACACATCAGGCTTCCAAAGATAGGTTTATTTTTAAAATATTTAATGTAGATATCTAGCTAATCGCCTGAAAGATTTTCCACTTCCTTAAATTTATCCATTAGTGTACATGATGGACACATCCTATAAAATTCACCAATATGATATAGAACGTGAAATTCAAATCGCCATATCATATAAAAATGTTTTAAAATATCTTCTTAATTTAAATAATCAATACACACAATAACTTCGTTTATCCATGTAAATAATCCAATCTCTCTTTCATTCTAAAATATATCTGATAGTCTTTTATTGAAAATTATGCAAGGCTTTTTGTAAGCTAAGACTTGAAAGCCTTGACTCCCGACAGTCATGAACCGGGATTGAATCCCGCGTTAGCATTTTGTTTAATATGTGAATAACCTTCATATATTATCCATTGTTGCAATTATCATAAACTAGGTTGCTTTGTTGAGTGGTACCAAATAAAGTGATTTTGAACCGGCAGACTTGAAAGAATTCATTCTATAAAGAAAAAAGTTGATATATATAAAGTGAAGCAAGAATATTATTATTCTTTGAGTGTGAAAGCTTGTAAAAAATAGGAACTTACATTTTATTATTAATTTGTTAATTTTTCTTTGTCGTCTGTTTTGCATAAGTTGAATCTGGTTAGAACAATGTATGTAAATTAGATGATTCTTTTGTTGCCTTATATACGTGGTATCGTTTCTCTCTCTATATCTAAAAATGTTTAAAGTTTAATAAATTAATTTTTAAATCTGAGAGTTGTCTTCAAAAACGATACAACATAAAGACAATATTTTATCATATAACTTTATAGTCATAAATATGAAAATTCAGAACTATTATAGACGCGTATGATTATTTTAAAAGTTTAACAATTTCTACTGTCTTTACTGCAATGGAAAAATTAAATAAGGACAGTAGTAATTGTTTAATTTTTAAAAGAATCATACACGCCTAAAATAGTTACGAATTTTCATAACAGATGGCGCGCTAAAGCATCATAATATAAGTGATAAATATATTAAAGAAATTATGAATGATATCTATTAACGTTTTGAAAATAGAGAAATCCATATTTAATTCATTAGATAATAAAAAGACATAGATTGGATTTAATAAAAGTTTTATTTTGACAATATTTCGTCTGGCTGAACGCCAACCTTTATCAAGGCATTACATTTTTTATATTATTATATATTTTATATGTTTTAATTATATTTAATGTACTTATTACAGATATTTTAAATTATAAGATAGACCTCATTATTTTTTCCTTTAATATTTTAATATATTTAACTTATTCTGATTGTAATTTTTATGATAATTTTTTTTCATTAACAAATTTCCTCTACCTACTTTGTATTTTAAATAATTTTCAACTGTGATATTATAACACTATGCGACGCTGTGTTTGTGTATACAAAAATGTAATGCCTCGATAAAAGTTGGCGTTCAGCCAGCCGAAATATTGGCAAATAAATATTTTATTAAATTCAATATATACCTTTTTTTATCTAATCTATTAAAGTGTATAAACGCAAAGTTCACATATTCCTGTCTATTTTAGAAATATTTATCTCTCAGAAATTCAGCGAGAAGAACTTGCGTGCATTCACCGAGATATTTCAGGCCAGTTCACCGTGTTTAGTATGAGAGGCTCGTGGTGCCATTAGGTCCAGCGCTCCATTACGGATCTCTCGTAATGAGTCCGAAATCCATTCATTCATTATGAAGGAGTCACATTCTGAGAAAGAAAGAAGTTGACCATATTAGGAAAGGAGAATGACCACTGGACGTCCATTAATAGCCCGTTTATATGTAATATCTTTCTAGCATTATAGCGGAGGTTCTGAAAGCTAGAAAACTGAGGGCCTATTTCCCTAAATCTATTCAGTCCATTTACATATAAAAATCGTTAATATTTAAAATTATACTCTACATTTCTTCTCAATGGTTTTCTATAGATGAATTCTTCCGTTCTGTCTGATCGTTGATATACCGATGAAGATAGGACGCATTATCCTCATAAATATTTGATAAATAATAAGACAATTTTTATATTTATTCGAAAATGTTTTATCAAAAATAAACAAGATTGAAAACACTAATGTTTGCCTTTTAAAAATATTCTACGAGTCATTCGTGAGGCTTGTAGTGCTGTTAAAGTGGCTTTTATGTTGTTTATTGCTTTTGTTAATTGTGGAGACCCAATTCTCTAAAATTAATCGTCCTCGAATCATAGGGTTGTGGTTTATTAATTACATAGGGAAGTGATTGAAGTAATAAGTTCTCAAGACATAACTTGTAATTAAGACAACGATGATCTCTTTGACCCGTATTTAGCTTCTATAACTCTGATTGTTTAGAAAGTATGTATATTAATAGAGAATTGAGTTGAGGTACAAATTCCAGAGATATAACCTTGGATTGTTCAGAGAATATGTATTACTTACATAGATGTTTAAGCATATGGACAGGAACAAGTTTACAAGATATAACTTGGGATTGTTCAGAGAGCATGTGTTAATTACATAGAGAAGTAAGTGGATGTACAAGTCCTAAAGACATAACCTGTGATTGTATAGAGAGTATGTATTAATTACATAGATGTTTAGGTATATGTACAGGAACAAGTCTCCAAGATATAACTTGGGATTGATCAGCTACCATGTGTTAATTACATAGAGAAATAAGTGTATGCACAAGTCGTAAAGACATAACCTGTGATTGTTTACAGATTTGTAGGCATATGTTTGTATTGTGTGTGTACAGGAATGAGTCCACAAGATAAAACTTGAGATTTTTCAGCTAGCATGAGTAATTACATAGAGGAGTGAGTGGATGTACAGATTCATAATAAATAACCTGTGATAATTTATAGGGTGTGTATCAATTACATAAATGTTTAAGCATACGTACAAGAACAAGTCCACAAGATATACCTTGGAATTGTTCAGAGAGAATGTGTTAATTACATAGAGAAGTAAGTGGCTGTACAGGTCTTGAAGACATAACCTGGGAATTTTTAGAGAGTATGTATTAATTACATAGATGTTTAGGCATATGTACAGGAACAAGTCTACAAGATATAACTTGAGATATTTCAGCTAGCATGTGTTAATTACCTAGAGAAGTAATATAAAAGTTATGTACAAAGACATAACCTGTGATTGTTTAGAGAGTATGTATTAATTACATAGATGTTCAGGAATACGTAAAAGAACAAGGTTACAAGATATAACTTGGAATTGTTCAGAAAGCATGTATTAATAACATAGAGAAGTAAGTGGATGTATAAGTCCTAAAGAGACATAGCCTGGGATTGTTTAGAGAGTATGTATTAATTACATAGATGTTCAGGCATACGTATAGAAACATGTTTACAAGATATAACTTGGGATTGTTCAGAGAGCATGTATTATTTACATATAGATTTAAGTGGATATACAAGTCCTAAAGACATAACTTGTGATTGTTTAGAGACTATGTATTACTTATATACATGGTGCGTTCATTAATTTCCAGGACTGCTCTGTATCTTTGAAAAAATAAAACAAATAAAAAAACTAATTTAATATTTTTCAAAATATGCCCCTCCTGCCTCAAAACACCCGTTCCATCTTTTTTTCCAATTGTCGAAGCAGGAGATAAAATCACTTTTTGAGAGGTTCCTCAAGGTTGCCTTCGATTCAGCTTGTATCATATCAACGTTGTCAAATTTCCGTCCTTTCAAGTTCATTTTCAATTTAGGATAGAGGAAAAAGTCATTGGGGGCTAAGTCGGGGGAATAGGGTGGATGAGGGATCTGTATGGTTGAATGCTTGGCCAAGAACTGCAAAACAACATGGGCTGTGTGCGGCCGCGCATTACCGACGTGAAGTATCCAGTCATTGTTTTGCCATCTTTCAGGTCTTTTAAGGCGCACTGCCTCCCTTAAGCACCTCATTATCCCCATATAAACAGATAGTCCAGTCTCTGAAGATAATTCTTCTGTTAGATTTAATTAACTCCTTTATTTTGAGCTTGTTTTCCTCGCAACGAAATGATCTTGGACGCCCAGTATGCTGATCATCGTTTACCTTTTCCCGACCTTTTTGGAAGCGTGAAAATCATTCAAAAGTTCTTAAAGGGATAAAGCTGCATCGCCAAAAGCTTCTTTAATCAATTCATACGTTTCAGTAGCACTTTTTTTCAATTTAAAACAAAACTTAATGCAGATTCTCTGCTCTTCGAAAATGGCCATTTTAAAATTAGAAATGCGAACCTTACAAGGAAGTTGTTTTGTTCTATTTTTAGATCGGCGCGTGCGCCACGAGACTCGTGCTTTCAGTCAGGTGTGGTCGAATGTCCAATATTCAACTCTGTAAAAAAATATTTTCTCTAGATTTTTTATTTATTTTATTTTTTAACCAGTCCTGGAAATTAATGAACGCACCTTGTAGATGTTTAAGCATATGGACAGGAACAAGTTCACAAGATATAACTTGGGATTGTTCAGAGAGCATGTGTTAATTACATAGAGAAGTAAGTGGATGTACAAGTCATAAAGACAAGACCTGTGATTATTTACAGAGTATGTATTAATTGAATAGATGTTTGGGCATATGTACAGAAACAAGTTTCCAAGAACTAACCTGTGATTGTTAAGAGAATATGTATTGTCTACATAGAAATGTAAGTTTATTTACAAGTCCTAAAGACATCCTGTGATTGTTTAGAGCGTATGTACATAAAAAAAATACACAAGATATAACCTAGGATTGTTCAGAGAGCATGTGATAATTACATAGAGAAGTAATATACAAGGTATGTACAAAGACATAGCCTGTGATTGTTTAGAGAGTATGTATTAATTACATAGATGTTCAGGCATATGTCTGTATTGTGTGTGTACAGGAACAAGTGCCTAAGATATAACTGGGTATTGTTCAGCTAGCATGTGTTAATTACATAGAGGAGTGAGTGGATGTACAAATTCATAAGGAATAATCAGTGATTATTTATAGGGTGTGTATCAATTACATAGAGAAGTAATATAAAAGTTATGTACAAAGACATAGCCTGTGATTGTTTAGAGAGTATGTATTAATTACATAGATGTTCAGGCATATGTCTGTATTGTGTGTGTACAGGAACAAGTGCCTAAGATATAACTGGGTATTGTTCAGCTAGCATGTGTTAATTACATAGAGGAGTGAGTGGATGTACAAATTCATAAGGAATAATCAGTGATTATTTATAGGGTGTGTATCAATTACATAGAGAAGTAATATAAAAGTTATGTACAAAGACATAACCTGTGATTGTTTAGAGAGTATGTATTAATTACATAGATAAATAAGTGTATGTATAAGTCTTAACCTGGGATTGTTCAGAGAGTATTCATTAATCATATTGATGTTTAGGGATATGTACAGGAACGAGTCCACAATATATAACCTGGGATTGTTCAGCTACCATGTGTTAATTATAAGTAGAAGCGATGAAAGAACACAAATAAGTCCCCAGACAAGTGTCTCCAACTAATCCCCTCCCACAGAGCTGTGTTGTTATCCCGGACATCCTATTATCCTCTTTTCCTTCCTTTGGTCGGTCTTACAGCCATTCTACACTATGCTAGGTTAGTAGATCATTGGTCATTTAAATCTACTGCTGCGCTACCCGTTTTTTCTAGTTTCTTTTCATTCTTTCTAGTTTCGATTCAACGACAAATAAAAACGGATACATTCTAAAGTCTATTATTGAGGAGCAGAATCTATTTGTTCATAATCTTAAAATCCCAACTTGCAGAAATGCTAGCATAATCGACTTGACAATTTCTAATAAACATTCCATTGGTCTAATACATAACTGGAGAACCTCAGCACTTTCTGTTACCTCAGACCATTTGGCAATACTTTTTGATATCTTCAATATGATGAACTTGGCAAACAATAATAGACAGACATCGACATGGAAATTCAGAGAAAAATCGGCGATTTGGACCAAATTTGCTGAGAGTATTTCGCCTTCGGATTTACTGGATTTAAATTCAGCTTCTAAGCACATTGTCAATTGTGAAGATATTGATAATGTGGTAAACAAATTGACAAATTTAGTAATTGAAGCTGCATACTCTTCTCTCGACGTCAAGCATCACACCTCTATAAACACGATAACTTCCAAAAATTGGTGGAATAAAGAGCTTGAACAATTAAAAGAACATTTACATTATCTCAGGAATTTGTATTATAGAGGGGGTAACCTGAATCCGAGTATTTACAGAGCGGCAAGAAATAAATACTTAAGAGCAATTAATAGAGCAAAAAAGACGTCGTGGAAAATATTTATTGAAGAAAATGAGTCTACGAATGCTTTCGGGAATGCATACAGGATTTTTAAACGGTTAAGATCGGCCGACATTCAAGTGGGCATACCATTACTGAATAAAACTGCAGAATGCTTGAGAGAGCAAAATATGAAGGAAATGCTAACAGCATTTTTTCCTGGTGATGATGTGCGGTTGGACAATGAAGAACACACTTTAATTAGAAATCACATCCCAAGTTTTACCAACAGGGAAATCATTTTTATTACTGAAAAGGAAATAAAGGATTTGTGCTCGAATTTTAATATCAGAAAGGCTCCTGGTCCAGATAACGTGAGTAATTATATGATTAAGCACTCATTATTATCAATCCTACCCAGTTTAGTCAAACTTTCTAATGAGTGTCTGGTGCTGGGTTACTATCCTGAAAGCTGGAAACATTCGGTATTAAAATTATTACGAAACCGCAAAAAGCTGACTACGAAGCAATTAATAGCTATCGCCCAATTTCACTAACATCAAATTTCTCAAAAATATTTGAAACGATCATTAAAAATAAAATACTCAATTATTATAATCATAATAACTTACTGAGCCATAGACAACATGGATTTACGAAAAGAAAATCTACAATAACGGCATTGGACAAAATAACCGAGACCATACTGAAACACAAACAAAACGAATTGGTTGCATTGATTTCCATTGATATAAGTGGTGCGTTTGATAATGCGTGGTGGCCTGCCTTAATAAAAAGAATGGACGAAGACCACGTCCCAGCAGTTCTTATAAAAATTATCCAATCATTTTTAAATCGGAGAAGAAAAACAAGTCTCACCTTCTCGAATACAACAATTTCAAAATATTTATCAAAGGGATGTCCTCAAGGCGGACCATTATCACCTTTATTGTGGAATATAGTCCTGAATGATTTGTTGATCAACTTCGCATCCCCAAATTCTGAAATAATCTGTTATGCGGATGATGTTTCCATTGTTTGCTGGCACAAGACCATAGAAGGGTTAAAAAATGAAACAGAAAGTACTTTAATTTATGTAATACAATGGTGTACAAGAAATAAGCTAAAGCTAAGCCCGGAGAAAACCGGCTTAATACATATGCACGGCAAACAAAATATTCCAATGGGAACTCCAAACTTCATAATAAAACCAGTGGAAGAAGTAAAAATTTAGGTATAGAATTTTCTAATCACAGAATTAAGTCAAAAATTAACTTCACACCCCACATTAATGATATTCTTTGTAAAATCAACCGTATGAAAAATCTGTTTTTTTCACTCTGTGGGAAAATGTGGGGATTGGATGCTAAAAAAAGATTAATTTTATATAAAACTCTTTTCAGGCCAATACTAACCTATGGATCTGAAATATGGTATAAATTTATTAATAAAAGAAGTAAGCAAAGATTAAACTCTCAGCAATATCAGATTCTTCTTTGGGTAGTGAGAGCCTATAAAACGACCTCATCAAATTGTATTCATAGTTTGGTAAAAATACCTATTCTCACAGATCACATAGAATCGTTGATAATAAAATACGATTTGGCCAATTTATCAAAAGAAGAAATTAATGTATTCAGACCGCATGCCCCAACTATAATTCATAACTTCATAGAATCAAGAATGGCTGAAACAATAGCTAACACTAATGAAACATTCCGAAAATTTTTCCCATTTAGAATTCCTTTTTATTTTCGTCCGAATTTTTATAACTCACAGTTCGTCACGGGTCATGGTAATTTAGGAGAATTTCTGTCGAAAATCGGGGCAACGGATGATCCTAGCTGTTTCTGTGGAAAATAAAACCAAGACTCAATGCATTTATTGATGGAATGTCCGATATTTCACAGCTACAGAAGTAATCATTTTTATCCCACCGAAGAAATTTGCGAATTTGTATATAACAAAGACACTTATGTAAAATCCAATAATTTTTGTAAATTCATTTTAGATTTTCTCTTCTGTTTGAGAAAACCATCGTTTCAGTTTTAATTGTGTTTTTAGTCGGTTATTGAGTTGTATATAATGAATTGTATATAGGTTGCTAAAATAATTTATTTTGGATTTTCTCTTCTGTTTGAGAAAACCATCGTTTCAGTTTTAATTGTGTTTTTAGTCGGTTATTGAGTTGTATATAATGAATTGTATATAGGTTGCTAAAATGATCCATTTTAGATTTTCTCTTCTGTTTTAGAGTGCCATCGTTTAAGTTTTAATTATGTTTTTAGTCCGGTTATTAAATTGTATAAAATGAATTGTATATAATCTACTAAAATGTATTTGGGCGCAAGTATCCCGAGCTGGGATATCGCGTCCGATATGTCAAATAAAATAAAATCATAATAACTGTCTACCATAGGAATTTCGTTTAGTAAAATGAATTACGATGCTTTGATCGTGGTTATTTCTTTAGAATCTCATTTCAATTATTATCTAAATAATATTAAAACGACATTTGAAAATTATCCCGCATGTGTTTCTTTTAAACGAAAAATCGAAATTTATTTTAAAGGAGAAATAACGATTATTTCCAACCTTAGGGATGAAGTATAAAAGGATGAATTGTGAAGAGTAATGATGAACGAAAAAATAAAAGTGCCCAGGGATGGGAATCGAACCCACAGTTTTCCGCTTACCGTTTAATTTTCCGTTTATCATTACTCTTCACAATTCATCCTTTCAACTTCATTCCTAAGGTTTGAAATAATCGGTATTTCTCCTTAAAAATAAATATCGATATTTCGTTCAAAAGAAACACATGCGGGATAATTTTCAAATATCGTTTTACAATCATAAGCTGCATTATATTGTATTACAAGAATAATATCATCAACATTTCAGTGAAAAATAGGAACTACGGCTTGTTAGAGTTTTTTTATTTTCTCAATCTTCGTCAGAATAAATAAATAAATAAATAAATAAAGATAAAGAATTTAGCAAGGCGTTAAAAATTGTGTTCTAGAATTGTTTAAATAACATATTTTAACACCTTGCCAAATGCTTTATTTTTATTTATTTCTCCTGACGAAGACTGAGAAAATAAAACTCTGAATGGCCGAAGTGTCTATTTTTCACTGAAATATGAATGCCGGCCAGGAATCTCTATCTATAGGATCATCAATTTTGTTGCATAGTTTGTGTGTTTCAATATATACACTCATGGACAAAACTTATAGAAATTGTACCTATTGTCATGTATATCGGGATTCAGACAATAACTCAAATTGCAATTCTATAAAATATGCAATACTGTAAAAATAATTTCTGCTGTTTTTTGATTATCTTGAGGATTATGCTATGGTAATGAGGTCGTGATTGAAAATCTTGAAAGTATAATAAATAAAATAGTTTTGATCAGAAATTGTTTTAATTGAGCTGAAGGAATATATATAAAAAACATAATTTGATAAAAGTACTGCCCCTGGCTTAAAAAGCGTAAGAATAAAAAAACGAACTTATTTACATAATGTACAAAGGTTTGAGCCGGCTATCGGGAAACAACAACAATGAGTTTTTATAGGGGAAGCGTGACCTCTGGCGGTATATTTAACAGAGTATTTGTATCTTTGAAATATAATTTTAAATGAATAATATTTTAAGATATAACATATATATTTTTCATAAACAGATTATGCACTATAAAATTACTGTTTATATTTTGAAGGACCCCAACTACACAACTATTTAAAATATGGATATAAGTAGATGAAAAGGTACAATTTAGATTATATATTAGAACTACAAGGTATAATGATACCAAATATAAATAATTAAATAGTGTGTGACGTTTCAGTAACAGCCTTGTTACCATCTTCAGACAAACAACTGAATTCAGTACTGTTGTCTAATAACAGTGCCACGCTGTTACATAACCGTCACACCCTATTTATTTATTTATATTTGGTCTTAATATACCTTAAAAATAAAAGTAAATTAAACAAATTAGCAAAAAAGACAAACCCAACTAAATTAATTTGAACTATTTTAATTTGAGCAATACTTCGTTAAGAAAGATTCCTGTGGAATACAATGACGTCAATAATCCGTTTAACAAATTATAATAATAATAACAAATTAACAAATCATATTTTAATATTTTTTATTACACCAAGATTAAAAGGCAAAGTCCAAATGAATTAAGTATATATGACAATTTAGTAACAACGTTGTAAACAAAACCACGTTCAGTTTGTGGGTAGGTGGAAAGATGGTCTAATCCGTTGGTTTTCGACCGCTAAGACCCGGGTTCGATTCCCGCATTGGGCACTTTTTTTCTGTTAAAAAACAAAAAATGTTCCAATGGTCTCCGATTCTTTCAAAAGTCCAACCCCACCAGCAAGTGCAAGTAACCAAACGGGGCACTTGCACATTAGTAAGTTTAAAGTCGAACTGCTTTTCCCATTTGTAGATATGTGGTGCACTTACAGTGAAAGAAGTCGCTTTCTTTTACCCAACATGATTATCATGGCTTGTACCATGTGTACTATGGATAATCAGGAATTTCAAATCCCTGATTCTTATATATAATTATGAATGTACTCCAATATCTTTCTCATCATATATTTTGTTTATATACATTATCATAGTCCTATATATGTTTCTAACAATATACTCTGTATATAGGGCAAAAAAGCTCATTAAATCCATAAACGCTATATACAAAGCTTGCATCAGCTATATTATTAATATGCGTGATATATATTCGA
The DNA here is from genome assembly GCA_030710605.1 of Cordylochernes scorpioides. NCBI lineage: Eukaryota > Metazoa > Arthropoda > Arachnida > Pseudoscorpiones > Chernetidae > Cordylochernes > Cordylochernes scorpioides. Next base: position 64,994,277 of record CP092882.1, read on the forward strand.
AACTATTATAGACGCGTTTGATTCTTTTTAAAAAGGAATAATTTCTACTGTCCTTACTGCAACGGAAAAATTAAAGGGAGGGTCTGACTCATCAGTGGTGGACCCTCCCAGCGGTTTTCCCAGTTTAATCTACCGCTGGGAGGGTTTACTGATGAGCCAGGCCCTTCCATTACTTTTTCCATTGGAGTAAGGGCAGTAGAAATTATTATTATTTTTTTTTAAAAGAATCATACGCGTCTATAATAGTTTCGAATTTTGATAACATATGGCGCACTAATGCATCATAACGTAATATATATATTCTATATAATATTATATTTAAATAACAATTGTATATATTGGCATACATCATTATACCTCTGTAGTGTCATCTTTCTCACCCTGTATTCTTCAAACGGCGACAAATAATCCCCTTACATTCCGAAATCTTCTTTACAATGGATGGAACACCTATAACATATTGATTCCTTTTTTTTTATATATACAGTTAAACCTGTCTTTAGCGCCCCCTCTTGGGACTCACCAAAATAGGGTGCTATAGAGAGGGGGTGCTATAGTCAGGTCATTTTTAATGTAAATCGCATCATGCTAGGTATATAAAATCGGGCGCTATATATAGAGGAAGGCGCTATTTATAGGGGGCGCCATAAACAGATTTAACTCTATCATATAGTGTGAAAAAAAAAACAATAGAAATAAAAATAAAAAGGTCAGGTATTGATATTAAAAATAAAAAAGGCATATCGTGACCAGGAGCACATGTGCTATTCATTCGCTCAGCCTTCTGAAAAGCACATGTGCTCCTAGTCAGGATATTGCTTTTTTATTTTTAATATCATATCGTATATTGATTTCGTATTTATAATATTATATAAATATGTTATATAGCGCCCTATATATATAAAACTTTTGTAAAAAAATACAAGACCTTTTTGATATACCTTAAAATATAATATTTATATATACTGCGTGACATTGAAAATGGAACACCAAGAAATAGTGGCCAGAAAGTGATGAAACTCGGCAGACAGAGAGAGACAGGGACGAACTATAAGTTATCTTTATTTCAAAATGATAGTCATAATACAGAGCGAGAACGGCGTCGGCTTAGTAGCAAGTAGGACCACCGCGGACGGCGATGCACGCAGCAACACGTCTAGGTAGAGAGTCAATCAGAGTACGGATGGCGTCCTGAGGGATGGCTCTCCATTCCCTCTCAACCATTTGCCACAGTTCGTCTTCTGAACGCGGCTGTGGCAAGGCATGCAAACGGCGTCCAATGATGTCCCAGACGTGCTCGATTGGTGAGAGATCAGGAGAGTACGGTGGCCAGGGAAGCATCTGTACATCTTGCAGAGCTTGTTGGCTAATGCGAGCAGTGTGCGGTCAGGCGTTATCCTGCTGATAAAGGGCATTGGGTACCCCCTGAAGGTAGGGGAGTGTCACCGGTCGCAGCACATCATCAACGTATCGTTGGGCCGTCATAGTGCCCTGAATACGAAGTGAAGGTGACCTGGAATCATACGCGATTGCGCCCCAAACCATGATTCCACGTTGTCGCACGGTGGAGCGTTCCACAATTGCTGCCGAATTGGACCTTTCTCCACGTCGACGCCACACGCGTACACGGCGACTATCACTGGACAAGCAGAAACGCGACTCATCTAAGAACACGACCCTGTGCCATTCCGTCATCCACGTCGATCTAGCCCGGCACCATTCCAAACGTTTGCGCCTATTCGGTGGGGTCAATGGCAGTCTTCTTAGCGGAGGCATGAGTGCAAGCCATTAGCAACCAATCGACGGGAAATGGTTCTGGTCGAGATGGAATGATCTAGGGTGTCTTGCACATGTTGCAGGATGGCGGTACAAGTGGCTTGTGGGGCCGCCACTGCTTGTCGAAGGATACGCCGATCCACACGTGCTGACGTCACTCTGGTTGCACCGGCATTCCTATAAATTGCCACATTTCCTTGTTCCAACCATCTTCTCCACAGTCGGTGCACCGTGGACGCACCAAGGTGTGTATCAGCTGCGATTTGACGTATGGACCAACCTGCCCTTTTCAGTCCGATCACCATGCCCCTCGTAAAAGCGTCTGTCTGCTTGAACTGCCTCCGTTTACGATGACCTGGCATTCTCTGTTATTACACGTGTCTTTTGACACAAGAACAAAATTTCTACAATGATTTTCCTTGAAGAAATAACGACACGAATACTATCCTTTCTGCAAGTTCCTTCCCTTATATCTTACTCCATGTGCGCACGAGAGCTGCGCATTTTGCACCATTTGCATAACTCGGTTAGGCGCGTCTACCCTGAAATTTGCATAATTTTCTGACCACTATTTCTTGGTGTTCCATTTTCAATGTCACGCAGTGTATTTTCATCTTAACTATCTATATTTATTTTCTCTTATACCATTTTCCTTTCATATATTATAGATATAACACTACTCTATCTCTCTCTTTATATATATATATATTATATAAAAAATAATGAGATATCTGTTGATTTTTGAATTATTTTTTTAATAGAATTATTAGCTGTTGCTTGATTTTGGTATGCAGGCGTGGAAAAGATTATAATAAAATTAGTTATCAATAATAGCCTTAATTGCGCTTAAGGAATATATAAAAACATAATTTAATAAAAGAACTGCCTGGCTTAAGGCGTAAGAATAAAAAAAAATGAAAAACTTATTTACATAATGTACAAAGGTTTGAGCCGGCCATCAGGAAACAACAACAATGAGTTTTTATAGGGGAAGCGTGACCTCTGGCGGTCGATTTAACAGAGTATTTGAACCTATGAAATATATTTTAAATAAAATGATATTTTAATGTAACATATATTAATCTTATTGTTCTATAGTTATTATAAAATATATTTATCAAATAACCCCAGCAACTAAATATCTAGACCATATTTAAAAATATATATATATAGATATATATAACAAACGTATTCTTTAAAAGTTCTTAAAACTTCTTTAAAAGTTTATATTTTAATTTGAATTATATATTTTCTATATATAGAACAAACTGCTCTGTAATATAGACAGCCAGATGTATCGGCTTTAGACTATATAAATCCAACGTTGTTGTTTTACTTTGGGCGGCTCAAATCTTTTTGTATATATGTAAATATGAAATGATAGTACAAATGTAATATTGTACTGCGATAAGGTGCATAAATTAAAAAAAAGGCATCTCCTTATCGTGCAACTGAAAGTTGCTGATGGCTGGCGCCATCTATCGGAATATATATAAACTATTCTCGTTGATTTTTAATTATTCCAGAATTGGCCAAATACCCATTCTTGATTAATCCAGAAAAGCTAACCACTGACGCGTTTCAGGCTGTTGGCCCTCATCAGCGTGGTGCAAGCTGTACCTTAACGACCAAAAATATTGGTCATTAAGGCATCGTGAAAAATCATGAAACGGGTAGTTAAGGCCAGAATTGCGTGAGACCGCGTCACAATGTGAAAAAAATAGTACAAATGTGATATTGTATATGAGGGCCAACAGCCTGAAACGCGTCCGTGGTTAGCTTTTTTTGATTAATCAATAATGGGTATTTGGCCAATTCTGGAATAATTAAAAATCAACGAGAATAGTTTATATTTATTCCGATAGATGGCGCAAGCCATCAGCAACTTTCAGTTGCACGATAAGGAGATACTTTTTTCTTAATATGTAAATATGTAATGTGATTTTATTATTATTTTTAGCGCCTCAAATCAGATGTTTCTTTCTTAAATTATTTTAATCAGCACACACACAATTGAGACAAATCTTACTTTGTTTATCTTGATACCTTGATACCTTGTACTTATTGTGCGCGGAAGAGAATTGCCAGATGCAAATATGTTTATGTAATTCTGCTGTTCTAAAAGCTTATGTCCATAGTTTACTTAAATACCATTTTTCTGAGATTCCACCCTTAATTGTAGCATATATAAGCATAATCGTCCAATACAGTATTAGAGCTCTAAGAAGCGGCCTGGTAGATTAAATTGACGAAACCGCTGGGAGGGTTCACCACTGATGAGCCAATCCCTACCAAAATATTTCTTCATTGCATTAAGTACAGTTGATATTTGATTTATATGTGAAAAGACACTTTCGTGCTTAAATTTATGTTTAATTAATTTTGACCATACAAGAAGTTGGTCACATGTATTTATATAAAAGCTTTATTATTTAGTTTGTTATGTAAAATATTGTTTTTTATTATCCTTAGTATACGTGGTACAGACAATAATAATCATGGTGGATAGAAATTGTCGACAGTTTTTACTATAAGTGCACCACATGTACAAACATGTGAAAAGCAGGATTGGACGTTAAATTAAATTTTCAATAAAATAAATCTTTGTATCAATATTGAATTGAAAACTTCAGGAAACCAGATGTAAGTTTCTTTTATTAAAATGTAATTAAGATATCTATCTTCTATAAGAGAAAATAGGTTACAACTTCTCCTATAGAAGTGCTTGAACATCGGAGAGCTGCCAAATATAATTGACATCTCCATCTACATCGAAGGCCGCTGAGATCCCGCTGCACATCTCTCTCTCTCATCCACAGCCAATAAAGTTTACATACCCATTCTTTCTCCTCGTGTAAATTACTATTTTGTTGTTCAATATAGAAGGGATTTCATGCCCGGAAAAAAGATAGATTTTTAAAAAGGTAACATATCCCTTAAAGGCTAAATTTTTCACTTCAATTAAAGTTGAAATTTATATGTATATATATATATATATTGTAACTACAGTATATACACTTTGATACCTTTATATAGCACGCCTTTATAAATTTGATAGGATCACCAATAAACCACAAGTTTAGTAATTGTGGAGAGTGCCTGATATTTATCGTTAGTGAAACTTCAACCCTAACAGGTACTTTATGAAGTCTATTCTATAGGTAACCTTGTTTGGAAAAAAATGGAACTTTTATTTGAAATATAAAATTATTTACACTCATGGATCAAACTTAAGAATGTAGAATGGTCGTCGGTCATTATTTTTAAGAATACAGATGTAAAATAATGTGTTTGTGTAATAATAATAAAAATATATATATGAAGTCTCCTCTGTAGGTTGAGAAGAGAATTTTTCAGCGCCGTTTCATTTAATCATATCAGACGGAATTTAAAAAAAAGGTTACTTCTGGTTACTGCCTGCAACATGCTAACAAGAGGCCAAAATCCATAAACGCGTACTTAATTTTTTTATTTAGCTGCTTTACTTCTGTATACCGATGCTGAAGCTGACCCTATGAACAAATATTCATATGCGTCAAAATAAGTTCAGATTTCTAATAACAGATGGCACACTTATACATCATTGAAAGATATTTTAGTCGTCAATATTATGTGGTGAGGGCATTTGGCGTTTCATACGCTCCAGGGGCCTGAGTTATCCTTATTTCTATCTTTCTCTCTCTTTAACGCCAGCTACTTCATCGACCTGCCCACTCTGTGGGAAAGAACTCTCGCAGTCCTTTGGTGGCGGAGTCTTTCACGCGGTGGGCGCCACCAATGACGACTTTTATATATTTATATTGTCACAGTAATGAAGGTGACGAGTCGTTTGGGTAGAATAAAATAATAATTTATTAGTTGACTTTAAATAGTTAAATAGTTGGAGGGATAAAAAGAAATAGAGGTAAACTAAGTTAAATATATAAAAATATTGGTAAATTAAGAAAGTAATGTCAGAGACCCCCAAACGGCTGGCGATCGGCTGCACCCCTCAAGATGGCGGCTATTGTTTACAAACTTCCCGCCTAGCGCGCCCGCCATCTATCGGAGCTTAGGTACATAACACTTGCCGAGCTGACAGCGCGCGCCACCTATCAGGGCTTAGGTACATAACATTCGCCAAGCTGCCGATGTATTATTTACAGTTACAAGCTATGTACATTTTTGGTTATGCCAATATATATATCAATATATTTATATTTATCAATTATTTTATATTTTTATATTTATTCATTCATATATTTATCATTATATAAGCTTATTAATTCATATTTATATTAATTCTCTATTTAATCTTATATGAAAATTGAAATAATTTAGTTTCAATCTCTATCTCTCTTTCTCTGTGGTGACGAACCTTTTGATGACCAATGTCTTTGTTCGTTATACTTTGAAAATAATGACATTATAATACCTAAACATGGTGAGTAATGTACATATCGAATCAGGTATGTTGTGTGCTTTTTAAGAGTAGAAAGCTTATATTGAATAGACCCAATGCATTGGCCTTTTATAAATTCTGGTAAACAACACTGTAAATAGACGTAACACAGATGATGAATACGACTTGACGAAAGGTCGATCTTAATCTCCACTTTCTGTAAATAACTGTTATGTTTACTTATATATAGGCATCTGAGTGAACTCTGTATGGGATCAATGTCCTTAAGAAAGGCTTGTTGTTTTTGTATTGCATATCCCAAGTACACGTGACAATTTGACAATTAAAATAGACTTTATTGACATACTAGTCAATATTTACACTCTATCAAGAGTTAAGAAATATTCACAGTCTTCTTTGGAAGTGGGAATTCACATTAGGCGGAGCCCTCTCCGAGGGGACGTCTTGATCTCATCAGCAGCTACAAAGCTGCCTTAAAATCGAACAATCCGTTGAGAGTGATTTGATCGCCGCCCCGAGCGCGCCCGAGTGAGTACACGTGGTACAGGCCATGATAATCAAGGTAGGTAGAAGTAGGCGACTGCTTTTACTGTAAGTGCACCATATGTCTACACTTGTTGTTGTTATATATTAAAATGCTAACCATTAGATACGAATATTTCACTAAAATGATACCTTTTAAGATGAAAAATACTCTAATAGATACAAAATGTTATTTTTAAAATAGAGCAATCCATAAATAGATTGGATATATTGCATATGTTAGATCAAAATATAATTTATTCACCAATAATTCACTTTCTACTGTTTATTAATTTTTATATTTCAGTAAGAGCAGTAGAAATTGTTTAATTTTTAAAAAGAATCATATGCGTCTATAATAGTTTCGAATTTTCATAAATATGTTGTAATATTTTGAAAAAGGTTGGCGTTCAGCCAACTGAAATATTGGTAAATATATTATATTTTGATTTAATATATGCCTTTTTAATAGAATATTATGTTACACACATAAATTTATACTTCTAATTTTAGTTATATTTCCATCCTATTATATTTCTATATGGTTTGCTAACGAGAAGTACATTTACATACGTAAGGTGTATTTAAAAAAGAGTAGATTTTAAAATTGCCCGCCATGTTAACGAGGAAAGAGTCGATAAAGAAAGGTAACCTGGTAAAACGAACAAAAATATCGAAGAACGGCGCCATTTTACTTGTTAAATTAGGCGGAAATGGTTTTTCCATTCTGAGCTTCCCGATATTTTCCCTCAGCTGTCAATATCTGCGGCCTTTGTCTGTAGCATCAATTAGATCGGCTCTTTGGTGTCTCACAAACCTCGTCTATTTTATATATATAAATGAAGATGCAAGGAGATAAAGAGAGGATGATATTCATGTATTAAAAGAGGCACCTCTCCCTTTAAATATGTATCAGAACGTTGCAATTTATAATACAATATAATGCGGTTTATGATTGTAAAACGACATTTGAAAATTATCCCGCATTTGTTTCTTTTGAACGAAAAATCGAAATTTATTTTGAGGAGAAATAACGATTATTTCTAACCATAGGGATGAAGTATGAAAGGATGAATTGTGAAGAGTAATGATAAGCGGTAAAAAAATAAAATGTCCAGGGATGGGAATCGAACCCACAGTATTTCGCTTACCGGGCAGATGTCATTTGTCCACTACGATCTTAAAAATAATAGATGAAGATAACTTGCCGGAAAGTTTAATAAGGACTATTCAATCATATTTCAAATTGAGGAAAACGAAATTTACATATGAGAACTTAACAATAAATAAACAAATTACAAAGGGATGTCCGCAGGGTGGCCCGCTATCTCCACTACTATGGATAATATTACTAAACGATCTTTTGATCAAATATCAAGTTCCTAATAGTGAAGTGGTATGTTATGCGGATGATGTATCAATTTTATGCTGGCACAACAATTGCAAAGACCTGAAATTAGTTATAGAAAAGGCATTAAATACGATTGATGTATGGTGTAAGAGTAACAAACTTGAAATAAGTCTAGAAAAAACTAATATACTTTATTTACATAACAAAGAAAAAATCCCAATCAAATTTAATAATGAAATAATCATACCAACTCTGAAGACCAAAATTTTAGGAATAATAATTGCAAATCACAGAAGAAGAAACAAAATATATTTTACATACCACATAGAAGAAATAGTAAATCGTACAAAACGTTTTAAAAATTATCTCTTCTCAATTTGCGGGAAATCTTGGGGTCTAAGCACCCAGAAAAGGCTAACTTTATATAAATCCGTTTTCAGACCAATACTTACATATGGAGCCGAAATTTGGTTCAAATATTTAAATAAAAAATGTTTACAAAAACTAAATTCAACCCAATATCAAATACTGACATGGTGTATACAAGCCTATAAATCCACATCATATAGCTGTGTTCATAGTTTAGCCAACATTCCTCTGATCTCAGACTTTATCGAATCCAGAATCATGATATCTGATCTGAGAAACTTATCCCCAGATGATCAACAAATTTATGACCCATTTATTCCAGGAATTATAGATACCTTTCTCAAATCAAGAATGAATGTTCTGAAAAACGAAGCAAATAATACTTTCTTAAGCTTTTTTCCCCAAGAAATCCGTAAATACTTTCGTCCAAATTTTTATAATACTCAATTTGTTACAAACCACGGAAATTTCAAAAGTTTTCTAAATAGAATAAAGGCAGTGGATGATCCAAGTTGCTTTTGTGGTATGGAGGAACAAACCTCAAAACATCTACTGATCGATTGCCCAGCATTTCAAGATTATAGAATGAAGAATGAACTAGTTGTTTTTAATTTAAACGATTTGATTTCCGATAAAAAATCATATCTAAAGTTCAATTCATTTTGTAAATACATTCTAAAATTTCTACAAAATCTGAATTTCTAATGTTTTTATTCGTTGAATAATGTAAATAACTTATGTAAACAAACTTCTCTCCTTGTTTGGCGCAAGTATCCCTTGCGGGATATAGCGCTTTGGAAATAAAATAATTGTAATAATTGTAATTGTAACTACGCTACCCTGGACATATTTTTCCGTTCGTAAATATTATATGAAGTAATTTATAATACAATATAATGCGGCTTTTGATTGTAGAACGACATTTGAAAATGTCTCAATGTCGTTGCAATGTTCATCATTCTAACATTGCTAATATGATAAAGAATGGTCCACAACTCCAGTATTGCAAACTCAGATTAAAATGGTGTTTTGACTCATTTTTATCATCATTAGTAAAGTTATTTACTAGAGTAATGAAATGTTCCTCTTTCTAATGCACAAATAAATAGAGAAGTACCTCTTTTGGTACAAACATATATATATATATATATATTATGATACATTAGCGCGCCATCTGTTATCTAAATTCGAAACTATTATAGACGCATATGATTCTTTTAAAAATTTAAACATTTTACACTATCCTTACTGCAATGGAAAAATTAATGGGAGGACCTGGCTCCTCAGTGGTAAACTCTCTCAATTAAACTGGCGAAATCGTTGAGAAGGTTCACCACTGATGAGCCAGGCCAAACATTAATTTTTCAATTGCAATAAGGTCAGTAGACATTGTTTGGACTTTAAAAAAGAATCATTTGCGTCTATAATAGTTTAGAAAACTACAAGTAATGAAAAATAATGATAATTTCCCTCAACAGTCGTTTTGGCAAACTCAATGAGTGTCAATGGAATCGTAATAAGTGTATTCAGGAGATCACACGCTATCAACGGATACTTCCAGCATTAAAGTTTCTATTTAATTGGACAATATCGGAAATATCTAAACCAGGAGACTCCGTTATAATCCGCCATCTTGGGGAGAAAGAAAGTATTTTTCAGGTTACAGTCCAAGAAAGTGCTGTTTCAATATAGTTCGACCTCTGTGAATCCCTCTTTTGTCAGATTTGACGCCTTTCTCTGTTTCTGAGTCTAGAGTTCTCTCTTATTTGTGAATCGTTGTGATCTGTGAAACTTCAGTGACCACAACTGCCTCCTATATCCACCGAACACACAGGTATATATATTTAACGTGTGTCCACTGGACATGCGTCGGACCAGGAGGCTGTTGTTGGGTGCTGCGCTGCTCTGGAGTAAAGGAGCTCTATCTATGCTTCCTTTCTTCCTGTGGTGAATCTGTATAAAACGGTGGTCCTAATAAAGCTTTGTGTGTATATATAACGTTTTACATTTTAAATATAATTTTAATATTTATATTTCTATCTTGTAGTTGGTTTTAAATTCAAGCATGATTTTAAAGTCCTTTCCTTTATTTTCTTCTTTAAACTCTACTCAAACAATGTAATTATTCAATTGTTTATGTACTATAGTATCTAAATTTAGTGTTGTTTCTTGACGCAAACATCCCTTGTGGGGTATCGCGTCTGATTTGATAATAAATAAATAAATCTTGTTAAATATATATATTATATTTAAATAAAAAAGATAAGATTTCTGTTGTTTTGGATCATCTGGTTGATTATTGTATGGCGTAGCATCGTGGCTAAAATCTTGAAATAATAATAATATTGAAGATCAGAGATTTCTTTATTGAGCTGAGGAATGAATTCATATGAAAAACATAATTTTGTACAAGTACTGCCTGGCTTAAGGCGTAAGAATAATTAAAACAAAATATTATTTACATAATTACAAACATGTTTGAGCCGACCAACGGGGAAGAACAACAATGAGATTTTATATGGGAAGCATGACCTCTGGCGGCCGATTTAACAGATTATTTTTATCTATGAAATATATTTTTAAATAAAACAATATCTTAATATAACATTTTAAACAATATCTTAATATAACATTCTAAATAAAATATTTTAATATAACATATATATTATATAATCTAAAAACTCAAATATTTCTATATTTAAAAAAATATATATTTTTTTTTATTCATTGATAATTTTACTTTTGTTATCATCGTTTATTTAGAAAGTCTTTCAGTTTTTTCTATAGTTTTGTTGTAAATATGCTTAGTTAACATATCTATCTTTCTGAATCACTAATATAGGATTAACTTTATAAATTTTATATAATATGAAAATAACTAATGTGTAATATTTCCTCAAGTAATTGAAAATAAAAGCTACTTGACGGTAAATAATTATATATATATTTTATCACGACTGCACCTTCAACCCTTTATCTTACCGATCTATTGTCTTATCAACCCTTTATCTAACAACAAACAAATTATTCATAACATATATATATATATATATGCACAAGTATATATATATATTAAAAGCAAATAAAAGCCATAACCTGAACGGTCACATGAGCCTTTTGATGGCAAAGTGCGATATAGTGTATTAAAAATCAACTAAACGTTAATTTAACTTGTCCCCTGTTTTTTGGCCAACCCATCTTTTATATAGAAAAAGCCAACCACGAAAGCTGTTGGCTATGAGGTCTCTATATATGAATTTTCACTCTATTTAAAAATTTATATTAAATCAATGATATAAATTCAATATAAATATTCTTTGTCCCAGGATAAAATACAGATCTTTGAAATCTGCTTTTTTCTAATGATGGGAAGCACAATGTACAGGCTTGTTTCTTTTTCTCTAGTAAACACTGCAGACATTTGACTAAAGCTAGCAACCACAGGCTTTGTCATATTAAAAATATACAAAGTGAATATATTAGATGATAAACATCAAATTAAATAAGGCTTTTTTAACTCTGTGGGAATTTTAAAATTCAAAATAAATTCATGAACAAACCCTAAGGAATTTGTACTTTTTATCATGTATATCTGAATTCAGACAATAGCCTTAAAAGATATTTGATACACAGATACATTTATTGAAGACAGATAAGATAACCAAATATGAACAAAATTGTTGGAGACATCTCGTTTCTCTTCAATAAAGATCATCGTGTATGAAGTATCTTCCAGAGTTATTGTCTGAATCTTGATATAAATGTTAAAAGGTACAACCTCTTTAAGTTTTGTCCATGAATGTATATTGCTGAATTTTAGAAACGATCCCTAGGCGTAACTTAGAATAAAGAGTGGCTTACACAGAGTTATATTTTATTTACAAATAAAGTACATTTAAGTACAATATTTGTGAACACTTAATAATTTTAAATCGTGAGTAGCTAACCGTTATTAAGAACAACCTAGTCCTGGAGGCTTCATTTATTTTATAAAATTATTTCTGTCATTAAAAAAAAAATAGATGAAACTTCCTTATATTTTGTCTATGGGTGTTCATTATCTCAAGAGTTTCAATGTTAAAAAAATTGATAGAATTATATAGATAGTCATTTTTATTACTCATATATATATTCTGTTATATCTTTATGTAAACTAATACTGTAAATTTGGAAATCAAACCATTTGAGCTCTTACAAGACGTTAATAAGCATTTTAGATTGAACACCTAGCAATTCTTCCATGACAAGCCTGCTCCAACATGACTCAGTGTCCTTAATAAAGGTTAGCTACTCACGATTTAAATTTATTAAGTGTTATATATTTACAAATATTTTGTACTTAATATACTTGATTTGTAAATAAAATATACCTTTTTATAAAGTGATTTATAATACAATATAATGAGGCTTTTGATTGTAAAACGACATTTGAAAATTATCCCGCATGTGTTTCTGTTGAACGAAAAATCGAAATTTATTTTAAGGAGAAATAACGATTATTTCCAACCTCAGGGATGAAGCATGAAAGTATGAACCGTGAAGAGAAATGATAAACGGAAGAATAAAGTGTCCAGGGATGGGAATTCCAGTTTTAAAATAAATTTCGATTTTTCGTTCAAAAGAAACACATGCGGGATAATTTTGAAATGTCGTTCTACAAAATATACTTCTGTTTATGCCACTCTTTATTCTAAGTTACGCCTAGGGATCGTTTCTAAAATTCATCAATATACAATATACATTCACGGACAAGAAGT